>OZ023316.1:55521918-56216918 GCA_964007375.1 Ophion obscuratus | reverse complement strand
TAACGTCGGGATCATTTGTACGCGTTAGTTACGTGGGCGCACCCTTAAATTCGTTCATCTCACGACGTCGAGTACTCAGCCGAGCGTTAATTAATTGTAATGCCGTGCCAATTCTGTTACGCGTTTATAAACGTGCGCGCACACGACAAGAGGAGATCCAGTGCCAGGAACGCGGCTGCGAGAGTAGAGGGAAACGTTACGTACACGAGAGTACGGCTCTCTCTCTCTCTCTCTCTCTCTCTTTTGTCAAGAGACACAGACGCGCGCGCACGTGGTAATTACTGCTAATAAACGAAGGGGTTAAGTCGCATGCTTCGTATAAGCCCTCTCTCTCTCTCTCTCTCTCCGTCTCTCTCCCTCTCTCTCTCTCTCTCTCTCTCCCTCTCTCTCTCCCTCTCTCTCTCCCTCTCTCTCTCCCTCTCTCTTCTCTGCTCTGCTCGTTATTATCACAACTAGATACTGTGACCGGATGCTGCGTTTTATTAATCTTCATTTTTTTTTCTCCTTTTTTCGCTCTCGTGGAAGTATTATTCCCTCGATGTCCGTATACATATACAGGGTGTTAGGAAGGTCGATGCAAAGCCTTAAGGGGGTGATAGGTCACCTCGTTAGAAACATATCTAACCTAGGTTACCTTGGTTCAAAGACTAAGGATTCCGAGTTATCATGGTAGGTATGATTTTTGGAAAATTTTCCAAAATTAGGTACTAACTCGCTCATAATGTTCAAACAGACAATAATTTGAAAACTTATTTGCGTCTTAGCTTAGTGTGTTTTCAATCGAAAAACACCAGTACAATCGTCTGTATCCATACAACTACCTAAATGGCACGTGTTGAATAATTAAAAACTTGGCTAACAATAAAAATACCTCTTATCTTACTGCCATTTTTTTTTCAAAATAGCATTGACACTAATTTTGGGACATTTGCCAAAAATCATGCTCAACATGATAACTCGAAACTCGGTGACCTATCACCCCCTTAAGGCTTTGCGTCGACCTTCCTAACACCCTATATATATATAAATTGTGCGCCCCGGAAAAATATATATAAAAAATATAAAAATTTTATGTAAAAAATATTTTTATATATAAAAAATTTATATATATATATATATATATATATATATAAATAAATATATATAAAAAAATTGTGCGCCCCAGAAAAAACAATTTTCCGGGCGCACAATAGAGTATATTATACTCTATATAATATACTCTATATTATATAGAGTATATATATAATATAGAGTATATATTCTGTATATATATATATATATATATATATATATATATGGTGGTGTCCTGTGCTCTGTTATCAATGGATAATCCTGCAGCTGTCGGTCAGATCATGGTTTACTATATGCTGAAATTTCAATTTAGTAAAAATCCCACGGTTTTCTTCATCTGGGGCTTTAAGTTATTTTTTTGAAAAAAATCATCTGCTTTTGGTTTTTCGCATGCCATATCTACGAATGATACAAATCGACAATAACTAAGCAACTTTTTGAAGTAATTGGCGCGATATGCGTAGTCCATTTTCTTGACACCCCGAGCTGTCAAAGTCAGATGTTCGAATTGGTTTGTATGATAATTCTGCTTAAAATATTTTTTCACAAAGTTTCCTAAACATTTAACGTTGAAAAGAAGACTTTTCTAGATAAAACAAGTAACCAAGAATATTTTTTAAAAACCGGGTAAAAAAAGTTATCATTTGTAGAAATGGCATGCGAAGAACCAAAAGCAGATGATTTTTATCTCGAAAACCGTGGGGCTTTTACTGAATTGAAATTCCAGCATGTAGTAGGACATGATCTGACCTATCGACAGTTGCAGAATTATTCATTCATAACAGGACACCCTGTATATACGGACATAGAGGGAAAAATATTTTCACGAGAGCGAAAGAAAAGGAAAAAAAAAATTAAGATTAATAAAATATTAATATGTATATATTGCTACGGGCCGGAAAATTGAAATTATATTATGGCGCGAGGGGCGAGATTAACGATCGCGGGAAAAAAATGGTCCAAGCAGCTGGTATTGGAATTAATTTCTCATGTGGAAAGACATGGGATGAGCGAAGTGGGCTATATGCAATGTACCCGCAGTTACTTCAGAAATGCGATGTGTGCAAATTAATTTCCTATCCACTTATATATAATTTGAATTATACAATTTTACATTCATTGTCAGATTTACACAATCGTTTCTGAGATTAGATGTAGATCGAACTAGATATTTACAAAACTACAGATTTATATGATCATTTTGGTTGTTTATATGTATCTACTTACGTATACGTGGATAGTGAAATAGTAAAAACATTTAGTTCAGTCGAGAATTCCTGCCGAATATCGATACCGTATGTTGATGTTGATACAAGACATTTATGTCGATTCTCGAATAATTGTTCGATCTGCAAGTAACGGTAATAGAAAATTATCTTCCTTACATGTGGATATGTGTAGAATGACAAGAAGAAATCAGCACTACAAATACACATGTAAATAAATCAATACATAGATGAATACGTATTTATTTACTATGTACTTACTATTATGTACATTTATATATATGTGAATAATGTTTTTATTTATTTACTTTTGAATATATACCAAACATTATATATACATATATATATATATGTGTGTGTGTGTGTGTGTATATATATATATATATATATATATATATATATATATATATAAGTTTATAAAGTTCTTCGTTGATTGAATTTTATTTCTGCTTAGTTGTTTGAAGGGTTTCGCACAACAAAATGCTTTCTTCCTTATTGTGTGTATATGAATATATATATATATTATTTCCCGAGCTCCAACGTACACATTTCCAGATTTTCACGTACTACCCTTTCTTATATATAAGTGCATTTTAATTTGGAAGTTTTTTTTTCTTCGTTAAAAATGGTAACATTTATCTAATTTATATACATGTGTATATATATACAGGGTGTCCCAGAACTCAACGTTAAGCCGAAACGGGGTGACAGGATTGATTGTAACCATCATGAGAAAAATCCGAAAAAAAATCTATCCCATGCAGTTTGAAAATTATGGGCATTTAAGAAAAGCCTAGAAATTTGGTCAAACTGCAACCATTTTTCGGTTATTGTGAAACAAACCCAAACAAACCCAAGTTTCCTAGAGTTAAGGCTATTTGTTAAACTATGAATTTAAAATTTTCAAAATTTGTCTATTTTGAAAGGCCCTGCTTTATTTTTTTTCTGCTTTATTTTTTTCTCCTTTATTTTTTTTCTGATTTTTCTCATGATGGTTACAATCAATCATGTCACCCCGTTTCGGCTTAACGTTGAGTTCTGGGACACCCTGTATATGTGAAAATTTGCTAATTACTCTCACTTTTTTCTACCATGAAAAAAATTGATATTGAAGGTGCGCAAAAAACCATGTATATATATATATATATATATATATATATATATATATATATAACGAAACAGTAAAAAAAATTCAATTAAGTTTTCGTTGAAGTTTTTTCTTCCATTCTCTATTGCTCGAGATGATTATTATTTTTTTTCCAGTGAATTTTTTGAAATTTCCCAAGCCCATTTCATCGTTCCACTCGTTCGAGGGCCCCGACGATATCGCAGGTGCGTTCACCCCCCACCCCTCGCGGATATTTCATATCCCGGTCGTAAAAAACGCGAGCGCGACAACGGTAACGTTGCGCTCACGCGCACACTTACACCGCACTCTTGCAGTCCCGACCCCCTGATACGGCGCGCACGATTAAATTCATTACAGCGCGAGCTTTTACTGCTATAACTATGCCGGGCTCGAAGCTTTTACGCGGTTTCCGTACGCGCGTGGCGCGCGTAAAACGCGAAAGGGTGAACGCTCGTAGCGAGGAGCCCGCGCCAGACCGGTAAAAGGAAAAAGGGGCGAGAGAGAAAGAGAAATGGCCGGATCATCTCGTTCCATCGGTTATTTATTAATATTTTTTTTTTTTCAACAAACCTTCGGCGTTTTTTGGTACCCAGGATTTTCCCATCTTTTGTAGTTTTATTTTTCGTACTTTATCTTTTCGGAGAAGGTAAAAAATAGCAATTACTTTTTCACTGCCACGAACTTTAGGATCAGGATCTCTTTTTATTTACTCGCTTACTTTGAGCTCGATTTTTTTATCACGGAAAAAAGATTTCGTAATTGTAATAATAATAATAATAATTTTTACGCTCAGAACAAAATATGTATGAGGTATTTTTCACGTGAATCCGGTGGACTTCTTCCCTGACCCCCGCCAATCCGATTTATTTTGTTTCATCTGATTCCATTGACTCTAAAAGACACCTTGAATTTTTTTACATTTTTCGAAACGACTCTAAATAAAAAAAAAATTCTTCGACAAAACGCCCCGATTCAAAAATCTGAAAAAAATCCCAATAATGCGTAATTATGTGTAAGAATTTTAAAGCTACCACCCGCAGTGGAAGTATGATTTTTTTTGTGCTTTCTGAGCGATTAACGTTAAAAAAATCCGAAACATTCATGAATTTTTTCCACTTTTTCCAATAACCAAATGGTTATTGAAAAATGGTCAAAAAAATTCGTCGTGGGTATTGAAATATTCAAGTATCCGGTTCTTGAATTTTGCGGATTTTTTTTAACGTTAATCGCTTAAATAACTCAAAAAAAATTATACTTCCACTGCCGGTCATAGCTTGAACATTTTTAAATAAGATCGCGCATTTTTGGGAATTTTTTCAAATTTTTAAATCGGCGCGTACTTTTTCGGATATTTTTTTAACTAAGCATTGTTTCGAAAAATGTTTAAAAAATTCAGGGTGTCTTGTTAGAGTCAATGAAATAAGATTTAAAAAAATAATCGTATTGGCGGGCGTCAGGGAAAAAGTCCAACGGATTCACGTGGAATACCTCATCTATAAGTGTCGTAACATCCGAGTTTACTTATTGACAGAGCGACAAGATAGAAAACACATTACCGCCGAAATATTAGACCACAAGGTCATCCAAGGTCATTAAGGTAATTGTTCAAGGTCATCAGAGTCATTAGAATATGCGATAGAAAGACTATGATACCAAGGGTCATCACTTCGTCATCACTGCATCACCTTTTCATAAACGGAAATGATCCTAATGACCTTGAATGACCTTGTGCTTCGGGTCATTGTATACTTTTCAACCAGCCGCTATTAATGACAGACGTAAAACCACGGTATTCTATTTAAAAAAAACAAAGGTGACCTTCGTATCTCGAAAGCAACGGTACGTGCAAAAACATTACCATCTGATGACACCTCCTGCACAATGCAACTTTCATTGGACAATTGTTGTTCTGAGTTACTCGAACACCCGGTATATGCGAATTCTGAATTAGGCGGTTCCAAATAACTGAAACGTAATGAGGCCTTTGGTCAAAATAACCAAAAAACTACAAAAAACCAATCGCCAAAATTCATCAATCCCTTGATCTTGTTTTTGTTTCTCAGACTCACCCGAAGACGACAATCGTCGACGAAACGTCGAAAAACGCCGTTCCCACGTGATACAGCGGATTCCTCGGACGAGGTCGTGTCGCTGCACGATCGACGTCTCCGTTCGATTGAATTTTACAACGAGCACAAGCCAAAGTACCTCGTGAATCAGGACCGCCGAGCGACGAGGGATTCGTCGGCGCCGGGGAGTAGAAATCGTCGCGCTGCGACAGCGCGAAAGGAACGGGTCTGGGATCACGGTGTAATACCGTACGAGATCGATGGCAATTTTTCCGGGGCGCACAAAGCTCTCTTCAAGCAGGCGATGCGACACTGGGAAAACTTCACCTGCGTGAAGTTCGTGGAGAGAATAAATAGTCAACATCCGAATTACATCGTCTTCACGGAACGTCCATGCGGGTAAGATTCCCAATGGAATACGTCATCAACCACTTATGAACGGAGGATCGCATTATATGTAAAAATATTCCAGTGGTTTGTTTGGGCTTGAATTTTTGGGCTTTTTTGGGGTTTGCAACGAATTTTTTTGAACTCGTGTGGGTTTGATGTGCTTTTAATAAAACGTTTGTGTATAAATGTGCGGAATTACTGTAGGGGGAAAATTCGTTTCTCAATTCCCCATAAGGGATTTTTTTAGGTAATCGATAGTTAACAAAAGTGTCTTGTAATTGTGTTAATGAATCATGTTTATTTTAATCAAAGAATATGATCAATGCGCTTGATGAATCATCTTCGCTAATGAGTTCGTTTGTGAGCTTGATCGATCAGCCTGATTGCCAAATCGATTCAGATGATTGGTCATTGCGCTTCATAATCAGCCCAACCAATATGCTTGGTCAATAAAGTTGATCAACCAGTTTGATTAATCAGCTTTGCAGACAAACTTGACCAATCAGCTTGATCACTGAATGAGCTGGATTGATCAGCTCGAGCAGTGAATTTGACTAACAAGGAACATCACTTTGGTCTCCTCCTCCGATTTTGTTGAAACTTTTTTATGTGGAAGAGTGTAAAAAAACTAAGAGAGACGTTTTTTTTTCATCGGCGGAAAAACGGTTTTAAGGCGTGAAACGCACTCTCGAAAATAGGGATGGTTTTCGTTTTTCGTCGATATAACATTATTGTTCTCATTTCCAATGTATAGTAGACAAAAAAAACAAAAATTGTTGCAATTTGAAATTTTTTTATATCTCCTACCGTTAAAACGTTATCGACAAAAAACGAAAAACATCCCGATTTTTGAGGATGCGTTTCACCCCTTAAAACCGTTTTTCCGTCGATAAAGAAATGAGTGTCTCTTAGTTTTTGATACACTTCCACATAAAAAAGTTTCAACAAAATCGGAGGACACCAAAGTGATGTTCCTTTTAAGCAACTTGATCAATGACTGATTAATCAGCTTTACAATCCAGCTTGATCATTGGACTCTGATCAACCAATTCGACTAATCACCCTACCCAACAGAATTGCTCCAATAGCTTCATAAGTGGCTTACTCAATAACCAGGATTAGTCAGCTTGAGCGGTGAGTTTGCCTGAGCAGCTTGATCAATGGTTTTGATTAATGAGCTCAACCATCAAGCTTGATCAATCAGCTTGACCAATGACTCTGATCGGTCAATTTGATTAATCAGCATACTCAACAAACGTCATTAGTTAGTTTGATAAGTGGCTTAATGAATGAGGTGGATTAATCAGCTCGAGCAATGAGTTTGACCAAGTAGCTTGATAAATAACGTTGATTAATCAGCTTAACGATGAAACTTGATCAATTAGCTTGTCCACCGACTTTCATCAACCACTATAATCAACCAGCTTACCGAATAGACTTGATCAGTCAGGTGGATCATCAGCTAGATTAGGCTGCTTGATCAATGGGTTTGATTTATCCAACCAACCAATACTTAACGAATCAACTTAACACATAAGTGATACATATGGTTGGAAAGAAGCAAGATTGTATTAGGTCTGCAATTGGCATTCTATCTATCACAGATGCTGCTCGTTTGTGGGGAAGCGAGGAAACGGTCCACAGGCAATCAGTATCGGCAAGAATTGTGACAAGTTCGGCATAGTTGTTCACGAATTGGGTCACGTTGTTGGTTTCTGGCACGAGCATACCAGGCCAGACCGTGATCGACACGTCCAGATCATCCGGGACAACATAATGGCGGGTGAGCACAATGTCCCACCTACTTCAATCGTACATCCGCAATACATATACAGTATATATGAATTTCCGCATTGATGCGCGCCTACGTACAGATCACCATGTGTAGAGCTAATACCGTTCGCATCGACTCTGGCTAGCAAAAGGGTTTAGCCAACATACGATTTGATCCGGGAAGTGATATCGTTAACTCTCTTCATTATGCCGGAGAGTCGATTTCTATGCGCGAACGTGAAACACATATCCGTTACGATCTGGGCACCAACGTATCTGAACGAATCGACTGGAAGCTGCGACACGAGTTTGCATAATGTGGGGGGGAGGGGGGGGGGGGGGGGAATAATTAATCCGTTCGTCAATTGAAAGTTGTGGGATAGCGGGCTGTCCCGTAGAGATGTGAGTCTGAATACACACTTTAATAATTTGCGATTCGAAGGACGAGGTCAAGCCTCGTTTTCGATGGTACTCGAAGTCCGTCACGGACATTGACGGATGTCAGATCCACCAGTGATCGGAGCCACGGACAAGCATTAGGCGACGCTGTCCTGCGTGGAGGGAACTTTTTTCAAGGCACGAACTTCGCTCAAGGCCGTTATGAAAAGCGCTCGGGAACGATTACCTAGATGTTATTGACGGCATTTCACTCTAAATTCAACGGGTGTGACATTCCGAGAAGTGAAGAAAAGCGTGCTTACCTAAAATGATCTATTATATTAGTAGATGGCTTATCTGAAATCAGCTATTAGGTTAGTAGATAGCTTATCTAAAACGAACTATTAGATTAGTAGATTGCGTATCGAAAATGAACGATTAGATTAGTGAATAGTTTATTTAAAATAAGATATTTAGTTAGTGAATAGCTTATACTAAATAAGATATTCGACTAGTAGATAGCTTAACTAAAATACGCTATCAGATTGGTAGCTAACTAGCTATCTCCTAATGTAATATCTGATTGGTAGCCACAAGCTATCTCCTAATGTAATATCTGATTTTAGATAAGCTATCTCCTAATCTAATATCTCATTTTAGATATGCCATCTACGAATTTAATAGCTTATTTTAGATAAGTTTTCTACTATCCTAATTACTTATTTTAGATACGCTATCTACTAATCTAATAGCTTATTTTAGGCAAGCTTTCGACTAATCTAACATATTATTTGAGGTATGATATCCACTGAGCCAATAGCTTATCTAAAATAAGATATTCGCTTAGTAGGTAGCTTATCTAAGGTATGCTATTAGATAACAACATAGCGTAACCAAAATACGCCATCAGATTAGTAGATATCTTATCTAAAATAAGCTATTAGCACAACAAATAGCTTATCGAAAATAGGCTATTAGGTAAGTAGACGGCTTATCTAAAATGAACTATTAGATTAGTAGATGGCATATCTAAAATCAGATATTAGAATAGTAGATTGCGTATCGAAAATGAACGATTAGATTAGTGGATAGCTTATCTAAAATAATATATTTAGTTAGTAGATAGCTTATACTAAATAAGATATTCGATTAGTAGATAGCTTAACTAAAATACGCTATCAGATTGGTAGCTAACTAGCTATCTCCTAATATAATATCTGATTTTAGATAAGCTATCTATTAATCTAATATCTGATTTTAGATACGCCATTTACTAATCTAATAGCTTATTTTAGATAAGCTTTCTACTTCCCTAATTACTTATTTTAGATACGCTATCTACTAATCTAATAGCTTATTTTAGGCAAGCTTTTGACTAATCTAACATCTTATTTGAGGTATGATATCTACTGAGCCAATAGCTTATTTTAGATAAACTTATCTATAATAAGCTATTAGATCAGTAGATATCATATATTAAATAAGATATTAGATTAGTCGAAAGCTTGCCTACAATAACCTATTAGAACAGTAGATAGCTTATCTAAAATCAGATATTATATTACCAAAATTTTATCTAAAATAATATATTCGGTTAGTAGGTAGCTTATCTAAAGTACGCTATTAGATAACAACATAGCGTAACCAAAATACGCTATCAGATTAGTCGATATCTCATCTAAAATCAGCTATTAGTACAACAAATAGCTTATCTAAAATAAGCCATTACATGAGTAGATTGCTTATCTAAAATAAGCTATTAAATTAGTAGATTGCTTATCTATTATTATTATTATTTCATTAGTAGATAAATTACTTATTATTATTCGTAAATAAATAATCTAAAAAAAAGTTTTCCAAAATAATCTCCGCAAATATTTCTCCTTTGTCGAGTCACTTTGGACAAGCGAGGTGTGCAAATTCTTTTTTGTTTTCCCACCGTGTGGAATTACGAAGCAAAAATACGTTCCTCCGGTCGCACCTACGGATCCTCTTGATAACTTTCCTTTGCCTCTAGCTTGAAATTGCTTCGAAAAGGTGACTAAAACCGGAGCCTCACAATAGCCACATGTACGTACACAGAGAATAATCGAGTTGAGTACATAGACGAGGTGGAAACTCACATAAGGAATTCGAGGTCGTAACGTTTGCCTCGTCCCTTCCGTACCGTCGAGAAAGCACGCGAGTATAGGCAAAGCTGAAGGTACGTGACTCCCGGCGAATTTTAGTCCAGTTCTGTGTGGACACTATCCTTTGACCCAGGTACAAGCATAGTTTTGAGGGATGAAACTATTGCCAGGGATTACAACTCGCAGCCGTTCTTGTCGTGCCTTGTGGCTTAAACTCCGGATTAATAGCGCAATTTGCGATGGCTAAGTAAACCCCGGAGGCGAAACGTTTAATGCTCGGCGTATCGCCGTGTTACGCTCGCCGTTACGTAACGCGCATGTTTGACCGACACGGACCTGCTTCTTTTTAACAGTCAAGTACAGGCACGTACTTCCTGTGTTAGATCGCTGTTTAATCTTGTCTTGACTACACCGATACGTAGTGTCTGTCCGTACAGTTTTTTTCAAGGCTGACATTAAGGGGAGGTGCCTGAGTAAACGGCGAGAAAAACAGGTAAACTTCGCGAATTTTTATCTCAAAAACTAATGTCTCGATTGGATCCGGGGTTTTTTTATTGGTAAATATGTACATTGAGGTATGTTTAGGAATTTTTAAAAATAAATTCGTTGACTGAAAGCGATTCAAACGCGATTATCTCGAAACATAGTTTTCAAAGTCGGCGCCAGATGTATCTCGAAAATGGCTTGTTCGATTTTGTCCAAATTTGGATAAAATATTCTTCGATAGTTTTTCTCGTTTCCCACGTAGGGATTTTCCATTTCATTGAACCATTGCATTTTTATGCAATGTGTATGCAATCAAAAATCGTCGGAAATTGCGAATGAAAAACGAATGTTAAATTAAAACGGTCGCAATTCCGTCAAAAATGAAAGGTTAAAAAAAATTCTACATGGCGATTTTCAATTTTTTTTTTATGGGAGTATTGGCATCACGAGGTCGGGATTTTATACACAGCTGATACCTAGTCTTGCCAAGTTTTAGGTTTTTTATTGGAAAATGTTGATAAACAATGGGCTTATTAAGGTTCAAACAAAGTACCACCGCGCTGCATGGCCAATCGGTGTGGGTGGTTCTCGCAACTAAGGTGATGTTGAATCAATTTTTTTTTTCAATCTGTTCGGACGATAATAAAGCTTTCCTATGACCGAATACTTTTTGGAAATTTTGAAAATTCGGTATATAGCGAGCTGTAGGAAAAAGTTCGGGTTTCAACGAAAAAAAACAACTTTAATAATTTGTTATTAACAAATGGATAAACTTATTGAATAAATCATCCGCTCATACGATAAAATATGCTATAAATTGTGATCTCTCCTGTCTGAAGTGAATCAGACGAATAGTCCCTTCACAAAAATATCGTCATACTTCGGTTGATTTTCGGCACTCTTACAAAATCTTCCATCGAAATTGAAGTTAGTACAGTCGTGCTGTATATTGGAGTCGGAAAAAATTAGAAGGCAATTTTTTGACAGGGGATTTCGTATGTGCCGCGGGTGCTAAATCCAAGTTTGCCTACAAATCGGGGTGTAGGGTTTTTTAGGGGATGATAGGGCATGGGGGTGAATTAATGCGAAACTACAACCCCCACGAGGTCGGCGTCGGAAGACAAAATGTTCAGAAAAATCCGGGCTTTATTTTTGTCCATAGCGCCGAAGTCGTGGAAGTTCATTTTGGGGATGAAAAAGTGGGGTGAAATTTCGAAAAATCAGTTTTCATTCGATAACTCTTAAGGAAAAATTCATACAATTTTTGTTAAAATGGAAAATTGTAGCCCTTGAAAAGACCCGTCGATCGAGTATTTGATCGTCCCTTTCCAAAAATATCTTCACCTCCAAAAGAATTGTTGAAGTATTCAAAAAAATCTTCTTTATTGAATACCTCAAAAACAATCGATTTTTAGGGAATGGTTTAAATGTACGAAATGTAGAGAATAATTTTCTCTGTATTTTCGTTCCTATGGACCACCCCTGAAATTTGCTTTTTCGTACCCCTTTCGGGGGTTGCAAATTCACAATGAACTTCTGGGAAAACTATTGACCGAAAATAAAAAGATACGAATTTGGCACTGTGGACAAAAATCTAGCTGAGGTTTCAAGCTACAAATTCTTCCACGGCAGCAAATTCGTGCGGTCAATAGTTTTTCCAGAATTTCATTTTGAATTTTCAACCCCCGAGAGGGGTTGGAAAATCAAAATTCAAGGGTGGTCAATAGAAACGAAAATGAAGAGAACATTTTTCTCTTCATTCCGTACATTTGATCCATACCCGAAAAAAACTATCGTTTTTGAGTTACTCAATAAACCGTTTATTTTGTATTTTAACAATTTTTTTAGTGGCGAAGATATTATCGGAGAGTGATGATCAAATACTCGATCGACGCGTCTTTTCAAGAGCCACAACGTTCCCATTTCAACAAAACGTTGACGAATCTTTTCTAAAGAGTTATTGAATTAAAACTGATTTTTCAAAATTTCACCCCACTTTTTCACCCCCAAAATGAACTTCCACAACTTCGGCGCTATGGACAAAAATAATGCCCGGATTTTTCTGAACATTTTGTCTTCCGGCGCCGACCTCGTGGGGGTTGTAGTTTGGCATTAATCCACCCCCATCCCCTTTCACCCCCTAAAAAACCCTAAAAAATAATTTTTTTCTGCTTCCAATGACCATGGATACGTATGAAACTAACTAAAAAAACCGGAATAGAACTCTCGATACGAATCAAACTAGTATTCCATAAACAACGCATGATTAATCATGGTTTCTTATAGCAAAGGCGTTACCTCGGTGCATCTCAATAAATTAACCAAAAGCCGCGCATTTATTCACCGTCATTTCTATATTGCAGCTAAATGCTCATCGGTACAAAAAGCGTAAAGTATTGGTGAGGTTTCAAGGACCAAGATGATATTAGAAGGAATTGCGGTTACGGGAAGTTTCAATGAGAGTCCTATAGTTGATGGCAGCGATCAGTTCGTGGGTCTACGAATCGCTCGGCACCGACGTAGCGGCGCTTGGAATTCGAGACCACTGATTTATCAGCTTTGCCAAGTGGTTGGGTTAGCAGGGTAGCCCGAGAACACGGAATTTCCGGAAATTCCTTCGAGAATCAATCATTCTTTATTTTTTAAGTCGTTCGTGAAACGATAGCAATTAACGCTGCTATTTTCGAGAACCTATTACAAGTTGGGGTCCCGTGCGTCAAGTTGGTTTCCCCATCAATCCCACCCTGAATCAAAATTATACCTGTCTCAATATTGCACGAATAGCAAAAGTTCGACTCAAGTTGGTACAAGTCAGTTTTGAGGTTGTTATGGGGTTTAGCCGTCGGGGTGAAGTACGAGGGGAGCGCCCTATGCTTATGCACGGAGCCGATTGACTGCACTGAGAAAAGAAAATCGTCAAATGTGCAAAATGCATTTTGTTGTCTCGAAATTTTGTTGTTTTAACAATTGCTCAGACATGCTAAATAAGCTACAGTTCACACCACCAAAACTATCAGTTAGATTGACAAAACGTGTTTTATGCCAAGAAAAAATCAAGTTGAACGTATTTAAGGAGGTTGGAGAGTTAGCCACAATCGAAGGTTAAATTTAATTTAAAAAAATACATGTTATTGTTTAGACTATACTGAGTTTTTACGAATTTTCTGAAATTTTTTCACCACCAAACACGAGAGATAAAAAATAGTTGAATGCGTGTAATTTAACGTGCGGTTAGATGGGCAAGACTTTCAGACTAAAGGTTTTGTAATTCTTTTTGTTATTTAGCACCAACATAAACCATTTCTAACAACGGATTAACGCAAACTGTACCTTTGTAAACATTTAGAAAAAAAAATCCTCATCTTGCCCATCGTAAAACATGGGCCAATAATCTCGTGACGTAAATATGAATAGGCATAATTATAAATTACTCCAAATTTCATTGTGAATTGTATAAATCATTCGATACCGTAGTTTTTTAAAATAATAATCCTCGTTAATGTCATACTTTTTCAAGTTTGTAGGAACACAAAAGTTTTTCTAATTTACGTGATAAAAATATTAAAATGCATAATTTTGCCCTTTTATTATATATTTAAAAAAAATTAGCATATACAGAATACATCTGAACCTCGTATGCATTTTTTTGAGGTTCATTGGAAAAAAAATGAATAAACCGTCGTTAGACTCAACTGATTCGCTCCAACCTCTTTAAGGCGTTACCCCCACTTGTAGCGCAAAAAGGCCTTTTTCATAAATTTTTTAAAAGAAAACTACAAAACTTTTTTAATCGATCAATATACCATCTTAAAGAACACATCTTGAAGAACTTTCAGTAATTTTTTTATTGAAAGATATTACGTTGTTTAGTGGCAAATGGCCGTCAATGAAATAATGTTTTTATATACACGGTTTACGGTGACCAACATTGCGGCGAAGTGGATCATCTGAAGAAAAAAATGCGGATGGATTTAGTCAAATATAAGTATAAACTAGTTTTTAATCGAAGGATTTTAAAAAATATTCATTTTTCACAAAATGGCGGACAGTCAAAGTTAATGGTTCGATTTTAACGAAAAAAAAATCGTACGATTAAAGACTACATTTTTATGTATTAAATTAGCCTGCAAAATTTCAAGAAGATCGGTTCATTAATGTTCGAGTAATCTTGGTCACCGACTTCAGAAATGCCATTTTGAGAAAAACGCGTTTAAAGTTTCAATTTCCGGTCGTTTACACAACGGATTCTTCTCTTTCAACGCTCATATCTCAGTCAATTTTGTTCGGATCGACTTGAAATTTTCAGGACATATTCTCAGATACTTATACATAAAAAAATGCAATAAAAAAAATCGATTTTTTCAAAATCGCAAGTGGGGGTAACCCCTTAAAGATACATTTTGTTAAACCAACAGAATTTTGGATCGATGAACGAATTTTTTTTAGTGTGTTACCAACTGTTAGCTTTCAAATAATCGTCATATTGAACGTACGTTTTCGAACTATTTTTCTACATCTATTTGTAAAAATATGCACTTTTCAATATTCGGCTATTACATTAAGACCTTAGATCACAGTAACGGGTATAAAATCGTGTGCGAATTTTACAATTTTTTTCATATGAAAAAGTGATTCACTCATAAAATATATTACAAATCTATTTAGTATGAATATCAAGGTGATAGAAAAAATATATACATTGTTTTTCGATGTACGAAATGGCCGACTACGAAACTTCTCGAAACAGCTTTTTTTCCAATTGGCGTGACAAATAACTACAACAATTTTCACTCGATTTACTTCAAATTGAAAAGTTATGTTCCTAATTGCATTTCGCAGAAAAATACGTACGGAATTTCTGATTAAGGCGTTATACGCAGACCAAAAAAGTCGTTTTTTCACGATTTTTTTTGGAAAATGATTTCATTTGGGCAAAAAAAGAAGTATTAGGCAGTGTAGTGGTATCTTTTAGCTTTAGTTTGACATTTTTTATTTTCAAAAATATTCATTAACATTACTCCTGTGAGAAGTTTCCTGGAGGTCCTCGAAAAGAAGTGTCTCCGGTTTGGATTATCTAAAATGAAAAAACCAAAAAGATTCTTTTAAGGGATAGATGAATCCAGGTATTGATCGAAGGAATAGTCGAAATTTTAATTTTTGACAAAATGGTGGCTCCGGAAAGAAACAATTTCGATTTTCGACCAAACTTTTTTCGTTAAATCGTTGAAAAAAATATAAATAATTTTCGGAAATATTATTCCTTCGATTACTATCTGAAGAATATATCTGACAAATCGTGTTCACCGACTGTGAAAGCACCGTTTTGAGAAAAACGCGTTTAAAGTTTCTCGGACTTTCTCTTAAAGTTTCTCGGTTTCCTTAATCGTCTTTACAAATATGTGTGCATTTCCGAGAATATTCGCTAGATCGATTTGAAATTTTTCAGGGAATAGACTCACATATTTGTACATTCCGAAAATGCAATTGAAAAAAAAATCGTTTTTTTTTTAATTTCTAACTGCGTATAATCCGTTAATCGAAAACTTTTCACTTTATGAGTAGTTTATGAGCAATTATAACGAAATTTTTCCCTGAAAATTCATTTCTTAAGTTCATATACCTACAACTTTTGAATAAAACAATATTTTTTAAATTCCGTACGTACTTCTCTACGTATTCTAATGTAGATTGACGAAAATTTTTGCTTTTTATTCTCGGTTAAACATTGTGGATGCTAAGTGTCACGCCGCGGAACGCCTAAAAAACAGATAACAAAAGGAAATATTAGTAGTCGGAAATGTACATCGAAAAAAAAAAATATTTCTCTAACAGCTTGATATTCATACTAAATAGATGTGTAATTCATTTTATGTGTGAATCACATTTTCGTACGAAAAAAATTGTTAAATTCGCACATGATTTTACACCCGTTTGCCTTAAGTGTTTTCATTACTTTGTATAATTATTTTCTATAACTTTTTTCTCGCTGAATTAACGCAAAACGAATTGGCAACGTCGTACATCGTGATATATCATAATGCCCAGGTTGGCAGAAATGTCGCGAAGCTAGAGACACAGGCGCCTCGTTCGTATCCTCAGTATCCTGCCAAGGAGTTGTCAAAAATGAATATCGGTCCGAGTAAAAAAAAAATCCGCGTCATTTTGTCTTTGCTTAGAAATGTCTAGAAATGTATAATTTTTAAACATTGTTATCAAATTAATATTGAGTGATTGTTACTAATTAAGAGAATAAGTACCAATAATATTCGTTGTTAATTATCCTTACCGAGTAGTTTGAGGTTCACAGTCTAATATTTTCTGTGCTTGATTTTCGCAGAAATTCGCTATCAAAAACATGAATAATTTTATATCGGTACTGTGAATCCTCATTTTCACGGTACCAAGAGTTAGTCCGATAATTAGTCGAACCATACCTATTTTTCAGCTCCGTGGTAACATTCATTTAGCCGTGGTAACATATTAATAATGTACTGAAAAATGATCGGGAGTTTTTCATAAGGGCGGGGTAAAGTATTAATTTTTTTTTCATTTTTTTAAAATTCTTTAAATGAATGCATAATATATCAAGAATATTGTGTTAAAATTTCAAGTCGATCGGAGTGAAATTGACGAAGTTATGAGTATTTGAGCGTCTATTGCTCCATGCCGTTCTCTTCTCTTCTGCGTTTTTCAAACCGTTTTTCTGAGACTTGTCATATTTGAAGTCCGTGTGCACGATAACTCAAAATCTACTGGACCAATCGTTTTGAAATTTTGCACAGTACTCCTTCACATAATTCACCAGGTATTGACGAGAGCTTTTTTGTTTTTTTAATAATTACTAATTTTTCAACAACAAATTAGCCGATTTTTTTTAGCGAAAATCGGGTTTTTGGCTCCCAAGTGCTACGAAAAATCGAAAAATCGAAAAAAAAAATCCTCCCGTCATTACCACGAGAAACATCTCCTTTAACAAATGCATTTTGATTTTTTTGTTTCAAATGATTCTGTTGCGAGTTATGGCGCACACCGCAAACCAACTTTTTTTCGAAGCGCCTCCGGGGTTTAATTTTCACTCGCTCAATTTTGAATATTTTGCAATGCAAATTTAGGAGAATGTTGTTCAAATGTTACTTTATTATATGTACATTTTTCAATAAACAAACACTATTCGTTACGCCAAAAAAAATCTTATAAACATGCCTTTTTTTCGCCGAATTAACTTTACCCCGCCGATAAGCGTAATGTAAGTAGCCCACGAAATACGTCGAGTTTCCGATTTTTTTTTCCAAAAACCGATATTGTGGATCGTATTCAAACTGCACAGGATGATCAGCAAAGAGGTTATAAAGGTCCAGAAAAAATGTCAGCTCGGTGGTAAACACGTTGACTTGACCCCATAATAACCTTAAAGGATTTTTCGTGAAAATTGGGACTTTATTGTAAAAAAATGCTTCCAACAATTCTGCAAGTTCTTCTTGCGTTTGACACGAACCTTCGTTCAATAATGCCTCCAATCCGTTATCTTCAAACGTTTGTGGCCTTCCTTCACGTTTCTTATCCTCGGTGTCAAAATCGACACTTTTGAACCGTCTAAACCAGTACTCACAAGTTGACATTGACGGAGCATGTTCCCAATAAGCCTCACGGGGCAATCGATGACCTTCAACTGCTTGTTTTTTTTTTCAAATGGACGCAGAAAAGTAAATGGTGTTTCGTTGACACAAAAGTCGACATATTTGGAGGTCGAGAAAAATATGTTGTTTACGCTTCCACAAAATGAGACGTACTTAATGATGACGCTTCAAGGTAATCCTATCGCCAGGCTTTGATCCATAGGATTTTCATAATCTTTTTTTGAGCTTCACTGAATATATTAATAATCGTCTGTGTAAAATTTCAGGGTCGGCTATCGACCTAATTGCAGAGAAAAGAAATATTAAAATTGCGTATTTTTGTGAAGAAATTCCGAGACGACCTGCAAAAACCCAATTTCCGGTCGCTACAATAGTGTATATAACAGTGGAAATTCGTCAGATTCTTAAAAATAATCAGATTTACATACTCAACACTTGTAGTAATCCAATGCTCTCGGAAAAAATTACGCTTATTGACTTAATTTTTACGCAATATCAAGTTTAATTTGAACTTCCGGTATTGAATTTATTACCACTTGCTACGATAAAAAGACGTGACAGCAAGGCAACAGCTGACTGTAGTCCTAACCTCATCTCACTCATTCGAATTTCCACACATATTTCACTTTCAACCGACATATTTCGCCAACACAAATTTTCCACGCTTTTTGCCAGTCGTGGCCCGAATACAACGCTTTATATTTTCCGCACCTGACATTGTTTTGACAGAACGACGTTGAAAAGCATGGAGGTTAAACTCGCCTGGTTGAGTAAAAAGAGACGGAGATAGAACCAATGTTGCCAAATATCAAACCTAGAAATACTGCGCGAATCGTTGGAATTATTATTTTTTCATTATTCGAATTAAATGTGAACATTAATTACCGGAGACTTTGTCCTTGGAGTGCCATATTTCAGGTGTTTACATTTTATTTTTTTTAAAGGAAACGAGTAAAGCTTTTTGAGTGCGGTTTTTTATTGCTTTTATTCATGATATACAGAACGATAAAAAAAATTTTTTTTGAAAAAAAAAACCAAAATGGCGGCCGTTGCAGCTCCGCGAAAACAGGTCCTCAAACCGCGGGAGGTAAACGACTGACATCACTGCCCCCTCTTTGTTGATCTGAAACACAAATTCAAAGCATATTATCAATCTGTGACCCTTCGGTCATGGAGTGACGGATGGGTTTTTCGTTTAGTACAAATTTCGGAAAATGGCGGCAATGTAAAAAAAAATCGAATTTTCGCGTTTCTTTTCGCATAAAAAGATAAATAATAAATGCAAAAATGTATCTATCGAAAAAACGATCCGTCATTCCGTGAAGACATATTTTCTGAGTATGCTCTCCAAATTTCAGGTCGATATGTTAATTACAGCGGTCAGGAGAATGTCAGCCATTTGTAAAAACGTGTTTTCGAGACAAACGCGTTTAAAGTTTTGTAATGTGTTTACACAAATGTGTTTATAATTACCGCTAATCGGCAATGCCTGGTCCATAGAGGCATCCCTCCTCTTCTTCTAGCTGCTCATGTTGAGCTGCTAACATCTCCCGCTGCTCAATCCGGCACAAAGTCTCCCTTAAACAGTTTACACATGGAAAAATTTAGTTATTACAAATTATTTTTTTTGCATATGTTAAAAACATAAAATGTACAAGGCTCAAGTATGATCTGTGGTACGACTAATGCGAAGCGATAGGATTACCTTAACATGAAAGTGTTTAGGTAATGGTCCGATACGATTTAATACTAGTAACGTCCTCTTTTGTAAATCCTTTGAAGCTTACTTGCACTCCTAATATTTTTTCAAACGGTAGTTCCATATGAATCCGTCCGCAGGCGATAGATGGCGTTAGGTAGACTATTTTCTTGAATCTAAAGTTGGCAATACACATGACGATAGATCCTTAGAGTCCTGCTTGAATACCATAGGTGACATTTGTACGACGCGTTAAGGGGAGATATACACCTAGGAGCCGGAAAAAGAGTCATTTTTGCGAATTTTTTCAAGGAAATCTATTTGAAATTTCGGATTGGGGTTTTAATTATCTAAAAGTATATACATTCAAAAATATGTTTAATTTTCTTTATTTAAAAATATCAAAAATGTACAAGGATATTGTATGATCCTTGGAGCGTCGTAAAAAAATCTGCGTGTACGGTACCCACTGGCGTTTCTTCAAAAATCATCTGAAAAAAAAAACCAAAAAGATTCTTAAATTAGATACTATAATCTAGTACTTGTCATAGCCGATTTTGAAAATATCGATTTATGACAAAATGGCGGACGTTTGAACATAAATAGTGATTTTTGGGCCAAAAATTAGTCATTATTTTGCCTATAAAACCAAAATTAAGCAACGGAAAAAAAATCCTATGACAAGTACTAGATAATGGTGTATAGAATAACCACAAAAAACCTCAAGGCAATCGGTTTATTGGTTTTCGAGAAATTTTTGATACCGATTTGAAAAACGTTGTTTTGAGAAACAACATCAATTTTAACATCAACTATTTTATCTGTCTTCACAATGGTACATTTTCCTCGACATAAGTCACATTTGCAAGTTGTGCTCTATTATTTCCTGGCGAAGAAATCGGCCACGGAAACGCATCGTTTGACAGAGCGAGTGTATGCTGAACGTGCTCCGTCGAGTACAACTTGCAAAGAGTTTGCACTATGGACAAATAGGAGCGCGGAAAAGCCGCCACAAGAGGGCTGTCGTGTATCACGAGCTGCTGAAAGCATCGGAAAGCAACATTGGAGGTCGTTATCGACTGCAACTGATGCGTTTGAAGGGAGCTCCGCACGAGAAGAGGCCGGAATGGGAGAATCGCCATGACAAGTTGATTTTGCAGCACGACAACGCCAGACCGCATGTTGCTCAACCGATTAAGAGACCATTTCAGTTCGACTGGCTTGAAAATTGCTGTTTTTTATGATTTTTGTTTTTATACAAAATTCGGTAATCAGTCCGATTTTTTTTCTTCGTTTATTCAAAAAAACTTATATTCTGCATAAAAGTATTTTTTTTTATTTTTTAGTTTTATTTTTTAAATTATTTTTCGGCCACGGCAAAATGATGGCTAAAAAAATAGCGGCTGATAGCGGAAAGTCGTCTAAAAAGTGCCTGAAAGAAAAAAAAAGAAATGATTATTAATCGGTATGAAAAACTGTAGAGGCGTAGGAAAGATTTTTGTTTTCGATGGAAACTAACAAAATGGTGGCCATTTCAAATTTAAGTGTCCAATTGCACTTTTTGTCGGCAGTTTTTCGTTAAAAAAATATGCATTTTTCCAATTAAAAAACGCTTCCGCATGACGTTAAGGAATGGCGTGAAGAACGATATGGCGAAATTTGAGAGCTAGAAAACTCTTCGTTTAAAATCTTTCACCGTTTTGAAAAAAAACGACGTTTCGAGAAAAGGCGTGCGCGTCAGGCTTTAAGCAGCTGGTCGGATCCCTTCTTCTAAAAAAAGCTGCAGCGACCGGAATAATTATAATTTTGCGACCCAAAATTTAACAGCATGTTTATGGAAGCCCATATTTTTGGATAATGCAAAAAAAATTATTTTCAAAAAATGTGGTACTCATTTAGTCCCTCAAGAAGTACTTGGAGTGAACTGAGAAATCGTACCCTACTTGAGGACTTGAGGATTTTTTTATTTGCAACGTCAACTGTAACTCATGTTGCTTACAAGGAGCATCCCTCAGGTGACACCTTTCGATTTGTTGAAATTTGGATATGCTATAAAGCACCGAAAAATAAGCGATAAATATTTTTTTTATCGGCGGAAAAACGGTTTTCAGGGGTGAATCAAATTCTCGAAAATAGGGGTGTTTTTCGTCTATAACGTTATCGTTCTCATCTCCAATGTATAGTGCACAAAAAAATAAACATTGTTGCAATTTGAATTTTTTAAATATCCCGTACCGTTGAAACGCTATCGACGAAAAACGAAAAACATCCCCATTTTTGAGGGTGCGTTTCAGCCCTTAAAACGGTTTTTCCGCCGGCAAAATAAAATACGTCTGGCTTACTTTTCGGTGCTTTATAGTCCAGTCACCTTAGCATAAGACCTATTCAAGAGGCCCACGCTCTGGCCAATTTTTTTATAGGTTGTTGGGACCTACAAGAATATAGTCCTGAATTTTCGGACATTTCCGAGGTATATTTTGGCAATAAAAAATTAATGAAAATTAAAAAATGGATATTTTTTAGATAATTTTTTTGGAACGCATCCTATCGAAAAAAGTTTCGAATAAAATTCGTTCATCATAACGTCCTCTGTAAAAAAAGGTGTTAAAAAAAAGTGCCAACATTGTTAATTAAGCGGTTAATGGTGAATGAAAATGAAAATTCTCCATTTCGTTTTTGCAACCGCAATCGGGTGTTTGTCAACATATCGGTTTGAAACTCGTACACGATGTAAATGAGCCAAACCCCAAGAGAATCGTGCAAGATTTATCGATCTGCGAGATATATTTTAGCAACAATCTGCGATCATCGAAAAATCTTTGCCCTTCAATAGAATTTCCCGACGAAGGCCCACAGGGTGGAAAAAAATCGAGGAGCTTCGTGTCATCATGCACAAGCGATTTGGAAAAAAAATACATTTTGTTGAAATTAGATACTGTTTTTTGTCGATTTTGGATTTTTGCTTATAAACAAATGACAATTCTGACCAAAGTTGCAAAGATATCTGAAAAATTCTTGGACCACCTAACGCGTTTTTGGAAAACGAACAATTGAAAGAAAAAAAATTTGCAATATTTTGATTACCGCCCGAGATATGAATGTTTTTACGTTTGTTCAATTTTATATTGTTGCAATAAAGATTTTTGCAACATTCCTTCCGGCCATGGGATTCAATAAAATTATTCCCTTTACGAGCAATTATGCCATCACAGTTATCGATGTATTTCGTTCGACGGCTCGTCGCCGAGCGCGCGGCGTCGACCGCTCGGCCGGGCGGCGCGATGGGGATGCCCCCTCACACTCCGCAGCCTGGCGCGAGCGGCTTAGTTAACAAATATAATAACTTACTTAAAAATCGCTGTATAACAATTTTTTAAAATCATTTTACGTGATTTTTTTTTACGAACGCGATGGTGTTCTTGAAAATTATGTTCACCCCATAGCAGCCGCATGACCATGTTTCTTACAAATTTTACATTTGAACATGGGGGGAACATAATTTTATCCGCAGTTAGAAGGCTAAGTCATGGCGGGATACCTACTTGAGAATTTTTGTATTCGCAGCGCCATCTGAAACTCAAGTGGCTAGCCAGCCATGAGTCATTCGCTCGATGGAACTAAACGTGGTCACATAACCTCACTTTTGCCATCCGTGATAAAGATCAGCTGGGCAGTGACTAGCCAAGGGGTGCATATCCGTAGTTAGCAGGCTAGGTCATGGCGGGATACCTACTTGAGAATTTTTCTATTGTATTTGTTCGTTTCCAGTCGTATAGGGTCTTCCCCTTTTTACGAGCCCCAATACACCTCAACTTCGTTCTAACCTCCCATTCCACAACTCACCCCTACCTCCCCATTCCACACCCCCCCCCCCCCCCCCGCGCAGCCGCAGCCGACTTCCCCCACTGTATCGTATTCGCCATGGGCGTAGGGAAACTGCGGAAAACCTATACCGATACAGCCGGTCACAAGTTCGCTTCCCAGTCACGGAACTAGTCGTTTTTCGCCGAAAAATGTCGAAGAAAAACATTTTCCGACGAAAGTACGCGACTGGGTTTCGAACTCACGACCTCCCGATCCGCTGGCCAGCACGCTAACCACTAGACCAACGCGCCGGGTGGAGAATTTTTGTATTCGCAGCGCCATCTGAAACTCAAGTGGCTAGCCAGCCATGAAGCATTCGCTCGTTGGAACTACACGTAGTGACATAACCTCACTTTTGTCATTTGTGACCAAGATGAACTTGGCAGTGACTAGACGAGGGCTGGATAACAAAAAATTCACATTACTACTAGCTCATAGCGAGCCGACCATTGGTCAGTTCGTATGACCTCAATTGGGTCAGCCCGTTACTAGGTCGGAACTCAGATAGGCTAGCGCAATTTCTATCGGGTTTTTACCTTGTATTAAAATAAAAATATTCGTACTTTCCAAATAAATAATACGTTTTATTAAGGAGTGAGGTCTAGTTGGAACGTTAAAAAAAGGCCTTTTTCCGATTTTTTTTCGGCCAAACGATAAAATAATTTACAACAAAAGTTCTTCCATTTAAAATATATATATTTAATGTAAACATTATAATTTTTTTAAAGAAATATGTTTCAAAATAAGCCGATACGTATCAATGGCCGAGGACGCTGCAAAAAAAAAGAGGTTTTGCGGTGATCACTCTCACGCTGTGACGGATTATCTGAAACCAACAAAACAGGGGGGAATCTTTAGTTAATGATATAATGCTCCGGTTGAACGAAGCGTTTTGAAAAATTTCCATTTTTCACAAAATGGCGGACGTTGAAAGTCAAAAGTGTTGTTTTGACCAAAATTTCACTTACAAAAATTGACTATAAAAAAAAATCGTCCAAAAAAAAATCCTTCGTTCATCCGGAGGAAAACTATGTATAGAAGAAGTGATATAAATTTCGACCCGATCGGTAAAGCCGTTCTCGAGTTACATTGATCACCGACTTCGAAAACATGGTTTTGAGAAAAGCGAGTTTAAAGTTTTGAGTACGATTTGCGTGCAGATAAATTTTTTTTTTTGTAACTTACATAGAGTCGTTAATTCCTGGGCCATATAGTTCGCCTTCCTGCGCTTTATTAATTGCATCTGGAGTCCTTGTTTAATTAATTGCTTGTTAAGGCGTTACCCCCACTTGTAGCGCAAAAAAGGCCCTTTTCATGAATTTTTTTAAAGAAAACTACAAAACTTTTTTAATCGATCAATATACCATCTTAAAGAACACATCTTGAAGAACTTTCAGTAATTTTTTTATTGAAAAATATTACATTGTTTAGTGGCAAATGGCCGTCAATGAAATAATGTTTTTATATACACGGTTTGCGGTGACCAACATTGCGGCGAAGTGGATCATCTGAAAAAACAAATGCGGATGGATTTAGTCAAATATAAGTATAAACTAGTCTTTAATCGAAGGATTTTAAAAAATATTCATTTTTCACAAAATGGCGGACAGCCAAAGTTAATGGTTCGATTTTAACGAAAAAAAAACGGCCGTTTTTTGGCTATAAAACGGCCATTTTTTTCGAAAAAAAAATCGAACGATTAAAGACTACATTTTTATTTATTAAATAAGCCAGCAAAATTTCAAGAAGATCGGTTCATTAGTGTTCGAGTAATATTGGTCACCGACTTCAGAAATGCCATTTTGAGAAAAACGCGTTTAAAGTTTCAATTTCCGGTCGTTTACACAACGGATTCTTCTCTTTCAACGCTCATATCTCAGTCAATTTTGTTCGGATCGACTTGAAATTTTCACGACATATTCTCAGATACTTATACGTCAAAAAAATGCAATAAATGAAATCGATTTTTTCAAAATCGCAAGTGGGGGTAACCCCTTAAATTAATTGCATCTGAAGTCCTAGTTGTCCTTCAAAGTTATGTATTTCGGCGAATAATGGTCTGATTTATATTCAATTAGTCGTAAAATACTCGTAAGATATTATACTTTTAGAAAATGAAAAAAAAATCGATTTTTTGAAAATTCTAACTAGACCTCCCTCCTTAATAAATAAAAATGTCAGGTCATTTTGAGGCACCCTATACTATCTTATCCTTCGTTAAAAATGGGCCGTTTCACGTGCATACTCCTGTTCCCACGAATCTATGGGTCCGCCGGAAGCGAACCAAGTAGAATCATTGATTAGCATTCGATCAAGGCGGAACGCTTCTCTCTCTCTCTCCACCGCGGAGAAACTTCCCCGACATTTGCAAACTCATCGCAATGTGTACTTTGAGCAGACTTTGCGATTGCCAGCTCTGCCTGGACACGAGTAAAGGAGCCACATTGGAAAAGCCCCGACAGTTTAGCAATCCATTAACGTTCCCGCATTTGGCAAAAGTTATATTGGCTCGATGGATTTCACGCTGTGTCTCCACCATCGCCAACCAAACTCCATTAACCAACATCGTTCGGAGTTCGTTAATGGAGAAACGAGATATAAAAGCTCGGTTGTACGATCTTCGGTCGATGTGTGTATACAGGGTGGCCCGATTATCTCGAGACATCGAAACAATTCACGAAGAACGAATCAAATCGCAAAATTTCGAGACACGTATCAGGAAGAGTTCGAACGAGGAATAAATGGGCAAGACAACTTTTTACTGGTCATCTTTAAGGGGGTCATCCCATGTGACAACTATTTTTTGTCGCTTTTGTGGGATTTTTTTCATATGAACCATTGAATTTTTACCACGCATTTATTAACATTTTTTACTGTCCCTCAGAATATTATCAAACAAAAACACTCATGTATAAAAAAAAGTTGGTCGAGGGCTGCCATGATTTCGGAGGTTTTGCTCATCTGAATTTAAAAAAATAGAACGGCTTTTCAATTTGTAGACCTGAGGCTATCGTTGGGACTAGAAGTAAAAATATCGAAAATTGCATTTTTGGCATGGTTTTGAAGGTCCCAAGTTTCGTTGTTTTTTTTTCGACTTTTTCGGCTGAAAAAAAACTCAGAATTAAAAACGGCGGATATCAGAAATATTTTAGTTCGGGTGAGAACTATAAATGTGCTGACCTTACTATAAAAAATTAAGCGAAATCCGTTCAGTAGTTTTTGAGATGTCATGGAAGTCAATTTGAAAAAATGCAGCTTTGAGAAAAACGCGTTGAAGAGTTAAAAAATTATTTAATAGTCTGCTATGCCGGGTTCATATAACGAATACACATTTTTTGCAATTCGTGCAAAACATTTTTTTCGATTTTTTTGGACCTGTCACGTGGGACGACCGCCTTAAGCCAAATTCAAAGTAAACGTTTTTTTTTTAATGGACATCTATAATTTTTGTAGCGGAATTTTATTCTAAAAAAACAGATAACTCTCTTTCGGGAGAGTTTTTATTTGCCTATTATTTTTTTTTACAAAAGATTTTGCAAATGATGCAACTTCCAAATATAAATTACTATCGCGAATAAATTATTCGCTATATTAATCATTTATGTATAATTTATTATTTATTAATGTATGAACGCCGTATTATTTATTCATAGGTACATAAATGGAGCATTTTTTATTTATATATAAATTAAAAAGTAGCCTACACCGTTACAGGCAAAACTACACCGTCTTTTTATTAAGTTTGAAAAATCTTTTGCGAAATTCGATGGAAAAATAATGTATTGTATTTTTGGTAATTCTTTCGATTTCTACTTTTCCGAAAAACTGTTGTTTCCAAACAAACCCAAACAAATCTCAACAAACCCAATATAGGCGTCGAAATGTTAAAAAATGGCCTATTTTATCACGAGTTTACGCCACCTTCAAAACCCCATAACTTTTTATTGGGAGGGGGAGGGGGGTGAATTTCAGTTTCCCCCGACAGAATATCATCATTGATGACCCAGTAAATGAGAAAATAGTACAAAAAATGTTAGGCTCATTTTTCGGAAAAATCAATTATCTAAAGAATTACGAAAAATGGGACGGTGTGGCGCAAAAACTTTCGACGACAATGGAGAAGATCATTTGAAGAAAAATTCATTCGTTTCTTTGTGATTTTCAGGGCAGGAATATAATTTCAATAAATTGACGGACGACGAGGTGAACTCGTTGGGCCTACCGTACGACTACGATTCCATAATGCACTACGCGAAAAATACCTTCTCGAAGGGAACGTACCTCGACACGATACTGCCGATGGAGAATCACGGAAAGAAGAGGCCGGAAATCGGGCAAAGGGTTCGTCTCAGCGAGGGCGATATCGCGCAGACCAATCTTCTCTACAAGTGTCCCAGTTAGTAGACGTCATTCACGCACGTTATCCTTGTTTCACGGTAAAAAAAATTATAAATTATGTTTCGTGATGAAATATTGTTTAATAATCAAAACTTGAGGATTTTAATTTTTTTGACGTATATTAGTCCAGAGAAACTTTCTGTCAGTTTTGTTATATCGTATTCGAGAAAAACAATTTTTTAATTAAAAATGTTTCGTGATTAAATATTGTTTAATAATCAAAGATGGAGGATATTC
Source organism: Ophion obscuratus (assembly GCA_964007375.1). NCBI lineage: Eukaryota > Metazoa > Arthropoda > Insecta > Hymenoptera > Ichneumonidae > Ophion > Ophion obscuratus. Next base: position 56,188,432 of record OZ023316.1, on the reverse strand, counting down.
ACTTTTTTGACGATTATTAGTCCAGAGAAACTTTCTGTCAGTTTTGTTATATCGTATTAAAAAAAATCGTGTATCTTTTTAAATTTATTTTATTCGAATTGATATATTATTTATTATTAATGTTTTTACTGAATTAATAATATACTTTTTAATATTGAAACATAATATACTATATTATACTACATAATCACTATATCGTGAAATTTGCTTATTGTTATTAGTATTCGATATTGCTGCTTATTATTCGATAGTATTTCTGTAATACTATACGAGTATAGTAGTACTTGACTTGCATAAGCTTGGGGCCTAAAAAACAGGTCGTTTTTCAATATGTTTTTCCTGATGGGAGTATTGAGATTACGAGGTTGGGATCTTACATACAATTGGTACATAGTCTTGCCAAGCATGAGATTTTTTTCTATTGAAAAATATTGATAAACATCGTATTTAATATTATTTAAACAGTTCGTACGAATTGAAAGATTAAAAAATGTACTTTTAGTATGATAATAAAGTACGTATTTCCGGATACCTTCTCGGAATTTTCAAAAATACGAAGAAGGCAGGCTGTAGAAAAAAAACTTTGATTTTCAACCAAAAAAACTTTAATCATTTGTTATTAACAAATGTATAAACATATCAAAAAATCGTTCGGTCATACGATAGGAAATGTCACAAACTGTGTTCCGTCTGAATTTCAGGTGAGTTGGGCAAGTAGATTTTGCGAGAAAAATGCAATCAAAAAGAGAAAAACTGCAGCGGGGCGGTTCGCCATACCGCAGTGGGCGATTCGGCGCGTAACGAAAAACGTCATAACTCGGTCAATTTTTGAAATTTTTACAAAATCTCTGTTGCAAATAAACGCTAAGATCCTAGACTATAATACTATGCAATGAATAAATTAGCCTCCGCCCTTAAGGGATTATATACATTCAGGAGGCCCAAAAAGATCGATTTTTAAAGATTTTTTTCTTGAGAAGACCTTTAAATCTATTCGCGTAAAAATTTTTACACATATTATGGTAACTTTTAACTGTATTTTAACATTTTTTATTTCTAAAAATAAATATTTTGTAAGCTGCTATAGCTGAGCTCCAGGAGCACCTCTAAAAAAAGGCGTCTTGCAGTGAGCACGATATCTCTCGACTGGATCACCTAAAATGAAAAAAAAACCAAATATATTTCGTTAATATAATGGATTATCTTGTAATTGATCGAAGGAATAAGCAAAATAATATTTTTTGACAAAATGGCAGCTTCTCAAAAAAAGAACGATTTTTGACAAAAAATTAGGCTTTAAATTATTTATAAAATGGAAAATATTTATCGGTGAGGAAAAACCTTCGATTAATTACTAATGAATATACTTGAAAATATTGTGTTAAAATTTGAGACTGATCGGTTCAGCCGTTTCCGAGAAATCTTGCTCACTGACTTTAAAAACACAGTTTTGAGAAAAACGCGTTTAAAGTTTCAAAAGCACTTTCGACCGCTCTGACACGTCATTAAAAAATGTGCGTGTAACTTCGAAAACATACGCCGGATTGACAAAAATTATCTGTGTGTGTAGTTGAATATGTACATTACGAAAATAAAATAAATAAAAAATCGATTTTTTGAAAATTTTAACTGTATATAACCCCTTAATTTAAATATTAAGATATATATATATATATATATATATATATATATATATATATACCGAGCAGTTCTGATTGCCCATTGCAATTTGAAAATCCAGCTGATATTATTTCTTCACTCGTTGACTCGTGATTTTTCCGTTTCGTCTCATCTTTTCCGGACAGAATGTGGCAGAACTTTTCAGGAGAACAGCGGGAGTTTCGGTTCGCCAATTCATCTGAATAATTCGCCACCCCCGGATGGCGAACGATGCGAGTGGCGAATAACGGCCACTCACGGCGAACGTATCGTCCTTAACATCACTTTCCTCGACATCCTCAAGAGCGATTACTGCCGATCCGATTACATAGAAATACGAGACGGCTATTGGCACAAGAGCAAAACTTTGGGTAAGAGAGAAACTCGGGATAGAGCCTCGCGACTTTGTTTGGGTTTTCTTTCGTCTATCTTTATCTTCAACTACTTTTATTTTTCATTCGCGCAGGACCGAATTTCATCTCTGTTGGATTTCTCACGAAAGTTTGTGCGCGTTGATGAAAACATTTGCGGAATATAAAATACGGGAAACTAAAAATAAATGGGGCTAATTATTTCAGCGGTTTGCGAAAAGCGAGAAAGAAAATAATAATATACCATGCATTTTGAGCCTGCTAATCAAATTAGCAGGCACAAAATTCTCGATTGAGGATGAAAAATTATCCTCAATCGTATTACGATACTTTCGTGTATCCAACTGGTGATATTTGAGTATATTTTTTTTTAAATTTATTTCTGCTTTTTTTATTTTATGTTACAAAAAATATATTCTTTTTTTCAATTTATTTTTAAACAATTTGAAAATTCATATTAAGGAGGTTGGAGCGTTAGCCCCAATCCAAGGTTAAATGTAATAAAAAGTACATTTTATTGTTTACACTATACTGAGTCCTTACAAATTTTTTGAACTTTTTTCACCACCAAACACCAGAGATAAAAAATTGTTAATGTATGTAATTTAACGTGCGGTTAGATGGGCAAGACTTTCACACTGAAGGTTATGTAATTTTTATTGTTATTTAGCACCAAGATAAACCATTTTTAACCACGGATTAACGCAAACCGAACCTTTGTGAACATTTAGAATAAAAATCCCCATCTTGCCCATCGTAAACCATGGGCCAATAATCTCGTGACGTAAATATGAATAGGCATAATTATGAATTACTCAAAATTTCATTGTGAATTGTATAAAACATTCGTTGTCGTGGTTTTTTTCATAATAATCATCGATAATGTTATGCTTTTTCAAGTTGGTAGTAACACAAAAGTTTTTCTACTTTACGTAATAAAAATGTTAAAATGCATAATTTTGCCCTTTAAGGTAGTACGAGCGCGCAAACTTGATTTTTATAGATTTTGTTCAAATTTCAACCAGACATTGTTCATATGATTGTGCATGTTTGAGTAAAATTTCAGAACAGTCGACTATTTAGATTGAGAGATAATCAGTTTTAGAATTGCAACTCTTAACACTGTAGGCGTAGTGCATTGAAATTTAGACAGAATAATTTTCCGTAAAAATATTTGTCCCCTATAAGAAGACATATGGCAATACCGCGTCGTTCCACGTTATCCACGTGTTAAAATAACACTGCAACACACATTTTTATTTGGAAGTAATTTTTAATCGAACAAAGTCTGCAATTAGTTATGAACGAACCAATACTTTTATTTGTCAATGAAGATAACATAAACAACATAAAATATTTATATTTATAATGCAAATATTTTTTATGACAACATTTTTTACTTTAGGAACTCGATAATTAGTTTTTTTTTTCTCGAAATATTGACAAAAACTGTTCTGCAATGTTGCCATATGTCTTCTTATTATAGGGGACAAATATTTTTTACGGAAAATTATTCTGTCTAAATTTTGTTGCAGACAATGTTGTGTTGAAAGTTGCAATTTTAAAACCCATTATCTCCAAATCTAAATAGTCGACTATTCTGAAATTTTACTCAAACATGCATAATGACATGAACAATGCCTAGTAAAAATTTGAACAAAATCTATAGAAATCAAGATTGCACGCTCGTACTACCTTAATTATATATTTAAAAGAATGAGCATATATAGAATAAATCTGTACCTCGTATGCATTTTTTTGAGGTTCATTGAAAAAAAAAATGAATAAACCGTCATTTGACTCAACTGAATCGCTCCAACCTCCTTTAAAATGTCAAAGATGTTGTGTGAAAAATGATAAAAATTTTATTTAAAAATTGTTTATAAGTTTACATTCAAAATGTTTTCAATTTTATTTTATAAATGTTTTAGAAATTCGTTTATTTTTTAAATTTATTTCTGCTTTTTTAAAATTTTATATTACCACAAAAAAATATTCATAGCTAACATTTTCGAAAAAATAATTACAAAAATGTTTTACAACGTTAAAGAATTATTTAAAAAACGTTAACAACTAATTTTAAAAAATGTCTAATAATTTTGTTTTATGTTTAAAAATGATTTGTTTTCCTTTTAGAATATATCGGGTGTAGTAAAAAGAAAACCATTATTTGAGCCTTCAATTTCACGCAAGAACAATGGATTTCTTTTTGCTAAACCTAATATTTGAAAATCTTGTTTTCAAAATCATAATTCAGGAAGATTTTGCGGAAGTGGAAAGATTCACGACCCGATTGTCTCGTCGGGAAGTCGAATGCTGGTGACGTACGTGACGTCTAGTCGTCAGGGCAATCACAGGGGTTTCACGTCCTCCTACGAGGCGGTTTGCGGTGGTGACGTCGAGTTGGACGGTGTCGGACACCTGGAATCGCCGAATTATCCCGAGGAGTATCAGTCGAGCAAGGAATGCGTTTGGAAGTTGTCGGTGCCTCACGACTATCAGGTCGCCCTTAAATTTCAATCTTTCGAGATCGAGAATCACGACAATTGCGTTTACGACTACGTCGAGGTGCGCGACGGTCACAGCCCGGATTCGCCCCTTATAGGTGTCTACTGCGGTTACAAAGCGCCACCCGACATGAGATCAACCGGGAACAAGCTCCTCGTCAAATTCGTGAGCGACGGTTCCGTACAAAAAGCCGGATTCTCCGCCACCTTCATGAAAGGTGGGCCAATTGATCATTTTCACCTTTCGAATATTGTTTTTTTTTTTTAATTTCTGATTTATCGTTATTTGTATTTTCAATATTGACCAATGAAAGACGAAATTGTCAAAAATGAATTTTTGACGTGTGCAGTTCTCGTTGTTTTAAGGGGTAACACCACTCTAGCGGCAGAAAATAAGGACACTTTATATTGGGAGTATGAAAAAACGAATAGGATTTCTTTTGAGAGGGTTTAATTAAGGGGCTATACCATTGTGAAGGCTGAAAATTTGCGTGATTTTCGGGATTTTTTTCGAAAAAAAGTAATCAACTAAATGTTTCGGAAAATTGAGAATATATTTGGCTATATTTGACCCATAGTTTATAATTTTTTCATCGAAAAATATTGAGATGCGAGCGACTTATTTGCTGCCTTCGGAGGCGCCAAAAAGAAAGTTCCTCCACTGCTGACATGATTCCGGCCGATTGAGTAGATGAAACCGAAAAAGGGAAAAATATCGTTAAACTAAAAGGTATTTCTTGTACAATGACACAGGATTCTCGAAAAATATCGAAATCTAACAAAATGGCGTAGTTATGAAAAAAGTCTGTTTCTTGCCTATAAAATGGTCGCTTTTTTTTCAATGTCAAATCGTCAATTTTAATATATTCTTTTTTATATTATTTTATATATTATATAAAAAAAATTTATATTATTTTATATATATTTTATATATTATATATTATACTATTTTAATATATTATAAATGTATTCAAGAGTACTCAGTTCAAATTTCAAGTCAATCGGATAATTGTTTTTTGAGTTACAATGGCAGCAAATTTGAAAAGTCTCATTCCGAGAAAAACGCGTTTAAAGATTTAACTATCGATTTTTGCAAGATAAAATTATATTTACCATAAAAAATGCTAATCAGCTATACCTGGCCCATACAATGGACTGTCGAAAAGGCAAAAAAGTCGATTTTCTTTTAGTGTCACTGGTATAGCCCATTAACACATATTAAATTAAAACAACAAAAAAATTGTTATAATTTTCATACAAAATGGTGGCGATAGAGCCCAAACTGAAAAACGTGTTTTTTTACAAATAGCTTCACAGGAGGACAGTTTTCTCGTGAAGTATAAGACCTGGAACAAAATCCAAGAAAAATTATAATCTACATATTATTAGCTATGGGACTATATAGGAATTTTTTAAATCAAATGTTGAAAAAATTGCTTCAAAAATGTTGAAAAAATAAATCCATTTTTTGCCCAAAAATAAGCAGTAAATTGTTTATAAAAAAACGTTTACTTTAGAAAAAAAAAAACGGCTACGTACTCCCATAGAGAATGTAATTGTGAAAAGCTACTATAAAAATTTCAAATCGATCCGCGCAAAGGTGTTCGAGTAATCCGTCCTCCCAGTTTGAAAAAGTGGTTTCGAGAAAAACGCGCTTAAAGGTGTACGAGACGCCTGAAAGAAATCCGAGGCCCTGCGGCAAAATCGATAATTGAACCTTAAAAAAAATCCTACAGGATCAATTACATATTGTTTTTATGACCACGAAGTATTTTTTAAGCAAAAAAAAATGATTTTTCGTAAATCCTAGAGTGGTGTTATCCCTTAAATTCAATGACTTATTGTTTTGTTTTCCATTTTCGTTTTATTGGCAAAATGACAAGTGCATCCCGCAAAAAAAAAAAATATTTTCAAATCTGTGATGTAATATTCGGGAATATCCCTGGCATATTTTTCATTTTAAGGGCGGGGTAAAGTTAATTCGGCGAAAAAAAGGCATGTTTTTAAGATTTTTTTTGGCGTAACGAATAGTGTTCATTTATTGAAAAATTTACATATAATAAAGTAACATTTGAACAACATTCTCCTAAATTTGCATTGCAAAATATTCAAAATTGAGCGAGTGAAAATTAAACCCCGGAGGCGCCTCGAAAAAAAGTTGGTTTGCGGTGTGCACCATAACTCGCAACAGAATCATCTGAAACAAAAAAAAATCAAAATGCATTTGTTAAAGGAGATGTTTCTCGAGGTAATGACGGGAGGATTTTTTTTTTTCGATTTTTCGATTTTTCGTAGCACTTGGGAGCCAAAAACCCAATTTTCGCTTAAAAAATCGGCTAATTTGTTGTTGAAAAATTAGTAATTATTTTAAAAAAAAAACAAAAAAGCTCTCGACAATACCTGGTGAATTATGTGAAGAAGTACTGTGCAAAATTTCAAAGCGATTGGTCCAGTAGATTTTGAGTTATCGTGCACACGGACTTCAAATACGACAAGTCTCAGAAAAACGGTTTGAAAAACGCAGAAGAGTTTGGTCGCTTAGCGCTCATTGCACATAAGTTTGAGAACACTTCTCGATTGCATAAAAATTTGAACACAATATTGTTGATATATTATGCATTCATTTAAAAAGTTCAAAAGAAATGAAAAAAAAAAATTTTAATACTTTACCCCGCCCTCAATTTCATCTGAATTTGATTTGTTGTACTCTATAGAATTCGATGAATGTGCGTTGTCGGATCACGGCTGCGAGCACGATTGCATCAATACCCTCGGTGGTTATGAGTGCTCCTGTAGAAGCGGTTACGAGCTCCATTCCGATGGAAAACACTGCGAAGGTGAGGAATTTATGGATGTTTATAAATATTATTTTTGGACAAATGCACAATGCACACGCATATATATATATATATATATATATATATATATATATATAGAAAGGGAGAGAGAGAGAGAGAGGGCGCAGAAGTATTTTTTAAAAAAACAAACTTCACATGAATTGAATGCAACTTCTTCTCTTGGCAGATCTTAGCTACAAAAATCCTTCAACACTTATTTAAATCGCTTATTTAGAGATCCACAATCTAAATGTGCAACAAAAATTTGTTGACTAATGTAAGTAAAGAGATTAAAATATAAATGCAAATTTTCGTTGGACACATTTTTATCTGTCTAAAGGTCTTCAAAATGACAATAAAAAAATATATATAAATGTTTATTTATGATGAAGGGTAATTTTTAAGACTTTCGACTTGGAAGTCGAACGGTCGAATGATGAAGAATATCGGGAAGAACAAAGTAACCACGCTTCGGCAGAAACGAATATTAGTGAGAAGTGCTCCCAAAAGTCAGCGAAAAACGTCATCTGACTCGTACGACGTACAAATTCATTTATATGCCATTTCTCCTCTTGATATTTTCATTAAAACATCTTTGTTTCGAAGTAACGGCAATAAATGAACGAGACAAATCGACGACTGTCAACCAAAAATTGCGATACGAATAAATTTTGGAAAAAAGATTTTATAAAAGTTTAGTGACCCCAACATGACAAAATACGACTTTTTGCTCCTTAGACTAAATATGCCAATCCTCATAGTTTTCAAGTAACGCTGCACGATGCTGGGTTTTCGGAATCCTGCCGTTTTTTCTAGAAAAAACCAAAAAAGTCGCTTTTTCGGTTTTTTTTGTAACAAAACTAAAGCTAACGGTGTCCTTTTCAAAGATCTTATAATCAATGATGCCATTACTATTTTTCAAAGTCCAGCACGCGATTTCGCAAATTGCAAAAATCGCGAAAAACCGGTATGTTCAAAATGACCAGATACAAACAAAATGACAAAAATACAAAAGCAAAATGAAGCTGGCTCCGCTTCAAAACCCCGTTCGGTAAATTGGTTTACGACTTTTTTTTTCGCCGTGATATTCAATTTTTTGTCCAGATAGCAAACTTACAGGGTGCCTAATACTTTCGATCAAAGCTGTATACATAAATATATATATACTGGGCAATGCATCTCAGCCGACACGATGATCCAATACGAAATAAGGATCTCACGTCACTCATCGATCTCTTCGAGTGTCTATAATGTCAGCTGTCGTGCTTGCGGAGCTTTCGAAATTGACGAGCCGATATGCAATCGATATATCTCATACATCGACTCGTTCTACTGACACGTACTTGTAGACACATATATACAAGAGTTTTCCATGCATCTCTACATACTCTCTCTCTCCCATCATTTTACCTCAAACATATTTTTAACAAAAAATCGTGACTGTGACATAAAAAAATTTTAAATGTCAAAAAATGGCTTATGCTTCACAAAATTGACCTTCATGCATTATGTTTTACGAGAATTTCTATATTTTTTCGTTGGAGGAGATTTTTGGTTTGAGAAAGAAAAAAAATTGTTTCACGTTCCCTCAACACACACGGGTTAAAATTCCGAACTTTGAATGGTCAGTACGCTCAAAACTCCGAAAGAATTTTACACGAAAGATCAAAACTCCAAAAATCTTAATACCGTCAAAATAATTCGGCTATGGAAGTTTTAAAAGTTTCAAAATTTTCAATAAATCGACGAATAATTTCAACAATTTTGATTTATTAAGAAGTGATTTTGCGTCAATTTTGAAATTTGTCTAGACAACGTTATACGTTCTACATCATTTACAATAAACTGTGTAGACTTTCGCTGGCATGATCTGGACACGAGTGCCGTGTTGAAATTCCGAACTTTGAATGCGCCGACGGTTTAAAATTCCTAATCTCAATGTCCCGAAATCACAAAATTTACGTAAAATCACTTCTTAATAAATAAATAAAATCTTGAAATAGTTCGTCGATTTATTGAAAATTTGGAAACTTTTAAAACTTCCATGGCCGAATTATTTTGACGGTGTTCAGATTTTCGGAGTTTTGGTCTTTCGTGTAAAATTCATTCGGAGTTTTGATCTTTCGGGGTAGTATATTTTCGGAGTTTTGAGCGTTCTGATCAACCAACGATCATTCACACGCACACAAACACACACATATATACAGGGTGTCCCAGAACTAACGTACGCCCTTCTAGCATCTGGTAGGAAAAAAAATTCTGAGACGAAAAGTCCTCATTCATTTTCCGATCAGACGCGTAGATAATTCATTATGAATTAAAATAAATAGCCAATCAAGTGCGCGCTACGGCGGAAAGGCCGCCTGGAGGGGAGGGATAGGGGAATGCGTTGTAATTGCGTGCGCCTGATTGGCTGTTCATTTTAATTCATAATTAATTATCTATGCGTCTGATCAAAAAATGACTGAGGACTTTTCGTCTCAGAATCTTTTTTCCTACCAGATGCTAGAAGGGCGTACGTCACTTCTGGGACACTCTGTATAGTTATGGACGTACGTAAAAGATTGGATGTATATTTTTCGTAATTCTTTTGCGATTTATAATATGTTCGCGTGTTTAGACGCTTGCGGAGGCATTTTCGATCAGTCGAACGGCACGATAACGAGCCCGTCCTTCCCAGAGACGTATCCCGGCAACAAGAATTGCGTCTGGGAAATAATAGCACCCCCGCAGTATCGGATCACTCTGAATTTCACTCATTTCGATCTCGAGGGAAGCCTGATGTTTCCTCAAGAATGCGAATACGACTCGGTCGAGGTGGCGAGCAAATTGGGCGACGACATACTGCGAAAGCACGGTGTCTTTTGTGGCTCGAGGGCACCCCAACTTATAACCTCCGAAGGCAATTCCATGAGGGTTACGTTCACCTCCGACAACAGGTACGAAATTCGCCAAGCATACGTTTTTTTTTCTGTTGCGTCCCGTAGAAGTAATTGTTTTTCATTTACCGTGCAAAATTCGGGACGTGGGTAACGTTGGAATTGGTTGAGAAAAGTGGAGAGTGAATTTTTGATTGTTGATTTCACTGGCCCTCATATCGAAATTGAGGGGTTGGTCTACTGTGGCGATCCAAAAATCGAGGATTTGTGAGAAAATTTATTTCGAAGGAACAAGTAGGATGGTGAAAACATTTTTGGACATTTATTTGTATCTACATTAGCGACGATGTGTATCAAATTTTATGAAAAAATATTAATAATTTGGGAACATATGAACAATCGCGTGAAGGACCTCTGAATGCGAGGGACTCAACGGCATACTTGATTTTGGCAACCTGATTGATCTGAAAGAAAAAAAAACGATTTTTTTCTTCTTAAAATAGATAATATTAGCTGTGACTTAACCAAGCTTTTTTGTTATCGTGTTTCAGTCATTAAAAAAAAAATTTCTTCGATTTTTTTAGGAAAAGTGACATCGATATTGTTAAGGGAGACTTTGTCCTTGGAGTGCCATATTTCAGGTGGTTACATTTGATTTTTTTTAAAGGAAACGAGTAAAGCTTTTTGAGTGCGGTTTTTTCTTGCTTTTATTCATGATATACAGAACGTTAAAAAAATTGTTTTTTTTTAAAAAAAAAACCAAAATGGCGGCCGTTGCAGCTCCGCGAAAACAAGTCCTCAAATCGCGGGACGTAAACGGCTGACATCACTGCCCCCTCTTTGTTGATCTGAAACATAAATTGAAAGCATATTATCATTCTGTGACCCTTTGGTCATGGAATGACGGATGGGTTTTTCGTTTAGTACAAATTTCGGAAAATGGCGGCAATTTAAAAAAAATCGAATTTTCGTGTTTTTTCGCATAAAAAGATAAATAATAAATGCAAAAATGTGTCTATCGAAAAAACGATCCGTCATTCCGTGAAGACATATTTTGTGAGTATGCTCTCAAAATTTCAGGTCGATATGTCAATTACAGCGGTCAGGAGAATGTCAGCCATTTTTAAAAACGCGTTTTCGAGAAAAACGCGTTTAAAGTTTTGTAATGTGTTTACACAAATGTGTTCATAATTACCGCTAATCGGCAATGCCTGGTCCATAGAGGCATCCCTCCTCTTCTTCTAGCTGCTCATGTTGAGCCGCTAACATATCCCGCTAAATTTCAAGGACAAAGTCTCCGTTAATAACTAATGGCAAAAAAAATGTTAAGAAGAAAAGCGTTGTCCAAGACTAAACTACTGTTATACTGGATAAGTGTACCATATTTGAAGTTAATCTGTTCATTTGATGTCGGAAATTATGTACACCATTGTGAAAGACGTCGTTTCGAAAAAAAAACGCGTCTAAGGTGGGAAACCAATTTAAATTACTCAAAAAATCGATTTGTTTTAATTCCATAAATTGTTAGTGAAACTATTTAAGAATACGTTCCCAAAGGAGTATAAATAATTCATTACTGTCTTGAATTTTTTGTTTTGGGTAATTTTTTTCAAACGCGTTTTTCTCGAAACGACTTTTTTTCAATTTGTGTATACTCTAGGTCAAAAAATTTCTAACCTACAATTTTGTAAAGTAATACTTAATTTCTTTATATAATTACGCTCTATATGAACCTAAATTTATGTTAATATCATTGTCGAAAGTAAATTTTTTGCAGCAAAAAAGGTTATAAAATAATGGCAAAAATTACACCCTTTTGTTTAAACACCCCTAGATGATGCAATTTTCAATTTTTTGTCAGAGTTAGGTTCATATAGAAGTAAAACTTGTTCTTAAAGTAATCTTCAAACCGTATTGATTTCCGATCAAAACTGTGGCCTCCAGAGTGTACACAAACAGCAAAGTCTGATCGCAATCTTCGACGGGCGGCAGGTTATATGTTCCATATTTTCATAGGAAATGCATCGAAAAAACTGAAATTTTTGTTTGAAAATATGTATAAAATATTCCCAAGGTTTGAATAAATTCGATTCATTCATTCCTTGTAAAAAAAAGATCATGAAAATCACTCAAAAAAACGTAACCCTAAACTTCTATCGTTCTATCGTAATCTATAAGTTTACCTTCAATCTGCGATTCCTGCACCATATGTTGGACCTTCATCTCGAATTTGAGTTGCCTCAAGTGACGAAAGTGCGTTCGTCATTTTCACAGTAGCCCAACCCCTTAAACGAGCTTTCAATAGATGACGATAAATTTCCTCATTTCTTTTCTCCTGATTGTGTTGATAATCGAGGAAACGCGATTGAATGTCACGTGTTTTTTTTTTTTTTTTTTTTTGACAGCATCCAAAAGTCCGGCTTCGCCGCCGTATTTTTCACGGACATGGACGAGTGCGCGAACAACAACGGCGACTGCCAGCACGAGTGTCGGAACACCCTAGGCTCCTACGAGTGCTCGTGTCACAACGGCTTCACCCTCCACGAAAATCGTCACGACTGCAAAGAGGGTGGCTGCAAATACGAGATAACCGCCCCAGTTGGCACGATAACCTCGCCGAATTATCCGAACAATTATCCGAGCAGAAAAGATTGCGTCTGGCACTTCACAACCACTCAAGGTCATCGTATAAAATTGGTAAGATATCAGCATGCTCACAGCCAAAGTTTGATCTGACGATCATACAACAATTGCAATAAAATTATTCATCGATCACTCACGATGGATTCAATCGACTCGCCAATTCGTTCTATTGAAAAACAATAAATGATACAAGAAATGTATTTGTTTATTTTTACTTACTCAACTTACAATTAATTTAATTGCATCGTTGCAGGTAATTAGTCAAATCATTCGATATAAATCATTTGTTTTCGACTTTTCTCCGAAGGACATTTTAATTGAAAGACATTTAAAATTTGTTTAAAATTAATTTCGAAAGTTAATAACTTGATTAAGCGAAAAGCATTTTCGTCGTTGTAATTAAATTATGTAAGTAAATCGAGGGTATTCGTTTATTTTTGCTTTTTAATCCTTACTTACATACAGTGCAAATAATTTAATTGCATCGTTACCAGTAATTAGTTAAATCATTCTACATCAATAATTCGTTTTCGATGTTTAACTTTTGCTCAAAGAACACTTATGTTGAAAGACAATTTTAGTGATTTTTATTAATTTTTAGATGTGACCACTCGATAAATCAAGACATTAATTTTCGTCGTTGTAGAGTAATTAAATAACCAAGTAAATTAATTATGCGATACATCGAGTCCTTTATTTCACTCGTCATAGGTAAATTAATTACTTGATAAATCGAGTAACAAATTTTCGTCGTCGTAAGTCATATAATTAAGTGAGTAAATTGATTACTTGATAAGCAAAGTAACAAATGTCACTAAGGAATTTTGTAATTTACTTAATTGCATCGTAATGATAAATTAGTTGACTAATTCGTTGCAAATAATTTGTTCCCAGATGTATAAAAATTTAATCAAAATATATTCTTCAAAACATTTTTTCTCCAGATGTTTAAGGTTTTCGAGATGGAGCCTCATCAAGAGTGCGCGTACGATCATATTGCGATCTATGACGGGGATTCCCCTGACAGCCACACGCTGGGCCGATTTTGCGGTACGAAGGAACCCCACCCGTTAATTGCAACGTCCAATCAAATGTTCATGGTATTCAAGAGCGACGCCTCGGTACAACGGAAGGGTTTCTTCGCCACTCACACAACCGGTACAAAATTTAAAATTAATTCTATTCATTGTATTAATCTAATTAATTTAATTAATTCTAGTGATTTAATTAATTTAATTTAATTAATTGATCGAATCAATATTATTAATTTAATTAATCGGTTTCAATGATTTAACCACGATGTTCTTCAGCCTGCGGTGGCCACCTGATGGCTACCGAGAGAGTCAAGCACATATATTCTCACGCGAGATACGGCAGTCACAAGTACGACCACCGAACCGACTGCGACTGGACAATCGAGGCCCCGATCGGCAAGAACGTCCACTTGACTTTCCTCTCGTTCCAAGTTGAATACGAGGAGGACTGTGGCTACGATTTCGTCGAGGTTTACTCTGGCCTCGACTCGTCCTGTCCGAGTTACGGAAAACTTTGCGGGAATTCGGTAAACCATAAATTTTTATATAATAATTATCCTGACTCGCGATTCAATCTTTCGTTATTCCCAGATCAGCAATTTCTGATCTACGGGGTGTTCCAAAAGTTTCATCAGATAATTGAGGGATCGATAGATCGTGAGATCCTGAAAAGAAAAGTTCTCTTGCACTTTTGTCTCCGATTCACCGTTGTCGAAATATCAATTCATCAATGATAGCCAATCGGCGTCGGCCGGCTGGGCGCGGCCGCGTCTGGTCGCTGCGCCAGGCAGGTGGGCGGAGCCGTCTTCGGGCGCTCGGGATTGGCCGTCACACATTTCGTGATATCTAAGCAACGGTAGAACCTAGAGCAAAATGGATAAGGACTTTTCTCTTCAGAATTGCAAGATCTAACTATTCCGTAGAGGTTCATGCCGATTTTCGATACGGCCCGCACAGACTTACTTTCTCACGATTGTTGCAATTGTTTATCTTTATTTCAATAGAACATCAGCGTCATCGTCTCGATGAACGAGGCCCTTCTCGTGAGATTCCGTACGGACGAGACGATTTCGGACAAAGGATTCTCGGCGGCTTTCGTGGCCCTTGATCGTGAGGACAGCGACGAGAATGGCGGAGGCGTGGACGAGGACAATCTCTGATCTATAACCGGACTCGCGAATTCCCTGGAGACCCGTGGCGTAACGTCCCGCGACTATGGACGCTCGTACAACGAGCGTCGTCGCGTCGACGCGTCTTATCGGCGTATGCTCCCGGGACTTCGACGAGTCAGACCGGAAATAATCGGCGGACGATCGAGACGCGGAAGACTGGCCAATGCGCACGTGCCCGTCGACGAGGCTCATCGTCTTCGCTACAAACGGAAGAGAATGCGTTTTGCCGCTTCCCTCGAATAACCATCGAATCGACAGATCCGGCGAGGGCAAAGGAGAAAAACAATCGTTCAAACTTACAACACCCGTGCGGTGGAAGGGGTCGGCAAACTGAGAAACAATTGAACCGTGATTTTCGAACGTGCAACCGAAATTTCGTTATTTGACTTTTGAAACAGTCGAAATTTGTTTTCCCGTCACCGAACTCGAGACCCCTTAATACTTTTCGCGTTAGGTCGCTTCTCATTGACCAGTGCCAAAAAAAAACGTCCAGCTGACAAAGCGGTGAAGTAGAAGGAGCATGAAGGAGAGTCATACGTGCCATGTAATTTAAGTAGACTTGGACATAATTTTTTTCCGAGACGTAGAAAGCGAGTCATTGCCACGTGAAGCGCGAAGGATGCAGGAAAGGGGGGGGGGGGGTTAGAAGATGTTTTTTTCAAGTCCATTTTCGGCTACTTTCCATAGGTCGAATATTTGGTCGCTCGGAAGCAGAGTATCCGTGAAGTACGAACGAGTGTCTTTAGTGACTAGCAGATGGTGCTGCACGTCATGCGGAATTATCCGCGATTTACAGGATGTGCGAAAGGTCGACCGAGATTTTTGGAGGGTGGAAAGATCACAAGATTCTGAAGAGAAAAGTCCTTGGGCATTTTTCTCCACGACGCACCGTTGCTTAGATATCAAATGGTGACGACTGAAGCGCCGTGAATGGTGCGCGCCCCGCCCCCTGCTAGGCGCAGCGAATCCGCGCGAGCGCGACGAGCCGGCCGGCCCACGCGATTGGCTATCGTTTCTTTCGCAGTATCTAAGAAACGGTGAGTCAGAGAAGAAAATGGTTAGGGACATTTCGCTTCGGAATTGTGCGATCTACCTATCCTGTAAATATCCGACGAGAATTCTCGGACACCCTGCATATAACGGGTGTAAACATTCGATAACCTTCTTTTCAATGCACACGTTGCCATCCCAAGTGTTGCCTGTAAATCCAGACCTTAGAGCTACTTAACGACGTTCGTGAATTAATCATATCAACCGGCCAAATTCAATAAAAAGTCATATCGAATTACGAGAGTGCACAATAACGATCGGTATTGCAAAGAAAATACTTTTTTTGTATATTGAGTTTGATGAATTTTATTGAACTTCTAGCGAGTGAGCTTTACTTTTATTTCGTTTCTGGCTTCAAGCAAGCCGTGTGACGCTCTTGGTTCTTTACCCGGTACTCCAAGCATATCATCCAAGGGTGACCGCGGTGCAAAAAATAATTTGTAAAAGTGCCGAATCGATGCGCAAGATATCTCGTTTTGAGGGACCGGACGCTCTTCCGGTCTCGAGTCAAAAGTGGAATTTTATCGTTTGAAAAAAAAAAAGAAAAAAAAAACGTGTCACCACTGTTCCCGTATACGATAAATTGTCATAGATAACTGTACGACTATACAAGTATCCTTGACACTGCCGAATATAAAAAAAAAAAGGATAAAGTCAGGTGTGTGTGTGCAACGGAAGTAACGAGATGAAAATTAACCGAGGAGAATTTCGGTCTCCAAGGAGGGTATTTTTACCGATCAATGGCGAAGGGTACCACTTTTTTTTTTAACGTGAAATATCCGATGCAACTTTCACAAGTTTCCAGAATTTTTTTCTCACACGCGTCGTACTGGAATTTTGGAAACTTGAAACGTCTTCTTCGTCGAGCGTATTCCCGTCGAGAAGAAAGGTCCTTCGACAATGGTCGGTGCAACGATCTTTAAGGGGTCATACTGCCGTGCGGAAAATTCGAAGAAATTTTGGCAATTGGAAAAATTTGCTGAACGGGATTTATTCCACTTTTGGTTGATAATTCGTGTGCGCCTAGACAAATATATCTGTAAACATTGAACAAAAATAATACGCGTACAAATTACGAAAAAGTAATGTAAATCACGTGAGTAATTTTTCCAAGACTGCTTTCGAAAATGTCCACCGATTTTTCCGAACGTCACTGCTGCTGTGTGCTCCCTTGAGTCAATGACCGAGAGTCATTTCACACTGTACATAGATAAATAATTACCGAATCTTAGATCTTAGAATCGTCGACCTCGTGCCGTTTTATATTATGAATGTGTCACTGTGTATCCTTGCAATTTGAAAATACGTAAACGACGGGCGAACAAAAATTCGTCGTCGAAGATCGATCGATCGTCTCGGTAATATCGATAAAAAATTGTAGTTTGCGTCTCTCGAAGTTTCCTCCTACAAATATCGTGTCAGACACGCGTATAATAATAATAATAATAATAATAATAATAATAATTACAATAATAATTAGGATAAACGAATGCAAGAAAACCATATACATTTATGTGTATTGGGGTGTGTCGAAAAAATTCAACTCTCCCGTCTTCGAAAAATAACATTGCGTATGAAAAAAATGCCAAATTTGATCTCTATC
Source organism: Ophion obscuratus (assembly GCA_964007375.1). Classification (NCBI taxonomy): domain Eukaryota; kingdom Metazoa; phylum Arthropoda; class Insecta; order Hymenoptera; family Ichneumonidae; genus Ophion; species Ophion obscuratus. Next base: position 56,170,677 of record OZ023316.1, on the reverse strand, counting down.
ATTAATTGCTAAATAAAAATTCTAATCCTCGATATAATAATTTTTATCAAAATAATCGCCATTTGAAAAATGCCCTTTTTTATTTTCAAAAGGAATACATAGATTCTTCGAAAAGCTGTAATTTGAATGAAAATGATGATATCGAGATAAAAAAAAGCTTTTTGAAGCAGTAAGCTCCAACTGGATTAAACCAACTGAATTAATAATTTAGTTAGTGGAGCTTGAACGTGAAGGGTGTTTTTTTGTACAATCGAAAAAAAGCGATCGGTCGACATTGGAAAGAAAAAGATCAATTGATCTCAAAATAGGGAGTGTAAATTTGACATGAATTTTTTCATACTGCATATTATTGTTTGAAAGGATAAGAATTGTATTTTTTCCGTAATCGTAATATATATATATATATATATTAAGGTGGCCCTTGATATGGGTAAAAAAAATTGATCGCGCCGCCCTCTAAAACGGTTCGACATAATAAAAAAAAATCTACGCGAAGCCCCAGCCATGTCCGTTAAGAGGAAGGCGTGCCTGTAAGCATGAACTTAAATTTAAATATCAATTTTCCTTCATGATTGGAGAAATTTCGATTTTTTAAATCTAGTTTATTTGTCAATTTTTCAACACGATATTTCTGTGGTTTAAATAAATAAATTCGTACTGAACGAACTAGTATCGATATCTTATGTATACATTTTTTAAATATTATGTTTTTTCCGACCAATAGGATGACTTGTGCGAATAAATAATTACTTTGTTTTCAATAAAACGAACAAGCTCGCCAAGTTTAAAATCCTGCCAAGTTTAAAATGTCCCTATGCAGTTTTGCGAAAGTAATTTTCAAATACATTTTTTATCCCCAGCACTGGAAGTCTGATCTCAGTGAAATATTAATGTGTTCGTATCTCAGCAAGCAAGGAATATTTCTAACCAAATTTAAAAAAAAACAATTCTGGCCAATCCGGAAGTTCGATGTGAATGGTTTATCGTGAATTTATATCCTTCGTACTTAATAGATTTTTCTGACAAGATGCAAATTTAAAGTTTGATTTTGATGTGATTAAAAGCGTTCGACAGCGGCTAAATCGAACTATTGTTCCAAAATAATAGGATGGTAAAACTGAACGCTCATCAAATCTGGTATGGAGGACCTTATTGTTTGATCTGTATATTGAATACCAATGTACAATAGCTTGGGAAAGTAAAAAAAATTGACAAATAAACTAGATTTAAAAAAATCGAAATTTCTCTAATCATGAAGAAAAATTGATATTTAAATTTAAGTTCATGCTTACAGGCACGTTAACGGACAGCTGGGGCTTCGCGTAGATTTTTTTTTTATTATTTGGAACCGTCTTGGAGGGCGGCGCGATCAATTTTGTTTTACCCATATCAAGGGCCACCCTAATATATATATATATATTAGGGTGTGCGGGAAAAAATCGATACTTTTTTTTCGGTTGCATCCACCAAAAAAAGGTGAATTAAGGTAAAAAATGAAGAATCCTCGAAGGAGAGCTCACAAAAAAATTATTTCGAATGGCGCATTGCATTTGAATATTTTCCATAAGAATAACCCAGGAAAATATTGGGATTTCTGAATGTGGTAGTGCAACTCGTCAGGAAAAAATCACACAAAGATGTCATTAACATATTCTCATGGAGAAACGAATTTCCAACAAAGAAGTTTTTACGAAAAATGAACTCAGAACAACCGTTCAAGTGGAAACACTGTCTGAAATTGAATTAATAGAAAAAAAATAATTCGAAAGGCTGTAAAAATCGAATTTTTGGCTTTACGAAAAAACTTTTTGGGGTTTTTTTTGTAGAGAATGTTCTGCTCTAACATACAATTTGCATGGAATCGTTCTCAAAATATTTCTCTGATACAAAAAAGAATTAAGTACAACGAGAAATATAAAAGAAACGACGTCCATCATTGATCGTGTTTCGAAAAGTTTTATTCAATTAATTTGGTTTAATAAGATAAAATAATTTGTTTTTACATTATAATGCTTGATAATCATCGTTCCTTTTCTTAAGAGTCTGTTTGTTGCAATTAGGATATTTCTGTCGATGATTTTGCACTACGCCCAATAAATATTGTAGCTGCTCTTTGTTTTTTGTTAATGAACCGTTATATGCTTCTATCAAAGTGACACGACGTTCGGCTACGTTATGAACGACTTTTGGGTTAAAAAAATCTAAGCAACTTAAATAAATGGCATTTTCCGGCCGTAATTCAATATTTACTCTCAAAAAATCATGAGGTAAATTGAATTGCTGGAAAAGAAATAAGGATTCTTGAGTGACGAAATCGCTTATGTCTTTTTTCAGCACCATTTCCCATTTTTTTTTAACAATTACTCACTCGGAAGGATTTTTGGATTTTTCTCGAGATTGCAGAGCATGTACCATTTTTGCCTTCACACTTATCGGCACAGCATTGTCAAAAAACGACAAAGCAACAATTTTCTCGTTAAAGTACCACAAGTGACTAGCTAATTTTTTCGAGGCAGCCTCCCCTACTACAGGATTCACTTTGCAATAACGAATGAAATTTTGTAGGAGTGACAGATCTTGATTCGAGGCCAAAATGAGGGGAAAATGTAGCGGCTTCCCGTTCGTGGCCTTAGTGTGAACGGTTGTTCTAAGCTAATTGTTCGTAGGAACTTTTTTTGTAGGGAATTCAATTCTCTATCAGAATATCTTAATGACATTTTGGTGAGATTGTTTTCTGAAGAGTTTTACTACGACGTTCAGAAGTGCCAATATTTTCCTGTGTTATTCTTATGGAAAGTATTCAAATGCAATGGGCCGTTCGAAATAATTTTTTTTGAGCTCTCCTTCGAGGATTCTTCTTTTTTTACCTTAATTCACCTTTTTTTGGTGGATGCAACCGAAAAAAAAAGTATCGATTTTTTTCCGCACACCCTAATATATATATATATATATATATATATATATTAATACCAAATAAGTAATGAATAGCAAAAATGTGAACAGTCGTTAGAACGCGATAAATGTACATTATTTTCGTCGCAAAACTATTATGGGTGTGTAAATATATTTCTTCGTTCGTCGCCGGGACGATTTTCTCGTTCGAATAAATTTCGAACCTTCTTCTCTCCGCTCCGTTCAACAAGGAAGAACACGAACGTGCAGAGATGTGGGAGATTGAGAAAAAAATTATTGTTCAACGAAATAGACTCAAAGAACCCATTGGATTATAAAAGCGTGAAATTCGTATTCGTGTGCGTGTGAGAGGTAAAACAAAAAGAATTTAGATAAGAATTACGAAATAATCGAGAAATAGATGTATTTTCGAAATGATCGATAAACGATGATAAATCGATCCGGTCAATGACTGCAATAACGTTCGACTCGTAATTTCGCAAACTTGATTTTACGACGAACGGAAACAAACGAAAAAAAAAAAAAAATAGAAAGGTATCGATTGAAGCTCAACGGGAAATATCTTGACTCGAATACTTTTCATGTAATTAGTGGAGACAAAAAAAAACAATACGTAGTTAATCCGTTAAGCAAACGACTATACCGATCGTAGATTATCGTAAGAATAAACGAGTCCTCGTACTCGCGGTAAGATTTTCGTGTACGAATAACGAGAAATTATTCATCGTCGAATTTATAGATGGATACAATAAAAGCAACAACAACAAAAAAAAACAGAAATCAGCGAACTTTTCTTTTCTTTTTTCTTTGGCGAGTAAAATATCCAATTGAAACTCAAGGTGTACAGCACACTTCGAGAGAGAGTTTCACTATGAAAATGTTCAAATACCTCTATTTCAGGGTGACAAAAAAAAACGTAATATGATTGAGTTTAATTTTGCCAGTGCTCGAAGCAACTTGATTCTACGCTTTGCAATCTGTCAAATATTGAAGACAGAGCCTCGACTCACATTGATCGACCGGGAGAAAAATTTGACACGTGAACGTAATCGGTAAAATATATTTAAATGTAGCAAATTTGTTGCTAGGCGCTCCGTGGCGTGACATTTATCATCCACAATTTTTTCCCTAGAACAAAAAACAAAAATTCTCGTCAATCTATACGAGAATACCTAGAGAAATACGTAGGGAATGAAAAAAATATTGTTTTATTGAAAAGTAGTAGGTATTTGAACTTCAGAAATGAATTTTCAGTTAAAATTTTCGTCATAACTGCTCATAAACTGCTCATAAAATGAAAAGTTTTCGATTAATCAGAAATTCCGTACGTACTTCTCTGCGAAATGCAATTAGGAACATAACTTTTAAGTTTGAAGTAAATCGAGGGAAAATTGTTGAAGTTATTTGTCACGCCAATTGGAAAAAAGCTGTTTCGAGAAGTTTCGAGTAGTCGGCCATTTTGTGCATCAAAAAAAAAAAAAAAAAAATTCGAATAGTTTGATATTTACATTAAGGCGGTCCTCTAGTTTCTCGGGTCGAAAAAATCGATTTTTTTTCTTCATAAATCACATCTACAACATGTGTAGAAAATATGGGCAACATTCTTTCACAAGATTTCCACAGACAGCAATCCACAGCATCAAAATTGTCCTGCAGGCGAATCTAGTTGGTGCAAATGGCACAGAGCTGAGTTTCTCGAAGAGGCTGAGCAATTCAAAACCGCCTCTTTCTGAAGCAGTTCAAAAAGTTATAAAACCAATTTATGAGGATTTATCCAAAGAAGAATTGTTAAGCAGATGCCTGGGAGCGGAAACTCAAAATAATAACGAGTCGCTCAATTCGTTAATCTGGACTTTTGCTCCGAAGCACCTCCATTCTGGGCCAAAAGTGGTTGAAATCGCCACGTTTCTCGCTGTCATAATCTTCAACGAAGGATTCAAATCTATCCTGAAGACCTTGGAAACCATGGGAGTGAAAATCGGCCCACAAGCTAAAGGATATGTTCAACAGCGTGACAGCTCTCGGATCGACCGTTCAGAAAGGCGCACGAGTGATGTTATAAAACAGGCCCGAATCGCGAAAAGGGAAGACGGAGCAGCTCTGCGTGACTTCCAAGAAGAAGAGGAAGGCCTATTGTATGGTCCAGGCATAGCAGATTGACGGTGAGATGAAATTTTTCGTATAAATCACATGCGCGAACTTTCAAACGCGTTTTTCTCGAAACACCATTTTTCGAAACGGTGACCACGATATTTCAGAAACTACTGCACCGATCTTGTTCAAATTTATACAGCATCTTTAATATGTTATAAGCCAGCGATTGAACTAGGATTATCATGATTGCTTCGATGGTTTTTTTTGTACGAGCGAAAAACTTAAGAAAAAATGAGTAAAAAATAGAATGTAATTTTCAAAAGTGTATAAAAAAGTTAATTTTTGTAATTTAGAATTCACTCTAGTTCAATCGCTAGTCTTAAATATGAAGATTAAAATGCCTTTTGGTTTTTCGATTTCAGATAAGCAGAACAGCCGCAATCTTGATCACCGTCAAGCACCTCTTTTACTTGATGTCTTCCTGTCGGCCACTATAACTTTTATTCTATTATATATTTTGACTTAAAAAAATTTGTAAAGCTTATTTAAATGCTAATAAAGATTATGCAAAAACAATGAGATTGATTATTTCGATGCTTTGCCCGTAAAAAAATTATTGAAAAAGCCATAAAAAAACAGGCGAGAAACTAGAGGACCGCCTTAAACAGATGTGTAATTAATTTTATGAGTGAATCACTTCTTCGTACGAAAAAAAATGGTTAAATTGGCACATGATTTTATACCCGTTACTGTCATTCTACAGATTCTACAGATACCGCTCGTTATAAATACTTTTCGAAGAGTATCGAAAAATATGTCAGACAGCCTTCGTTCAAAAATCGAAATTCGAAAATCGAACAATCGTTCGTGGCTTGAGGCAACTCAAATTGAAGAGGAAGGTCCAGCATATAGTGGAGGAATCGCAGATTGAAGGTAAACTTATGATTACAACGATAGAATTGTTAGTAAAACTTTATACGCGTTTTTTTTTAAAGTATGTTCTTCAAAACGGTGTACATGATTTCTCGATATCTCATTCACGGATTGACTTGAAAGTTGGTACACTTATTCAGTATAATAGTAGGTTAGTCTTGACCGACGTTTTTTTTCTTTACATTTTTTCATTAGTTATTAATAATAATAATACCATACTTTTAAAGCTCGATCAAGTCTTAGCCAATATTATCATCTATTTTTGTAACACTTTTTTTTGTCGTTTCAGATCAACCGGGTGGCCAAAATCAAGTACAGCGTTGAGTACCCCTCACGTTGAAAAATCCTTTACGATATTGTTTATAACTTCCTTAATTATCAATATTTTTATGAAATTATATATATATATATATATATATAATATTTTTATGATATTTTTTTATGATAAGTACAATCTTATATACAAATAAATGTCCGAATTATGTTTCAGCCGTCTAATTTATTCGTCAAAAATTAATTTTCCTGAATAATCCGGATTTTCCGGTCATCACAGTAGTCCAATCCCTCAACGCTTCGTTGGCACACTTATATTTGTCCACGATTTTGACACACTGGGTGAATATCACCCGGATACTACTACATCCACCTGCCATTGACAACCCTTAAGTCGGTTTTAATTGAAAAAAATCAGGGATACGCTTTAAACATTTGTCAATACGTCTGCATAATTAAAATTCGGAAAATAACCAAAACAATCGTTTAAAAAAATTATGAAAATTTTTAAGTTTCCGAAAACTGAGCATTTCACTCGAAATTCATCCGGGACGAATTAACCCTGTGTGATCATAGGGTTAATAACCGATCTTCTCATCGTTTTTTTTCCCCGGTTAAGGGGTAACACGACCACAGAATTTTTTAAAAGTTGATTTTATTCAATTGCCTCAAGAGATGCTTTGTACCATCTAGAATAAGGGGAAAAAAGTTTTGTATTTGAAAAACAAAGGTCCGCAGAGTCGTGTGGGTCTGCGGTTGAGCTCATCTTTAAAATAACATTCCGAAGGTAATCCGTATCCTGTACATTCCATGAGTTAATTATAACTTTAGTTATTAACAAATTATTGTCCTTTTTTTCTGTCGAAAATTGAGTTTTCACTTTGAATGCGTGCTAATTACACAAAAATTCATATTTTCAAAATCCCCTACGTATTTCTCTGGTATACGTATAATTTTTTTAATTGCTTAAGGGGTTACATACAGCCAGGAGGCCCAAAGAGATCGATTTTTCAAGAATTTTTCTTAAGAAGAACTTTGAATCTATTAACGTAAACATTTGTGCACATTAGGGTGGCCCTTGATATGGGTAAAAAAAAATTAATCGCGCCGCCCTCTAAAACGGTTCGAAATAATAAAAAAAAATCTACGCGAAGTTACAGCTATGTTCGTTAAGAGGAAAGCGTGCCTGTAAGCATGAACTTAAATTTAAATATCAATTTTTCTTCATGATTGGAGAAATTTCGATTTTTTTAAATCTAGTTTATTTATCAATTTTTCAACACGATATTTCTGTGGTTTAAATAAATAAATTCGTACTGAACGAACTAGTATCGATATCTTATGTGTACATTTTTTTAATATTATGTTTTTTCCGACCAATTGGATGACTTGTGCGAATAAATAATTTCTTTGTTTTCAATGAAACAAACAAGCTCGCCAAGTTTAAAATCCTGCCAAGTTTAAAATGTCCCTATGCATTTTTGCGAAAGTAATTTTCAAATACATTTTTTATCTACAGCACTGGAAGTCTGAACTCAGTGAAATATTAATGTGTTTGTATCTCAGCACGCAAGGAATATTTCTAACAAAATTAAAAAAAAAAACAATTCTGGTCAATCCGGAAGTTCGATGTGAATGGTTTATCCTGAATTTATATCCTTCGTACTTAATACATTTTTCTCACAAGATGCAAATTTAAAGTTTGATTTTGATGTGATTAAAAGCGTTCGACAGCAGCTAAATCGAACTATTGTTCCAAAATAATAGGATGGTAAAACTGAACACTCATCAAATCTGGTATGGAGGACCTTATTGTTTGATCTGTATGTTGAATACCAATATTCAATAGCTTCGAAAAGTAAAAAAAATTGACAACTAAACTAGATTAAAAAAATCGAAATTTCTCCAATCATGAAGAAAAATTGATATTTAAATTTAAGTTCATGCTTACAGGCACGCCTTCCTCTTAAGGGCGGGGTAAAGTAAATTCGGCGAAAAAAAGGCATGTTTTTAAGATTTTTTTGGCGTAACGAATAGTGTTCGTTTATTGAAAAATTTACATAAAATAAAGTAACATTTGAACAACATTCTCCTAAATTTGCATTGCAAAATATTCAAAATTGAGCGAGTGAAAATTAAGCCCCGGAGGCGCCTCGAGAAAAAGTTGGTTTGCGGTGTGCACCATAACTCGCAACAGAATCATCTGAAACAAAAAAATCAAAATGCATTTGTTAAAGGAGATGTTTCTCGAGGTAATGACGGGAGGATTTTTTTTTCGATTTTTCGATTGTCCGTAGCACTTGGGAGCCAAAAACCCGATTTTCGCTAAAAAAATCGGCCAATTTGTTATTGAAAAATTAGTAAATATTTAAAAAAAAACAAAAAACAAAAAAGCTCTCGACAATATCTGGTGAATTATGTGAAGACGTACTGTGCAAAATTTCAAAGCGATTGGTCCAGTAGATTTTGAGTTATCGTGCACGCGGACTTCAAATATGACAAGTCTCAGAAAAACGGTTTGAAAAACGCAGAAGAGTTTGGTCGCTTAGCGCTCATTGCACGTAAGTTTGAGAACACTTCTCGATTGCATAAAAATTTTAACACAATATTCTTGATATATTATGCATTCATTTTAAAAATTAAAAAAAAAAAAAAAAATTAAATACTTTACCCCGCCCTTAACGGACATAGCCGGGGCTTCGCGTAGATTTTTTTTTATTATTTGGAACCGTCTTGGAGGGCGGCGCGATCAATTTTTTTTACCCATATCAAGGGCCACCCTAGTACACATGTTATTATAAAAATAATTATTTTGAAAGCTGCTATAGCTGATCTCCGGGAGCACCTCTGAAAAAAGGCGTCTTGCGATGAGCACGATAACTGTGGACTGGATCATCTAAAATAAAAAAATAAAATAAATAAAAAATATTTCGTTAATATAATGGATTATCTTGTAACTGATCGAAGGAATAAGCAAATTAATATTTCTTGACAAAATGGGGGCTTCTCAAAAAAATCGATTTTTGTCAAAAATGTAGGCCTTAAATTGTTCATAAAATAGAAAATATATATCGGTGAGGAAAAACCTTCGATCGATTACTAAAAAATATACTTGAAAAGATCGTGTTAAAATTCGAGACTCACCGATTCAGCCATTTCCGATAAATCTTACTCACCGACTTTAAAACACAGTTTTCAGAAAAACGCGTTTAAAGTTTCAAAAATACTTAACATATAGTAGAATAGTCATTACAAATGTACGTGTAACTTCGAGAATATTCGCCGGATTGACAAGAAATTTTCTGTGTACTTAAATATATGTAAATTACGATTAAAAAATGTCATCGATCTTTCGAAAAATTTTACCGTACATGACCCCTTAAATCGATAGATAAACTATCCAAGAATATATTTACAAAGTTACAAAGGCCAATTGTAACTATTGTCGAAGATGCAAGGCAAAAAGCAGAGAAGCGATTGATATATGATATTGATGTTTCCTCCTATTGAAAACTTTGAAGTGCGTTTTCTCCAGTTTACATTTTCTCGATTTTTTCCAAATTGGCGGGCGTGATAGCCAAAAACTGAACGACCTATTGAATCAAACCAAAGTTTATTTTCTTCGGTATCAAAATCTCTTCTAAGTGAATGAAAAAGTATTTTTAAATAATTTTTATAGCACGTTAAAGTGTTTCTTTTTAACATATTGTTTTTTCAAACCTGAGAAAAGTTATTTCACGGTTTTTTCAGTTTTTCCTAATTCACCCAGAAGAAAAATATATGACAATTGAATTTTTTTTTGTTTCAGTCAAGAATTACGAGCTGCATCTTTCCCACCGATTGTGGAGTGCAGTGGCACGTGGAATAGACTGATAAGTCTGCATTCACTTATTGTTTCATGCGGAAATTTTTTTTTTTATACACTTCTAATATGCACGAAAAGATACCTCGATGTTTTCTGAGCTCACTTGTTTTTGTCCCTTTCAAAAAAATTCCCGAAAAAAAACGCTTTTTTGTAGCTAATTCAGGCTCACGGCTTAATAGAATTAATTTTTTATTCGAAATTCAAATTTGCGTCAGTTATTTTGACACAATTTTTTTAGTTAGTTTATAACACAATTTTGTATCATTTTTCCGCATAATTTTTTTTTGGTTCTCTTGAAGATACGACTAATGACATTTTTCAATATTATTATCCTCTTTACTGGTCCTTCCACCCCAAATCGCGAAGAATCTCTTTATTTTGCACGTTTACAGTGGTGTAACCCCTTAATCGTAGAGATTCCCATCGATTATTTCGTGCTATTTTATTTTTATCATCTTGCATTTCCCATCACTCGTAATAATTATCGATTTATTATCGATCATAGATTTATTCGACTCCCAGTAAGATATGCGTTACAAATTCTTATCAATATTGGTCTCTCGACACCCTCAATCGTCCACACTTTGTTCACACGCATTCTCCAAACTTTCATTCACGTTCTACGCTAAAAATACGCAAGTATCACTCCGACTTATCTTCCCTTTTTTTTCTCCGAGTTGCTTCTATTACACTAACATTCTACAATGCGTTTTCAGACTTCGACGAATCAAACTCACGCGTAACATAGATTTTTTTTTCTTATCACAGCTAAGAACGGCCTCAAGCTCGATTGCAAGACCCACACGAATCTTCGGAAAAAAAAAACGTTTCGCAAGTGCGCCGCCTTTTCTTTTTCGTACATTCGAGTAAAAATTACGAAGATGTGACATTTGAACTGTCAATTTTACATTGGGCAAGTTTTGGTCACTCGAGGCTCGAGCGATATTACTACGATCACCGAACGTGGTGCAGACGTGAAAAAAAAAAAAATTAATAATAAAAATTGAAAACAAGAAAATTATAATCGTCATACTGTGCCGCACGACATCAGGCCCTCGAGGGATGTGGAGCACGTGATCGAGCTCGGCATACAACAACCGATACATTCGTTTATTCTTCCACAATAATATTTCCCGCCCACGTTCATGTTTCACGCATGTTTGTTTAGTATCGATGAATATATTATTGTGTAGAACGATTTATTAAAAATCATGAAGTACTCATACATGCGCATCGATATATATGTATATATATTTTTATTTGAAATACACACACATACACACACACACAAATATATATATATATATATATATATAAACATAAATTATATATACAAAATACCGAGTCGCTTAGTTGTTCAGGCATTTATGATTTTCCATAAATATATATACGTTTAATCATTTTGAATAAATTGTTTTACACAGTATATATATATATATATATATATATATATATATATATATATATATATATATATATATATATATATATATATATATATATATATACGTGTACATATATACTGTGTATAACAATTTATTCAAAATGATTAAACGTATAAATATATTTATGGAAAATCATAAATGCCTGAACAACTAAGCGACTCAGTATTTTGGATATATATATATATATATATACAAAATAACAAATGTCTAAGTTTTAAGGCATTTAGAATTATCCGATGTTAAAAAAAAATTTCGTTGATACAAAACTGATAAAAGCCGCAAGAACAATGCAATTTTAATACATCTCTTGGTTTGCTAAGTAGGCAAAATAGTTTACTATAATCCACCAAATGGAAACATTAATAAAGATGTTATTACCATTGCCAATATATATATATATATATATATATATATATATATATATATATATAGATCGTTAAAGTTTCGGCTTCGGTCCGGCCAGTGAAGGACTACCAAGGTTATCGATGGAAATAAGAAATTGTGTTTCTTAACGTTTCGGCCCTCTGGTTCGGGTCCTCTTCAGAATATGTATATTTTTTTTCTGTATAAATGGTAATACACAATATTTTACATTCACGTAATATCTAGATGTTGTGTTATTTTGTGTGACAATCGTGTTGGTGCTGTTTTAATTATAATTATATACATAAAGTATGGATGACGTCTTTTATTGAGTTACTTATTGTTATGTGTAAGTATTGGTGTGTAAAATGAACGGAGTGTGGAAAAAATATATAAGTGAGATATGATAGTTTACTAACCTCGAAGTAGTGATATTTCGGTTTTTTTAAACACATGTTTGGAAAGATGTTGAGACGAACAGAGACATTATTTGTGAATATAAATAATGTTTTGTTAAAAAAATGTACTCAGTAGATGGAGTTAATATCGTTTATGGGCGATTTTTTTCTGATCTGTAATGGATAAGTAGTTATGGGTTAATTTTTATGTTTCATTATTGAGAATTTAAGTATAAGAATTTTATCTAAGAAAAGTTTTAGTGAGTAATCAAAAACTATGGTAATTACCTATTGAGTTCCTTATTAAGAGTTTTTGATTACTCACTAAAACTTTTCTTAGATAAAATTCTTATACTTAAATTCTCAATAATGAAACATAAAAATTAACCCATAACTACTTATCCATTACAGATCAGAAAAAAATCGCCCATAAACGATATTAACTCCATCTACTGAGTACCTTTTTTTAACAAAACATTATTTATATTCACAAATAATGTCTCTGTTCGTCTCAACATCTTTCCAAACATGTGTTTAAAAAAACCGAAATATCACTACTTCGAGGTTAGTAAACTATCATATCTCACTTATATATTTTTTCCACACTCCGTTCATTTTACACACCAATACTTACACATAACAATAAGTAACTCAATAAAAGACGTCATCCATACTTTATGTATATAATTATAATTAAAACAGTACCAACACGATTGTCACACAAAATAACACAACATCTAGATATTACGTGAATGTAAAACATTGTATATTACCATTTATACAGAAAAAAATATACATATTCTGAAGAGGACCCGAACCAGAGGGCCGAAACGTTAAGAAACACAATTTCTTATTTTCATCGATAACCTTGGAAGTCCTTCACTGGCCGGACCGAAGCCGAAACTTTAACGATCTCTTATCACCTACACGGCCGCACACTTCTTTGATTCATATATATATATAGGCATAATAGGATTAAAGTCTTTATTAATTATTAATTATTTATCTTTATTTTATTTTTATCATTAATCTTTATTATTTATTTACTATATATATATATATATATATATATATATATACTCATATACTCACATACGCACACACGCACGCACACACACACACTTATTCACATGCGCACGTCACGAATAAAAAAAAAAATGTTTCAATTATTGCAGTAGTAAATCTTAATTTCCACAGGGTAGAATTTTCGAGATTTTCGAGTGTCGTGGCGCGATCCTAGCGGCGATATTCGAAAACCGGCACACATCGAAATTGTAAACGAAATTCACGCGACCGCCGAACGACTGCAGTAAAAATTGCTTAAACTCTTCGAATTAATCTTTCGCGCCGCAATTTCAAACTCACGAAAAGACGAACTTCTCAAAGATGATTTTGAGTGTTAACGAAAAATTCTACCAAATCTATATAAATAGATATACTTTTTCTTTCGAATTTTTCGTACGTATATAAGTATGTGTTCACGTGAACACGATAAGTTGGCGAAAATTGATAGACCGCTCGAGACTATTATCATTCGGAAAAGACAAAAAACGAATTGTCACGACGATTCCGCGCGTCGTTAATATTTTTTTTCCATTTTTTCACTAGATTCATTTTTTCGTTTCTTTGGAGTAAATTTCATTGTTCCGGTAAATTCGTTAAATTTATGGCACCGCGACAAACGGGAAGACGAAATCGTAGAATTTGGAGTACACGAACCGCGGGGAATCCGAACCAATGATTCGTAATTTTTTTATTCGACGCCCAGACTCGTATTGCGATTGTCTCGATCCGATCGTTATTCACATGCAAAGATTCGAACGTTCGTTCGATCGAAACTCATCGCTTTTCTAAATATTTACAATCGCAGACGAGCTTTTGGCCGACAAAAAGGCCAAATTGGCGTAACGTTGATTATCAACGACTAATCAAAACGTGGCTGACGTTAGAGTAATTGCGAGGGAAGTTATTACACGTGACATGTTACAATAACAATTTGTGAATATCCGGGCCATGCAGAAATGCTACGATGAATTCCTCACAAAAATACGTCACCAAGACTCGATCATTCATTCTCGAGGCTAAGCTGTACGTTTCTTTTTTTTTTTCATTCTCAATAATACATTCCTGAAGTTTCCCACCTCTTTTTCATTTCGCATCACTCCCTCAAGAGCCGTAGATCTGAATTGATTCGTCATGCCTCAACGATAGAGGCAATGATCAACGAGTGTGATTTGCATTTGTCGAACGAGTGAAAAAGATTTTAAAAATCATTCGAGATCTCGTGGGCCATTCCTTTTTTTTTCTTTTGCTTTCAGATGACTGATGAAAATATTCAGCCTTTGTTATTTTGTTCGCAAGATCGTTTCGTTGTAAAAATAAATATAGCAGCGTACTCACGAGCCGGAATTCGTGTGAGACGTTAAAAAATTACACGGGATGAGAGATCTATATATATATATATATTGAAAAAAAAACTTTGAACCGTTCAAACAATACTATTAGGTATAAAAAACTATGTCAACTCTTGTTAAATTCTTAACATAACTCTAACGCGAGTTAAAATTGTGATTTCGCTTTAACCCGAGTTGAAATTTTAACTTTACTTCAGGTTAGAATGTTAACTTAACTTTTACTCAAATCAAATTTTTTACTCAACTTACACTCAAGTTAACATTTTAACTCAACTTTAACTCGAGTTAAAAATGTACCTTGAAGCTCGAGTCAAAACGTGAACTGAACTTGTACGCGAGTTAAAATTGTAATTTCGCTTGAACTCGAGTTGAAATTTTAACTTGACTTCAACTCGGGATTAAATGTTGACCCAACTTTTGCTCAAATCAAATGTTTTACTCAACTTACACTCAAGTTAAAATTTCAGCTCAACTTTAACTCAAGTTAAAATTTCAACTTTACTCGAACTGAAGTTGAAATTTCAACTTACCTTTAGCTCGAGTTAAAATTTTAACTTAACTTCGACTCGAGTCAAAATTTTAACTCAACTTCAACTCGAGTTAAAGTTGTACCATAACTTTAACTGGAGTTAAAACTTGAACTTCGCTTCAACTCGAGTTAAAATTTCAACATAGCTTTAACTCAAGTTGAAGTTTTAACTCACCTTTGACTCGGATTACAGTTTTAACTTAACTTCCACTCGGGTCAAAATGTCAACTTTACTTTTACTTGAGCTGAAATGTTTACTTAACATTGACTCGAGTTAAAATCTCAACTTTACTCGAACTCAAGTTGAAATTTCAACTTACCTTTAGCTCGAGTTAAAATTTTAACTTAATTTTAACTCGAGTCAAAATTTTAACTCAACTTCAACTCGAGTTAAAGTTGTACCTTAACTTTAACTCGAGTTAAAACTTGAACTTTACTTCAACTCGAGTTAAAATTTCAAATTAGCTTTAACTCAAGTTGAAATTTTAACTCACCTTTGACTCGGGTTACAGTTTTAACTTAACTTCCACTCGGGTCAAAATATCAACTTTACTTTTACTTGAGTTGAAATGTTTACTTAACATTGACTCGAGTTAAACATTTTAACTTAACTTCAACTCAAGTAAAAATGGTAACTCAACTTTAACTCGACTTAGAGTTGTATGTTAACTTCAACTCGAGTTAAAACTTTAACTTAACATTGACTCGAGTTACAATTTTAACTTAACTTCAACCCAAGTAGAAATGGGAACTCAACTTTAACTCGAGTTAGAGTTGTACGTTAACTTCAACTCGAGTTAAAACTTGAACGTAACTGCAACTCGAGTTAAAATTTCAAGTTAGCTTTAACTCAAGTTGAAATTTTAACTCAATTTTGAACCCGATTAAAGTTTCAACTGAACATGCATTCAAAACGTAAACGTCAACGGGTCAAAACGTCAACATTACTGTTACTCGAGTTGAAATTTTAACCTAACTTTGACTCGAGTTGGAATTTTAACTTAACTTTAACGCGAGTTGAAATCTTGACTTAACTTTAACGCGAGTTGAGATCTCAACTTAATTGCAACCCAAGTGTAAGTTGTAGCGTTCGATATTTTTCCTCCGCGTGATTCAAAACGGAAAATTCCTTCCTTACAGGTTCAACCTCTAACAACTTAACGATCCATTGATATCTGCCGTGTTTGGGTAGAGAATCTTAAAGCCGATTTGAAAGCTTTTGAAAGGAATGTTTTGTTGTAAATCTCGATGTCATTTTAACAGAACTCGATCTCATGAAAAAAAAGAATGTAGCTTTTATTTTGGAAAACTTGATTGCATTTTTAGAAAAACTTGATTCTATTCTAAAAAATCTCGATCTTATTTTAAAAAAAAACGAAAAGAGTAAAAAAATACTTTTAATAACTCAACAACTAGTTAGGATTCGATAAGTTCGGTTGAAGATTGCTAACGTTGAACTTCGCAGCTTGAAAAAGCCTTTAACCCCGATTTCATTATTTTTAAACGAATTACAATTATTTGAGAAATGCATTATTTTTCTCATTTTCAACTGGAATTCGTGCTTTTTTCAAATCACTGTAATATGTGTAAGAATAATGATATTGCGATTGGAAAGAAGCTTTTCGAAGCTGCCAATGTCAGCCTTGAGAATATTCAACCGACTTCAACGAATACAGATTAGTTGTTGAGTTAAACTCAACAACTTGTTGAGTTAAACTCAACAACCTGTTGAGTTAAACTCAACAACCTGTTGAGTTAAAGTCAACAACTTGTTGAGTTAAACTCAACAACTTGTTGAGTTAAACTGAACAACTTGTTGAGTTAAACTCAACAACTAATCAAGTTCCAACGAAAAAAAAGCGAACTTTCCGTGAATATCAAGTGGAGGAAAAAAATGATCGAACGAGTAAAGCAAACGAAGTAAAAAACTTTGACTTGAGTTGGAAAGCTCAAATTTCGTAAAATTGTAAAAAATACTTTACAATATTGTTTGAAGGCGTAAAAAAGGAGTTTTTTTTCTCATTGCACACTAATGCGTATATTTTTACTTCGCTTTTTTCTTGCTATCTTTTTTGAGATATTTTTCACGATTCGATACGCTTGATCCTTATTTTTCTTTTCCCGTTTCCAGTTTGGGACGAGGTCGGTACGAAAAGAAAAAGATGGAAGTCGAACGAGTGCTCGTTGCTCGTGCAGTCTGAGATTCGTGTATAACATTGAATTATTCAACGATATTCTTTTCGTTTGCTCTTCGGAAGTATTATTTCGTTTGTTCGTTCGTTGTTCTTTTTTTCAAAACGATTGTTCGTTTTTTCCTTTCTTTTTTTTCATATTTTATTAACTTTCTTCCCGGTTGTTGACGAGATGTTTTTTTATTCGCCGCCGATCTCGGGATCGAATTGGCTCGATTTGCTCGTGCCGCTGCCATCTCTGGGACCAAAGCCATTTGCCATTCTCTGATAATGGGGCTTCCACGCGCTCATCGGTCGCGTGTAGTCCAAATGATCGTACTCCATTTCCCCGTTGTTCTGCTGCTTTATCTCGTCGTAGAGATGCTCCGCGGCCTTCTTGCTGTCCATCTCGTCGATGCTGTGATAAACGTTGACGTTGGGATTGCCCGAGTCGGCGTCCTTGTTCTTCAGGGACGCCGCGTGGTCGTACTGGAGACCGTAGGCGCCTGCAACGAGACGCGGATCTTATCGTTCCGATCCAAGCTCTAATTTCTACAAATATCGCGGAATTTTTTTTATATTTTTTTTTAATAAAACAAAATATATATTTATTTCGATTTTTTAAAATGACTTTATTATAGCGATTGTGATGAAAATCGGGCCGCTATAATTAAACGCCTGAAACGAGACGCGGATCTTATCTTTGCGATCCAAGCTCCACTTTTTACTATTCTCGCGGAATTTTTTATTTTATTTTTTAAAATAAAACGGAATATATATTTATTTCGAATTTTTTTAAATGACTTTATTATAGCGATAGTGACCAAAATCGGGCTGCTATAATGATCGAAAAAAAATGAGGATAGGATAATAGTGAGAGCGAGAAAGTCACTATACGTTAATGATTATAATAAAGAAACCCAATACGGTAATGATAATAATATCGAAAATTAAAACATGTAATGGATAAATGTATAAAAGTAAAAAAATAATATGAATCGCTAGATAAACATTAAAAATATAATGTACTAATAAAAAACATAAAGAATAAATAAAGAATAAATGGAAAAGATAATGAATAAATGTCTAAAAATTAAAAAAATATAATGAAGAAGGGTATAAAATTGGAAAAATCGACAACTACAATAATATTATTACTATGATATATTGTCAATGAAGTCACGACGATTGCGGTTGATAATTCTCATTATTACTGTTATTATTAATATTATCGTTGTTATTCATAATAAAAAAAAGCGTTTAAGTAATAAAAGACAACATTAATTGCGGTATAATTTTATAATCGGCACCTACTTCGAAAATATTACGTTTTCAGTGAGCTTTTTTTTTATTAATATTCAATATTAATTCGAAAAAAATATATTCAAATATGGATATTTGACTGGGGCAAAAAAAAACAAAAACCCTAATTCGGGCTCTCACCTCTTGACATATTACTCGATAATGAAACAAAGATGCTCGTAAAAGGAGCAGCCTGCAGGTTAATACTAACAGGTGACTCATGAGATTTTCTTTATTCTCCATTTGATTGACACGTGGTAAATTAACGTTTTTTTTTTCGATGCAAACCATTTTCGATAGATACAATCAATGAGTAGGCTGGACCAATCAGTGGGATTATCATATATAGTAAACGGATTTATAACCCCAAATTAAAGCCTTTGTAATCATGCATCATTTCTTTTCAATCTTCGAAACTTGTTGACAAAGATTGAAGAGAAAGGATATAAGATTAAAAACGCTTTAAGGGAGACTTTGTCCTTTGTGCCCAGCGGGAGATGTTAGCGGCTCAACATGAGCAGCTAGAAGAAGAGGTGGGATGCCTCTATGGACCAGGCATTGCCGATTAGCGATAATTATAAACACATTTGTGTAAACACATTACAAAACTTTAAACGCGTTTTTCTCGAAAATACGTTTTTAAAAATGGCTGACATTCTCCTGACCGCTGTAATTAACATATCGACCTGAAATTTGGAGAGCATACTCCGAAAATATGTCTTCACGGAATGACGGATCGTTTTTTCGATAGACACATTTTTGCATTTATTATTTATCTTTTCATGCGAAAAAAAACGCGAAAATTCGATGTTTTTTTAATTGCCGCCATTTTCCGAAATTTGTACTAAACGAAAAACCCATCCGTCATTCCATGACCAAAGGGTCACAGATTGATAATATGCTTTGAATTTGTGTTTCAGATCAACAAAGAGGGGGCAGTGATGTCAGCCGTTTACGTCCCGCGATTTGAGGACCTGTTTTCGCGGAGCTGCAACGGCCGCCATTTTGGTTTTTTTTTTAATTTTTTTAACGTTCTGTATCCCATAAATAAAAGCAAGAAAAAAACCGCACTCAAAAAGCTTTACTCGTTTCCTTTAAAAAAAATAAAATGTAAGCACCTGAAATATGGCACTCCAAGGACAAAGTCTCCCTTAATTTGAGGTTTTATAAATCCGTTTACTACATATAATAATCCCACTGATTGGTCCAGAACACTCATTGATTGTATCTATCGAAAATGCTTTGCATTGGAAAAGAAAACGTTAATTTATCACGTCTAAATCAAATGGAGAATAAAAAAACCTCAAAAGTTGCCTGTTAGAATTAATCTACAGGCTGCTCCTTTTACGAGCTTCTTTGTTCCATTATCGAGTAATGTTTCAAGAGGTGAGAACCCGAATCAGGGATTTTTGTATTCTTTTGGGCCAGTCTAATACACATGAGTTATTCCAAGTGTTTTCGAACATCCTAAAAGCCTGACCCTCTTCAATCTTTTTCAAACTTGGTGATGTTTTTGTATCATATATTTTGAGTACGTGGGCACTTTTTTCATATTTTCATCGGCTCGCTAATTCGGCTAACTCGGAGATAAGATTTGACACGTGATATGATGTCAAATGTTCGTATCGTAGTGATCTAGTCGTCGTACAAAAAAATGTCCTCTACAAAAAAGATGCGTTTTTCTATGAACTATTTTGGAAAAAAAATTCAAAATTTTCCAAGTACTGCAACACTAAAAAAAAAGAAAAATCTTTCATTTTTTACATTTTTTAACCCCAATAACTAGATTGATCCTGCTGAAATTTACACTGAATTTTCTTTTATTAGTGTGAAACAACATGTGTGAGTTTCATTCTGGGCCGGGCTTGCGTTCGGTTAATATCGTCGTCTTAAATTTAATGGGCATTTGTTTTTGTTGAATAACTCGGCGAATTACAATTTTTAAGTAAAAATGGTAATGACTAAGCTTGTAGGGAATCGAGTGCTTTACAACTTTGGTTATTACAGGTTTTTCTCTACCATTAATATTTTTCGAATTAAACCTGAAAGAAGCGACCATATCATTATATCGTGGTGGCAGACATAAGAGGGACACCCTGTATATTAAAGTGAACGTTTTTCCGCTCGCACTTATTTCAATACTTTATTATTGGAATTAATTTTCGTTCCACATTAAATTGCAAATAATTGCCTTCAATATATATTAGAACAATTATTTTTCATCTAGCACTCCATACAATAATTATCTCATATTTTATTGAAAAGTGTTCAATTCTCGTTCGTAAATAATTTGACCTCGATAATGGTCGCGTTGAAAAAAATTGTATGCATGTATATGATGAAAATAATAGTCAATTACCCTTGCAGCTGTCATCGTCATCCTCCGCGCCGGGCCCCAATTTGGCTCTTTCGTTATTAACGTTTTTCATTCCGAGATTATTCCTGATCAATCCGTTGTTCAACAGGGTCGCGGTACCATCGTCACTTCGGGAATTGTTGTGATACGAGTACACCGGATTATCGAACTGATTGCGATCTTAAAAAAATAACGATTTTTTTTTTAATAGCAGAACAGAATTTGCAAATTTTTTTGACAAAAATGTTCCAAAATTGTCATTTTTTGTGAAATTTTTTTTTTTTTTCGGTCGTTTACCTGGCGTTGTCACAGGCTCAGCGATGTATTGCACTTGGGCAATCTCCATTTTGAGATTGGCGACCCTTCGACGATGATACATCCAGGCTGCGAGAGTTATCGCTATGACAATAATCGAGGCAAATATTCCGGCGACAACGCTCCCGTAGCCCGTTTCTGCCTTCTGCGTAATTTGCGCTAGAAGATTCATGTCGCAATTCGGACCTGCGAAATTCATTCGCGTTTTGTTATCTTTTTTTTTTTCAATTCGATTTTCAACTAAATTTATTGTTATTTTCATTCCATTCATTCGGAATTATATTATTGTAAAATGGATATTTTTATAATGATGTTATTAATATTTGATTCCATTTTTTTTTTCGTTTTGTTTATTTCGATCCGAATAAATCTTTATTGAGGTATATTTTATATTCGACGATTTTTTATTAAAGCGAAAATGTTATGCTTTTAACGTTTATCAAATTTTCCCATCTTCTTTTGTTATGAAATTACACGAAACGTGCAATTTCTCAAATAATTATTTTAGCTTCTTATTGAAAAAGTTCATTGTTCGCAATTATTATTTCTGTAAATAGGTTATTGAGAACATTGTGTATTTATTTATATTCAATTCGTAACATTTTATCTCATTGGGTTATTTCCCATAGGTCAATAATAAAAGACCCGTGAAAAAGAGCATTTTTTTGTTCCTGGACAGTCCGTTTTGCAAGATTTTTTATTAATTTTTGCATCGATTTTTGGCAGTTGTACGCAATATTAAAAAAAAAAAAATTGTGTTACATTAAGGGGTTAGGCCACTCTAGAGGCCGAAAAAATAAGCTTTTTAGGGATTTTTTTTTCAGAAAAACTACAAAATAAATCGAGATTACAAAACAGGGTGCTTATCGTATATATCAGTTGCCGTATACAATCATTTTTTTAAAGTAATTAATTTCAAAAATGCTTTGTAGTTTTTCTTAAAAAAATCTTCAAAAAGCCTATTTATTCGGCCTCTAGAGTGGGCTAACCCCTTGAGAAAAAAAAGAATAAATCTCGCACTTATTTCGATACATATAACAAAATATTCCTTGATTACTTTTGAAATTTATTATTTCTTCATGTCCCTGAGACATTTAAAGACGTCAATTAGACTTTCGAGCAGTTAAAATAATTCGATCGAAAATGTCGTTTTCCAAGACGATTTATTTGTGTGTTTGTAATGCGAATTAAATTGTGAATTTAAAGGCGTATTAAATTGTGATTGTCATCCTCAATAAAAGTTGCATTGCATTTAAAATTTTGAATTAAAATTGCGTTGCATTTCAATTTTTTTTAAATAAAAATTGCGTTACATTTTAATTGTTTTTAAATTCAAATTTCGATGCATTTCAATTTTTTTTTAAATTAAAATTGCGTTGCATTTTAATTTTTTTTTAAATTCAAATTGCGTTGCATTTCAATTTTTTTCAAATGAAAGTTGCGTTGCATTTAATTTTTTTATTATAATTTCATTGCATTTTTAATTTCTTATAAAATATTACAAAATGCAATACGTGACAATTAGTAATTATTTACCTGCGTAACCGTGCCTGCACACGCAGCCCTCGGCCGGATGACAAATGAAATTGTCGTTTTGGCACTCGCACGTCTCCATGCACTGATCGCCGTGATAACCTTCCGGGCATACTGGAAAATGTGACGAAATCGTGCAATTATTTCACTTCAAAGACTCAACAATATAAAAATTGATCTCGCAGTTTCCACGATTTTCCCATTAAAGAGGCCCAAATTTAATTACGTTATTACAATCAAATCCACCTGGATTTCGAGAAAGAAAATGTTTTCCCATTTCCTTTTTCGTAAAATCATTTTTTTTTTCTACCATTTTAATCCTTAATTTGCATTATTTTGTTTTAGTAATTTTATTAATATTACCTTGAAAAAGGTGTTATTACGTAACAAAATAAGTTAAATATATTAGAAAAATAAAGATAGGCCCGGTGATTGATAATTGAATAGACCGATCGGTGAGATCGATCGATCGATTGATTACTCGTTGATCGTGACTCACTTTCGGTGCATCTCGTGCCCGTCCATCCGGGTGCGCATCTGCAATGTCCGTCGTTGGAACGGCATTGTCCGCCATTTTGACACTTGCAGGATTGAGTGCAATTGACACCGAATGTGCCATGTGGACAGGGAGTTTGGCAGCGTTCGCCTTGCCAGCCTGGCCGACATTGGCACATACCTTAAGGGGGTACGAGAACGTAATTAATTATCGCGATCACTTTTTCATTTTTTTTCTTACATAAATGACACAATACCTATACCTAGGCTTGTGGGTTGAAAAAACTCAAGCGAGATTGACAGCTATTAGGGATAAATAAATAAATCCAGTAGGGCGATTTAGCGTGTCTCCTGATGGAAAGGGCGTCATGACCGTTCTCTGGTTTACTCTCTGGTCATCACCGTCACAGTGAAATACGTGAAATTCGAGCGAGAATAAATCATTTGGAAATTTATAGTCGATCGTGAGTTTGTAGCAACAAATTTGCTACGTTTAAGGGGTTAGGCCATAGTATCGGGTATAAAATCGTGTGCGAATTTAACAATTGTTTTCGTATGAAAAAGTGACTCACTCATAAAATTAATTACACATCTATTTAGTATGAATATCAAGGTGCTGGAAAATATATATATTTTTTTTCGATGTACAAAAGGGCAGACTACTCGTAACTTCTCGAAACAGCTTTTTTCCAATTGGCGTGACAAATAACTTCAACAATTTTCACTCGATATACTTCAAAGGCCATAGCTGGGTAAGTAGGGAAAAATTGCCCCCGCATTTTCTCCAGCGAAATTAGGAGTATATTCTGAGGTATAAAAAAAACAAATTTTCTGAGAATTTCATCCCCGTCAACGCAATGGTTGTGGAAAAATGAGTTTTTTTTAAATAAAAAAAAATAAAAATTCCGGAAACGCTTCCGTGGATCGATTGGACATTTTTTCAGTACTTGTTACGATCAAACGTGTTACGAAATAAAATTATGGAACATCTTGCGAAAGATTAAGGTTTAAAAAAATAATGTTCCGTGTTTTATTTTTTTTTACTATAATCCACTTGGGGTACAATAACGAATTTTTTTTTCATATAATCTTTGGGCACCTTATTAGATTATATAATTTTTTCAAAATGATCGGTTTGGTACGCCACAGTGAAAAAAAAAGAAACAGACTTTATTGATATATTTTAGTTATATATCTATATAACTAAAATATATCAATAAAGTGTGTTTCTTTTTTTTCACCGTGGCGTACCAAACCGATCATTTTGAAAAAAAATATATAATCTAATAAGGTGCCTAAAGATTATATGAAAAAAATTTCGCTATTGTACCCCAAGTGGATTATAGTAAAAAATAATAAAACAAGGAATATTATTTTTTCAAACCTTAATCTTTTGCAAGATGTTCGATAATTTAATTTCGTAACACGTTTGATCGGAACAAGTACCAAAAAAAATCAAATCGATCCACTGTCCTGTTTCCGGAAATTTTTTTTTTGATATGTAAAAAAAATTAATTTTTCTAAAACCATTGCGTTGACGAGCATGAAATATTCAGAATTTTTTTTTTTTTTTTATACCTCAGATCTCGAAATTTCGCTGGAAAAAATGCGGGGGCAATTTTTCCCTACTTACCCGGCTATGGCCTTTAAAAGTTATGTTCCTAATTGCATTTCGCAGAGAAGTATGTACGGAATTTCTGATGAATCGAAAACTTTTTATTTTACGAACAGTTTATGAGCAATTATAACGAAAATTTTCACTGAATATTCATTTCTTAAGTTCAAATCCCTACAACTTTTGAATAAAGCAATATTTTTTAAATTCCGTACGTATTTCTCTAGGTATTCTAATGTAGATTGACGAGAATTTTTGTTTTTCGTTCTAGGTAAAAAATTGTGGATGCTAAGCGTCGCGACGCGGAGCGTCTAAAAAAAGATAACAAAAGAAAATACTGTCTTTAAAAATTGACAGTTAGCATAGTAGTACAGTCGTGCTGTATATTGGAATCGGAAAAAATTAGAAGAAGGCTAGTTTTTTGACAGGTGATTTTGTAGATACCGCGGGTGATAAATCCAAATTTGCCTAAAAATCGGGGTGCAGGTTTTTTTTAGGGGATGAAAGGGGATGGGGGTGTAGTAATGGCAAACTACAACCCCCACGAGGTCGGCACCGGGAGACAAAATGTTCTGAAAAATCCAGGCTTTATTTTCGTCCGCAGCGCCGAAGTCGGGGAAGTTCATTTCGAGGGTGAAAAAGTGGGATGAAATTTTGGAAAATCAGTTTTCATTCGATAACTCTTCAGGAAAAAATTATACAATTTTTGTTCAAATGGGAACGTTGTAGCGCTTGAAAAGACGCGACGATCGAGTTTTTGATCATCCCTCTCTAATAATATCTTCACCTCCAAAAGAATTGTTGAAGCATATAAAAAAATTGTTCATGGTATAACAAAAAACAATCAATTTTTCGGGGATGGTTGAAATGCACGAAATGTGCATTTGAACCCTTGGATTTTGCTTTTTCGAACCCCTCTCAGGGGTTGAGAGTTCAAAATGAAATTCTGGGAAAACTATTGACCGAAAATAAAGAGACACGAGTTTGGCGCTGTGGACAAAAATATAGCTGAGGGTTCAAGCTACAAATTCTTCCACGGCGGCGAAATCGTGCGATCAATAGTTTTTCCAGAATTTCATTTTGCATTTTCAACCCCCGAGAGGGATTGTAAAATCAAAATTCAAGGGTGGTCCATAGAAACGAAAATGTAGAGAAAATTATTCTTTACATTTCGTACATTTGAACCATACCCGAAAAATCGATTGTTTTTGAGTTATTCAATGAATATTTTTTTTTTTGCGTTTTAACCATTTTTTTGGACGTAAAGATATTATCGAAGAGTGATGATCAAATACTCGATCGACGCGTCTTTTCAAGCTCTACAACGTTCCCATTTGAACAAAAAATGTACGAATTTTTTCCAAAGAGTTATTGAATTTAGACTGATTTTTCAAAATTTCACCCCACTTTTTCACCCCAAAATGAACTTCCACGACTTCGGCGCTGTGGACAAAACTAAGGCCCGGATTTTTCTGCACATTTTGTCTCACGGCGCCGACCTCGTAGGGGTTGTAGTTTCGCATTATTCCACTCCCATCCTCTTTCATCCCCTAAAAAAACCCTACACCCCGATTTTTAGGCAAAATTGGATTTAGCACCTGCGGCACCTAGAAAATCACCTGCCAAAAAACTAGCTTTCTAATTTTTTCCGATTACGGGGTTTTTCAGCGACTGTACTATAGCATAGAATCAAGTGATTTTAAGCACATCAAATTATCCTAAATCATATTACGATTTTATTCGATATCGAAATAGAGATAACTGAACATTTCTATAGTGAGGCTCTTTTCGACTAGTTATTGCGCACATACTACCTAAAATCCATCAAATTCACTATCACATAACCACAGAAATCTATCAATGACATATCCATGACTCATAAATACATTTATTTAATATTCAAAAATAATAATATAAAAATAATGAAAAAAATATAAAAATAAAAAAAAATAAAAATATATTCAAAAGATCCCCTTGAGTATTTCGTTAAATCAACCACAAACAAAAATTATCAGCACATATTTGAATGGAAAACAAACTTACCCGTGACGTGATGACATTCTCCGTCATTTTTGCAATCGCAATGATTCGCGCAATGCAATCCCCATCGATCCGGTGAGCACGGATGTTCGCAAGTGAGCCCAAGATAGCCGGAACGACAGACGTACTTGCCTGTCACGTGGTCGCAAGTCATATTGCCTGATTGACAACAGCACAGATAATTTTTCAGTCATTACATTTGGGTCATGCAACAATGAAAAATATTTTTGTATTACTTTTATATGACAACTGTTGATATTCATTATATATTCATTATACATATTATTTTTTACTCAAATTATATTTATATTTTTCCCACAATTTATCCTACGAAATTTCCTAGACATTTCCAATAAAGAAAATTCTTTATTTATTAGAAGAAAATTAATAAAATTAAAAAAAATTTTAGGTGCAGTATTCGCCACCCTGGGCGTACAGGGGCGACTCGAGTCTTTTGCTCGCTTACCGTGCATTTTTATCGGGCACTTCTCTTTACACCCGACACCGTACCAGCCGTGTTTGCAGGGCTGCGAGCAGTCCGGACCTTCCCAGCCTCTGGCGCATACGCAGCTACCCGTGTCCGGATCGCAGGAACTGTTGTTCATGCAGTTGCACTGAGAGTGACAGTCGTCGCCGTACAGGCCAACCGGACACTGACTCTCGCATCGTATTCCTGTATTTTATTTCAGTATTCATATACACATGCTTGTTCCAGCTAAAAACCGTTTTTGGTTCGAGGCCTCAGGCCACAGTAACGGGTATAAAATCATGTGCGAATTTAATTTGTTTTCGCATGAAAAAGTGATTCACTCGTAAAATTAATTACACATCTGTTTAGTATGAATAAGGTAAACGGCCCAGTTTCTGACCCCGTCCCAGATTGTGACCCGGACGGCAAAGTATTGACTGCCGTAAATATAGTTTTTGTCGAATAATTAAATTATCGGCTAATTAAACAGCATTTTTCACTTTTAATTATTGGACAAACACACTTTTTTAAATGAAATATTTTACAATAGAAATTGACCAGTGAACGGTGTAACACGCGTGTCAGTGGCTCCGCAGCGGCCGTGTTAGACGCTGATTTAAGGGGGGATTGTCTTTTTTTTCGAAAAATTTACCGCTTTTTGGGCATTTTTTTTGTGAAGAAAGTATACAACGGAAAACTTGTGAAACTTGGCATATATTTTTATTGATCTTTTTACTACATACAAAAAATTTTTTAAACAATTTCATCAAAAAATCCGCCTCCCACCCCCCTCGACGCGCGATGGTCCTTTTTTGATGGTCTGCACGATTTCTCAAAAACTATTCAACCGATTGCCTTCAAATTTGGACAGAATGCTCAGCTGACATCCTTTTATCGTTTGCTGAAGCAAAAAAGCAATACGTTTAATAGTTTTTTATTTATAACAAAAAATCGATCAATTTTTTCCGAAAAATCGATACTTCAAGTTTAAAACGTCAGCAAATCGTCAATTTTTTTTCCCCTTCATCGAACGATAGCTATATGTGTCTAAAGTAAAATGCTTTTTGGGTTTTTGTTGCAGGATGAACGTGAAGGCTGTAATCGTGCACACCATCAAAAAAGGACCATCGCGCGTCGAGGGGGGTGGGAGGCGGATTTTTTGATGAAATTGTTTAAACATTTTTTTGTATGTAGTAAACAGATCAATAAAACTATATGCCAAGTTTCACAAGTTTTCCGTTGTATACTATCTTCACAAAAAAATTCCCAAAAAGCGGTAAATTTTGCGAAAAAAAAAGACAATCCCCCCTTAAGTACGAAACGACATAAAAATGGTATCGACATATTCAGCAGGAACCAGACTGTTGATGAGATGAAAAATAATTTAACTTTTTCGTTAGATATTTGGTTAAATCCGTGGTGTCAATAACTACGTCACATAATTGCGGTTATTTTGCAGTCGTTGAACCTCGACTTGTCACCTGCTGCGTCGAACCATTTTTTGTTTATTCTAATTTTCCGTGACACAACAAATTAATTAAATTATTAACGATAATTTAATTATTAATTATTAGTAAATTATTATCAAATTATTAAAATTTGTGGAAATCTAGTATTCAATTCACATTCCTCCCTTCGCCATTCAAACATGTTTTTCTTTGGCCTCCCAAAAGGGAGGAACTTGCCAACAAAAGAAAAACACGGAAAACCTAAAGTGCCAGTAGTACTGACGTCCGACGAATGGATAAATTATGCAAATGTGAAAAATGAGAAAAAGCGTGCCGAAGAAGAAAAAACAAAAACGCGAGAAAGGAAGAACGTATCAGGAAAGCGCAGATCAAAAAGTCACATGAACTTTTTTTTAATGTGAAATTACCTTTATTCACAGTAGATGTTCAAAGTGATTGCCATTGGAATCAATGCAGTATTGCAATCTCCTCATCACGAATTTCTTATCACTTCGGCACTTATCGCCGAAGTCTTGCCACTGTCTTGTATGTAAACAACGGCACCAAACCTACAACGTACACGGAACATTGAACAATGTTTCGCCCAAAGAAACCCAAGATAACGATAGTAAGAATGGTGAGACTAGGATTGATGAATCAAGCGAATGTAAATAATGTATTCTTTTGAAGAGCAAACTGATATGCTTCTAATTTACGGAGAATGTCAGAAAAATGCAGTGAGAGCTAGAGACTTATACGCTGAAAGATTTCCCGAACGTTCTCATCCTACACGTCGTACATTTCAAATTTTGTACACTAAACTGAGGACAACTGGATCCTTAACCCGTCGGGAAAGTAACCGACAAAAGCGAGTTACCAACGAAGAAACGGAAATTGGTGTTCTTGACGCCGTTCATCGAGACCCTTGTGCGATTCACGTCAAATTGCGAGGAAATCTGGCGTAAGCCAAAGAAGAATTCTACGTGTTCTACATCGTCATAAATATCATCCTTACCACATGAGTCTCCACCAGGAATTAACTGGTACGGATTTCATGAATCGCACTGAATTCTGCCGATGGGCTCAACGCCAGATTCAGAGAGATGACTCATTTATTAATCGGATTTTATTTACTGATGAGGCAACATTTACGAATCATGAAAATATTAACTTGCATAGCATGCATTTGTGGTCAACTGAAAATCCACATTGGCTGCGGCAAGTTGCACACCAAAGACCGTGGTCGGTTAATGTATGGTGTGGGATTATTGGGGATAGAATCATAGGCCCTTGTTTCATCGAAGGGAATCTTAACGGTAGGAAGTACACCACATTCCTTCAAGAAACATTAGGTCCGTTATTGGAAGAAATACCTTTAGAAACAAGAAACAAAATGTGGTATCAACACGATGGGTGCCCGGCACATTTTTCGCTGACAGCTAGAAATGAATTGCAAAAGAGATTTCCAAATCATTGGATTGGACGCGGAGGAGCTGTATCGTGGCCGGCTCGCTCGCCAGACTTGACGCCTCTGCACTTTTTCTTGTGGGGATACTTGAAAGATCTTGTTTGTAAAGAACGTCCAACTACGCCGGATGATATGCGTGAGAGAATTCTTCGAGCCTGGGATTCGATAAGTGCCGAAGTGATAAGAAATTCTACACAATCCGTGATGAGGAGATTACAATACTGCATTGATTCCAATGGCAATTACTTTGAACATCTACTGTGAATAAAGGTAATTTCACATAAAAATAAAGTTCATGTCACTTTTTGATCTTAAATGACCTTGAACGACTTTGACCCCTAAATGTTTTTTATGCAGTTTTCGATTCTCTACAAGCTAGTCGAAAAAAAATGTACCATCCCCTTTAAAAAAGTGGAGGTGACCTTTGCTGTGCGACAGCGTCTCCACTGAGATAAAAAAACATGGTCGTATTTGATGACCTCTTTCGTACGGTGCAACTTTTGTTTCAAACATTTTTTTGTGACGTCGATAATTACAGACATATTCAAGGTGGCAACAGTTAGTGACTCACCCTGTATATTTATATTGCAATTTGTGCAAAAAGATTTCAGACTTACAATACGAGTGTTGGTGATTTATTCACTTATTAATCCCCCCCTCCCCCCCGCTTTCTCTTACTACACATTTTCAGAAAAGTAACAGTCAAAGAATTCTCGACGAACGGATTAAAAAAAAAATCTTTTTGCACAAATTGCAATATAAATATATAAAGACACCTTTATTATTTGTTGAAAATAATTACCACCGAAAATTCATTGCCCCTAATAATATGTTGAAAATAATTGAGACTGGAAAATACGTTATTTTGAAATAAATTTGAAAAACTCCCTGCATTTCATGAAAATATCCTTGAGGTGCAATTTTATAAGATTAATTTTTTTTTTGATCGATTGCCATACCCGAAATATGATTAAAAAATGTTTTTAATTTATTTGGTTCGAAACCATATTGGTAAGGATTTGAATTGGTGTTTCAAAGACAAACCTCGCCATTCGGGCTTACAGATGCATCGTCCGGTCGCAGGATCACAATCGACGGCGTTTTCCTCGTGGCAGTCGCAGAGTTGCGTGCACTCGTGTCCGAAGTATCCCTTTTTGCAACGGTCTTCGCAATGTTTCCCGGTGAAACCAGCCGCACACGTGCACGTGCCTGAGCGTTAAAATTTTGACGTGCGTGGGTGTTTTTTTTTCGTGTAAGTGCAACCAGCGTCAATATTACGAGAAACGCAATTATTACATTCCTGTGCCCCGAGAATTATCCAAGCGACCTTGCCGTTAAGGGGTCTTCTTACTTTAGACGCTAAAAAAGGCTATTTTCATGAAATTTTTTGATAGGCTTACATTATAGACATTGATACAAAAGTTGTTACACTTAATAAACACACTTTCGAAATGCATAACAATTATGCATTAAATGTATTTAAGTCACTATTTATAAACGCAAATGGTAGTTTAGAAAATCGTCATAAAAATTGTAGGTCTGCGCTGTTGATGAAATCTCGGAGATGGATAAACCGAAACAAAAAAATCAAACGGTTTTATATTCAGTACATTAAGGGGTTACCCCCACTTGCGATTTTGAAAAAAATCGATTTTTTTTATTGCATTTTTTTGAAGTATAAGTATCTGAGAATATGTCCTGAAAATTTCAAGTCGATCCGAAGAAAAATTGACTGAGATATGAGCGTTGAAAGAGAAGAATCCGTTGTGTAAACGACCGGAAATTAAAACTTTAAACGCGTTTTGCTCAAAATGGCATTTCTGAAGTCGGTGACCAAGATTACTCGAACACTAATGAACCGATCTTCTTGAAATTTTGCAGGCTTATTTATACATAAAAATGTAGTCTTTAATCGTTCGATTTTTTTTTCGAAAAAAATGGCCGTTTTATAACCAAAAACGGCCGTTTTTTTCGTTAAAATCGAACCATTAACTTTGACTGTCCGCCATTTTGTGAAAAATGAATATTTTTTAAAATCCTTCGATTAAAGACTAGTTTATATTTATATTTGACTAAATCCATCCGCATTTTTTTTTTCAGATGATCCACTTTGCCGCAATGTTGGTCACCGTAAACCGTGTATATAAAAACATTATTTCATTGACGGCCATTTGCCACTAAACAATGTAATATTTTTCAATAAAAAAATTACTGAAAGTTCTTCAAGATGTGTTCTTTAAGATGGTTTATTGATCGATTAAAAAAGTTTTGTAGTTTTCTTTAAAAAAATTCATGAAAAAGGCCTTTTTTGGCTACAAGTGGGGGTAACGCCTTAATGGCTATATCGATTAATCATACGATTTTTTATATATGCAAAAATAACAAAATGGCAGACATTTTTCGCAAAAACAAAAAAAAACGTTTTTTTTCACTGTTATTGACAAACAAAAAATAGTAGACATCAAAATTTTAAAAAATCCTTGATATGCATTATAGCTATTGTTGTAAAGAATATGTGGTTGAATTTTTATAGGGATCCGTTAAGTAGTTTCGACAATTTTATCAATAAGCCGTCGAAAAACGTTGTTTCGAGAACAACGCGTTTACGGTTCCTTTGGGTTACATAAATACATTAAACTTTTCTAAAAAAATGTATTTCGAAAGTGTATTTATTAAGTGTAACAACTTTTATATCAATATCTGTAATATAAACCTATTTAAAAAAATGAAATTAGCCTTTTTTAGCGTCTAAATTGAGAAGACCCCTTAATGGAAACTTTTTTTCTGAGTGATCAAGCTGTGTTCATTTTTGAGACATTCTATCGAAAAGTAAAGTTAGCGGCTGTTGTAATTCGTTAACTGCAATAATTACCTATTTGATTGGAAATATAATTTTGTAGCTAATTGGATTAATTATTCGCTACGGATAATGATCCGTAGTTGCGATAAATTTCGAAAAAAAAATAAAAATACATCAAGCTACAGCTCGAAGAATCTGCGATCCCGGTTTTTTAAATCAATTTTATTAATTTTTATATTCGATCTTCCAGCTCATGAGTATTATTATTGTTGGGTCGTTGCCAATCATCCCCAAAATCATTGTTCATCCTTCAGCCTTTCAATAATCATTAAAACTTATTCGAAATTCAACCCATACTCAAAATTGTTTCCTGAACGTAATTTTAATCAATTTTTCAAAAGTCTTTTACGACAGCTAGTCCATGTAATCAAGTCTAACGATCACAGCTATTTGCAAATTTTATTTTACTTCCTAACCATTCTTTCAATATTTTCTTTACCCCTGAATTTGCGTCGAAAATTCCTGAAAGGAGGATTCTTGAGGGCCGAGGAGAGCACAAGAAAAAATACAGCGTTGTCAAAATTACAAACCAAAAAACACAATCGTTCCAAAAGAAACTACGAAAACTACGTGGGAGGAAAACAATCACGACACTTTTGGTGCTACTTCGAACGGACCAAATCACTAATTGTCTTGCACGAGGGTAAAATATCAAAAAGCGAAACCCGAAAACCGACCTGGAATACCCCAGAGGAAAGTAACGAAGAAAAAAATCCTTACCGTTCTGTGGATTGCAGGCTGCATTGTTCTGACACTGGCATTTCCCTTCGCAGTCCTTGCCGAAGGACTTGTCCGCGCACGGCCGGTCGCACAGTGAGCCGTCCCAGCCTGACAAAATGTTACGCGAGCAACGAGTAAGTCAAGGTATCCTGCAATTACTTACCCGATTCGTGGGAACGCCAACGAGCGCGGAACAAGGCGTTTGTCGATAAGAAGTGAGAGTGAAAGTGCTGTAGATTTTATGCAACGTTCGTTGGTATTACTCCTGCTCGAAATACACGATAGATTGGGCGAAAGGATCAGAGCCAATAAAGTTGTCATTTTCAAAGTCTAGATGAAATTTGATCGTCTGCAGAGACGATGCAGTGAGAATTGATGGAGTCTTGATCGGTAAAGAGATTGCCCATGTTTTGATCACCTCTCGGACTGGATGAGGAGACCAGACGACTGGAATGTGTTGCTGCGAATGCTCAGCAGTGCTCATTGATGTGGGTTTCCAAAGAGATCACCCAGTTTTTTTTATCATCATTGGTCACTGGATGATCAAAAACCACCACAGATCAGCATTTTTTGCAAACGCAAAATCAGCAGGATGGTCCGCAAGGAAAAAGTTCCCAAGGACTCGGAATTAATTGGTTTTGCAGTGGTCAAAGTCGTGCAGGGAGAAAGTTGCAGGGAGGGTTGTCCGCAAGGAAAAAGTTCCTAAGGATTTGGAACTCATTGGTTTTGTAATGGTCAAAGTTGTGCAAAGACTGCCACAGCGAAGTATTTTGCTGTCTTTGTTCTACCGTGAGTGAGATTATGACTTTTCTAGGTCTCTGAAAACTAACAATGGCATTACGGTTGAAGGCTTACTTCATGATCCAGCCGGAATCAGCTAACGATGGCCTTTGGTGCAAAATAATATAAATAAGGTTGGAGGATAACTTGGCGGTTCTTTTTGCAGCAAGCGAAATGACAGCGAGACGAAGTGCCACTGACTGATGATGCGATACTTGCTGAGGAAGTTTGAGCCACCAGGCCATTGCATACGGCGTTCAAGAAATTAGCTGATAGCCAACGATTTCCATGAACCGAATTGGATCGTGACATACTTAAAGCCGTTCTTTCAGTGTCTTCATCATTGGCTTGTAAATTTGTTAAAAATGTGGACAAATGACGATCTGTGCTATTTTGATCGATGGCACTCTTCCATCTTTCTGGTAACTAAAGGATTCCTCTTCGGTCACCTGCGGCTCACCAGTGAAGACGGCAAAACTTGACAAAAGCACTTTCGGCAGAAGTTCAGGTAAGCAGACATAGTCAAGAGAGTTTGGCAAAGTTCCAATCAAATGGTAGTCCAAAGGTTGAAGGTCGCCATTCGTAAAGTATACGATGACTAAAACCCCGAGCTTTTGCGACCCCCCATCGTGTATTTCGATAATCCAAGATCGCGGAGGTGCAATTGCCAAAGTAAGACATCAACAGGCTCTCACCACCCAAACTACGACATTCCGGTGGTCCATTTCTCGGCCCAGCCATACGATTAAGTCGCTGCTTGGCCATCAGCCTGACTTACCTTCGGTGCAGTTGCATCGGCCATTTTCGGGTGAGCACGTGGCGCCATTTTTGCAGGGGCACTTGTGTGCGCATTCCTCGCCGAAGGTATTGGGTGGGCAGACCTCGCTGCAGTCATGGCCGCGGAAGCCAGCGGTGCATATGCAGCTACCATCGATTGGTGAGCACTGGGCGTCGTTTTTGCAGTTGCAACGATTCTCGCAGCCTTTGCCGTAGTAGGTGTAGGCGCAGGGTCTCGAGCACTTGGAGCCGTCCCAGCCGACGTCGCACAGGCAATCACCGGTCCACGGATGGCAGAGCAGCGTGTTGTTCTTGTCGCATTCGCAAACTTTGGCGCAACTTGGGCCGTACTGGCCAGCTGGGCAGTCCCGTTTCTCGCATCGATCGCCGGTCCAGCCGGGACCGCAGAAACAGCTGCCGTCGATGGCTGAGCACGTCGCGCCGTTCTCACAGGTGCAATTTTGCGTGCAATTGAGGCCGTATTTGCCCTCGGGACACGAGTAGAAGCATCGCTCACCGTGGAAGCCCGGTTGGCACACGCACACGCCGCTAACGTGATGACAACTCGCCCCGTTGTAGCACTCGCACTTCTCGTTGCACTTGTCACCCCAAAAGCCCTCGGGACATCGATTGGCGCACACCCTGCCGATCCAGCCCGCGGTGCAGATGCACTCGCCCGTGGTCGGCAGGCAGGAGCCGCCGTTTTGACAGGTGCACTCGGTCTTGCACTCGTCACCGTGTTTGCCCTCGGGGCACAAATCGTCGCACAACGGCCCGGTGTAGCCCGGGGCGCAATGACACTCGCCCGAGATGTGATGACAACTTCCGCCGTTGCTGCAACGACACTCCTCGCCGCAGTCCTGGCCGTAACGGTCGGGCGTGCACGTCAGGTCACATTCTTCACCTCGCCAACCCTTGGTGCATCTGCACTTACCGTCGAATGGATCGCACGTTGCTCCGTTCTTACACTTGCAGCTTTCACCACATGCATGACCCCATCTCCCGTACGGACATTCTGGTGGACAGTACAAACGGTGAGGTGACGTTTGGACGAACGTGCGGGACCCTGGGGATTCTTCCTCGCGTCTACTGGGAATGGCTGTCAGGATTGTGACGGGAACATGCGGCAATCTAGGTACAACGTGGATGGGATGTTGGAGACTGGGGATGATCGCTAGCCTCGCTGAAATTCCAGCTACGGATGTGGAAGTCTGGTGAAGAAAGGAGAGTCCTGGAAGGTTCTGTAATCTTCCAGAGGATGAAACCGGAGCAGAGAGCCATCGGGAGAATCCCAGCTGGATCTTATATGAAACCCAAACAAACCCATTGCTCCTGCGAGAACATGTCCCCAGCTGAGGACTTGGGATCCTCCTTGGTGAACTTCTGCTATCCGAACTCACTTCTCATGCCGAATAGGTGTAGGAATAGGAATGGGAAGATAAATAACTCGTGAATCAGGCCGTTTTTCAGTTGGAACCGAATATGACACCTTCTGCCTAGGATACTTTCGAGAATGGTTTGCTACATAATCAACAGTCATATCAAAACTAAGCTGCACGTGGCCATTGAGTTTAGGACTTTTTTAGTCCCTATTAGTACAAGCATACCTAAAACAATTCTTTCACGTATTCTACCAAGCCTACTCCTAGTCATACTTATTTTTAGTCCCTATTAGCGCCAACAAACCAAAAAAAATATCTTCTCCACTTTCTGCCAAGCTTGATTTCGGTCACAACTACTTTTGATCCTTCTATTGGCGCAAACCAACCCAAACCATTCTTTTTGTATTCTTCCGGGCCTTTTTCTGGCCACACCTATTTTAAGTCACGATCTTTGAATCTCCAATGGTCTTCCAACTTTTGACAAAAGTGAACAATGTAAAATAGTTGTCCCGGTTTGTGCTCGAATCAAACTTACTGATGTCGCAGGAGGGTCCTCCGTATCCGGTCTCGCACTTGCACACGTCCGGGGCAACGCATGTACCGTGGAGACACTCGTCGGAACAGATTGGCACGCACCTGTTACCATCCGCGGTTGCACCGTAACCTTTGCAACATTCGTCGACCGGCCTCTGTTTCGTGAGTGTCTGCGCATACCGAATCGAAATTGCTCATTTGAGACCATTTGCGGGACGTAAAAGCTCACATGAAAAATTATCGATAAAAATCACGGGTTCGACGGACCTGCGTCCTGTAGACGGTCTTGTAGCTCAGTCGGTAAGTCGAACATCTGGGTGGAAAAGTGAAGCACCAAGTGTTCTCTCGCACTCTGTAGGGCTTCTGTTCCGAAATGTTAACGTGCACCGTGTACCTAACATACGCGAACGAACCGCGGAT
The DNA here is from genome assembly GCA_964007375.1 of Ophion obscuratus. Taxonomy (NCBI): domain Eukaryota; kingdom Metazoa; phylum Arthropoda; class Insecta; order Hymenoptera; family Ichneumonidae; genus Ophion; species Ophion obscuratus. The sequence goes on along the minus strand of OZ023316.1, from coordinate 56,132,765 downwards.
ATGAAACGGGCCAATTTGTAAAATCAATCATTAAGGGGCTATACCAGTGTGACACTTTCGAAAAAAAAGTTTTTTTCCTGGCTTTTTCGACAGTTTATACTTTCAAGAATATCATTATCATTTATATCATTTATATCAATATCATTTTATCTTGCAAACATCGATATTTCAATGTTTAAACGCGTTTTTCTCGAAATCAGATTTTTCAAATTTGCTGACATTGTAACTCAAAGAGCAATGATCCGATTGATTTGAAATTTGAACTGAGTACTCTTGAATGTATTTACTCTACAATGACGTAGGATATTTTTGATTGGATGCAAATTGACGATTTGGCATTGAAAAAAACGACCATTTTATAGGCAAGGAAACAGACTTTTTTTCATAATTACGCCATTTTGTTAGATTTTGATATTTTTCGAAAATCCTACATCATTGTACAGGAAATAGGTAACACGCGTTTTGACCCGACGACAAAATATCCGACGACACAATATCTGCAGGATAAAATATCCTCATGACAAAATATCCTCATGACAAAATATCCGCAAGACAAAATATCTGCCGATATTATTGTCGGTAATTAAATCTATAATTAACGTTATTACTCTTAAACTAGGACAACTGGCTTCATGAGACAGTCAATGTTTTTCTCTCTGCTGTGTATGTAGTGCTAATGTTTCTTGAAGGAATGACGTTGTAGTGCTACAGTTTAAAGTGTATGTAGTGCTACAGTTTAAAGTGTTTAAAGAAGGGAGCAAAATTATTAATATATGACGGATATGTTTATTCAAAAAAGAGTGTGAATAAAACAAGCATAACTTGGCGTTGTGTTGAGCATAAGAAACGTTCATGTAATATTATTATAGTACATCCTATTATAGTACATACTATTATTATAGTATCCAAGTACAATGACATGGATCATATACAATATTTGCGTGGCATTGCTAACAATATTTTATTAAACTAATATTATATACAAAAACTTTACAATAAAGAAATAAGTGCAATGAAGAAGCTCGTATTATGCCCCCACCCCACTATCTCACACACCCCACAAAGGTGTTTTGCGCGCGACCCCGTTGATGTGGTGGACGAGATTTAGGATTTTGTCTCGCGGATGTTTTGTCATGAGAATATTTTGTCTTTCGGATATTTTATCTTTCGGATATTTTGTCTTTCGGATATTTTGTCCTCGGATATTTTGTCGCGGATATTTTGTCGTCGGGTCAGATGTGACGTAGCCAGGAAATAGCTTCCCGTTTAAAGACATTTTTTCCTCTTTCGGTTTCAGCTACGCAATCGGCCGGAATCATGTCAGCAGTGGAGGAACTTTTTTTTTGCCGCCTCCGAAGGCAGCGCATAATTCGCTTCGATCTCAATATTTTTTCATGAAAAAATTATGTAATATTGGTCAAATATAACCAAATATATTCTTAATTTTTCGAAACATTTAATTGAGTACTTTTCTTCCAAAAAATTCCCGAAAATCACCCAAATTTACAGCGTTCACACTGGTATAGCCCCTTAACGCCGCTCTCACAAGGAATAATCAGCGATTGACGAATAATAAATGTATCATTACTCGTTATTAGTAAATAAGGTTTAATCAATTTATTGACCAATAATTAATTATGTTTAATTAATTAATAATCATGTTCGTTTGATTGAATGATTGATTAATCAAAATTATCATGTTTAATTGACAAATAAATCAATAATTATTTTGAATCGTCACTGAATCACTTGATGAATTGACAATCGAAAATTACTAATATCCATTATTAATTAATTATTTGTCGTTTATTTATTCGTTAATAATTCATTAGCAATGATTAGATAATTGTCACTTCATCATTTGTTATTTATTTATAAACAGAGTTAAGGAATTCAAGGAAGTAAGAAAAAAAAACATTTTTATTGCACTCCAATCTCATTCCGGATTTGACTTCGAAACGTTTCAGACTCACGTCTCCTGTCGAACGCAAACATTCGGTCCCTCGAGATGTCCCGCAACGAGGACCGCCAGTGCCACTAGAGTGGTTGCCAATCCCATCGTCCGAATGCACCAGGCCATATTGGATTATTTTTTATCTTTTCAGGCGTTTAAGGGGCTTCGCGTATTTTCCTTCATCTATGGTGTCTCGTCACTCGGCTGTCTTCACGACCCCAAGTTTGTTCCTCATCTCATTGAGATGACCATGGACCCCGCGCACTCTCAAAAGTAGATCTGGAGAAACAAGTAGAAAGTAGACGATTTATCGATTGGTAATGATGATCAGGTATGATTGTTCGATTGATTTGTCTAATGTGGATAAAAATAGGTGATTCTTCGAACGTCGGAAAATCGAATATGGTGAGGTTTGAAATTGCTTTTTTTAATGCGATGAAGTTTTGTCATTGATACGGGGGGAGGGGGTTCAACGGGGGGGGGGGGGGGGGTGGGGCGATATGAGAACTTCTGTCACTCGGTCTTTTTTTAAGGGAGTCTGCGTAGGGTTGGGAAAAAACGATTTTTTTATGCATAGCTTTATTGTTTTGACAACTTTTTTCAGGCTCTTTTTTGAGAGGTCTGCATAAGCTCAAAATAAAAAAAAGCATTCTTTTACAGCATAGTTTTATAGTCTAGGGTCTTAACATTGATTTATGTAAAAGATTTCGTAATGGTTCCAAACATTCGGCTAGTTATGGTGATTTATGAAAATCCATTTTTCCGATTCACTTTCAATTCGGACAGAGCATAGTTATTAACATTCTCTATCGTATGATCGGATGATTTTTAGATGTGTATATCCATTTATTTGAAAATAAATGCCTAGGGTTGTTTTTTTTTTGTCAAAAATTGAACTTTTTTCCCACAACTTGACATTTTTGTAATTTTTAAAATTTTGGACGGTAGAAAATGTAATTTCCGAAAGAACAATAAGAAGAAAAATTAAGTAAATCGAGGCTCCAAATGTAATATTTTCTTTTTTTTTGTCTAAAGGCCTCGAGTGATTTCATTTTGCCTAAATGGATAAGTGGTATTTTATGATTTTCGAGAAACGTGCAAATTTAGTATCTTGCGTGAAACATTCTCAAATTACGCTCGATCAGCTGCTACAGTTATTTTATATATATATATATATATATGTATATGTATTCAAACGACTTCTCTCCTTTCCTTCTGAATCGCGTGAAACCGCACGTGCTGAACACGCGCATTTAAGCTACGATCGCTTTTTTGCAGTGACGTGATTCGACTCTGGTCGCTGAAGCTCGCTTGTGTTGATGAATCATTTGTAACATCGCAAAGTATATATATACATGTGTGTGTACAAAAAAGTACAAAAAAGTACGAGCGATCACGACGAACAGACTCCGAGAACCGGAAGCTCTCTCGTGGTCTATCAGACGCCAATAAGCAGCCACGAGATCATCTGCGTCTCCGAGATTAATGGCAGAGAGTTGCTGAACTCTATGAAAAACCTCTTCACTTCCTCGAAAATCATAATATCGTTGTTAGTCAATTTTATTACGTCATTATTTTCCGAGCAGATGGTTTTGCGGTTTGTCATATAAATTACTTGGAAATAATATGGATGAGGGATTACGAAAGTTTAGACGATTCCAATATTATGCGATTAAAAAAAATATATAAACTTAGATATTTGGATTGGAGTGTTTCATAGTGAGTGAAAATGATTGACTTAGGAATGCAAAGGATCTTGTAAAAATACTGACATGTTCAATGAATGTTCTATTTTATGTGAGGTGAAGTTAAGATATTTGCGTTTTAAGTTTGACATAGTGGATTAATTTAATCAACATATGTTTATGAAAATAATGTGAGGGAATATTAATTGCATTGAGAAATATTGCTGTTCGAATCGATGATATTTCTGATCTTTGCATAAATGTAGTGTTGGTATGTATGTATAGGGTGTCCTGTAATCAATGGATAATCCTGTAACTATCGATAGGTCAGATCATGTCCTACTATATGCTGGAATTTTAATTTAGTAAAAATACCACGGTTTTCGAGATTTTGAGCTTTATGTTATTGAAAAAAAAATAATAATAATCCGCCTTTCGTTTTTCGCATGCCATTCCTACAAATGATATGAATCGACAATAAATAAGCAACTTTTTAAGGGGGTACGGGGATCTCGAAGACAAAAAAAGCATATTTTCTCTATTTCTTTAAAAATATATGTCATATTTTTTTTAATCGAGAAAATATGCTTTTTTAAATAAATAGAGAAAATATGCTTTTTAAATTATTTTATTGAAAATGTTAAGCACACAAAAGCGCAACATTGCAAAAATATTAAAAAAAAAAAATTCATCCAACAATTTGGGAAATTCAGCAGGTGGGACCTGTTTTCCGGAGACCCCTCAAAAAGTGTCTTCGTGGTGGTGAGGATAACTCATGATAGCTTTATCAGAAATTAAGAAACCAATGTTTTTCTGTTAGTAGATAAGTGTAGCTCGTAATTGAACGGAGGATTTAAAAAAAAATTTGAATTTTTGGCAAAGTTGTATGCAAAATAGTTCAATTTTTGGTACGATTTATACTACGTATAGCCTTGTAAAATTAGTTGTAATCGAAAGAAAAAAAACCTTCGTTCAATCACTAGTCGATGCTATTTTGAAGAAGTGTACAAAATTTCAATGAGATCGGTGCATTAGTTTTTGAGAAATTGTGTTCACCGACTTCAAAAATGGTGTTTTGAGAAAAATGCGATATACCTGCGTCGCTCCCCGCCGGTCTTTTCCAACGGGGGGAACTCCCGAAGGCTCTCTCTCCTAGGCTTTTACTCCGATTGAGTTAAGGGGAGGTACCTGAGTAAACGGCGAGAAAACAGGTAAACTTTGAGAATTTTTAACTCAAAAACTAATGTTTCGATTGGATCCGGATTTTTTCAATTGGAAAATATGTACATTGCGGTGTGTTTAGGAAATTTTTTAAAATAAATTCGTTGACTGGAAGCGATTCGAACGCGATTATCTCGAAACATAGTTTTCAAAGTCCGTGCCAGATGTATCTCGAAAACGGCTTGTCCGATTTTGTCCAAATTTGGATACAATATTCTTCGATAGTTTTTTCTCGTTCGCCACGTAGGATTTTTTTGAATCTTTCATTTTTGACGGAATTGCGACCGTTTTAATTTAACATTCGTTTTTCGTTCGCAATTTCCGACGATTTTGGATTGCATACACGTTGCATACAAAAAGCAATGGTTCAATCAAATGAAAAACCCCTACGTGGCGAACGAGAAAAACTATCGAAGAATATTGTATCCAAAGGCCATAGCCGGGTAAGTAGGGAAAAATTGCCCCCGCATTTTCTCCAGTGAAATTAGGAGTATATTCTGAGGTATAAAAAAAACAAATTTTCTGAAAATTTCATCCCCTTCAACGCAATGGTTGTGGAAAAATGAATTTTTTTTTAATAAAAAAAAATCCCGGCAACGCTTCAGTGTATCGATTCGATTTTTTTGGTACTTGTTACGATCAAACGTGTTATGAAATAAAATTATAGAACATCTTGCGAAAGATTAAGGTTTAAAAAAAATAATGTTCCTTGTTTTATTTTTTTTTACTATAATCCACTTGGAGTACAATAACGAATTTTTTTTTCATATAATCTTTGGGCACCTTATTAGATTATATAATTTTTTCAAAATAATCGGTTTGGTACCCCACAGTGAAAAAAAAGAAACATACTTTATTGATATATTTTAGTTATATATCTATATAACTAAAATATATCAATAAAGTGTGTTTCTTTTTTTTCTTATATTTCTTATATTTTAGTTATATATCTATATAACTAAAATATATCAATAAAGTGTGTTTCTTTTTTTTCACTGTGGCGTACCAAACCGATCATTTTGAAAAAATTATATAATCTAATAAGGTGCCCAAAGATTATATGAAAAAATGTTCGCTATTGTACCCTAAGTGGATTATAGTAAAAAATAATAAAACAAGGAACATTATTTTTTTTCAAACCTTAATCTTTCGCAAGATGTTCTATAATTTTATTTCGTAACACGTTTGATCGGAACAAGTACCAAAAAAAAGTCAAATCGATCCAGTGTACCGTTTCCAGAAAAAAATTTTTTTTGATATTCAAAAAAAATTCAGTGTTATTGCAAAACAAATGTGTCTACGAAAAAAATCCACGCTATTTTTTATTTGCCTAGAAATGTCTAGAAATGTATAATTTCTGAACATACTGGGCGTAAGTAACCTAAGTTTCCGGGTTTCACACATGGATAGCGCTAGCGACCATCCTGTAGTCAAACCTGTAGTTGGCATAGAGGTCTGAAATTGGGTGTCTTTGTAGCTTGGACATCTGTTAAGCAACACCCAGTCGTAATATAAACAAATATCCCAACGCAACGACCTGTTTCCTAACCTCGAAAATGTCAAAGTTTGTGCCAAATAAACAGCATTTGCGGGAGGCATTGCTTTTCTGCTACAACCTAAAAAAAACAGCAGCTCAATCACGTCGGTTACTTGAGGAGGCCTACGGCGAACATATACCATCAAAAACAACGTGTGAAGATTGGTTCAAGCGCTTCAGAAGTGGCGATTTTCAGACTGGGAACAAGGAGCGCTCGGGAAGACCGCAAACATTTGCGGACGCCGATCTGCAAGCGTTATTCGATGAAGATGACCCTCAAACAGAAGTTCAACTTGCCGAGGCATTAAATGTGACTCGGCAATACATTTCGAATCGTTTGCAGGCCATGGGAAAAATTCATAAGGAAGGAAAGTGGGTGCCGCATGAGTGACTGAGAGACAAATGGAAAATCAAAGAGCCACTTTCGAAATTTTGCTTTTGCGGCAGAACAGAAAGAGTTTCTTGCATCGAATTGTTACTGGCGATGAAAAATGAACATATTTCGAGAATCCGAAACGCAGAAAATCGTGGCTTTCACTTGGCGAAGCGTCAACATCGACAGCACGGCCAAATCGCTTCGGAAAAAAGACAATGCTCTGCTTTTGGTGGGACCAGAAAGGAATCGTGTACTATGAGTGGCTGAAACCGGGCGAAACTGTCAATGGGCATCGCTACCGACAACAACCAATCAATTTGAACCGCGCATTGCTCGAAAAACGGCCAGAATGGGACACGAGACACGAACGTGTGAGCGTGCCATCGCAGTTTCATCGTCCAGGAGACCATGAAAACACTGAAATGGGATCTGCTACCGCACCCGCCGTATTTGCCAGACCTGGCCCCTTTCAGACTATCACTTGTTCCGGTCGATGGTGCTTGGCTTGGATGGGCTACATTTGGCCAATTACAATGCAGTACAAAATTGATTGGACTAATGGTTTCAGTCCAAAGACGCGTCTTTTTATCCCCGCGGTATTTATGTATTGCCAGAGAGATGGCAAAAATGTGTAAATAGCGAGGGACAGTACCTCAAATGAACCATTTTTTGTATTTGTCTTGAAATTTGCGATTTTTTATTGGTAAAAAAAACCCGGAAACTTAATCGCGCACCTAATACTTATCCAGTAAATATTAAGTAATTCTCACTACACTGTAAAAAATTTCTGTATAAAAATTAATATACATACAAGTGTAGGTAGTTTTTATGCGGATACCGCTTATGAAATTTCAGATACGATTTTGAAATTCCAAAACAGGTTATTTTAAAAATGAAAGTGTAGTTCCATAATATTAATATAGTTGTGCGTTTGAAAAATAATGCACGCGTAAAGAAATAATCACATCCAAGTATATTGAAATCAAGAACCATTTGCTGATATCAAAATACGAGTGTATATTAAATTCAAGAACCATTTGCCAATATCAATATACGGGTGTGTATTGAAATTACTGATCTTACGTATTAAGTTTATTTCAGAAATTGATAATTGCAATACGTTTTTATGTAAAAGTTATCAAATTAAGACCACCCAATTCATGTACTGTATGATGCTTTCGTGATACTAGTGTATATGATTTTTTCGCAGCTTTATCCCATAATTAATATTGAATAGTTGAATAATAAAATTTAAATGCAGTAACAGTAGTATTTTTTTTCTTTATATACGTATTCCTCAGAGGCACGGTGTCCTTCCCCTTTTTACCATCTCCTCCTTTATTCCTTCCATCATTCACAATTCTTCCACAGTTCCCTCTCTTCTACATTCCTTCCAGAGCCCCCCCCCCCTCCCTAGAGTTCTGACCGCATCCACACTTTCCTAATGCACTACTGTATCGCATTTGCACGAGGGCCCAGGGAAACTGCGGAAGACCTGGGCCGATACAAGCGGCTATATTCAGCTGAGTTTCAGTTGTATTACCATCAGAAACTCAGAAAAACTAACTCCCACTCAGAGGTTGACGCGCAAACCAGTGCACGGGCAAGCGGTCACCGCTCCAAGTATTGGCAGCCTCCAATGCTGCTTAACTTCAGTGACCGCCGAGCCCGTACACCGACCGTGCGTTCATCTCTGTCCACTGCACGCATGTATTTGAAATTCATGTGATTTTGAGATATCGTCCGGGTCAATAATTATGAAAATCATTAAATGTTTCTTCAATATTAATATACAAACACATTAAATTCGACTTAACTGTGAATTGTTTTTGACAAACAATTGTTATTCTCAGTGGCTTCTATCTTGGAAATTCCATGTTGCATCTATTAAATTCTATATCCACGTTAGAATTTCGTGTTCCTGTTTTTAATTTACCGTACAAGTGTCTTAAATTTAATTTCATTTACTGAGTTCGTAAAATTCAATTCTTTTGTGCCTTTAATGTAGTGTAAATTTAATATAATTTTCACATTGATTCATGTGATTTTAATCAGCGTTTCTGATTTTTTTTTCAATTCCAGCTTCGCTCTTTTAAGTAAATCTGTTGTGATCATGCATTGTACGTATCGTAAAATTCAGTTTCACATATATTATATTTTTCAGGCAGCTGTAAATAAATTTCAAACTTGTTTTGTATTTTCAATGCTCTGTTTTTTATAGTTGATTTATTATACATCTGTAGTAATTTTCAAATGAAGACACGGGTTAATGCAATACATTTTCCACAAATTGACAAACTTGTTTTTGAAATTCCATGTTGCGTCTATTAAATTCTATATCCACGTTAGAATTTCATGTTCCGGTTTTAAATTTACGGTACAAGTGTTTCAAATTTAATTTCATCTACTGAGTTCGTAAAATTCAATTCCTTTGTATCTTAAATGTATTGTAAGTTTCATATCATTTTTTACAGTGTAATTAAGAGAATAAGAACCAATAATATTCGTTGTTGATTATCCTGACCTAGTAGTTCGAGGATCCCGGCATAATTATCGAATACCTATAAGACAGGTAGCATTTGTGCCGTCTACGACGTTGCCATGATTGCACAGTCTAATATTTTGTGCGCTTGATTTTCGTAAAAATTCGCTGTCAAAGACGTTAATAATTTTATGACGGTACTGTGAATCCTCATTTTCACGGTACCAAGGGTCCGTGTTCGATAATTATTCGACCCCTACTTATTTTTTCAGCTTCGTGACAACATTCACTTAGCAAATATCAATAATGTACTGAAAAATGATCGAGAATTTTCCATAAGCGTAATGTAATTAGCCCACGAAATACATCGAGATGCCCATTTTTTTTCTAAAAAACGGTGCTATGGATCGTATTCAAACTGAACAGGATGATCAGCAAAGAGGTTATGAAGGTCCAGAAAAAATGTCAACTCGGTGGTAACATGTTGACTTAACCCCATAACAACCTTAAACGCGTTTTTTCTCGAAACACTGTTTTCAAAAGCGGTCATCATATATCGAGAACCACCTGATGGATTGTTTGCGAATTTATAGGAGATACGATGAGAAACATTTAAATATTGTTAAAGATCTAACTTTTTCAAATCGATCTTCATTTTTCAATAGTTACGTAAAAATGACGACTATTTTCATAGATTGTGTATGCTCAAGTTTCAGTTCGTCGCCGCTTTGTTTAAAAAAAAGTATTTCAAAAATCGCCGACCGTCAACGTCTCGTATTTATTGTTAACTTGAATAACCCGTTTGGTTTTTAGATTTCTGATGGACCGTTTTCCCTAGAGAGAGTCCACCGCCAAAACTGACGAAAAAAAAATGTCATCATCTGCCGGCGGTCATGTTTTTGTCGTTTGTCTCTATTTGTTTATTTTTTAAACGTCTCTCAATGCATATATTTTTGCAAAAAAAGGGTTTCTTCCTCACCGACCGTTTCTCAGAAAAAGAAAATCAGTATTTGGCCATTTTTTCGGGCCTCTGGGTAGACGTAGCCCCTTAAAAAAGATGATGTCACGGCGTCAGCAAAGTGTCACCTGTGGCGTTTCAGCGGGACCCTATGGACCCATCATCATTTGGAGTGCCAACTTCTAATACGAGAAAGTAGTGTACCTAACGCCATCTATCGCTAGTCAGCGGTTTCATGCGGAACCACCTGATACGTGTATATTCGACGATTTTGGACACGGCTCCAATACCCAGTCGATACGAACGTATGAGTAAACAACGACCCATAAATCCTTCGCATAGTCTATTTATAGGTGGTTGCGAAACGTGATCGCGATAGTGAGAAGCTCCCAAGCAAGAAGACCCAGCCAATCGAGAAGCGCCAACGGACAAATCAGGTTCTTCGTATCTCTCCATTCGCACCAACAACGTTGTTCCGAGACTCACAGTGTACACACTGAGGACAAACGTGCGTGAGCGAATACCCGCAGTGGAAAGATAACGTCTTGCGTGCGAACCGTGCCAGGTACGAGTCCAATTTCATTCGCGATGCGGTCGCTTCGGATTCACATCGAGCTGCTATTGTTTCGCGATCGTCAATATCGACGGCGACAAATGTAGAAAGCATTGGAGGGCAAACTTTGGTAAATATTTACAAGTGGGGCTCCAGCTAGAAAGGGGGTTTAGAAATTTTGTACCGAGTCGATGTATTTCAGGGCACTTTGTTTATAATATTTAAGTCGGGGGAAGACAATTCCAACCCTTATTTCTAGCCCCAAACGCTTTTTTTACTTTTTTTAAAGGTTTGGAGGAAACGGGTTTGGTGACATCAAGTGGGTCAAATGAAATGGGTTTGATCCAAACAAACCCAAACAACTTAGAGTAAGCATACAGAAAACGTATTTAAAAAATAGAATATCTTCCGGATATATTTTGTTTTTTAAATAAAATATCCCTGCCCCATCATAAAAACATATTTTCATACTGCAGAATAGCCCCGAACACGTGAACGTTTTTGTGGAGCCGATTAGGGCTGGAGCCCCACTTGTAAATATTTACCAAAACTTTTCCCGTTGCTTTTTCGTACACAACGACAGGTTTTGGATGGCTATTAGTCAAGTAAAAGAGACGGAAACCCAGCACTTTTACTGAAGCTACATGGTTGCATACTGAAAGTAACCCCAATGAAATGTTGCCCCTCAACTCGCCCCAACCTTAAGAAATAGCGGTTGAAAACTTGAAAATCGTCGTATCTCGATAATTAATAGCCCGATCAAAAAATATTTCAAACAAAAGTTGTTTGGAATAATAGAATACGTATAAAGTTATTCTACGTCCAACGCCCTATCTTTGCAAATAGCGGTACAAAAACAATTAGAAAATTCTGCTTGCCATTTGTGGGTGCTCTCGCGTTTTGTGCCGCTATTTTCGCAGATAGGGAATTAGACGTTGAATAACTTTATACTTATTTTATTATTCCGAACAACTCTTGTTTGAAACATTTTTTGATCGGGCTGTCCATTATCGAGATACGGCGATTCTTAAGTTTTCAACCCCTATTTTGTTTGGGGTGGGGCGAGTTGAGGCGCAACATTTAATTGGGGTTACTTTCAGTATACAACCATCTAGCTACAGTAAAAAATTCTAACTCTACGCTAAAAGTGCTAGATTTTCGTCCCTTTTAATGGACTATATGAGGCTGGATGACTGTCAAGGGGGTTGTAAGCGTCAGAGCTGCCAGGAAGGCCCAAAGGCATCCTAGGCAAGTCGTCCAAAAATCGACAGCCAGAGGAGCACCCGTTCTCCAAACCTCGAGCAGCCCGCTTGCGATTCTCGTCTTGCATTAATTGTTAAACTTGATCGATCTACAAAAATTATTGCAATAATCTGATGACAAAAAGAATTTACACCAATTATAATTTATGGCTGCGACTCTAAAGACTTTCATTATTTTCCTACAATAATGAAATGTTTGATTAAACGCAACAAGAATTTCTACAATTACTATTGTTATTGTTATTATGGCTGTTGTTATTGTTATAACTATTGTAATGATTGCTGCCGTTATTATTTTTATATTCTTTACTCACGAGATTTATTCCCGGGATGTAATATCCTTTGAGGGGAAAAAAAAAATATTTACTGTACAGTTGTCAACGATTCGTATCTTCATAAATTGTTATTTATTTTTATTATTATATAATATACAAATTGAGTATTAACGTTTTTCCATTCTTGTACGGTTATTATTGCCATTTATCTTCGAAAGTTCTGTTATCCTGGAGAATTTATCGGGACAAAGAAAATACGTGACATCGTGATGGTAATAATGCTGGCGTTTGTGGATGCATTTTAGCGTTATTCGCGGAGTGGTTCGGCCTTTGTCTCCTCAGTGCATTAAAGTGACTCGATGTTGATTTGATTCAAGGATTCGCGCTAATGCATGCACACACACGTATATATATGTACAGGGTGTCCTGTTATAAATGGATGATCCTGCAAATGTCGATATGTCATATCATGTCCTATTATATACTGGAATTTCAGTTCAGTAAACGTCCCACGGTTTTCGAGATAAAAATCATCTACTTTTGGTTTTTCGCATACCATTTCTACAAATGACAACTTTTTTATCTAATTTTTTAAAAATACTCCTGATTATTTGTTTTATCTAGAAAAATCTTTTTTTAAATCATAAATGTTAAGAAAACTACGAAAAAAGATCTTATGCAGAATTTTCATACAAACCAATTCGAATATCAAATTGTTGCAGGATTATCCATTTATAACAGAACACCCTGTGCATATATATATATATATATATATATATATATATATATATACAGGGTGTTCCGCTTATCGATGCCACCCGAAATAACTCGGCAATTATCGGAGTTACAAAAAAATGTTCCACACAAAAGTTGTACGGTGTGAAGGGGGCCATCAAATGCGACCATTTTTTTTTCATTTTGGTGGAAGCGCTGACGCACAGTGAAGGTCACCTCCACTTTATCAAATAGAATGGTACATTTTTTTCAACCATCTTGTGGAGCACCTCAAGCCGCATAAAAAAACATTAAGGGGTCAAGTCAAATCACTACCAAGTATTTGGTACCGATCCGAGATATTTATATTTGTATTTCATTTTAATGGCTGACCTTGAATGACCTTGAACGACTTTGACCTCCAATGTTTTTTATGCGACTTGAAGTGCTTCACAAGATGGTTGAGAAAACATGTACCATTCCATTTAAAAAAATGGAGGTGACCTTCACTGTGCGTCAGCGCCTTCACCGAATTAAAAAAATTGGTCGCATTTGATGGCCCCCTTCACACCATACAAATTCGAACATTTTTTTGTGACGTCGATAATTACCGAGGTGTTTCGGGTATCAGAGATAAGAGGGACACCCTGTATATGATATTGACCATATCGGCATATCGCGCAGTTTTGAGAACGATGGTGATTTTTTTTGCCTTAAGGCTTTCATCTGGTTGAAATAGTTAAAAATATTGATTTTAGGTCCATACATTTTCTATCGTATGAACCGATGCTTTTCCGATATGTTTATCCATTTGTTCATGGTAAATTATTAAAGTTGTTTTTTTTCTTCGAAAATCGTAATTTTTCTACAGCTTGACGTTTTCGTAATTTTCAAAATTTCAAAAAAAGTATCCGGTCATTCAAAACCTTCATTATTATACTAAAAGCACATTCTTCATTTTTTTATTTCACATGAACCTAGTTCCCAGACCCGCCAACGCCGATCGGCCCTGCAGTAAAGGCCATACTTTGTTTAAGGGGGCGATACCTTTAGGCGAGGAAAAAAATGATGACCGATTATCGTGATTTTTTTCACCATTTTTGAGACTTATGTTATGTTTTATAACTACTTTTGGTTGGTACATGGTATCTTTATTTATTAATCTACAAAAATGGAGGAGGTATGGCGCGGTCTTCTAAACTGCATTTTCAACACTGGCGTGACGTACAGCTTAAAAACGAATCGACTGATTTTGATGAAATTTGGTATAAAAATTTCTAACCTTATTGTCTAAAATATGTCAAAATACGCTAAATGTTTTTGTAAATTAAAAAAAACGACATTTTTTTATTGAAAAATGTAGCCATTTTTCAGAAAATTCAATCTTTCTGTTTCAAAGCGTACCATTTAATCGATTTTCAACATTTCGCACTTTTTTCTTGGTTCATATTCTGCGTATGAGTGTTAACGAAAGAAAAATCTTCGTCGGTTTTTTTTCAGATTAATTCCGCCGACGCTACGTGTCACGCCGTCTGATAACATTCGCCGCAACCCGTTTAGAAGACCGTGCCACAACACCGCCATTTTCAACGATTAATTTTTTTTAATACCATATAACAGCCAAAAGTAGTAATAAAACATACCCCAATTCCCAAAAACGGTGAAAAAATCTGTCCACGTAGAAAAAAATCATGAAAATCAGCAATTTTTTCTTCGTCCAAAGGTATTTCCCCCCTTAAACAATAATAACTTCTCTGTTTGTCAATATTTTTCATTGAACAAAAAACTGAAGCTCCTGAAGACCAAGTATCAATTGTGTGTAAAATCCCGACCTCGTCATGTCGATACTCCGATCAGGAAAAAATATCGAAGACGTGTTTTTTGGGCTCCAAGCTTACGCATACGATTCGTCGTCCCAGAATCAGACAAACAGCAATAAGGCGATACCATACGACTATATCTCTGCATGGGTATATGCTGCACGTAATTATCGAGTATGTACTCCGTACAGATAGCTCGCTCGATACTACGCCGCATGAAGGAGCAATGGATGCGCGGCGCTCGTTTCGCCGAGTGCCTCGATTTCGATGCCCCAAAGTTATCACGGATGCAAGTAACATCCCACATCCTGCGTGAATCATTGGAACGAAGAAGATACGGCCATGGTATCGCACCCGGTTCACCGGGATAAATGAATTAGTGCGCTTATGTACTCTCACCCCTCGCGCACGCGGGCTCAGTCGCCAATACATAAATGGAATATTTACTTGTTCACATGCATACACGGATACATATACAAATACAACACACGTGTACATACGGAGTGACCATTACAAGGTGGCCATGTGTTTTTTCAGCTCCTGCGCTCAGATTTTGCGACCGGGAAAAATACAATTTTTAAGGGGGAATAAAACCTTAAGGAAAAAATTTGCTGATTGTCATGATTGAAAAAAAAAGAAAAGATTTCTTCACTATTTTTGAGACTGAAAGTATGTTTTATTAATACGTTTAGATTTTGCGACCGCGAAAAAAACAATCTTTAAGGGGGGATGGAATTTTAAGGAAAAATTCGCTGATTTGTTGCTTAGAATATGTTTTATTAATACGTCAGATCTTACGACCGGGAAAAATACGATTGGTAAGGGGGAATGAAACCTTAAGGAAAAATTTGCTGATTGTCATGATTGAAAAAAAAAAAGAAAAGATTTCTTCACTATTTTTGAGACTGAAAGTATGTTTTATTAATACGTTTAGATTTTGCGACCGGGAAAAATACATTCTTTAAGGGGGGATGGAATTGTGAGGGAAAATTTGCTGATTTGTTGCTTGGAATATGTTTTATTAATACGTTTAGATTTTGCGAGCGGGAAAAATACAATTTTTAAGGGGGGTTGAAACAGTTAGGAATAAATTTGTCGATTTTCATGATTTTTTTTTAAAGGAAAGATTTCTTCACAGATTTTGATATTTAGAGTATGTTTTATTAATACGTTTAGATTTTGCGACCGCGAAAAATACCATTTTTAAGGAGGAATGTAACCTTAAGGAAATATTTGCGGATTTTCATGATTTTTTTAAAAAAGGAGAGATTGCTTCACTGTTTTTGAGACTTAGAGTATGTTTTATTAATACGTTTAGATTTTGCGACCGGGAAAAGGACCATTTTTAAGGGGGGAATGAAATTTAAAGGAAAAATTTGCTGAATTTTTGCTTAGAATATGTTTTATTAATACGGTAGATTTGGCAACCGGGAAAAATATAATTTTCAAGGGGGTATGAAACCTTAAGGAAAAATTCGCTAATGTTCATGATTTCTTTGAAAAATGAAAGATTTCTTAACTATTTTTGAGACTCCGAGTATGTTTTATTAATACGTTTAGCTGTTACATGGTATTCTTTATTGATTACTCTTCAAAAATGGCGGAGATGTGGCACGATGTTCTAAACTGCATTTTCAAAACTGCAAAATTGCATATTTGTGGCCGCAAATGTTTTTGTAAATAAAAAGAAAACGTATTTTTTATTGAAAAATGTAGCCATTTTTACGAAAAATTCAATTTTTTTGTTTCAAGGGGTATTATTGCATCAATTTTCAACATTTCTCACTTTTTATTGGTTCATATGCTGCGTATGAGTGTTAACGAAAGAAAAATCTTCGTTGGTTTTTTTTTCAGATTAATTCCGCCGACGCTACGTATCACGACGTGTGACAACATCTGCCGCCACCCGTTTAGAAGACCGTGCCATGGCTTGGCCATTTTTGAAGATTGATAAATAATAAAAATACGACGTAAATAAAACATACCCTAAGTCTAAAAAATGATGAAGAAATCTTTCCTTTGAAAAAAAAAAAAAATGAAAATCAGCTATTTTTTCCTCGCCTAAAGATATCTCCCCCCTTAATGATTTTTCTAGTTCTCTTTGAAAAAAATAAAGCGTGTTTTTGTGACGAGTAGTATGTGTCAGGAAAAAATCCAAATTCCATTTTCAGTTCTGCAGAAGGAAGATAATTAACTCTTCATAACTCAACAACGTAAAAATTCAAAAATAGTTGACTAAATCAAAAATAGTTGATGGTAGGTTTTAATAAATAAAAAACACGTTTTATTTAGTTTTTGAAAAACTTCATCACGTGACTCGTTATAAAGCAATAGAGTGTGACAGACATGTTACATTGTGGGGTGATATTCCTTTGTGATTTATGGAATGCTTCGCAGCAGTTGTTTTTTTTTATGATAGTAGCACTAAGTCACGTCACATTTTTCACACAAAGTTTGTCGTTTTGATATTATTTTCGACTCTCGCAAGTTTAACGCACACTCGAATCTCGCGACAAGCGAACTTCGAACATTTTTTTATTCAACTAACGCCATCTAGTTTGCATGAATTGCGCTAAAGATCATAAAACGGTAGTAGCCGTCTTGTGACATGAAGGTAATCCTATCGCCAGGCTTTAATCCATAGGATTATCAAATTTTTTTGAGCTTCACTAAATACATTAATAATCGTCTCTACAGGATGTCCCAAAACTCAACGATAATCTGAGACCGGATGAAAGGCCAAGTTATACCAGTTCTGGGAAAAATACAAAAAAAATCCATATCACTCAGTTCAGCGATAATAGACATTTAAAAAAAAAAGTTGAGATTCGACACCCTTGGTCGCATTTTCAAGTCCTGTGATCACCAATGTCACAATTTCGCTGTGATTTTTTAAATTTCGTGATCTTCATTAACGATGCTATTAATCGCAACTACAAATTAATGCAAAAAACATTGTTAATTTAATAAAATAAGTAAAGTTTTAGTGAGTCATGGTTCACAAAAATATTGTTACTTAACTTTGACACTTGATTTTGAAAAAAAATGTACTACACTACCCTTGGCAAGTTGTTTCAAAAGATGGCGCATTTAATCAAGATTTCAAAATGGTGCAACACTTGCCACTTTTCTTGCCATTAAAAATTTTATTTCTTATTTTTTTCAAATTGAGCTCATTTTGAACAACTCAACATTAGGAATTTTTGTTACTAAAATTTGTTATTTTTTGTTTCTGGTCTGAAATAAAATTATTATTTTTAGTAAAGAGGTAATTGAGTCAGTTAATAACCAATTTTTATTGTAAAAAACATATGTTTTTTACAATAAAAATTGGTTATTAACTGACTCAATTATCTCTTTACTAAAAATAATAGTTATCTCAAAAGATGGCGCATTTAATCAAGATTTCAAAATGGTGCAACACTTGCCACTTTTCTTGCCATTAAAAATTTTATTTCTTATTTTCTTCAAATTGAGCTCATTTTGAACAACTCAACATTAGGAATTTTTGTTACTAAAATTTGTAATTTTTTGTTTCTGGTCTGAAATAAAATTATTATTTTTAGTAAAGAGGTAATTGAGTCAGTTAATAACCAATTTTTATTGTAAAAAACATATTTTATTAAAAAACATATTGTAAAAAACATATGTTTTTTACAATAAAAATTGGTTATTAACTGACTCAATTACCTCTTTACTAAAAATAATAATTTTATTTCAGACCAGAAACAAAAAATAACAAATTTTAGTAACAAAAATTCCTAATGTTGAGTTGTTCAAAATGAGCTCAATTTGAAAAAAATAAGACATAAAATTTTGAATGGCAAGAAAAGTGGCAAGTGTTGCACCATTTTGAAATCTTGATTAAATGCGCCATCTTTTGAAACAACTTGCCAAGGGTAGTGTAGTACATTTTTTTTCAAAATGAAGTGTCAAAGTTAAGTAACAATATTTTTGTGAACCATGACTCACTAAAACTTAACTTATTTTATTAAATTAACAATGTTTTTTGCATTAATTTGTAGTTGCGATTAATAGCATCGTTAATGAAGATCACAAAATTAAAAAAATCACAGCGAAATTGTGACATTGGTGATCACAGGACTTGAAAATGCGACCAAGGGTGTCGAATTTCAACTTTTTTTTTAAATGTCTATTATCGCTGAACTGAGTGATATGGATTTTTTTTTGTATTTTTCCCAGAACTGGTATAACTTGGCCTTTCATCCGGTCTCAGATTATCGTTGAGTTTTGGGACACCCTGTATAAAATTTCAGGCTCGGTTGTCGACCTAATTACAGAGAAAAAAAATTGCGTATTTTTGTGAAAGAATTCCGAGACGACATGCAAAAACCCAATTTCCGGTTGCGACAAAAGTGTATATAATAGTAGAAATCCGTCGGATTTTTAATAATAATCAGATTGACATACTTAGGACTTGTAGTAATCCAATGCTCTTAGAACAAATTACGCTTATTGACCTAATTTTTATGTAATATCAAGTTTAATTTGACCTTCCGGTATTGGATTTATTACCACATGCTACGATAAAGCGACGTGCCAGCAAGGCAACAGCTGACTGTAATCCTAACCTCATCTCACTCATTCGAATTTCCACACATATTTCATTTTTAACCGGCATATTTCGCCGACACAAATTTTCCACGCTTTTTACCAATCGTGGCCCGAATACAATGCTTTATATTTCCCGCACCTGACATTGTTTTGACAGACCGACGTTGAAATGCATGGCGGTTAAACTCGCCTGGTTGAGTAAAAAGAGACGGAGATAGAACCAATGTTGCCAAATATCAAACCTAGAAATACTGCGCAAATAGTTGGAATGACTATTTATCATTTTTCTAATTAAATGTGAACATTCATTCAATAATTTACACAAAGAACGTTTTAGTTATGACAAATTTTTTTTTGCATATGTTAAAAATATGAAATGTACAAGTCTCAAGTATGATCAGTGGTATGACTAGTGTGAAGCGATAGGATTACCTTAATTTAAAAAAGAATTCAATGTCAATATAGATTTTTCCGAGCATTTACATGGTTTGTTACAAGACTGTCAGACGACGATAAAAATTGTTAAACCAATTATGAAACGCTTCTAAAAACGTTTTTTTTTTTCAAACGGAATTCAATTTATTTGTCCGTTTTAGAAGGCATCTTTGATCATCTTTTTCTTGATGACGGGATGCACAAAAAAAGTTTGTTGAGGAGTCTTTGGTATCCGAAATTCAATTATCTTCATTCTGCTGTACTCAAAATGGAATTTGTATTTTTTTCGGAATACTCATTTTCTTTTGACAAACACTACTTGTCACGAAAATACCCTATATATATATATATATATACACATACATACGGGGTGTCCCAGAAGTAACGTACGCTCTTCCAGCATCTGGTAGGAAAAAAAAATCTGAGACGAAAAGTCCTCCGTCATTGTTTGATCAGACGCATAGATAATTAATTATGAATTAAAATAAATAGCCAATCAGGTGCGTGCTACAGCGGAAAGGCAGCGAAGAAGGGAGGGATAGGGGAATACCGTGTAATTGCGTGCGCCTGAAAATGTGTGCGGTGGGAAAATTCCGTAAGCATGTGTGCAAGTGCACACACACACACACACAGATGCACACATTTGCACACACACACACACGCACGCACGCACGCACACACGCACGCATGCACGCACACACGCACACACACACACACACACACACACACACTCCCTCTATGCCGCCTGGCTGCTGTAGCGCGCACCTGATTGGCTATTTATTTTAATTCATAAATAATTGTCTATGCGTCTGATCAAAAAATGACTGAGGACTTGTCGTCTCAGAATTTTTTTTCCTACCAGATGCTAGAAGGCCGTACGTTACTTCTGGGACACCCTGTATATATACAGATACACACGTACACAAACTCATCAAAAGTTCGATGAACGGGGGCTTCCGTGCTTGAAAGCTTGCGCAAAGAAAACGAAACCCACTTGAAAGCTGATCGAAAGTAAATCGTAAATGGCAATATTCCTACATTGCAATCTTTAAATGTTTTTTTTTCTTACAGAGTGCTTTACAGAGAGTACCAAGAAGCCGAGCGTTTTTTCACACAAAACTCGTTGTTCAATAAATTTATCGAACCTGAGTTACTTTATTGCCGCAAGTGTCCCGTCGTCAAAGGCACGCTGAATCACGCGATTGTTTATTCCTTTCCTTCTTTCTCCTTTATTTTCTGATACGGTATGCGAAGTTATATGTGAGTATATACATACATTTTTCGGCCACATTTACGTAGACACATAGGCATACATACATATATTTAGATAAATTAAGCTGTTATGAAAAAAAAACTCTCCATTTCCATAGCAACGAAAGGTGGTAGTAAATAGTAAATCTAGTTTAAAAAAGGTCAAGAAGTGATTTTATTTTCTCGAATAATCATTATTTTTCATCTATTAAATAAAAATAATAGTTCGTAAGGGGTGTTTAATTTTTTTTATAAAATCATCGATCTCATCAGGTGTTCCAAAATTCATGTTTTATTGTAGTAGGTTACTCCAACCCAATGTAAAAAAATCAATCAAATTATTTTTCCTACGATAATCATATTTATTAACTTTT
Source organism: Ophion obscuratus (assembly GCA_964007375.1). Lineage (NCBI taxonomy): Eukaryota > Metazoa > Arthropoda > Insecta > Hymenoptera > Ichneumonidae > Ophion > Ophion obscuratus. Next base: position 56,111,293 of record OZ023316.1, on the reverse strand, counting down.
GAACACATTTTGTCCATCTGATTTATTCACTTTATTGAGGTTTGATAATTATATTTTTATTTTTTAAATTTTATTTTGTAGCTCTTATTTTTATTGAAGACGTGGACGACCATGTGCTTGAGTAAAAATTAAGAATGTATTTCAGAAGAGCCCGCAACAATTTCTGAAATAGACCCATAGGGCTCACTGTTCGTGGAAGTTGTTTTTTAACCATATACTAACGTTTTTGCTATGGCCACAAGGAGAGAAGAATATTTTTTTGTATCATTCTTATATATATATATGTGTGTGTGTGTGTGTGTGTGTGTGTGTGTGTGTGTGTGTGTGTGTGTGTGTGTGTGTGTGTGTGTGTGTGTGTGTGTGTGTGTGTGTGTGTGTGTGTGTGTGTGTGTGTGTGTGTGTGTGTGTGTGTGTGTGTGTGTGTGTGTGTGTGTGTGTATATATTTACATGTATATATATGTATATGTATATACACACACACATATATGGACTTTGATACACGAAGCAGTAACTCATGCTATTCGATAAATCGTCGACGTGTCGCTTTCTCTCTCTCTCTCTCTCTCTCTCTCTCTCTCTCTCTCTCTCTCTCTCACGAAAACAAATATTTGCCGCGAGTGCCCGTGTTCGCGTTTACTTCCTCTTACAACAAAGTGCTGTTTCATCAGAACGCACATTCTTCCTCAATTTGCCCATTGCCACTTAAGGCTGAATAATTTCGTTTTTTTTTTTTTTTTTCAAAATCATCACAGACGGTTGAGCAGTGCGCCACTATAAATTAAAATTTTTAAAAAAATCTGCTTCCTGCACCGAGCGGGAACAGGCTGAGCGGAACCTTTTACAATTCTCGTCAATGCAATCGCTGCAAGCGCAAAGGCAGGCATTGCAGGATAAACCCAGCGACCCGATAAAGAATAAGTATATCGCGTAACGAGCTAACACTGCACATTGGCAGCGATTTTCACCCCTTGTGTGCATGCGCATTTGCAAACTATAAATATATAAATGGTATTTGTATTAATTCAATTTTCATTTAATTCATTTATCCAATAGTAATTCAATAAAGGATTATTTTTATTAAAATGTTGCCAAAAGAAATAAAGATGATGAAAACAAGAAAGTCGTTTTAATAATATACATTTCAACTCAATTGTTTCCGAGAAGATGAGATTAATAGATACACTATTGAACTAATTGGAAAAATGAGATCAAATTTTATTTAAAAAATTAGTATTAATGATGAAATTCTGAAAATTAGTTTTTTTTCTGTGCATTTTTATTGCAACAAAAAATCATCTTCATTCAAATTATGCTAGAAAAAAAAATAAAAATGGTGAAGATTAGAAAGTAATTGGAGTAATTCGCATTTAAACTCCAATTTTACTGGAAAAATTAATTACTTAAGTATATTTGTGATCAAATTGAAAAAATCGATTCAAATTGCATTAAAAAAATTCGTTCTATTAATAAAATTCAGAACATTTCTCGTATTTAATAAAAACTCATTTTAAGTTAGGTTTTGCAAATTTTTCCGTTGTTGCAAACGCGAACGAGTAGAGATGAATGCAACGGCGCGAAGAAAAATCGCGTAACGAGCTCACCCTGCACACTGGCGACGATTCCCGCCCCTCGAACGAAGTCCTTGCACAATTCTAACACACACACATGTGTGTGTCTGTGTGTGTCTGTATTCAGGATGAAACAAAGTGCAGGGAAATTCTGGAAGCGTTTATTTTCACGTAGCAAAATTCCTTGGTTTTCCTCCATACGGAAGTTGCTTGTGCAACACAGTGATTTATTTCCAGATCGCCTCGCATCGTAACTATCATTTAAAAAATCGTAAGATTCTTCACGCGTATGCTCGCTGGAGCGCACGCTTCCCATTGATTCGTATGTGCTCGAGGTGAAAAAATGAATTCCAGGCCAAGCTATACAAATCAAATAATTGCTTCCGTATTAATTCGTGGCGAATGCGTATCCGTTGTCATTACTATTATTTATTATTATTATTACTTATACAATTCCCAGCATATAATAATAATTATTATTATTATCGTGTTGTTGTTGGTTAATATCATTATGATTATTGATATCATTATTATTGTTGGTTGATATTATCATAATTATTGTCACTACTTATTATTATTATTTATCATGATTATTACTATTTATCATAATTACGATTAAAATTATTGTTCTTTCTTCTATTATTATTAACAATGCGTGCCAAAAAATTGTGAATAGCGCGTGTGCACTTTGTAAGAATCACATTCGTAAATGGTGTGGCGAACAAAGAAGAGCGATTGGATGGAACAAAAAGTAGAAGGAAAAAATAATGAGTCTGCGGGTCACCCTTATTTCTATCAAAGAGGTAAGGGGGAGATAAGTACGGAGATGGCGATTAACTGAAGAAACAAAGGGTTTATGGTTTTATGCGGTTGCACACGAACTGGAACGGCACATGCGAATAAGAGGGTGGATTATATATATATACAGGGTGTCCCAGAAGTAACGTACGCCCTTCTAGCATCTGGTAGGAAAAAAAATTCTGAGACGAAAAGTCCTCAGTCATTTTTCGATCAGACGCATAGACAATTAATTATGAATTTAAATAAATAGCCAATCAGGTGCGCGCTACAGCTGGACGACAGTGTGGAGGGGAGGGATAGGGGAATGCGTTGTAATTGCGTGCACCTGAAAATGTGTGCGAAGGAAAAATTCCGAAAGCATGTTTGCAAGTGCACACACACACACATGCGCGCGCACACACACACGCACACCCACACGCACGCACGCACAATCTCACACACACACTTACACACATGCTTTCGGAATTTTCACTCCGCACACATTTTCAGGCGCTCGAAAATACAACGCATTCCCCTATCCCTCCTCACTACGCTGCCTTTCCGTTGTAGCGCCCACCTGATTGGCTATTTATTTTAATTCATAATTAATTATCTAAGCGTCTGGTCAAAAAATGACTAAGGACTTTTCGTCTCAGAATTTTTTTTCCTACCCGATGCTAGAAGGGCGTACGTCACTTCTGGGACACCCTGTATATATATATCTGCATACAACAAAACTGTAGAGTCTCTATGTTTGTCCGTTTATGACTCGAGAACTACTCAATGGATTTCGATAAATCTTTCACAGAAACGCTGATGTTCATAATTTTTTTTTTCAAAGAAACATTTCTTTATCATTTTTGAGACTTAAGGTATGTTCCATTGCTATATTTGACTGTTTCATGGTGTTTTGTTTATTTATCAACCTTCAAAAATAGCGTTCGTATGGCACGGTCTCCTAAACTGCATTTTCAAAGCTGGCGTGACGTGTAGCTATAAAACTAACGGACCGATTTTTATGAAATTCAGTGTAAGTCTTTCTCACCTTATTGTCTAAAACACGATGCTGAATGTTTTTGAAAACTTTTAAAAAAAAATTTTTTATTGCGAAACGTAGCCATTTTTTCGGAAAGTTCTATCTTTTTGTTCCAAAGCGTACCATTTGATCGATTTTCAACATTTCTTACTTTTTCTTGGTTCATATTCTGCATATCAGTGTTAATAAAAGAAAAATTTTCATTGGTTTTTTTTTTCAGACTAACCCCGTCGACGCTACGTGTCACGCCGTCTGACAGCATCTGCCGCAACCCGTTTAGAAGACCGTTCCATACTTCCGCCACTTTTAAAGATGAATAAAAATACCATGTAATAGCCAAAAGTAGTAGTAAAAAATACCCTAAGTCTCAAAGTGAACAAATCGTTGCCTGAAAAAAAAAAATATATGAAAATCAACAATTTTTTCCTCGGCTACGGTATCTCCGCTATTAAACGCACTTTCCTGAAAACCGCTTTCTCGTGAACCTCGTACGCGATAACTCAAGAACTGTCCGATCGATCATTCTGAAATTTCGCTCACTTTTAGACAGCATAACGACTGTGTATGTAAACCTAAACTTCTTTACAAAATAATTCAAAAAAACTTCGTTTTACTTAACAAACATTATAGTAAAAACTTCACGAAAAATGTAATATTTTTTTAATCACGTACCATTTTTCGAATTGTCACTTTTCTTTGGATTTTTTAGGTTCACACAGAGCGTGTGGGTCTTGGGAATCAAAATTTTTTTGGCTCCGACGTTTCAGATCAATGCACCAGCCGCTAGGCTGTACGCCGTGGAACGACTCAGCCGGCAACCGTCTCCGAAGCAAGTGTCGACTAGCCGCCATGTTTAAATATTACAAAAAAATGTTTATTTTCTACAAGCACAATAACGACTCGTGCTTGAATTATTGCGAGACGTATCGTAAAAATCCTAGGCACGCCGTTGTCGTTATTGCGATTGCGGGTTTGCGTGCGTGATACTTGCGCGGTGCTCGGTGAACAAAAGAGTCGCGTGGTCGTCGTCAGCGCATTTTCAGGGGAAACAAAAGCGTCTGGGAAAAAAATTCCGACTGTTGTAGCTCACTGAATCCGATCGCGGCGAAAAAAAAAAACACAATCGTTTCGGATGCATATAAGCGACGACAAATGAGATTTCTACGACGCGTGGCTCCCCGTGCTTTCATCACTGCAGTGAAAAGAAGCGGTGAGTGCATAGGGCGCGATGAGGGACTGGTGTTGAAAAAAAGCGCACGCCCTTTGTTTCGTCCCCGAATACACCGTCGGCGCACACGTGCACTACAGGCATGGCGTAACTTCCGTACTTTCCCAATTGGAAGATATTTATAATTATCAATGAAGCTATTTATAATTATCAATGAATCAATATAATTATCAATGAACTACAGCTTGCAACGTTAGAGTGTCACGAAAACGATTTTTTTTGTTTACACTTTATAGATTTTTGAAAGTATATTTTAGCTACGAAAATTGGTCGACCATTTTTGAAGATCTGCCACTGTTGGTGATCTGCCATCAAGAATTGCCCGAAAATATTTACGGTAATTATTGAAATGAGGGAATGAACATATAATGAAGAATCGACGATGCAAACTGCTACAATATTTTATTTCCATTTTGGGGGATATTATAATCATCGTTTTCTGACTGATGGAATATTTCGAACTCGAGGAACATTCCGGAGGAAAGAAAATGAATAAACGTAAACATATACATATACATATATATATATATATATATATATATATGTGTGTGTGTGTATATATAAAAATGAATTTATTGTAATTTTCTTTGCTCCAAAATATGTTTTAATCGAAAATGATTTGGGTGGATGTATATCATTTTGGGACAATCAGATTATGATGGGGGTTTCTAATATTTTGGCCCAAGATTGCATTTACATATATATATATATATATATATATATATATATATATATATATATATATATATGGCTACGTCACATCTGACCCGACGATAAAATATCCGCGACAAAATATCCGAAAGACAAAATATTCTCATGACAAAACATCCGCGAGACAAAATTCTAAATCTCGTCCACCACATCAACGGGGTCGCGCGCAAAACACCTTTGTGGGGTGTGTGAGATAGTGTGGTGGGGGCATAATACGAGCTTCTTCATTGCACTTATTTCTTTATTGTAAAGTTTTTGTATATAATATTAGTTTAATAAAATATTGTTAGCAATGCCACGCAACATTGTATATGATCCATGTCATTGTACTTGGATACTATAATAATAGTATGTACTATAATAGGATGTACTATAATAATATTACATGAACGTTTCTTATGCTCAACACAACGCCAAGTTATGCTTGTTTTATTCACACTCTTTTTTGAATAAACATATCCGTCATATATTAATAATTTTGCTCCCTTCTGTGACAGAATAAATTTCAACGGCATGACTGTACACTTTAAACTGTAGCACTACATACACAGCAGAGAGAAAAACATTGACTGTCTCATGAAGCCAGTTGTCCTAGTTTAAGAGTAATAACGTTAATCATAGATTTAATTACCGACAGCGGATATAATATCGGCAGATATTTTGTCTTGCGGATATTTTGTCATGAGGATATTTTATCCTGCGGATATTGTGTCGAGGATATTTTATCGTCGGGTCAAAACGCATGTTACCATATATATATATATATATATATATATATATATATATATATATATATATATATATATATATTTCTATTTTTCTAAATATGAGGTATTCCACGTGAATCCGGTGGACTTTTTCCTGACCCCCGCCAATTCGATTAATTTTTTTGTTATCTAATTCCATTGACTCTAAAAGACACCCTGAATTTGTTTTACATTTTTCGAAACAACCCTCAGTCAAAAAAAATGTTATCTCCGAAAAAAACCCCCCGATGTTAAAATCTGAAAAAATTCTCAAAAATGCGTGATTGTATGTAAAAATTTTCAAGCCATCACCCGCAGTGGAATTATAATTTTTTCTGTGCTTTCTGAGCGATTAACGTTAAAAAATCCGGTGAAATTCATGCATTTTTTTGACTATTTTTGAATAACCAAATGGTTATCCAAAAATTGTCAAAAAAATTCATTGTGGGTGCCAAAATATTTAAGCATCCGCCCGAAGTAAGCGGTTCTTGATTTTTTCGGATTTTTTAAAATGTTAGTCACTCAGAAAGCACAGAAAAAATCATACTTCCACTGTGGGTGATAGCTTGCAAATTTTTACATATAATCCCGCATTTTTGGGCATTTTTCTTAGATTTTTAAATAGGAGTTTTTCGGAGATTTTTTTTTGACTACGCGTTGTTTTAAAAAGTGATTAAAAAATTCAGGGTACCTTTTAGATTCAATGGAATCGGATAAAAATAAATAAATCGAATTGGCGAGGGTCAAGGAAAAAGTCTACCGGATTCACTTGGAATACCTCATATATATGTATATATATATACAGGGTGTACCAGAAGTAACGTACGCCCTTCTAGCGTCTGCTAGGAAAAAAAAATCTGAAACGAAAAGTCCTCGGTCATTTTTTGATCAGACGCATAGTTAATTAAATATGAATTAAAATAAATAGCCAATCAGGTGTGCGCTACAGCGGAAAGGCGGCGTAGAGGGGAGGGATAGGGAAATGCGTTGTAATTGCGTGCGCTTGAAAATGTGTGTGGAGGGAAAATTCCAATTTTTCCTTCCTCTGATAGAACCCAAAATGAGACTTTTCTTTTTTTTCGAAATATAATTAATTAACCACAAGATTAACAAACGCTCGCAATTTTTGTTTCGCATTGAAGTTGACAATCCGTGTCAGTGATTGTTTGACACAACGTCATTTTGGTTATTCTACCACGTATATACATAGGTACAAATATACTCAGAATTGACATAAGTTCGAAAAAAACGTAAAAAAATTGAAAATGAATGAAAAAAATGGCAATACGTCATATTTTGACGTAGAACCGTGCAACGGTATACAGAGAGTTGCGCAAATATACCTTGAAACAATCAATGTTATTACCTTGTGTAAGAGATGGAAGGCATGCGAGTAACGAGTTTCAAACGTGGCTTGCGCAAGGGACAACTAAGTGACCGGAGAACCAACTTCAATTACGGGTATATAAGCGTATGCTCGTATAACTGTGGAGTTGTATAAAACGGTGAAAGTCCCAACAACCCACCTTGTAAAATTGCACGTTTGCAATGCGTATGCCTGATCTAACAAATGAGAATTGAAGAATGTAACTCGTAGATGGTGTTTCGATACAATGAAGACGAGCGTAATGGTGATAAGAATTTAAAAAAATTAATTTTCCAAATCCTATTGGAAAGTTGGTGAAATTGTTAAAATGATGACATTCATTAAGGGACAGCAATGTGACGGGTAGAAAAAATCGATTTTTTTTTGTATTTCCTCAAAGTATGAATATTCGTGTGAAAAAAATGGTGAAAATCGTTTTTTGTATTTCCTTAAAGTATGCATATTCATGTAAAAAAAATTTGTGAAAATCGTTTTTATTTGTATTTCCTCAAAGTATACATATTCATGTGGAAAAAATTGTGAAAATCGATTTTTTTTGTATTTCCTCAAAGTATACATATTCATGTGAATTTTTTTTGTGAAAATCGATTTTTTTGCATTTTCCCGAAGTATACATATTCATGTGAGAAAAAATTCAACTTAAGGGGGGAGATACCTTTAGGTGAGGAAATAATTGCTGATTTGCATGATTTTTTTTACAGAAAAATTTTTCTAACATTTTTGAGACCTTGGGTATGTCTTATTACGACTTTGGGCTGTTACATGAAATTTTTATTTTTATTAATCTTTAAAAATGGCGGAGGTATGGCAATTCGGTATAAATCTTTCCAACCTCATCGCGTACAACATGACCGTACATGTTTTTGAAAATGAAAAAAGCATTTTTATTGCAAAATGTAACCATTTTTTTTTCGGAAAATTAAATCCTTCTGTTTCCAGGCATACCATTTCATCGATTTTCAACATTTCTCACTCTTTCTTGGTTCATATTCTGCGTATTCTTCGTTGGTTTTTTTTCCGATCAATCCCGTCGACGTTACGTGTCACGCCGTCTGACAACATCCGTCGCAACCCGTTTAAAAGGCCGTGCCATGCCTCCGCCATTTTTAAAGATTAATAAAAAAATACCATATAACAGCTAAGAGTAGTAATAAAACATATCCTAAGTCTCAAAAAGGTGAGATATCTTTGCTTTAAAAAAAATTATGAAAATCAGTAATCTTTTCCTCTCTTAAAAGTATCTCCTCCCTTAAAATACTCGAAATTGACCAAGTTACAGACGATTTGGTGAGAGGAAGTAGAAAAACTTTTTACGTATACTAAAACGTTCAATGGTATTTTTCTCGAATCGACTTTTTTCGTCCGCTGGCCGGAACCATAACTTTAGCTATAATTTTCCGATGTTCACTTTTGAAGAATCAAAATTTTCGCAATTGCAGTAGCTATCGTTTTACGTAGCTGTTTTGTTTTAATTCGATATTTTTTTAAGGCCACAAAAATAAGTCAAAATTTCCCGAAAATTACACTTTTTTTAAGCACCCTCCATTTTGTGAAAATTGTTTTACGAAAAATGGCGACGTACCACAACTACATTTATATAGATTATAAAACTTTTTTTATTTTTCAGACCAATTATTTTCTAATAACGTTGTTAACTAAAAAAAAGTTTACACGGAATAAGTTCAATGTATTCTTAATAACATAACGTTTTTTTCCAAATTCCACATAAATAATCTGGTGGATTAAAAAACTACCTTTTTCGGCCCGTCATAGTGGTGACCTCCCTTAAGGCGGGAGCCTGAATTAGAAGGTCCAAAAAGGGTTTTTTCGTGAATTTTTGTAGACGAAAAAAAAACACGGGACCCCAGTAAACGATTTTTTATCGCATAATTTTAGAGCTTGGGGTATTAACTTTGATTTGCAACAAAAGTTTTGTAAAAAATAAAAGAATCAAGCGAGTTGTGATGATTTTTGTAAAGTGCGATTTCGTCGTTTTTGCGTTTTTCTCGAAACTTTATTTTATGAATAGGTGGAAGTCGTATCTCAAAATTCGTCCAAATCACTTCAAATTCGGACAAAGGACAAATTCGGATTATTACATTTTCTGTCGTGAGACTGGGTGTTTCTTAAAATATATTTATCCATTTGTTGAAAACAAATGATTAACGTTATTTTTTGGTCGAAAAATGATTTTTTTTGTACACCACTTGCCATTATTGTAATTTTTTAAATATCCACAAAGCATCCAGTCGTAGGAAAGTTGTATTGTTATACTAAAATTCGATTTTTCATTTTTCATTTTCGTTGCCAGAATTCCCCACACTGATCGGCCATGCGACAACCGTGGTACATTGTTCAAATAATAACTTCATTGTTTATCAATATTTTTATCCTACATAGTTTTGCCAATCTTGGCAAAACTATGTAGGTAAAATCAAAACATCGTGATGCCAACACTCTGATCTGAAAAAAATATCGTACATCAACCTGTTTCTTAGGCCCCAAGCTCATGCAGACTCCTGAAGAAAAAAATCATGTTCTTTTAAGAATTTGAAAACGTTATGATATATCAATAAGTGATAAGTTAACTAATTGCGTGAAAAATCATTTTCATTCAAATTTTCCTAAAAAGTAAGTAAAAATGATAAAGATGAGAGAGTAATTTTGAAAACATGCATTTCACTTGAATCTTCCTTTAATAAGTGAGAAAAACGGTCATGTTTTTTTAACTAATTTTGAAAAATAAACCCGAATTTAATTTCACAAATTAGTACCGATGATGAAGTTGTGGAAATCATTTTTTTACATTGCTTTTCAACTTAAATTTTTATGTGAAATTATAAAAGTAGTAATATTTATGACGTAATTTAAACAAAAGACGCTGTCTATTTAAATTCTAACCAAACATCATGATACGAAAAAACATGACATAGCTATTAACAATAAACAATATTTTTAAATAAGGAAAAAAATGTTTAATTATAAATATTTAAAAAATAAAAAAATAAACACTATTATAAATAAAAAAATATGATATACCTATTAAAAACTTCATAATTTTTAAAAATAAGGAGGAGTTTAAAAATGTGTCATATTTCAGATCTCGTAGCGTATTGAGCTTCATCTCCAGCCTCGATGAATGCAGAATCCTTTTTCTTTATCGTCCGAAAGCAAATATTGACTTAATGAATTTTTCGTTGTGTAATGTTTCGACGATAATGCACGTACATTCGACTGATTTAAACGTTGCCAGGACAATTTCATTTCGCGTGAAAATATGTATGAGCGCATCCAACCGAGAAAATGTACAACTTGATCAGTGCACAGGCAAACGAAAACAGGCCTTGGAAAAGCCATCGACTAAAAATAAAACGCTTGTTTTTTGTGTCTCGAACTTTATTAGCAGGAATGCAGCTGTTGTTCCAACTGTACATTTATATAGAACGAATCAATTCCTTGAAAGATTCAACGACTTTGTTGTCAACATTCCTAAACCTTATTAGTAATATTTTTATATGCGGATTAAAGTATATAGGCAAAAATCGAACCATAGCTGAAAACTTCAAAAAAGTTCAACATAATGCACTAAATAATTCGCAATTCCCCAATCAAATTTCTCTTGTACGATTAAAAAAGTGTTTCTTTTCCAGTCCGATGAAAACGTTCAAACGATGAATAACAGAATTGAATAGTGAATCGAATGAGAATCGCAATAATAAACATTTCATTTGGTGATAATAAAATAATGTAACAGTAATGAATTTAAACAAAATGACTATACTCGAAATAAGAGAGTGCAACAAAAATGACAGGTAAAAAAAACGAATCCGATCGAAACTTTAAATAACAATGCCTACATTAATTTAAAATATAAATAAACAATTTGTTCGGGTTGGTATAAACACAAGTTATATTAAAATAAATTATTAGAATTCCTATAAATAGATAACAATAGTTTATCATAATATATATTCGTGTTTATTTCGTACCGAACAAATTATTTATTTATTTAAACCATTTATGTATCTGACATACTAATACTTTAATCATGCTTAAGTAAATATTTATTTATTTAGGTATTCAATTTATTTAAATGTTTGATACCAATTTAATTATAATCAGTAATTATAGATATAATAAATTATTACAATTAAATTCATATAATTTAAATTACAATAGATATTATATTTATTTAATTAAAGACAACACTTAATATGATTACATTGACATAAAGAATTAAAATAAATAATCAATTATTTAATACTTAACGTATTAAATAAATAATGAAAAATTAAGCACCGGCTAAACAATCTACGATTCAAAAAATTAATAAACAAGGCCTGCCACTGTAATACATTAGTTTTTCTTTGTTTGGCGATTCATTTTTTTGCAAGATCGAATCGCGTTCATTTTCCAAGCGGTCAAGAGCGGTATCTGTTCATCACCGTTATTAACCCCGTTTTTCAGACTCTTGTACGCTCATAGTCAGTCGGCGCGAGGGTCGGCCCCGGCCTCGAGAAGTGCAAACCACCGTCGTGTCGTATCGTTATGCGGCGTAATAATCGATCCGCTCGGTGTGAGTTACTATTTTTGTGCAATCCATACCCAGCATCCAATCCTCGTGTAAAGCTGCAACAGCCGCTGTGAAGTAATGGGCGCTTAAGGGTGAGCTCTGGCGAACAAAAATGCGCGCAAAAACGGCGAAACTTTTGTTCGGACGATTTACTGACTTTTTCCTAAATGTTGTTGGTTTTTTATTTCTTTAATACTCGCAAATTTGAACACCGAGTTTTGTTTAAACAAAGTAAGTACTAAAAATATATATACACATTTATGTTTATATTAAATATTATTTTTTAAATTCATATTTATAGTAAATCGTATTTTAAAAAAATCAAATTTATATGAAATATATACAGGGTGTCCGAAAAACCAACGATAATATTGCAGGTGCTTACAGGCCAGCTCATGATGATCCAGAATAACCAAATAAGAGCTGAGTAAAAGTATCATAGTTTCCGAGGTATTCGCACTTTTCTGAAACTGGTCGAAATCTCTAACCCAAGGCAATATTTCACATTTCACAGCTGCCAATACGGATATTTATCGGTTCAGTTTTTATCGCGCTATCAATAATAACCATAAATATTGACATTTACTCTTTTGAATATTTATTACTCACACTGTAAAAAATTTCCGTATAAAAATTAATATACAAGTGTAGGAAGTTTTTATGCGGATACCGCTTATGAAATTTCAGATACGATTTTGAAATTCCAAAACAGGTTATTTTCAAAATGAAAGTGTAGTTCCGTAATCTTAATATACTTGTTCGTTTGAAAAATAATGCACGTGTAAAGAAATAATCACATTCAAGTATATTGAAATCAAGAACCATTTACTGATATCAAAATACGAGTGTATATTAAATTCAAGAACCATTTGCTAATATCAATATACGGGTGTGTATTAAAATTACTGATCCTAAGTATTAAGTTTATTTCAGAAATTGATAATTGCAATACGTTTTTATGTAAAAGTTATCAAATTAAGACCACTCAATTCATGTATTGTATGATGCTTTCGTGATACTTGTGTATATAATTTTTTCGCAGCTTTATCCCATCATTAATATTGTACTCGTATTTGAAATTCATGTGATTTTGATATATCGTCCGGGTCAATAATTATGAAAATCATGAAATGTTTCTTCAATATTAATATACAAAAACATTAAATTCAACTTAACTGTGATTTGTTTTTGACAAACAATTGTTATTCTCAGTGGCCTTTGTCTTGGATATTCCATGTTGCATCTATTAAATTCTACATCCACGTTAGAATTTCATGTTCTTGTTTTAAATTTACGGTACAAGTGTCTTAAATTCAATATCATTTACTGAGTTCGTAAAATTCAATTCTTTTGTGCCTTAAATGTAGTGTAAATTTAATATAATTTTCACATTGATTCACGTGATTTTCATCAGCGTTTATGAATTTCTTTTTCAATTCCAGTTTTGCTCTTTTAAATAAATCTGCTGTGATCGTGCATTGTACGTATCGTAAAATTCAGTTTCACATATATTATATTTTTCAGGCAGCTGTAAATAAATTTCAAACTTGTTTTGTATTTTCAATGCTCTGTTTTTTATAGTTGATTTATTATACATCTGTAGTAATTTTCAAAGGAAGACACGGGTTAATGCAATACATTTTCCACAAATTTGCAAACTTGTTTTGGAAATTCCATGTTGCGTCTATTAAATTCTACATCCACGTTAGAATTTGATGTTCTTGTTTTAAATTTACGATACAAGTGTTTCAAATTTAATTTCATCTACTGAGTTCGTAAAATTCAATTCCTTTGTATCTTAAATGTACTGTAAATTTCGTATCATTTTTTACAGTGCAGTTTGATTGATGTGGCATAATAAACGCACGGCGCTAAACTGGCAACATATCTTAAAAATGGGGCAATTTAGTCTCGATTTGAAAAAGATGCAACACGTAGTTGTTGGTTGTTATCGATAGCACGATCTTTTGGTAAAATTCAGAAAAAAACCTAATTGAAAAATATCCATATTTGCAGCTGTGGTACGTGAATTTACTTAGGCTGGAGATTTTCGTGAGTTTCGAAATAGTATGAATATATCGAAAACTATGACACATTTACTGAAGTCATATTTGGTTATTCTAGATCATCGTGAGATGGCCTGTCAGCATCTGCAATGTTATCGTTCGTTTTTGGGACACCATGTATATATATATATATATATATATATATATATATATATATATATATATATATATATATACACGCGTTATTGGTCAAAATGCCGTGAAAGGTTTGTAGGACATGTTTTCCACCATCAAATAACCTGTTTGCTTTAAAACAAATAAAATGCTTTATGCAAAAGTGAACCACTGTCGAGATATTATTATTTTTATTGTTTTTTTATGAGGCGTAGGCGACTTAAAAAAAATTATTGAAAAAAACTATCGTATGGAATCAACTTTTTTATTATTTGTAGTTTTAGAACACAGTAACGATGAATTATCAACAATGAAATAAGAATAATCTTCAAGCATTTTTGAATCAGGGGTCCAAAACTCTGCAAGTCTAATAATTATTCTTATTTTATTGTTCATAATTCCTTGTTACTGTGTCCTCAAACTACAAATAATAATAAAAGTTTTATTCCATACAACCGTTTGACTTAAACTAATTTTTGAAGTTACCTACACGTCACAAAAAAAATCAAAATAATAAAACTTCGAAAATGGTTTACTTTTGCTAAAGCATTACTGAATTCTTTGACAGCGAAAAACATGTCCTACAACCCTTTTACAGGATCGTGACCAATAAACAGTAGCCTTGTGTATTCCGGAGTTATTTGCTTGTGCAATTATTTTAAGCATCAATGCTTAACAAACATGTAGTTGATATTATTATGTCCGTTGAACCTCAATCATTTTTCACATGCTGATTTTGATTCGATTCGAGGAGCCTGCATAAGATGGAAATTTCAGAAAATGATTTTTTCATTGCCTAGTTTTGTAGCTAAAGGTTTTAATTTTAATTTTCCACTGAGATTTTGTGAAAATTCGAAAAATACAGTGAGTTATGACGGGTTTTGTGACGGGTCGGATCTTTTCGGAATTTTTTTGCTTTTGTGTCGAAATTGTGTTTTATGAGAGACAGAGCACAATTGATGACATTTTCTATCGTATGATCAGATGATTTTGTCATACGTTTACCCATTTGTTAACAACAAATTATGAAAGTAGTTTTTTTGGTCGAAAATCGAACTTTTCCCACGGCTAGCCACTTTCGGAATTATCGAAATTCCAAAAAAGTTTCCTTTCAGACGTAAGTTTTAATATTATACTAAAAGAAGGTTAAAAAAAATTCGGAGCACGAAAGAAAAAGCGAAATAGATGCAACGTCCCAAAAGCTCGCGCTATAACAATTTGTTCGTTGACTCACTCGGACAATTTCCCAGAAAACAAATTGTCAAGTGCGCATTTGGTTATGACGTTTCTTTTTTTTTTCGTGCTTATGAAACGAATTCAAATATTCCACGGATCCGAGAGCTTTTCAAGCTCTCCCACGCATGCGGCTATTATGAAGAACCGTGCCGCGCATTCGTTCCACATTTCTTGCCGGTTCGACCACTGCGTGTGACGCTCGTCGGCCGAGCTCTCCACGCAAGTTGGCTCGCGTCAAACGGATTCGCATAACGGCGGGGTAAAGTTAATTCGGCGAAAAAAAGGCATGTTTTTAAGATTTTTTTTTTTGGCGTAACGAATAGTGTTCGTTTATTGAAAAATTTACATATAATAAAGTAACATTTGAACAACATTCTCCTAAATTTGCATTGCAAAATATTCAAAATTGAGCGAGTGAAAATTAAAGCCCGGAGGCGCCTCGAAAAAAAGTTGGTTTGCGGTGTGCACCATAACTCGCAACAGAATCATTTGAAACAAAAAAATCAAAATGCATTTGTTAAAGGAGATGTTTCTCGAGGTAATGAAGGGAGGATTTTTTTTTTTTTTTTTCGATTTTTCGATTTTTCGTAGCACTTGGGAGCCAAAAACCCGGAGTAAAAAAATCGGCTAATTTGTTGTTGAAAAATTAGTAATTATTAAAAAAAACAAAAAAGCTCTCGACAATACCTGGTGAATTATGTGAAGAAGTACTGTGCAAAATTTCAAAGCGATTGGTCCAGTAAATTTTGAGTTATCGTGCACACGGACTTCTAATATGACAAGTCTCAGAAAAACGGTTTGAAAAACGCAGAAGAGAAGAGAACGGCATGGAGCAATAGACACTCAAATACTCATAACTTCGTCAATTTTACTCCGATCGACTTGAAATTTTAACACAATATTCTTGATATATTATGCATTCATTTAAAAAATTTTAAAAAATGAAGAAAAAAAATTTTAATACTTTACCCCGCCCATAAGTTCCACCTACATTCGTGACTTCGCCTGATGTACGCTCACAATCGGTCATTTTCACGAATTTTCGTGGACTCTTACTCCGCAACGTGACTTATCCTATCGTTTGATTGGAATACAACTTCCCACGGGGCGCAGCAACTGACGGACGTGCAAAAATAATTCATATACACTACCGGCGAAAAGTTTTCGGGCAAAAATTTAAGAGTGCCGGAACGGTTTTCCATACCATTTCGCCGGTAGTTGACCTAGGCCAATTTAATAAACGGCATTTTAAAGAGGAGGGACTTACCTTCGTTTTGGCTATTATCAAAAAATTTTACGATTTTTTTGACAATTAGCACCTGGTTTTGAATACGACCATTTTTCGTCGTCTTTTTGTTTCTTTTTGAGTGGACGCCGTTTGCAGTAAAAACATATTTAAAGCATTTCTTCAATCAAAATCATAAAGGGGGAAGCCTAAGCTTTGCTTTCGTTTTTAAAAAAATTTTCTACGATTTTTTTTCCAACAATATTTCGTTTTTTTGTGAAAAAATATATAATTTGAAAATTGCTCCGGAGTACCAAAACGATGAGATTTACAACAAAACCTCAAGATAGCAAAACAGTTGCAGTGCTTCTTGTGAGTTGGCGAGAATTTTTTTAGATTTTTTTTCGAATTTTTTTTTTTTCATCTATTTCCGATCAAAACTCGATTGATCTGAACATCATAAAAATAATGTAATTAAATTCGGCGAGAGGAGGCTTCTTTGACGAGACCAAAGTTTAATATGTAAGTAAAAAATGTAATTATATTATTGTTATGGTATTCAGATGAATCGAGCGTTGACCAGAAATAGATGAAGAAAAAAAAATTCTAAAAAAAAATCTGAAAAATTTCTCGTGAACTCCCCGGCCTTATCCGAACGTTCGATTAACTGAACTCAATGATGGTCTTCTTTCCTCAGTTAAGGTATCGCCCCAATGTATCCCCTTTTTTTCTCTGATAAAGCTGTTTCCTAACACTTCGAGATATTTGAAAAATACATTATTGCCTATTTGTAACTTAATACATCAGATCGTATATACATTGCATGTATATGCGAGAAACCGCCCTGGAATGGTTTGAAACCCAACCAGAAAATAGTCGCCCACAGCTGCTATTCTTGAAACGCATTCAAGACTTATCGGCTATGAAACGCGCAATTGCTATGAGACAGCCAAAAATTCATCATAATTTTAAGCCGGAATTGTGATTTAACTGCATAAGCAGTAATGGTATAAAAATTGAAACTTTATTCATTGTTAATTGCTACCAAATAAAAAATTTAGTAACATCTATTTACTAATTTACAGTAACATCTATTTTTTAAGAATGACTCGGTTCGTTGTTCCAAAGCTGTGCTTTGTTTTATTATTATGATATATATATATATATATATATTTTTTAATTTTATCAATTTTTATAAATTTATAAAATTTATTACAAAAATATATATCATAATAATAAAACAATGCACAGCTTTGGAACAACGAATCGAGCCATTCTGAAAAAAATAGATGTTACTGTACACACTTCAGAGTATTTTCTAGAATTTTTTGAGAAAAATCGCAAGTGACATACTGACCGCAAAAAAATATTTTTGCATAATTTTGGTGAAAATGGGCATTTTTTAAACTCGAAAAATTCAGAACAAATTATTTTCACAAAGTTCATGTAAAACTGCAACTTTTTTGTTTTAAACATTTTTCTGTTAAATCAAATGCTCACGAGATATAACGGTATTTTGAAAATTTCGAAATTTCGAAAAACTCGAGAAAATGCGATCCAAAGATTTTGCAAAAATTTACACTGTTTTTTTTCTTCATATAATTAAATAATTCGACAAAATTTCAATGTTTTTTAGAGTGGACAATTTTTTGACCGTTCGAAATGGTATGGAACGCCACATATACATGTATATAGTTTCGGCGATCCGTATATCATTCTCCCTTGCTACCAGGAAAAATCTAGTCATCGCTACCGTCTGGCCTCAGTATACTACGTGCACTCTCCGGTAATTACGATCTCTCGCTGTACTTCCTGTCTCAGTGCTAGTTCTTTTCTTCCTTCTTGTGCCTTACTCTTCTTCTCCTTATTCTCGTGACTTGCAATGAGTGGCGAAATTCCGGCGCCTGGAATTCTCAAGCTGCACGTGAATCAACGCGATATCGTGCGTACATTCATACGTAATACGAGATCGTAACGATTCGCCGCTGCTGTATGTCGAAACGATTCGAAACAAAAAGATAAGCAAAGAGAACAACCGAACGAACGTGCGCGTCAACGAGATGCGTCAATTATTTATTGAGTAAACGAGGTTGATAAATTTCTGTCGCTGCAGACGAAAAAATAATTATCTTCGTTACAAACGTACGAGGAAATATTGCGAATTTTTAACGATTTTCTCGTTGATTTAATTTAGTTTTATGATTTTATTCCAATTTATTTTATTTCATTTTTAAATTATAATATAATGATTTTATTTTTTATTTAATAATTTCGATATATCTCGAAGATAGAGTTTGTCGAATGATTCGAGGCGATTAGAAGTCTTATTATTGTTGTTGTTACCATTATAGTTACTTTTGTTATTATTATAACCATAATAACCATAATTGTGGTCGTTGTTTTGGTCGAATATCGAACGTTTTTTTCACAGCTTGCAATTTGCGTGATTTTCAAAATTTTCAAAAAGTATCCGGTCATACGAGAGTTTTATTGTTATACTAAAATTTATTTTTAATTTCGGATGACCTTGGTTGTTTGAACCACCTACACCGATTGGCCATGAAGCAACGTTGGCACTTTGTTTAAATAATTGTAACTACATTGCTTATCAATATTTTTCAAATAAAAAAATATTCTACCTTGGCAAGACCAGATACCAGTTGTATGTAAAATCCCAACCTCCTTGTGCCGGTGCTCTCATGAGAAAAAAATATTGAAAATCGACATGTTTTCTAGGCCCCAAACTTACGCAGACTCGTTGAGCAATGCATTTTTTTTACAGGTCGGTAAAAAGTGTTTTTTTAGTGCTCTTTTCCGCATCAATCTCGGTTTTTTTGCACAAGTGGAATGCAAAGAGTGATAAAAATAATTCACCCGTGATGGCGAGAGAAAAAAAACTGACGATCGCTGTTTCGTCAGGCACGAATCGCGTTTCCAAATGAAAAATACAAATGAGTCCGTACGAAGTGCACGAACGACAATGCACAATTAGACTGTTATGTCATATTTCTGGGCATTTTTTTCGTCATCGTGCGAGCTGGTTTCGCCGCGATGGTTTTTCTCCGTGATCCGATAGGCGAAAAGGTGGAGTTTGTTTGGGTTATAATAAAAAATTGGTTGTAATAAAAAACGGTACCGATTGTGACATTTTTCCTTCTATTTGTATGTTCACTCATTATTTCCTGAGTTCCAACGGGATTTTTGAGTTCCCTCGGTCGGTAATCCGATCACTTTATATCTCGTAGAATAATAATAATAATAATAATGATATAATTATACTTTTATAAATAATTATATTATAATTATATTATATAATTATAATAATTATAATATATTATATATTATAATATATAATATATTATATTATATAATTATAATAATTATAATATTATATTATAATTATATTATAATTATACTTTTATAAATATAATAATGATATGATTATACTTTTCGACGTGTACCTATAGACGATTTTACTTGGTATCAACAAACAGGCAACAAAAATGATGAAAATACGAATAATTACGAAAAATCGAGAATACAATATGGTTATTAAGGGGTTAGGCTACTGTGAAAATGAACACTCGGTCGACGTTTGAGGCAACTCAATTTGAAGAGGAACGTCCAACATATGGTGCAGGAATCGTAGGTTGAAGGTGAACTTATGATTACAACGATAGAACTGCTGGTAAAGCTTTAAGGGGTTATATCTGTGTGAAGTGTAAAAAAAGGGATTTTTTTTGGCGAAACTATAAAGCCAATTAAAAATTCTTTTAGAAGTTTGTTCATTACATATTGGGGTTAACAATTTTTTTAAATTTAAAAACAAAATGCTACGTAATTTCGCATCAAGACCACTTTTTTCACCAATCGGCATATGCAATAGAAGTGACGAACATCGGCTTCTGGAAGAAAATAGTTTTTTTTCCTTGTCAACATGAGTTTAGTCACAAAAGTGCACAGCGATATTAAAACGTATTGATTTTTACGAATTTGGCATTAGTTTGAAAAAAAATCGAATTTTCACCGAAAAAATCGATCGTAACTTGTTTGTGAAAACCGTAATGGTTAATTAACCGTAAAAACCGTGTGTACTTCGGTGGACTATCTATATGAGATATTGTAGTAAAAATTTCAAGACAATCTGATAAAAATTGTTTGAGGTCCACTGCGTGCCAATTTCAAAAACAAGATTTCGAGAAAAACGCGATTGAAAATTGCTTCTTCTTCGCGTTACATAATTAATTTTACTTCCCTTTTTCATATACACTTTATCACTTATATAATACTATCGTAATAACACCAACAACAACAAAAACAGAAACTGTTACAAATAGCGAATGCACAAACAGTGGCAATGAGAAGCCGAATTTATCATTTCGGAACTTCATCGAGAAATGTTAATGAATGTTACTGGAGAGGTGTTTTTTTTTCCGTCCTTTAAGGAGGTTGGAGTGTTAGCCACAATCCAAGGTTAAGGTTAATAAAAAGAAATACATGTTGTTTAGACTATACTGAGTCTTTACGAATTTTTTGAATTTTTTCACCACCAAACACCAGAGATAAAAAATAGTTTAATGTGCGTAATTTAACGTGCGGTTAGATGGGCAAAACTTTTACACTCAAGGTTATGTAATATTTTTGTTATTTAGCACCAAGATAAGCTACTTCTAACAATGGATTAACGCAAGCTGAACCTTGGTAAAAATTTAGAAGAAAAAATCCTCATCTTGCTTATCGTAAATCATGTGGCAATAATCTCGTGACGTAAATATTAATAGGCATTATTATAAATTAGTCAAAATTTCATTTTGAATTGCATAACACATTCGTTGTCGTAGTTTTTTTTCATAACAATCATCGATCACGATATACCTTTTCAAGTTGGTAGTAACACAAAAGATTTTCTACTTTACGTAATAGAAATATTAAAATGCACAATTTTGCGATTTAATTATGTATTAAAAAAAAAATTAGCATATACAGAATAAATCTGTGCCTCGTATGCATTTTTTGAGGTTCATTGAAAAAAAAATGAATCAACCGTCATTTAACTCAACTGAATCGCACGCACCCTCCTTAAGCCAATACAAAAAATTCAAACAGGTACTTCCTCACACGCGTTTTTCTCGAAACTATATTTTTTTAAACGGTGTACACGATTTCTCGAGATCTAATGAACGGATTGACTTGAAATTTGGTACACTTATTCAGTGTCAGAGTAGTTTAGTCTTGACCAAGGATTTTTTTCTCAACATTTTTCTTTCATTAGTTATTAAAAATAATGTCGTTTTTTCCTGAAAAAAAATCTTTAAAAATTCAATTTTTTTCATTAATGAATCGTAATGAAAAAAAGCTCGGTCAAGTCTTATCCAATATTATCTATTTTAAGAAAAAAAAAAAAAAAACTGGTTTTTTTTTTGTTTTCTGATCAACCGTGTGGATAAAATTAAGTACACCGTTGAGTTTCTCACGTTCAAAGATCCCTCACGAGATTGTTTATGACTACTTTAATTATTAATATTTTTTTCATAAAATTTGGTACACAACTTCGTTAATGTACATACGAATACATGTCCAAACGATTTTACAATCGTCTCACGTATACCTTCGATATTAATTTTTTCCAACAACCCTGATTTTCGGGTGGTCACAGTAGCCTAACCTCTTAATCATAGTATTGATAATAGGAGTAGTAGGAACAATGATAATGAATGAGGTTGAAGTTTCCGGCGTTGGAATGTAATGAAAATTAATATTCCGGAATTCCGTTAAATTCTTTCGGCCGATTATGCCTCCAGAAATTCTTCAACCATTTGTCAAGATACTTCTCAAGCAATCCACAATATAAATCTACAAAGAAATCAATGACAATAAAAATAATGTTAATAAAATTTAAAAAAGAATTTTCGTTGCGCTCCAACCATCCAAACTTCCATACAATGATAATGATTTTTTTAAATCTTCAACTTTCAGATGCAATTTAAATTCGTACAGACTCTAAAAAAAATGCAGCGATAAATAGTAAGAAATAAATTATAATTCATCGCTGCGAATCTAAATGCTTTCTATTATTATGGCTGTTATCATTATAATTCTTGCTGTCATCGGTTATTATTATAACCATCATTGCCAAATCAGTTTTTATCATTATCGTCATTATCGTTATTATTATTGTTGTTATTATTCCGAAAATTTCGAATATTTGCCTCGATCGTACTAATTTTGGAATTTTTCATACTATACTTTTATGATGGTGTAAACGCTTCGTATCGTCATATTATTGTGAATGAGAGAATGGATGGTTCTTCGGCTGTCGATTTTTGGACGCCAGGACCCCAGGCCTTGGGCCCTTCTTTAGCCCTTGGCTCCGCGATAAGCAGCCCTCGGGTATACGACCCCCTTGAGGCTTATCCAGCCCGATAGCCTTTCAAACCTCCTCGACGTGTAAATAACAGCCACGAAAAGACTTTTTCCCTCAACTGATGGCTCAGCTTCGTAAAATGAGTGGTGCCAAGAATGCCGATAGCAATGCCCCGATATCCTCCGACCAAAGACAGAAATTGCCTCAGCCGAATTCGACATTTGATTTAAAAAAAAGGGGGAAGAAAAATTCTGGTTCTAAAGATGCCAAAAGAGGGTTGGAATTTTCTCGTCGCGACGAAAATAAAATGTTTTTCGTGACGATCCACATATCGAAATGGATGAACGAGAATGAGTCATTTTCATCGGCTTTCCTTATCTCTCAAACTTCGAGCTGCTTGCATCGATACTCGAGCGTTTTCTCGCCAGAATTTTTATTCTTATCGGACTCGATCGTGATATCACGATACTCCGGATTGGTTGGGATAACGTTTGTTCAAGGATCGGAGGGGTCTCCGAATGGGAAAGATTGGAGAACAGACGTGTCTGCACGGTCGTGTGATTGAAACAAAATTTTCATTACATTAATTTTTTACCACCTTTAATTTTGATTATTTCAATTTTTTTATTTTTTTCAATTATTTTTCTCAATGAAAAATTCTTCAATTATAATAATATTTTTTTTTTTCAATTTTTGGGAATGTACAGAGAATAGTTGAATATTTCGACAGTATGCAGAGTACCATTTCGAACTCGCTCGATCTTTGGACACGACTGTACGTCGCCCCAATGTCCTTAAGCGCAGACGAGACGTCGACGACGGCATATCAGGATTGCGGCAATTAGGATAATGACAAAATGTCCGTCGCACATTGAACTTCGGACCTCGTCGCCTCGCTGGCATTTCTATACTGAATGGGCGCGTAAACGGATTAACGGTGAGACTGGCAGGCGGTCATGGGACGAGACCGCGAGACCGCTCGTCGAGCCGAGAGACAGTCGTGGACTGTGTAGTCCAGTCGAAATAGGATTTCACCTGGAATTAATTCCGGGCTTCGATTTTCTTTTTTTATACTTAGGGGGGGGGGTGGTTGGTAGTGTAAATCTCGATTTTCGGGAAAATCCCCCTGGCGCGTTTGCCGCCATCTTGATTTGAAGAGGGATTTTTTTTGTTTTTCGAATAACTCGCTTATTTTCAACCTTAGAGTGAAAATGATTGTATTCAAAGGTGTTGGAAATGTAATTCTCCACAAGTTTGGTGATTATAATTTTTACCCTAGGATCGATATCTATAGAGTTAGACTGCTAAAAGGGGTAAAAAGCGGTTTTTTAAAACTTATCTCGTTTATTATCAAGTTTATTGTAAATATGGTAATAAATAATCACATAGGAAATTTTATTTCCTCCAACTTTGGTTATTAGCATTTTTACCCTCGGATCAATATTTTCGGACTTATACTTAATTTAGCGGTGAACGTTTTTTTATGTTCAGTTATTTCGTTGATTATCAAGTTTATCGTAAAAATGTTATGGAGTAATCGGGTAAGAAATTTTATTTTCTATAACTTTGGTCAGTACCATTTTTACCCTAGGATCAATACTTTCGGACTTATACTTAATTTAGGGGTGAACTTTTTACCCCTATTTGCAGTGTAACTCTATAAATATCGATCCTAGGGTAAAAACTATAATCACCAAACTTGTGGGGAATTACATTTCCCACAACTTTTGATATGATCACTTTCACTCTAAGGTTGAAATTAAGCGAGTTATTCGAAAAACAAAAAAATCCCTCTTCAAATCAAGATGGCGGCAAACGCACCAGGGGGATTTTCCCGAATATCGAGATTTACACTACGAACAACCCCCCTAAGTATAAAGAAAAAAAATCGAAGCCCGGAATTAATTCCAGGTTAATCGAATTTTAGACCTATCTCGACTGGACTACTGTGATTGTTTAGGCAGAACGGTGGATAGACGAAAAGAAACCCTATTTCGATAGCGCAAAAAATCGTGATGTGATTGAGGGGTCTGCGTAAGCTTGAAATTTAAAAAATAGTGTATTTTATTGCAGTTTTATAGCCGAGGGACTTAAGATTAATTTGCAACAAAGATTTTGGAAGAAATCCAAAAATTTTGCGATTTATTACTTTTTTTGTGAAGGGTCAGATCGCCCAGTGCGCTACGGCGAATCGCCATGTTGGAATTTACCCTTTTTTAAAAGCGTTTCTCGAAAAAAAATATGTTTTATGACACAGTATAAGTCTTATCTGAAAATCTGTTCGTCCGATTCACTTGAAATTCGGACACAGTTTATAAACATTTTCTATCGTAGACGGGATGATTTTTCAAATATGTCTATCTGTTTGTAATAACAAATGATGGTAGGTGTTTTTTGAATTAGATTAGAATTGTTTTTTTTTAAATTTTTTATTTCCATTGGTCATACAGCAACGGTGGCACGTTGTTCAAATAATAATAACATCATTGCTTATGGGTATTGTAAAATAAATAACAATAAACAAAATAATAAACAATAAAAAGAAAACTGAAATTTGACAAAAATATGTATTAATTGTGTGTAAAACGTTCGATCGTGTGACCAGGTGATTTTTCGATATGTTTTTCCGTTTGTTGATAACAAATTATTGAATTTGTTTGCCACTGTGTTTTACTTCTTTCCCACTCATTTCTACATTTTACGAAATTATTCACTTCAGCTTTCGTTTTTTTTTTTTCGTGCTTCGCGAAACATTTTTTTCCGTTTTTTTGTTCAACAGACTCATAGCACAAAATAAGTCTACGTATTTGTCCAAATCGATTAGAATGAAAATATAAATATCGATAATAAACATGTTGGAGTCAAAAGAATATTTTACAAGAATGGATCGTCAGAAGCGATATTTTTATAAAAATGAATAGTCAAACCCAACATTTTACAAAGTCCGCTGGTCAGACTCAACATTTTACAAAAAATGAATCGTTAGACTGAACACTTTACAAAAATGGATGGTAAATCTCAAAATTTCACAAAATTGTATTATTAGATTCGAAATTTTATAAAAATGGATCATCAGATTCAAAATTTTACACAAATGGATCGACAGACTCAACATTTTTCAACGATGAATCGTCAGGGTGAAAATTGTACAAAAATGGATTGTCATACTCAACTTTTTACAAAAATGGATCGTCAGATTAAAAATTTCACAAAATTATATCGTCAGACGCAATATTTTACAAAAATGGATCGTTAGGCGCAACATTTAAAAAAAATGGATTGTGAGACTCATATTTTTGCAAAAATGAATCGTTATAATTAAATTTTATAAAAATGGATCGTCAGACTCCGTAACCAAATTTTACAAAAATGGATCATCAGATTCAAAATTTCATAAAATTGTATCGTCAGACGATACACTTTACACAAATGAATCGTGAGACTCGAATTTTTACAAAAATGGATAATTAGATTCAAAATTTTAAAACAAATGGATCGTCAGACTCCGAAACCAAATTTTATAAAAATGGATAATCAGATTCAAAATTTAACACAAATGGATCGTCAAACTCAAAATTCTACAACGATGAGTCGTCAGGCTCAAAATTGTGCAAAAATAAAATTGTCATCCTCAAATTTTACAAAAATGGATCGTCAGACTCAAAATTTTACAAAAATGGATCGTCAGACTCCGTAACTAAATTTTACAAAAATGGATCATCAGATTCAAAATTTCATAAAATTGTATCGTCAGACGATACACTTTACACAAATGAATCGTGAGACTCGAATTTTTACAAAAATTAATCGTGAGACTTAAATTTTGACAAAAATGGATAATGAAATTCAAAATTTTATAAAAAATGGATAATTAGATTCAAAATTTTGTAAAAAATGGATAATTAGATTCAAAATTTTATAACAAATGGATCGTCAGACTCCGAAACCAAATTTTATAAAAATGGATAATCAGATTCAAAATTTAACACAAATGGATCGTCAAACTCAAAATTCTACAACGATGAATCGTCAGGCTCAAAATTGTGCAAAAATGAAATGTCATCCTCAAATTTTACACAAAGGGATCGTCAGACTCAATTTTTTACTAAAATCAATCATCAGACTCAAACTTTTACAAAAATGGGTCATCGGGCTCAAAATTTCAATTTTTTTCGGCCTATATTGGGCAGTGCATTTTTTCTTATTCATTTCTCTTTGCTGCTATACTTTCCATCGAGACACTCTTAATGTTGCTTCGAGTTCCGTACTACGGTGAGGTAATTACGCGCTTGGGTCGTTCTCGTCTTTTCAAGGCCTTCAGGTCAATCTGGCGAGCGCGAGGAGACGCGCATCTGGGTCATCCCAGAGCTCCGGCACTGTCTCCCATGCCATTCGAGGATTCCAATTGGCTGGGAGACGAGCAGGACCGTCACGTGGCACGTTTCGCAGGCGACCGAGAGTAACGGGATCTCGGGAAACGAGAGACGAAAAGAACGTTCGCATTGGCGCGTTACTGGTCGCTATGGACATTGGGAACAAAAACGAGAAAGCGTACGCTCAAGCTTCGTCAAAACAATAATTGCTCCAATAATGAAAAACAAAATTCAAGGCCGAGAATATAAACGAAAAAAAAATAAAGACAAAGAACCGTAAGGCCCAAAGAATTAAAAGCAAGCAACATTATCGATAAAATACGAAAGTTAAGAAAAATTTAAAGCACAAAAATAACCAGTTTAAGAATCTTAGCGATAAAAAAAACGAAAGTTGACAAAAATCTGCAGCGAAAAAAATTATCGGCTCAGAAAGATTATCGGTATAAAAATGAAAGTTAAAAAAATAGAAAGCAAAAAAACTGGTTTAAGAATTAAAGGTCAGAGAAATTGAATTAAAAATGAAAAAGAAAAAAATAGAGAAATAAAAATAATAAAAACGCAAAACCGGTTTAGAAATAAAAGGTCAGAGAAATTCAATAAAAAAATGGACACGATTTAGAGAAATAGAATTTTAAAAATGAAAAAGAACGAAAGACTGAAACGTAGCAAAAATCAGTTGTAAAAATTTAAATAAAAAAATCACTCCATTAAGGGGTCTGCATAAACTTGAAATTTCAAAGATACGTCTTCTTATATTGAACCGATCTAGAGCCAAGCAGCTTAACGTCAAGAAGAACTGATCCTTGGCCGAAAAAAAATCGTAGTTCACATCACACGGCGCGGAAGAAAAGTGTGCGCACGCATCGCGCGAGTGAGTAATTCCTGTTCGGTGCAGATCGGTTTACGAAGTGCATAAAACAAAAAACAAACTAATCACCGGTGATTCACTTCCGTCATGACATCGAGTTGACGCCGTTCCAGGGGCACAATTACCATGTGAGTCAATTCGAAAGAAAAAAAAATAACATTCGGCAAAAATGTTGCGCATTTCCGACCGATAGAAATCAATACAACGAGGGGCAAAAGTTCGGAGCAGATAATGAAGTGATCAACGAAACCGCTTATGGCAATTCTTATAACTGGGTGAATAATGTGAATGAAGAAAAATGGAGAAAACGGACGGTAGTGACCGGCGATTTTAATCGCCGCAGGTTTTTCTCAGTTTCCGTGTACCCTCCCGAAATACGAGACGGTAAGGAATGCGAGACTGATTAGGACACTAGGAATGTGGGCAACACTCCAGAGGGTTTGTTTGGGTTTGGGTCTCTCTCTCTCTCTCTCTCTCTCTCTCTCTCTCTCTCTCTCTCTCTCTTTCTCTCTCCCTCTCGATTACGAAATAATCGAGAATAAGGTGTACTTTCGAAATGATCGATAACGATGAAAAGGCAATCCGGCCAATGACTGCAGTGACTTTCGACTCGTAATTTCGCAAACTTGATTTTACGACGAACAGAAACAAAAATGTACAGATATTACACTAAGCAACTTGTCCATGGCTGGTTCGGCTGAAAAATTAGTAACAAATGACCACAGTGATGACGATGATGGCATTGAATGTGATTATTGTGAGCCTAACATGGAAGAGTTTCTGTTGGATTATTAAATTGATAATAAAAAATAAATTTGCATTCAATTCAAAGAATCTATTTTATTTCATAAACGGATATGTCCGTTAGATTTTCATTCAAAAGCGGAGCTGTGTAGGATTATTAAATTGATAATAAAAAACAAATTTATATTCATAAGATTTTCATTAAAAAACGGACTTGTCGAAAATAAAAATAAAAATAAACAGACGGTAGTTAGTGTTTTTGTTAAACTAAAGCCAGGTCCAGGCTTCCATTTTGATAGAGACTTCATATATTAAGGTGTTAGACCGCTCTAGAGGCCAAAAAGGGCATATTTTGCGATTTTTTTCAGCTAAACCAGGAGATAAATCCAAATTACAAAATAAGAATTTTATTATACACGTAATTGACTATAAACATTTTTTTTCACAGCGATACGTGTCAAAATGGCGACTGTGCAGCATTTTTCCGATGACGCCTTTATTTCCGGAAGGTCAACGGCCGGACCAAATGCTCCTTTAATTCTTGAGTTATGATAAGGCACTAAAGTGTTTTCGATTATATATAAGAATAGCTATAGAAATACGCACGATTGTTTTTTGTCAAAATGACGCAATTCTAAAACAAAAAGTGTAACATGCCATGAGAAAATCGTCAGAAAATTGTTTATAAACAAGGAACTACGTAATATAATAGAAAAAATCCTACGTGGTGCCTTTGAGTTATGAATCCGGTTGACTTGAAAAAAGTAGTTTTGAGATAAACGCGTTAAAAGCCAGTAGAAAGTCACGACATGAATAATGTTTCAATACCTTTAATCTGCGATGCCTGCACAATACAATTGGCCTTACAGATTTAAAAAATCGAAAATCATGTACTTGGAGATTTTTTACACTCATAATCTTTCGGAATCTAATTGTTTAGGTATTAAGGTACCTTTTCAATTAAAAAAATCGATTTTTGGCAAATCCTAGAGTGGCCTAAGGCCTTAAGGGGTCTTCTCACTTGAGACGATAAAAAAAGCTATTTTCATGAATTTTTTGATAGGCTTATATTATAAATATTGATATAAAAGTTGTTACACTTTCGAAATACATCAAATTTTTTTGTTCATGTATTTATGTAACCCAAACAAACTTTAAAAACGTTTTTTTTTCGAAACAACATTTTTCGACAGTTCGTTGATAAAATCTTCGAAACTACTGAACCGATCCTCAGGAAATGTGAACCATATATTCTTTACAACTATAACTATAGCGCATATAAAGGATTTTTTTAATTTTCATATTTACTCATTTTTTGCCAAATCGGTGAAAACACACGTTTTTTTTTTGTATTTTCGAAAAATGTTCGCCATTTTGTTATTTTTGTATATATAAAAAATTGTATGATATGCGCTATAGCCATTGACATATTGAATCTAAAACCGTTTAATTTTTTTTTGTTTTGTACGATCCATCTCCGAGATTTCATCAACAGCGCAGACCTACAATTTTCTTAGGACATTTTTTTGACTGCCATTTTCGTCTATAAATAGTGACGCAAATAAATATTTTTTTCTTTACATCTATTTCGAAAGTGTATTTATTAAGCATAAAAACTTTTGTATCAATATCTATAATATAAACCTATCAAGAAAATTCATGAAAATAGCCCTTTTTAGCGTCTAAAGAGACGCTAAAAAAATTAAACCTTAACAATTCTAACCCTAAATTCTAACCCTTAAACCTTAAAAATTTCCAAATTCTAACCCTTAAAGCTTATTTTAACCTTTAAAGCTTATTCCAACCCTTAAAGCTTATTCCAACCCTTAAAGCTTATTCTAACCCTTAAAGCTTATTCTAACCCTTGAAGCTTCCAAGTTCTAACCCTTGAAGCTTCCAAATTCTAACCCTTAAAGCTTCCAAATTCTAACCCTTCAAGCTTCCAAATTCTAACCCTTAAATCTTCAAAATTCTAACCCTTAAAGCTTAAAAATTTCGAAATTCTGACCCATCTTTATTTGATTATTTTGATTTTTGACCTCTCCTGTAAAAACGTAATTCATGGACAGGTCCGGTTTTGTTCGCCAGCTCCTCAAATGTTATCGACACAACAAAATCTCGAAAATTCGCTTAATTTCCGCTGCCTTAAGGGACCCCCCTCCCTCAATTGTGAATATCGTGGACTATCGAAGAAGTTCATTGCTACGATTTCATCGGTCGGATTTTTCGTGCCGTCTTATTCAGCTTATCAAAACGATTATCATTACGAGCTAATGCATTCGATTGCGCTCGTTCGAAGTCGGCCTCTGACCTGGCACGTACGAGCACAGGCCATTACGACGAGTTTTCACGACAGGAAAAACAAAACGCAGCTGCTTTAGTCTCGCGAATGACGTTTCGCACAAACTTCAATGCCATTGTCGTTGTCCGAGACGCCTGGAGACAGAGCTCGATAAAAATGATCTCCTTTATCCCGACTGCAGCCCAGTGGAAAAAAAGATCGCGATCGATATGTGCCGAGATCGAATATCGAGCCTTTCGTCACTTTCTCTCACTGTCTCGACACATCGATTGGCTTCAGAGAGAATTCCGCAGGCAATAAACGCGTGATCGCAAAACGTTTTACTTTTTTTTTCCCAAGGAGAATGATCTCTCGAGGAATTTTACTGCGCGAAACTTTGCCCCGTCGCGTTCACGGCATTCAACGCTACTGGTCTCTGATCCATCGTTGGAACGCAACGATCTTTCGGTTTTTTTTATTTCTTTATTTTTATTATTATTGAAAAGGTTTTTTTTGTGCAAATTGTGATCGTGAATCTCTGATGAGAATACGCAGAAGTATTCCAGTGATGTTCATAGCCTGATTCAGCCAATAAGGAATTTTATCAATTGAAGAGAATTTATTTTCGTTGCGTTCCCCACACGGAAATAAAATATATGTAAAAATATAGTTTTCGATATATTAAAAATGGATGTAAAATATATTTCAGATATATATTATGCATCTTAGATATAGATTAGATATATGCAATATATACGGGAAATGCATTAAAAATATATTCACGATATCAAAGTTTTCACCGAAAATAGATCTTCAGAATGCGTTACGTATATTCGAACTATATTGAAAATATACTCACAATGTACTCAAATTACCCTCAAAATATACTACACATGTATTTTAACTGTATTCGACTTGTAATTGAAATAAACTTTAAATGTATTTAAACTACATCTAAAATATACACGATATTAGTTCATACTCCGTTTAAAATATACTTGAAATATGTTCATACTACATTTCAAATATTATTGAAATATATTCAACGTGTATTTAAAATATACTTGAAATATGTTAAAACTATACTTGAAATATTCTTAAAAATTTTGTTATGACGTTATTTACATCATTGCATCCTTTTACGATATTTTTTTCTTGTCCTTAATTACGATTATGGTGTTTGCGGTTCAAATATATTAATGGCTCAAATTTAAATTATATCTGACGCTTACACGCCGCAAGGTGGTTTCGAACCCGGGACCTCTGAGTGATGAGCTGGGACGCTTCCCCACTGAGCTAGGTCTACTTGTTAAATTAACTTTCGTATCGTCCGCATATCGTACAATACACAGAATTAGTCTATTGAGAAATGTGTGGATTTACAAGAGTAACTAACATTATCGGATCAATTACTTAATTGCGTTCGCATAGAGAGCGATAATCGAACAGAATTACGAGATTACATAACCTTCAATTTTTTTGTCCGATCATTTATTCCGGCTAGTGCGGCTAGGCCTTCGCGAGATACCGACTTGAAGATGTTTTTCATTTGCAACGTTATCTGTTACTCAAGTTGCTTAAGGAGGTACGGTGATGACCACGCTAGTAAACTAAGAGTCTATTTTTCGCCATAATACCGCTACGTTTTAGACATATGTGTGTGGCCTATATTTCGAGAAATATTTTTTAAGTATTGAATTTCAAGCTACTTATTATTTTTATAATATGAAAACAAACGTAATAATCTACTACTCGACTTCAGTAGTACGCCATATCGTCGACGTTTAGCATCGTTGCATTTTCGATAGCTGTCATCGGTCCCACGCGCTCGGCTTATTATTTTTGGTAGCCGGTAAACATGGAGAATGAAAATAAGTACTGTAGAAGTTTATCAAGAGAGTAACAGGATTGTACCTGAAGTCCAGTTTAGAGACAAAGGTAGATTCTGTCGGACAAGAATTAGAGAGTGAAAAGATGATATTGCGAATGCAAATGAAAAACGTCGCGTTGACGTTAACCTCAATATCCAATGTCCAATCTGTCCGAAGTCAAAACATATTTCATCGATTGTTATGTTATTTTTCTCTTTCCTAATTTTCACAATATTTGCAGATATAAAAACGAACGTTCATTTTATATGACGGTTTTTCCATGCTGAATTTACATATAAATGCGTTGTACGCATGTCGCCAGAAAGATTGAGATGCCTTAGCTATACATAAAAGAACTTTGAGTAAATACCGACGAAAGGCCTTTTATAATCGATTAAAAAACGTACGGCTTCACACAACCATATTTTTAATTCGCGTTGAAAATATCCGATAGAAGAATCAAATTTGCGCGGGTATCCGGCGTTGCCACACTTCGAGCAAGATGGCTGCGGTTACGTCACGAGACGTCTCTCTCGCCGAATACTTCGGTTTTTCGCGACTTTATTTCTAAATTTATTGCTTATTTCTGCGGTGAGCTTTCCAATTCAAGTTGCCTTATTGATCACAACGAACCAACGAACGCAACCGTCAGTTTTTTTTACGCGTGTCTTGGCTCCAAGTAGCACAAAAAAATCGATATATGAGAGGACAGGCACATTTTGTCGTCTACGTGTGACTAATTGACCAACTTTAACAATTAATAACTCGGAAACTGTACGGTAAATCTCGCGGAAACTCCGCATACGCATGGACAAAGCTCTCGACAATGTTATTTTAAAAAA
This sequence comes from Ophion obscuratus, assembly GCA_964007375.1. Lineage (NCBI taxonomy): Eukaryota > Metazoa > Arthropoda > Insecta > Hymenoptera > Ichneumonidae > Ophion > Ophion obscuratus. The sequence continues at coordinate 56,077,279 of OZ023316.1, read as the reverse complement.
TCGGGCTTTTATCTTGGACTCGCTCCAATCACCGTACCTCCTTAACCAACCATATTTGAAATATATAAAACATACATTCAGTTTGTATGCTTGATGTATTTAAGATGTATCTTAAATGGATTTTTATTTATATATCGTATAGTTTTTTAATCATATCCAAAATTATACTTGACATATCCAACTTTTCGTACAAAATGTATTTAATATATGTTTTATGTATCTTTCGATATATTTTTTATATATTTTATTTCCATATCCAACGATACTATTTCAAGATTATGCATTGTTGCAATGCAATCCATTTTTTTTTTTTCGATTAAAATCTACATGCCTCGTATTTTCCTATCCGAAGTTCTACGATATTTTTTGCGTTTCGAGAAAAAGCATTTTTTCCAGCCTTCCTGTAGCATAGGTTTTAATTGTTTTCTCTTTTGTGTATGTATTTGTTTTTAGAAGTTTTTTTTACGCGACTGGTAGTCATTGAGACTGGTGTAAGTATTTTTTTATCATCTGAACTTTAGTGACCTGTTTTGTTTAACTTTTGATCAACCTATATGCTGGAGCTTCAGTTTAGTAAAAGTACCACGGTTTCGATATTTCGTGCTTTATGGGTTAAAAAAATAATCTGCTTTTGGTTTTTCGCATGTCATTTCTACAAATGATATGACGAAGAGCTAAGCAACTTTTTAAAGCAATTGGCACGATCTGTGTCGTACATTTTTCTTACACCGCAGGCTATCAAAGTCAGATGTTCGAATTGGTTTGCATGAAAATACTGCACAATATCTTTTTTTTCATAAAGTTTCCTTAACATTTAAGGTTAAGAAGAAGACTTCTCTAGGCAAAACGAATAACCAAGATTATTTTTTTTTAAACCGCGTGAAAAAAGTTATCATTTGTAGAAATGACCTGCGAAAAACTAAAAGCAGATGATTTTTATCTCGAAAACCGTGGGACTTTTGCTAAACTGAAATTCCGCCATATAGTAGGACATGATCTGACCTATCTACTGTTGCCATATCGATTTATACCAGGACACCCTGTATATTTGTATGTATGTATATATGTACTCTAAGTTGGCACAAATTTGAGCTCTATTTTTCTCCTTTTTTTTCACCATCCTTCTTTAAAGACCATGTTCTCTAAATACAAAAAAATTGCCACGGAAGCTCTGAGCGGCCAAAAAACATTGAGAGGTCGCTCAAGTCTCCCAGAATTTCAAATGTTCATTAAAAAATCGATTTTTCGACGCGACCAACTTTGGGTCGCATTATGATGCGCGGAAAACTATTTATAAAGAAAAAAGGATTGATTGTCTTGAACATTTTACATAGCGTCAAAATTATGATTGACAAGAGTAAAAAAAAATCAGCGGAAATTTCGAAGCTCTTGAGTGACCACTAAATATTCATTGGCCGGCTAGAGCTTTCCCGAGGTTAATTTAATAATTATAAAGCGTAAAATTCATGGGTGAGAAGTGAACGAAAAAAATAATCGTTTTTTTATTGAAAATTTGATTTTTTGGGAGACATGAGCGACCTCTAAATATTTTTCGACCGCACGCAGCTTTCGCGACAATTTTTTTTTTTCTTTAAAGAAGATAATTCGATGATGAGAAAAACGAAAAAAAAATAGAACCCAAATTTGTGCCATCCCAATGCGCACACACACACACAAATATATATATATATATATATATATATATATATATATATAGTTAGTCCGAGAGAGAGTCTAGGCAATATTGCAATTGACACAATCCATTAATGACGTAACGCCCGCACGCCGGAGCAAAATATCCGAGGCTTTCGTACGCTCCAATGTTCTACTATAGAACGCACGCGGACGATAAATGGCAGCTCGGGCTAACAAACTATAACGCAGTACAGCAGCCCGTTAGGGTTACCCAGCTCCGTACACGACTAAAGTACAACCACTTTATAACTTCCTGTCAACTTTGTACGTACGTGCCCTGGTGCGATGTGCCATATACATTTGGAAAACAAAAATCTCGTCTCACGCGACTGTCAAAGCCTTTTCTCGCAACCTCCCGCTTCTGTGTAGCTCTCTCGCACGTTTCTTCCCCCCCCTCCTTTTTTTGGTAATTCGGCAAAAAGATCCCGCAGTTTGGAGTACGCGTCAACTGGTGGAAGCGATCTCTGGATACCTACTCAATTGAACAGGCATTTTTTTAAATCCTCATACTTGGGACATAGAGTGAAGAAATGGAAACGCTATTTGCGGAGTGAGAAAAGGAAATTAATTTTGACGAGCGATTTTTTTGCCTTTTAAAAATAATTATTGTTTGGGTTTGCGATCGGAATAACTTTTGTCAAGATCGGACTTTTTTTTTGGGACAGACGGATTGGAAAATTATTATTTTGGAAAATAATATATATTTTGGAACATAATATATATTTTGGGAAATAATATATATTTTGGAAAATAATATATATTTTGGAAAATAATATATATTTTGGAAAATAATGTATATTTTGGAAAATAAGATATATTTTGGAAAATAAGATATATTTTGGAAAATAATATATATTTTGGAAGTATATATTATTTTGGAAAATAAGATATATTTTGGAAGTATATATTATTTTGGAAAATAATATATATTTTGGAAAAAAGAAATTGCGCGATCCAAAAGATCGAGACGCTGACCTGATGGATAAAAAAAATCACGAGCTTGAAGTTTGCACCATGTTTTTTCAAGATTTATATTGTAAATCGCAAGATAAATATCAAAAAATGGCCATAGGCTTTTGGTAGGCAAAATCTGTTCGAAAAAATTGAAGGAACTCAAAAATATTAATTTCCGTTGCTTTGCAACGATGCAAACTTCAACCTCATAAAAAGTCAAGGGGATGGTTTGTTTTAATGCGGTCGTGATATGGATGTATATTTGAGGCTTTTGAGGGAAAAAATTGACAATTGTTCCTTCGAAAAATAGTATCAAGTATTGAAAAAGTAAGTGCATGCCTAATTTGAACTCCCCAACTTGAGTCGAAGGTGTCGCGCTCGATTATTGCTTTTTTCCGTATTTCAAACTCGTATAACTCGATCAATATTTCGCAAATCCGAGTGCGGATCCTTAAAGCTTTACGGCTTTTAAAAATATTTTCAAATCTCGATATAATTGTTTTTACACAAATTGCAGCAGATTGAAAAATGCATGTATTTCTGCCGAAACCAAAAAAGGCCTTTTTCAAATAGTTGTAACAAATGTACATATAACCTTTACAGGTTTGAGAAACTTTTCTTTAATCTCGATAGCGTTATTTTTCTCGGTGACATTATTTTTGTCTTTTTCGAAAAAGGCATTTTTCGAATAGTTGTGAAAATACATAACGCATCATCTTTACCGCTTTGAAACACTTTTTGTTCGTCTCGATGTCATTAATTTTACACAAATTGCAGCTATTTGAAAAATACAGGTGTTTTTGTTAAAGCAAAAAAGGTATTAAAGCAAAAAAAGTATTATCATTTATAACCTTTACAAGTTTGACAAACTTTTTTAAAAATCTCGATAACATTACTTTTGCACGCATTGGCAGCTACTTGAAAAATGCATTTATAACTGGCAAAGCCAAAAAGGCCTTTTTCAAATAGTTGTTATATATATATATATATATATATATATATAACCTTTACAGGTTTGAAAAACTTTTTCTTCATCTCGATATTATTGTTTTTACACAAAATGCAGTTATTTGGAAAATGCATGTATGACTGTCGATATAATATATAATCTTTACAGCATTGGAAAATATTTTTTTATTCTGGAAAAAATTATTTTTACAAAATTGCAGCTATTCGGAGAATGCATGTATTTCTGCCGCAACTAAAAAGGCATTTTCCAAACTGTTGTAATAAAGGTATATATAATCTTTACAGCTTTGAAAACGTTTTTTCAATCTTGATATCATTATCTTTACACAAATTGCAGCCACTTGAAAAATGCATCTGAAGCTGGCAAAACCAAAAAAGGCCTCTTCCAAATAGTTGCAATATATATATTTATAACCTTTACAAGTTTGAAAAACTTGATTTGATCTCGAAATCATTATTTTTGAAAAATGCAAGTATTTCTATCGAAACTAAAGTAACTCGTACTAATTGAAAACTAAAGTAATACGCATTTTTTTAAATTGTCATATATATATATATAAATAGCTTTCGCATGGTTGAAAATGCATGTGTTTCTGTCAAAACCACGAAAGATATTTCCAAATAGCTGTATTATATATATATATATATATACATATTGGGATGGTATCATTGTATTGTGAACATCACTGTGAAACCTGTTTTTATAAAATAGTGCTGTGAAGCAGAACTCGTACACAGACCCGACGCGCATTTTTCTCGTACGATGGCTAGCTCTACTCTCACAATTGTGCCTCCATCATATTTCGTATTTTACTCACTCTTCACGAAGCAGCTGATTTTTATTTCACGCGTAATCCAGATTTTGCGTTTCTGCGTCACAGATTTGACGGGGAAAAAAAACGGAAGGAAAAGGTGCACTCGCGCGCGTACTGGACGGATGATATATTTTGGAATAAATATGTCACGTATTTTTTCTTTTTTCGATACTGCGGTTGTGTATGTATCCGTGCGGGTATATTCGTGCAAGAGTCGACGCGCTTGCTGCAGCGTCTCTCATTCTACTGATAGTTTCAAAGTGAAAACCTGCTCACGCTCTCCCTCCCTCTCTCTCTCTCTCGCCCTCGCTCTGGCCCCGCTTCTGGAGCTGTGAGCGACTCGGCTAGGCTTGTGGGGCTTGTGGTGAGCAGCAGGTACGCTAGTATTCGCCATCGCGGAAGTTTCAAAATTGAGGTGCTGACGGGGGCGCCACATTCGATGCAAGGCGCATCTATCGAGTGAAACAACGTCGTTGGAAGGTCACGAAGGTATCTTTTGTCGGTCCGTCGAAAAATTGCGCGTCGATGCATCAGCAGTCGGTAAGTGAGGGCTCCGCGCGTTGATGTATCTGCTGTAAGTAAGTTAGATCATTTGGCTGTCGATGCATCGAGTTGGTGAATGCGATGTTTCCGCGTCGGTGAGCTAGGTCTCTTAGCAAAAGATTATCAGCTGTCGGTAAGTCAACGTCGGAGAGGCACCGACGTATCAGCTGTCGATGAGTCAGATCGCTACGTGCCGATGTAACAGCTGTCGATAAGTCAAATCAGTTACGCGCCTATGTATCAGCTGTCGGTAGGTTGAATCAGTTACGCATCTATGTACCAGCTGTCGGTAAGTCAGAGGTTAGCACATATTTACCAACTGTCGGTCAAGCAGATCACTATCTTCACAGAAATTGAAATAAAATTCTTCACATAATTTTCTTTATGTTTATTACAAGTGCAGAGAGATCCGGTGAGATTTATGATTAGGTTGCAGAGCTTCATTCGCGATGCCAAACCTGAAGCAGAAAAAGAATGTTTTTTTTTCATAGTTATCAGGTATCGCTGTTTTCGAACGATTTGCGAAATTCATACCTGTAGCCACTAAATAAACGATACAAAAAAAAACGAAAATTGTTGACAAGGTTATTGAATGTTATCTTTCTAATAATATCAATGTAAAAATGCTTAGTTAGTAATGAAATTAACACATACAATCGATTTATTAGTGTTGTAGTTTAATAATATTCCTTGTTCGTTTGACATTTAAATAACGTCAGCTTATAAATAATTATATACGTATTTCAGCGGTGAGTACATCATTCAAGTATTTTGTACGTAAATATATCTTACGAAAACAAACAAATGGACAAAGGAGAAAACAGGCAATCATCGCTTTATTATAAAAAATGTTTCCAGACTTGGTGTTGATTGACAATTTTCACTTCAGTGAAGCCATAGTGAATTACGCAATCAATCGCGTTGCGAAAATAAAATCCAAAGAGGAGTTCTTTCGTCGTTATTCGATCGAAGTTTCGATTTACAAACTTGAACAAAAAAAGATTGACGATTTTGACAAATAATCGCTTTCGCGGCAAAAATTGAGCACGAAAAAATGCATTAATTGTAAAACGGCCAACAGCGTTGCATTTTTTATTGCGTACCTGGGCATACCATTTTACAGAAACTTTTTATACATCCTGCATATCGCAATTTGTGGTATTCTAAGATACTGTTACAGCATATTTGAAATATCTTCTGTATATTGGGTCCCTTATTTCCATGAGTGGATAATATTTAAAAATCTTCAAATTAATATAATATCGGTATAATACTGCGATATATGAAAATAATTGGATTACGTTGAACAACCCGACTGTAAATATTTGTCCCGAGTGTGGAAAGAGTCGAGTGCAAAAGAGTATCAATTACAAATATATTAGTAAAATCGATCCTTGAAGTTACACATTGAAAACTTCTGTTTCGATCTGAAAAGCCAGGAAACCAAATTCTTCATCTATTTGATAACTTGCCTGTTGTAAGAAATATATTTTTTTCCTTCGTATTGTTATCTTCGTCCGGTTTTTTCTGGTGGCCGTTGTAACGACCAATCGAGTAACCTGTAACAAGCGGTCATGTTGTGATTTTTTGTTTGTTTCCTCGTAGATTTACTAATTTCAAATATTAAATTGATTTTGTTCGAATTAATTTTTATTGTACATATAATATATGTAAATATATTCTATAGCATTAAGGAAAAGCAGAACTATTTTCTTCTGGGCGCGTGCGAAATTACCACCTATGAAGATGCCACATTTATACTATCAATATTTTTTTGTGCATTGTGATAAAGTCTATAAAGAATGATGAACGAAAAAAAAATTTAGTTTTTTTTAAGCGGGATATACATTTAGTCAGGAAAAATATTAGGTGTACAAATAAGTTTTAGGACACTTCGATTTCGTATCATAACAGCTATTCTAAATTGATTCAAAGGTCCCGCTCACTTATCATAGATGGCGCTTGATATGTAGTATCGAAACGTAAAGGAGTCATAAACATAACCTATACATTCTGTAAATTAAACATGCAGACCGATAAGCTATTTATTAGACACTGCATTCGCTATGAATTCCATCAAGGAAAAAGTGTTAGGAAAGCGTGTGAATCGATATGTTCTGTTCTTGGAGACAACATTGTGCCTAAAAGTACATGTGAGTATTGGTATAAGCGATTCAAAGAAGGTGATTTCGACGTTAGTGACCGTGAACGCACGGGGCCTCCTGTAAAGGTGGACGATCAGGAACTGCAAGCGTTGCTGGATGAAAACTTTTGTCAGACGGAGAAACAACTTTCGGAACAGCTTGGAGTAACTCAACAAACTGTTTCTTATCGTTTAAAAACAATGGGTAAAATTCGAAAAGGAACAAAGTGGGTACCACACTTTCTGACTCAAGAAAATAAAAGCAGCCGTCTTAACATTTGTGTGAGTCTTTACAACAAGCAACATAGAAAGTCTTTCTTGTGGAAAATTGTGACCGGCGATGAAAAGTGGATTTATTTTGATAATCCGAAACGCAAATATCATTGGGTTGACCCCGGCGAGCCGACAACATCCACGCCAAAGCGCAATGTTCATTGTAACAAAGTCATGCTGTGCATATGGTGGGATATGAAAAGCGTACTGTATTATGAACTTCTCAAACCTGGTCAAACAGTTACTACCGATCGCTATTGTCATCAATTGATGCAAGTGAATCAAGAAATTGAGAAGAAACGTCCATTTTCTGGTAAAGGAAAACGTCCAGTAAAACTGCTCCATGACAACGCGCGGCCTCATGTGGGTAAACCGGCCAAGGATACGTTACTAGCGCTTGGATGGGAAGCTGTACCACACCCGGCGTATTCACCAGACTTAGCCCCATCCGATTATCATTTATTCCGGAAAATGCAGAACGATTTGTCTGACGTGCGATTCAAAACATTTGAAGAAGTGGAAAAATGGGTCGCTAAATTTCTCACCTCGCAAGACGAAAGTTTTTTTGCGAAAGGCATCCGCGAGTTACCTGAGAGATGGCTGAAGGTCATTCAGTGCGATGGAGATTACTTCGATGAATAACTGTGTTTTACTTCTTTTTTAATAAATCTTGAATTTTTTGAAAACTGTCCTAAAACTTATTTGTACACCTAATACTTATAATATATGTAAATATATTCTATAGCATTAAGGAAAAGCAGAACTATTTTCTTCTGGGCACGTGCGAAATTGCCACCTATGAAGATGCCACATTTATACTATCAATATTTTTTTGTGCATTATGATAAAGTCTATAAAGAATGATGAACGAAAAAAAAATTTAGTTTTTTTTAAGCGGGATATACATTTAGTCAGGAAAAATATAAGCAATGTTGAGGAATTTTTTAAACTAGGAAATAATTATTCTACAATTATTAAACTTTAGGTATACTTTAATAGTATATTTAAGTATACAAAACACTTTTCTTTCAATTAATTCAACATCAAAATGACGGAGCTGTGGCAGAGTGTTACAGCAAGGTCGCCGCGGGAGTTGCGAATCGGCGTGCAGTCTAGCTTCCCGTAGACTTTGATTTGCCAAAAAGTTCAAACATTTTTTCAATTAGAACAGTTTCAGTTAGTTTTTGTTGCAATTTTTCAAAAACAATTCTCGTCAAGTAGAAGGTACCAATATTATCAATATTTTTACAAAGTTTTAACTCAATCGGCTTAATAGTTTTTGAGTAATCCTGCACGCCAATTTCGATAATGCAGTTTTGAGAACAACGCGTTTGAAGTTTCCGCCCGCTCCGAATCCGAGCGGTGAGGCACAGCGTTAACGGGCTGTAACGTTTGCAGTTATTCGAATTTCGCTTTGAACTTTTAGGATAATATTCTGCATATATAGTTCTATCGTTTAAAAAGAAAAAAAGAAATCCATTTTTTGCCCGTACGGAAAATTGATAGGGCATCCCTCATAAAAATAAGGACCTTTAAGGGCTTATTTGAGGGTTCCCTATCAGGGAAGCCTCAATTCCCTATATTGAGGGAAGCTTATTTGAGGCTTCCCTACCAGGGAAGCCTCAAATAAGCCCTTGAAGGCCCTTATATGGCAATTCCGACAGGGGTTGGCATAATAAGGGTCTTTGCAGGTCCTATTATGGCAATCCCGACAGGGATTGCCACAAGAGGGCCAGGTTTGGGCATTATAGGAAACGGACCAGTATACATAGCTTGGACTAAATCGTTTGTGGTATTTTAATTACTACACTCAATTATTCAATAATAGGTAAAGATAGGATGAAAACGCGAGGGCATTAAAAATTATTATATATTACATTTATAAATCCTTCAAAAAATTACATATTATTCTTATTGCCTTATTCACTCATGGAGTGATGCCAGCGCGTATGTTCGAGCAATCCCATTTGGTTTTTTTTTAACATTTTTATAGTGACTATTTTCGCCGAATAATTTCCATATCAAAAATTATTTCGCGTTGTGATAGTTAATATCACAATGATATTAACAAATTGATATTATTTATGTGATACAGCAAATAATTATAGGAATTAATTTGGTCTGTTATGCCATATCTGCGACGAAGATGTTACAAGCACTCGGTAGCATAGGGGCAGCGTGCGTAGCTATGAGTAGGTAGGTACTAGGTTTAATACCGATATAGGTGAAAAATTTTCTTTGAAAAAAATCATTCCGAAAGGCCAGGGCATGACAAATTAAGATACAAAATCGTTGTGGCAAACTCTCAATTAAGTGCTTAATTTCATTTTGGATTTATGAAATATTTTATGCACATAGTACACTTAGATTTACAGTGTACATTGTAAGCAAATAAAGATTTATTTGAATCGAATCTTTATTTATTCGATTTGAATATATTGGATATTTAAAAAGAATAGCTGAAACGAATAAAAAAAAATCTTTGAAACAAATAAGATCGTAGAAGGCCGTGAGACGAGGAAAAAACCTATCTCATTTAAATAGATCATATTTAAATAAATTTCAAAAATGTTGTGACTTATATAAACGGACACATATACGCAGAAACACATACATTTATACACACGTGAGCATATCCATGGACAGGGATAACTTATTCATTTTTGTTTTGATTAAAAAATTTCTGAATTTTGTTTTGAATTTTTTTTTGAATTTTTTTTTGTTTGAGTTGTTTTTCACTCACATTTTATCTACCAGAAATATTCACATCAATTTCGAACCATTTACCAGTGAAGTGGTAAATTTTTTAAATTTCGGATCTGCTATCTTGAATTTTCAAATGTTGAGTGCCGATTCGTAATCAGCGACGCCAAAACCTCTAAGTACCAACGCTCGCTTTTGTTAAATGACTTTTTTCATTTTTCGTCGGCCATATTGGATCCGCCATTTTGTAATTTTAAGTTTCGAGTGCAGATTCGTAATGAGGGACCTCAAAAACCCCGAGTACCAACGTTTACTCTCGTCAAATGACTTTTTGCATTTTCGGTCCGCCATATTGGATCCGCCATCTTGAATTTCTAAATTTTAAGCGCAGATTCGTAATCAGGGACCTGAAAACCCCCGAGTACCAACGTTCGCTCTCGTCAAATGACTTTTTGCCTTTTTTCATCCGCCACCTTGAATTTATAAATCTTGAGTGCAGATCTGTAAACAACGACCCCGAAAACCCCCGAGTACCAACGTTCGCTCTAGAGTGATTTTTTGAATTTTCGGTCCGCCATTTTGGATCCGCCATCTTGAATTTCTAAATTTTGAGTGCAAATTCATAATCAGCGACCCCGAGAACCCTCGAGTACGGGTTTTAGTGCTGAAATTCTATGAAATTTCGTATATAACGCATTTTTTTCCAACAGCCCGCCATATGGTGGGCTCACCAGTCAAGGGGTTAAGCACTCCTCAATATTCGTAAACCGTTCTTCACTAATTTATTTGATTTTTACGTTCACTGTTTCAGAGTTTGTTCCTTCAGTATTTTGTTTATGAAAATAATGATCTATAAAAACAATCTATAAAAATGCGAAAGCTGCAAACAATTGATTATTCCTGCATTTTCGTTTCTTTATCTGTTTATTCTTTGTTTATTTCTTTGCGTATGGTCGTTTGTTGTTGCCTTTCGGTTGTTAAATATGAAGGTTACATTTCTTTGTTTGTTGTCTCGTTTGTTGTAATTGCAATTAACTACATGGCGTAATGTTCAATAGCAAAAAATACAACCAAAACTAAAAGCTGTGTTTCTGTGAAAGATTAATCGAAATCGATTTAACAGTTCTCCAGTCAGAACGAGACAGACATTTCTTCTGCAATACGATTTTTCTACTTGTTTGAGCTGTTATAAACGTTGTGCGTAGAAAGTGTATGGACAAACGACAGGCAAAGCATCCTGTACAGTTTTATTATATGTAGAGATAACATATCTAAGGTGATTAGTACGCGAATTTTGTGACTTTTCTCGCCCGACTGAAAACGATGAAGTTGTTGTGTCTACTTGAATATCTTCATAGGCTATTGCGAACATCCAAGATTCTGAATAAAGTTCTATTTACTTGCCCATTACATGATCATTCTGCTTCACATTCTTCAAAAAGTGACTGTGGCATAAAAAAAAACGAACTTATTTTTACACATGTTACTTGAATCTTCAAAGGAGGTTTTTACTTTATTGGGCCAATATTTTTTTCCCTGTAATAGAAAGATCCAATGAAGAGGAATGTGTAGGTACTCTATGGTTACGAAGAGGTTCTCTCCTGAAGACCTCTACTATTAGCTGCTACGCTAGCGATACTCCGTACAGTACACGGGATAACACGCGCAAGTTTTCATTAAGAAAGTCCGTAAATTACGTGAACGCATTTGTTGTAACGTTTAAACCATCGCGCTAATAAACCGGAAGAGTGGTGTCCGCATCCGAGTAAAAATAACATCGAAGTAACCAACTGATATAAGTGTAATTAAATCATCACAGACACAACTAACTCGTGACCGTCTTCTTTGCGTTGACCTGAAGACACCTTGTTCCAAATCCTGGCAAGCTCTGATTCTTCACCCGTTTCTCATCGTACTCACCAAGGTTCGTCCTCTTTCTGTAAAGACGTCGACTGTTTTTTATAACAGGAGTCCCAAGGAAAGAGACCTTTGATCAACATTTCGGCAAGTATCAAAATACACGTGAAACTCATCTCACTTCTAATATTGGTCCTAATTCTGACCTCGAGGAAAGACTGCGCCGTCGATAAAGACACCGTTGGGCTACACTGTAAAAACAAACGCGTTTCTTCAAGACGTTTTACGTGTGTAATCGTGTCGCCGTTTTCAACACGGCAACACATATGTTAATGTCGTAACGACCCATTTTACGCGTGTACTGTCAATACGCTTCAAGCGTATTTTAGCAAGTTCAAAGCGTGTTGTTTCGATACACTTTAGGCGTGTAAACGCTTGTCGCCAATTTCAACATGTTTAAACGCGTTGATGGCTAATTCAACACACTTTTTGATGTGTACTTGTGGACGCTTGGGAATAACGTACAAGACGTCACGTAGGCATACGTTTAAAAATAAATTTAAAAAAGGATTCTCCGTTACTGGTGGTTTATTCCGATGGTTTACTACCATACTTGATGAGTTCCAGTCGTTCTGAAATCAATTCCTGCGAATAAATTGTATTGTCCATACCTGGTTTCGAACCTACCTAGCCTAGTTACTTCTGTACCTAATATACGTACGCTAACCATTGGGCTATCGGCTATACTTGCGGTTTTTCATCAAGAAACGGAATACATGGTTACATTGAACGAGAAGAGTAATGACGACATTTCACATTTTATTTATATATGTATATATATATGTGTGTGTGTGTTTTTTTTAAGAGGTGTAGCGGGAAAATGCCTGCCCACCGTAGCAAATAATTGCCGTGTGTCGGGCTTGCACCAACTAAAAACCCCCGTTCCTCTGTGGCCTTACAAATTCTCCCGCGGAACGACCGCTAGGTATTACATCGCGGGAGAGGCCTTAGCCGTAGCTCTTCCTACAGTGCTGTCAGACGACCTTACATCCCCCATTCCACTCGAGATGGTACGAGTGGTCTAGGGGTTCGTGTCGCTGTTTTCATCTATGACTGCCTGGTCTTCCGGCGTCGTCTTCTTCCTCGCGCGTTCTGCACGTCGCAATTCCTTCATTACTGCGGCAGCATAAGCCGATACCGCTGTCCATGCGTCTGCTGACTTCAGCATTAACTCAACCAGGTTGTCCGGGGTGATGCGGGTCTCCAGCTGATTCTTGACTATCGCGCGGGAGGCACTAAACCGTGGGCACTGGAACAATGCATGTTCAGCGTTCTCCTCGACTGCTACACATGCTGGGCAGTCCGGGGAATCTTCATAATTAAACTTATAGAGATAAGCCCGGAAGCAGCCGTGTCCTGAGATCACTTGAGTGAGATAATAGTTGAGTTCCCCATGTAGACGGTTCACCCATATCTCCACCTTCAGGATTAGTCGATGTGTCCACCTTCCCTTGGTAGAGGCGTCCCACATCGTCTGCCACTGGTTGAAACTGGTTGCTCGCGCTTCTGTGCTTGCATAACTGGGATTTCTAGCTCCCTTCTGCTGGTACATCGATCTACGCTCCTCAGCGAGCACCTCAATGAGCAGCATTCCCGCGATAACGTTGGTAGCGTCCTCGGAGACAGTGCGAAATGCACAGGCTACCCTCAAGGCGTTGACGCGATTCGTTGCTGCAGCCTTCCTGCGGTACTTCTGGATTTTCAGTGCGTCAGCCCATATGGGTATGCCGTAGGTGAGCAGTGAGGTCGTCACTGATGACAGCAGTTTCCTCCTTTTCTGTCTGGGGCCACCAACATTAGGCATGAGTCGCGCCAGTTTGGTCACCACCCGAGCGGCCTTTATGCTGATCTGCTCGGTTTGCTCTTTGAAGTTCAGCCTCGCATCGAGAATCACACCCAGGTACCGAATGAACGGTTGGGATGTGATTTCGGCGTTTCCAACCCTGAGCGTTACCGTTTCCATCACCTTCCTGCTGGATACGAGGAGTACTTCTGTTTTGTGGGCTGCAAGCTGCAGTCCCACAGAAGACATCCATTCCTTTATCTTGGCGAAAGCTTCGCCGAAGAGTGCGGTGATTTGCTCCACGAATTTGGCGATGACAATCAGCGCCGCGTCATCTCCAAACGCTACGACGGACACTCCTTTCGGCAATTGTAATAGCAGCAGATCATTGTACATGATGATCCACAGAAGCGGTCCAAGTACAGAGCCCTGAGGAACTCCTCCAGTCACCCTATACGTCTTCGGTCCATCCTCTGTGTCGTATATGAGCCACCTATTATATAGGTAACTCGCCACTATTCTCCGTAGGTACCATGGTACACCTAATGTTGTTAGGGCATCCATGATACACTTCCATATCGCCGAGTTGAAAGCGTTTTTGACGTCGAGAGCGACAACTGCGCAGTACTTCTTGGACCCTCTTGTCCATCGTTTCCCCGCAGTCGACTCCTGCGCCTGCTTCACCTCTGTGTTAATGGAATATTGCCGTTGGAATATTGCCGTTGCCAACTTGATCGCTGCCTTGAGTGCGATGTTGGGTATCCCATCCATGCCGGGGGCTTTATTGTTGGCCACCCTGGCAATCGCCGTAAGAAGCTCTTCTTCAGTAATGGCTGGGATGTCCTCATCGACGTCCTCTGCGAGCTGGTAGTCCTCCTCGGGTTGCTCAGGGAACAGATGTGTAACAATCTTTTCCAGTAGGGCTGCGTCCACAGGCGATGGCATCGGCTGGTTTTTCAGCCGAGTCATTACTACTTTGTATGGCCTACCCCAGGGAGCATCTTCCACCTCGCTGAGCAGTTCGCCCCAGCTTTCAGCTTCACTCTGCTGGATAGCCTTTTTAAGCTTCAAGCGCGCCTTCCTGTGCTGTTCTTCCAAATCGGGGAACGAGCGTTTGCCTCGAGATCGTTGCGCTCGGCGGCGAGGTCGCTGACACTCCCTTCGGAGGCCGGCAATTCGTTCGCTCTACCAGTGTACCGCTGGTCGGAAGTCGACATCACGTTTCCGTGGCATTGTGGCATCGCATGCTTCGGTGACCCTCTACATGACCACCTCGACCTTCTCGATGCACTTTCCGCTGCAAGGGGGCTGGTGTCAAAAGTTTCACAAAACAAGTCCGCGTCAAACATTTTCGCTTTCCAGCCCTTCCCGTTTGTCTTCGGTGCCTTCGCTATTCTGCTGAAGTCTCCGCGAATCTCCCAGAGAATCGCTTGATGATCACTGTGATTGTAGATATCACTGACTACTCAGTGGCACTGGTTGCCTCTGGCCAGGCTACGACTCACAAAAGTGAGGTCCACTATAGAGGAGGCTTCACCTTTAACAAAAGTGGGCTTTGTACCTGCATTAAGTAGTACTACATCCAATAAGGACATAGCCTCAAGCAGGGCTTGACCCTTCCTGTTCGTCACTTTACTACCCCATTCCACAGCCCACGCGTTGTAATCTCCGGCTATGGCTACCGGGAATCGTTCTTTAGTGTGTGCGACTAAGTTGTCGAGAAAATTTTCAAACTCATCAGTCGTCAGGCTAGGCGGTGCGTAACAACTGTAGAAATGAACTCCTTTGGCTTTTATTCTCACGAAACCAGTTTCCATCCGACTCGCAAGATCCTGAAATGGAAGCTTTCCGCAAGACCAAATTGCGGCCTTTCCACTTGCGTCAGATTCCCAGGGTTGCGTGTCTAGATGTCTATATGGTTCCGAGAGTATCGCCAAGTCAGGCTTTAGCTCGCGCACAGTCCGCATGAGCAGATCCTGTGCGGCTTCACAATGGTTGAGGTTGAGCTGGAGTACTCTCATTTGCATCATTTTTGGAGTGCCTGGAGAGCCTGGAGAGCCCGCGTATACGCTGGACATCGGCTGCTACCTGCGATGTGGGCTGTGGGTGCTCCATCTCCCGCTTCTACACATATGACACACTTTGCGCTTGCTATGCATTCGGCAACTTTTTGGCCAGTGATACCGCACTTGATGCAGTCTTTAGCCCGGTCGACGCTGCTCTTGCAGTTCCGTGATAAGTGTCCAAATTTCTAGCACTTGAAACACTTCAGTGGCCTCACCACCTCTCGGATTCTGCAATTACACCAGCCGACTCGGATGATTCCTGTATCCAGAAGTTTCCGGGCAGCAGGCACCATGATTCGTATTACCCCGGTCTGAGTCCTGCCATATGTTGCCTATATGCTTATATGCTTTACGCAGAGACTTAAGAGTGTTCCGTGGCTGGATAGTACGGTCTCAAGACTCTCTGCAGGGCCACCGATATCTCCTCCTTCGTCGCATCCTCTTCCAGGTCCTTGATCTCCAGGTCCACTTCCTGGACTGTACTCTGCACCGTTGCTGATTCGCCAAGAACACCTTCGAATTGGTTTCGCAATTCCGGTGCTTTGGCTGAGCTCTCCTTATTCAGAACGATCAGCAGATCTCCCGCGTTCGTTCTGCGTACCTTTTGGACGCATTCACCTGCATCCTTGAGCGCCGAATCCTTCTTTATACGACTCAAGATCTCCGCATAGCTCAAGTCACCCTTTTTGTTGATGACGAGAGCGTTGGGTAGAGTCGGCCGTTGGCGAGGTTTCTGCGGCTTCTTCTGAGGCTGCGTCTGGGATATCTTGTGCGATCTTTTCTTTTTTCCGGCAGTCTGCCACTCCTGCTCTGATCGCACGCCTCCTTTATCCTCGGGTTGACCAGCCAGCTCCTCCAGCTGCTTTTTCTTCTTCGGCTCCTTTCCCTCGGTCGACGTTGGTGTAACCCGCTTTCTCCTCTTCGCCTTGCTTACTTGCGTCGAGGTACCGTCCACGTCCATGCCTTCATCGTTCCTCTCCTTGTTAGGTAGAGTCGATTTCGCTTGGCTTATGGTTGGCGTGGTTTGCGTACCTCCAGTCGACGTTTCCGCCTGTGGCTTTGCACTCCACGTTACCAGGTCCTCTATACTTTTCCAAGTACTGGTAAGCATAGGAACCCACCGCTGGATCTCTTTGTCGAGGTTTTTCTTCTGCTGAACAAAGGAGGCTAGGCTCTCCAGCGTCTTTCCGTGCCTCTCCACCAACTTCTGTGTCTGTGTGTGTGTGTGTGTGTGTGTGTGTGTGTGTGTGTGTGTGCGCGCGCGCGCGCGCGTGCGTGCGTGTGCGCGCGTGCGTGCGGGCGTGCGTGCGTGCGTGAGTGTGTGTGTGTGTGTGTGTGTGTGTGTGTGTGTGTGTGTGTGTGTGTGTGTGTGTGTGTGTGTGTGTGTGTGTGTGTGTGTAATACATACGCACGTGCGTGTATGTGTAAATGTGTAGGTGTGTGGCTGAGTCGGCGTATTATCTGCATTATTGAATACATACGAAAGTCAAATTCTTGAATCGAAGTATTTATTTTTCTTTTACAATATCATCGTACAAATCTACTGTTCATGTTCCATTATGTAAAAATAAAACACCCTTAAGGCGGGATATACATTTACAACGATAATAAAACAAAAAATACGAAGACTGTGTTGGTAAGATCATTGAATGTTGTCTCAATGATGATATCAATGTAAAAACGATTAATCAGTAAAAACATTAACACATACAATCGATTTCTTAGTATTGTACTTTAATAATATTCCTTTATTATTTGACATTTACATCAAGTCTGCTTATAAATCGTTTCATACGTACTTCAGCAGCGAATACGTCATTCGAGTACTTTGTAAACAAATGTATCTTACGAAAACAAACAAAAAATGGACCCTGCAGAAAAACGGCAATCACCGCTGTGTTAAAAAAAAATGTTTCGAGTCTCGGTGTTGATTGACATCTTTTAGGTCAGTCTAAAAAAATCCGAAACGGAAATCTTTCGTCATCGGTCGATGTAAAATTGAATTTGAAAAGTTGAACAACGAAAATTGATGCTTTTAACGAATAATCGCTTATGTGTCAAAAAATGGGAAATAAAAAAGAGCATCGATTGTAAATCGGCCAATAGCGTAGGTTTTTATAACGCACTTGGGCATACAATTTTTCAGGAACTTTTTATCCACTCTGCATATCGCAATTTTTGGCATTCATAGATACTTTTACGGGATATTGGAAACATATACGTTAGGTCCCTCATTTTCGTTAGTGGATAATATTCCGAAACTATAAAATTGATATAACTCAAGTATAATACCGCAATATATAAAAAGAAGTAGCTTACAGTGAATAACCCGACTGTGAAAAGTTCTCCCATGTGTGAAAATAGTAGAATGCAAAAAGGTATCGATCACACATAAATTTGTAAAGTCGATTTGCGAAGTTGCACACTTAACATTTATTTTTCAATCCACAGTACCAGCCATAAAAAGCATTAATATAGTTGGTAATTCGCCTTTTGAAAGAAATTAATTTATTCCCTCGTATGAATTTATTGTCACCTTTGTCCAATTTTTTCTCGTGGCTGTCGTGAGGACCCATCGGGTTACCTGAAACAAATGACCACGTGATATTTTTTTCACAATAAATATCGATTACTTTAACGGATAATCGCTTATGTGGCGAAAATTGAACAAGAAAAAAATGCATTCATTGTGAATCAGCGAACAACTGTGCTTTTTTACGTACTTGGGGGTACAATTTTTCAGGTACTTCTTATCCACTCTGCATATCGCAACTTCCGCCAATCCAAGATACTCTTGCAATGTATTGGAAATACGTTATGTATGTGGGGTACCTCACTTTCACAAATAAATGATATTCCAAAACCATGAAAGCGATATAATATCGGTATAATATCGCATTATACTAAAATAATTAGCTTACGGCGAACAACTCGACCGCAAAAAGTTGTCCGAAGTGTAGGAAGAGTCGAATGCAAAAAGGTATCGATGACACATGAATTTCTAAAGTGGATTCCTAATGTTGCACATTTAAGAATTTTCTTTCTCTCCGTAGAGCCCGGAAATGAAATCCTTGGCAAATTTGGCAACAGGCCTTTGGTGAGAAATCTATTCTTTCCCGCGTATAAGTTTATTGTTACCTTTGTCCGGTTTTTTCTGGTCGCCATCACGAGGACCCATCGGCTGACCCGAAACAAGCGGCCGCATTGTGTTTTTTTTGTCTGACGTTGGAACATTTTCTTTAACAATAAAAAATCAATACTTTAACGAATAATCGCTTATGTGGCAAAAATAGGCTATTTTACTGTAAGTAAGAAAAATACTAAGAATAAACACGGTAGTTTTCGCGACGAGCTATCGATTAATGTTGGTTTTAATTTATAAAAACACTACATAAATTCCATACTTCATTTTTTTTAAATTACTTTTTCTAGCCGTTCAACGAACATGCGAAACGGTAGCCGCCATAACGGATTCCGACGTGACGTCATTATCATAGTAAACAAAGAGAGTGGTAGAGGTATTACTCTCTAACCTGTGAAAGAAAGCGTCGCCAAATATATATTCTCGTTTGTCATAGTGAAAATTTTCAAATAGCTATCTGTACTTCAGAAAAGAACAAATGAGTTTTTTCGGACTATTACTTTGGAACTCTTCTCGCAAGTTTTAACCAATTCTTCCGAACATTTATATCAATTGGTATTTTAATGCGCAACTTTCCTGATGTTTTTACATCAATATTCTTACATTTAGGAACAACACACCAATGATTAGGATCGTAACTCACTTTGGACAAAAAAAATTACTTATTCACAATTAGCGCAGCGCGGATGTTTACTAAGCAAGTAACGTCACGAATCCTAGCAGCCTGGCGGCTAGCGTGTTCGCGCGAAAATTCAAATGCATTTTAATGGCACTTATCGATTTCATGGAATTGAAATAAAAATTCAAGTAGTTTATTACCACCAAAGGATCAAATTGAGACACCTTTCAAGAAGGGTGTAATTCCCTATTACGGAAGAAAAAAATTCATTCATTGGAGCTCGGACAACAATGTTGCTTTTTTTAATTACGTACTTGGGTGTACAATTTTTCAGGTACATTTTATCGACTCCATCTCCATGGGTGGATAATATCCCAAAACCATAAAATTGATATAGCATCGGTATGTCACCGGAATATATAAAAACAATAATCTTACGGTGAATAACCCGACTGCAAAAAGTTCTCCCAAGTGTGAAAAGAGTCGAATGCAAAAACGTATCGATTGCACATAAATTTGTAAAGACGATTCTTGAAGTTACACATTAAAAATGTTCCTTTCGAACCAGAGAGCCAGGTAATAAAATCATTTGTATATTTGGTAACTCGCCCTTTGCGGGAAATGAATATTTTCCCTCGTACAAATTTGTTGTTACCTTCGTCGTCCGGTTTTTTCTGGTCGCTGTCGTGAGGACCCATCGGGCTACCTGAAACAAGTGACCACATGATGTTTTTTTCCTTTAACAATAAAAATCGATTACTTTAACAAGTAATCGCTTCTGTGGCGAAAATTGGGCAAGAAAAAATGCACTTATTGGAAATCGGCCACCAACTCTGCTTTTTTTACGTACTTGGGGGTACAATTTTTCCTGTACTTTTTATCCATTCTGCATATCGCAATTTTTGCCAATCTAAGGTACTCTTACGGTATATTGAAAATACATCATGTATGTTGGGTCCCTAATTTTCACGAGTGGATTATATTCCAAGAGCATAAAATTGATGTAATATTGAATAATATATGTAATAATAATAGCAAGTGTAGGAAGAGTCGAATGCAAAAAGGTGTCGGTTACACATAAATTTCTGAAGTCGATTACTAAAGTTGCACATTAAAGATCTTTTTTTTCGCTCCGTAGAGCCAGGAAATGGAATCCTTTACAAATTTGGTAACTCGCCTTTTGTGAGAAATATATTTTTTTCCCGCGCATAAATTTATCGTTACCTTTGTCCGGATTTTTGTGGTCGCCATCGCGAGGATCCATCGGCTTACCTGAAACAAGCGACCACATTGTGTTTTTTTGTTTTGTTTCACATTGGAACATTTTCTTTAACAATGAAAAATCATTACTTTAACGAATAATCGCTTGTGTGGCAAAAATTGAGCAAGAAATGAATTCACTCATCGGAACTCAGGCAACAATGTGACTTTTTTCGAATTACGTACTTGGATGAATAACTTATCAGGTATCCTCCCTGCATACCGCAATTTTTGCCAATCTAACATAAGATACTCTTGCAATATACTTGAAATATGTTATATATGTTGGATACCCCATTTCCATGAGTGGATAATATCCCAAAAGCATAACGTTGATGCAGGATCGGTATATCACCGCAATGTATGAACAAAATAAGCTTACGGTGAATAACCCGAGTGCAAAAAGGTCTCCCAAGTGTGAAAAGAGTCGAAAGCAAAAAGATATCGATTATACATAATTTTTTAGAGTCGATTCTTCCCGTTGCACATTACAATTTTTTCCCGATCCAAAGAGCCAGAAAATGAAATTTTTCAAATCTTGGTAAAGCGCCTTCTGTAAGAAATTTATTTTTTCCTGGGTATGAATTTATTGTTACCTTCGTCTGGTTTTATCTCGTGGCCGTCTTTGTGACCCATCGGGTTTCCTGAAACAAGCGTCGACATGGTGATTTTTTTGCCGTTTTCTTGAAGATTTACTAATTTCACATCTGGAATTATTATTATTATTTTTTTTTGAATTTTTGTTATTTTATATACAGGATATACGCAAAAGTTTCGGGCCCCCGTATATTTTTTAGCAAACCTATAAAATATTTGATTTCTGAACTCGTTGATCATTTCAAATTTTCAAGAGAGCTACGATATGAATAATAGCGTGAAATATTATTCTTTCGTATGGTGAATTATTTGTGTACAGTGTCGAACGAGTTTCGTCCGTGTGCAAAAGTATCGGGCCGCTATTTCGCCCGGCTTCGTACGCAAAGTTTGTTGGCATTTACTTTCGTTATTTGCTTGAAAACATGCATGACAATGAAAAATCAGTATTATTTCTGCTGCGATGGCGAAGCACACGAATATTGTGGTCCGTAAAATCGCGTTTATACTTTTTTCACATGGAAAGAGTCCTCGCGATATTACGACTACTATAACCATTGGGACAAGTACGGTCAATCGTATTATTGGTAAATATAAATCAAGAAATTCGTTGTGTGATAAAAGTCGAAGTGGTTGACCGCGAAAAACTACGGAAAACGTTGACAAAATTATGAAAAGGAAGTGCGTTTCGAATCCACGAAAAACTGCAGAAGGCATTCCGAGAGAATTACGTAGTGAAAATCGTGCCGACATAAGACGTGGAGTTCAGTATCGTGACGTCTGAAGGCTGTAGGACTGATTGGACGCATTAGTGTAAAGAATCATAAGGCCAGATTGAATTTTGAAAAAAAAAAATATCAGCATTGGACAGCACCAAATTGGCGGAAAACGCTTTTTCCGATGAATCCAAATTTCAATAATTCGAAAGGATGGTCAGAAGTGCGTATGATGTCCAACAGTTACCACATTCACCGTAAGGTATCAAATTCCTACCGTAAAACACGGTGGCAGGAATATTGGAGTTGGGGAGCATTTTCTGACGACGGCGTTGGTCCGCTGGTAGAACTTCTAAGCAATATGGACGCTACAATCTACAGAAATATATTGCAAGACCATATGCTCCTATTTGCAACGAAAAAAATGCCGCGTGGTTGGCTTTTTTCAACATGATAACGACCCCAAACATGCTTCACGTCTTGTAAAAGATAATCTTCGAACACGAAAAGTACGCCTTCTCGACTGGCCATCGCAATCATCGGACTTAAATCCGATTGAGCACTTGTGGCAAGAACAGAAATATCGTGTTGGAACAAAAAATGACCCTAACAAGACGGAATTGTGGAATCATTTGCGACGTGAGTGGAGAAAACTTGCCACGAGAACGGATCTCACAATTAAGGGTCCAGTCCACTTTGAAAATTTCAAAAAATCGATTTTTTTTTACTGTTTTCGAAAGTACATACATTCAGAAATATTGTGTCAAAATTAAGGTAAGAGTATTGTGTCAAGTTTAGGTAAGAGTCTTTTATAGTATAAACTTCAAACGCGTTTTTCTCGAAACAACGTTTTCAAAATCTAGCTCCATCGTATCTGTGAAACTAATAAACCGATTCTCTTGAAATTTGAACCACATATTGTAAACATGATTGGCAACAAAACAACTCTCGATGGTTTTAAAATTTTTATTTTTACTCTTCTTTTTTGCGAAAAACTGCGAAAAACGCGTTTTCGTTTTACTTTTTTCGTTTTTCATCTGCCATTTTTTTATTTTTTGATAAAACTTGATATCCGAGGGTCATTTTGTAGCTGATGTCATACTGAATGTAATCGACTTTAATTTATTTGTTTCAGACAAGCCGTTGCCGAGTTGTGATGGAGCTACCTAGCCCACCTATTTTTGAGGCGTTACGTTAAACTATAGTTGTTGTACTTAAAAATGAATAAAAATGAATAATTTTTTTTTGTATTTCAAGACTTTATTTATCAAGCCCAACAACTTTTATATTCATATATTTTATCAAATCCTGCAAAAATCGCGAAAATATCCTTTTTTCGTGTCTCCAAAGTGGACTGGCCCCTTAATAGCGTCTATGCCTCGTCGATGGGCCGCAGTTATTGCTGCTAAGGGCACGGCAACAAAGTACCGAGTCTAGTGAAAGGAGGTAAAATTTTGTTTTGTTATTTTCAAAAATTTTGTTGCTTCCCACACGCAATACTATGTGGCTCGATGTTTCTGCACACTCGTTAAATAAACAGTGATAGACAATCAAATATTTGAGAACAATATCTTTTCATAAAATTAAATGTTTTCAAATATAAGTGGATATGCCTGAAAAATAGGATGGGCCAACTGTTGCACGAAACTGTATATGTTATAGTATTTTAAAAACGAAACTGCCACATTTATAATGTTATTATTTTTTGTGAATTATGATATAGTCTATGAAGATTGGCGAACGAAAAAATTATTTCCTTTTTTATCGTTCAATATATTCATCTCAAGTGCAATTGTTTCGCTGCTAGTGATTTGAAATCTAATTGATCGAGAGCAGCCAATCTGGTGTGGTTTCTTACCGGTGGAATGCGTTGGTTGATTATTTTTTGATTGTTGCTGACTTTCGGTACATCTCGGCCCCTGCCATCCTGGACGGCATGTGCAATGTCCGTTGTCCGAACTACATTCTCCACCATTTTCGCACTCGCAATGTTCAGTGCAATTAACCCCGAAAGTACCAGGTGGACAGGGAGTTTGACAACGTTCGCCTTGCCAGCCTGGAGGACACCGGCAGCTCCCTGAAATTCGTAGATATCGAAATAAATTGAATAAACCACGAAAATTGCTGCGATTAATTAATTTGTCGAACTGATTTATAAATGTACCTAAAATCTAGAGAAAATTTCCGTTTTCATTGAATGGTTTACAATCTAAATATCTTGAAAAAGTAATTGGTTTCGCGATCGAAACGAGCTTCGATCTAGCCGAAAAAAAATCACTGAACGTAGAAAAATGCCTAAACGTTCATGAATTTTGAATTCTCTAGACTACCTAGCGACGCAATGAAGTACAAATTAAAACTGAATTTCAATTGGAAATTGAGAAAGACGATCACAATGACAAGGATAATTATTCTATGTGATCGTATGTTATTATTCAAGCTACATAATAATAGAAATAATATTCGATATATAGCGTACCAAATTACAGCCAGAAACTGAAGCTGCGATGATGTATATTTTTATTTAAACAAATTTATCTCTCGAGTTCCAAAGTTTACCCCTGCGGGTTTTTACGTATTACCATTTCCAGTTGAACTACAGGCTGTAGTTCAACTACAGGAACTACAGTTGAACTACAGAACTACAGCCTATCACTTCCTACAGGCGCTTCGCGAATCAAACCTAACTTTCGTTTCGTCCACAGCAGTCTAAAGCTACACTATACTGCATTTGCCGAGGAAACTGTGGTGAACCCCTACCGGTATAGATGACCCCATATTCCTCTAATTCTCTAGTGCACAGACATTTCACCCAAGTATCTACACGAAGGTCTCAAAATTGTCATTGCTATTCATAAGTGTCGGTGCTTCGACAATATACCTTTTTAGCCTTTCCTCAACTTGTTCTTCGTTTTCTTTTATAATGTTTTGCCTCGTTTTGTACTGATCTAGCTTATTATCGAAAAATGCGATTCGCTGGAGCACCTTAATTCAAATGGTTAAAAACCGAGATGAGCGTCATTAGCACACTGTAATGAGAGTACCCTATTCAAATGAGGAGTGATAAGATATTCCAGATCATCCAGACAGAGCTCGTAGGCGAAAACAAGATGTTAATCGGCATTTAACTAATTCAAATATGAGCGAGTATTTGAGTAACTAAAAAAATCAACTTACCAGTGACGTGATTGCATTCTCCGCGCTCACTGCAATCGCAACGATTTGCGCAAGCCAGTCCCCATTCACCTGGCGAGCACTGATGTTCACAATCGGACCCTTGATAACCTGGTTGAGAAATGTATTTTTGATGACTTTGCGTTATGTCGTTGTCGCTGCGCTCTACATATGCAAAATGGTGTTGAAATTGGCTGCGCGAGTGATCAACTTTTCCACAGCTGTTCGTTATTCTTCATTTACTGTGATCAAAATTACAATGTTCCCACATACGAAACTGGACAAAATGAAGTGCTCACCTTGCCGTTTATTTGGCATTGTTCCGTGCGCACTCTCCATTGCCCAGTGGCGTATATGCAAAAATAAAGAACTGAGATAACGATCATATTAGGGTCATCCCGAGATGGCTATTTTCCCAAGTACCAAACATTGCAAACAGCGTATAAGAATATGTTTCAAGCAAGTGTGAATGCGGAGAAGGAAACTAATGAATGGTTTTGCGATTGTCGCTCCACAATCCATCACACTTCCGTGATCCTGTTCCCATCTGAATTGTCGAGTTACCTGGTCTGCAGTTGCACCGTCCATCGACCGGTGAGCAGGTGGCGCCGTTCACGCAGGTACACTTCTTCGCACATTTTTCGCCGTAGGTGCTGTTGGAGCAAGTCTCGAGGCATTTATCGCCGCGAAAGCCGGCGGCGCATGTGCAAGTGCCGTCAATATGCGAACACACCTCGTTGATACTGCAGGTACAATCGGACTTGCAGTTCTCGCCGTACTTTTTTTCGGGACAAGTCAGCTCACAATCATCGCCGAGAAAGCCGGCGGTGCATGTGCAGGTGCCGTCAACATGCGAACACGCTGCGCCGTTCTTGCAGGTACATGTATAGTTACAGCCCGGGCCGTAGGTGCTGTTGGAGCAAGTCTCGAGGCATTTATCACCGCGAAAGCCGGCGGCGCATGTGCAAGTGCCGTCAATATGCGAACACACCTCGTTGATACTGCAGGTACAATCGGACTTGCAGTTCTCACCGTACTTTTTTTCGGGGCAAGTCAGCTCACAATCATCGCCGAGAAAGCCGGCGGTGCATGTGCAGGTGCCGTCAACATGCGAACACGCTGCGCCGTTCTTGCAGGTACATGTATAGTTACAGCCCGGGCCGTAGGTGCTGTTGGAGCAAGTCTCGAGGCATTTATCGCCGCGAAAGCCGGCGGCGCATGTGCAAGTGCCGTCAATATGCGAACACACCTCGTTGATACTGCAGGTACAATTGTAATTGCAGTTCTCGCCATACGTTTTGTCGGGGCAAGTCAGCTCACAATCATCGCCGAGAAAGCCGGCGGTGCATGTGCAGGTGCCGTCAACATGCGAACACGCTGCGCCGTTCTTGCAGGTACATGTATAGTTACAGCCCGGGCCGTAGGTGTTGTTGGTGCAAGGTTTTTCGCACTGCTCCCCCCAGAAACCCGGAAGGCACGCGCACTCCCCTTTCACCCAGTCACATGTTTCAGCATTATGGCAATCACAAGGGTACCAGCATCCGGTCCCGTATTTCCCGGGACGGCACTCCTTATCACACGTACCATTGATGTTCGAACAGGCGATGCTCGGCTTGCAATTACACGTGCCCGAGCATTTCAATCCGTATTTGCCGCTGGGACATACCTCCTCACAATATTTGCCGTTGAATCCTGCCGCGCAAATGCACTCGCCCGTAACACGATCACAATCCGCGTTGCTGTAACATTTGCACCTCGTCGTGCAATTGATGCCCCAATAGTGATCGGGACAACGTTCGGCGCACACGGCACCGAACCATCCAGCGGGGCAGATACATTCGCTTGTGCCGTTTTCGCAGAAACCACCGTTCTGACAGGGACAAGGCGTCGTACAGGGAACCCCGTCGGCACAGGTTTCATTGCACGTCGGTCCCTTGAACCCGGCGGTGCATGTACATTTGCCAGAGACGACATCACAGTTTCCGTTGATACAAGAACACCTACTCTTGCAATCCTTACCGTAGCTATTGTCCGCACACTTTGTTTCGCATTTTGTACCCTTCCAGCCATTTGTGCATTTGCAGATACCGTCCATTCGATCGCACTTTTCTCCGTTCTGACACTCGCAGGTTTCATTACAGGCAATGCCCCATTTTCCGGCTCTACAGGCTGATGGACATTACGAACGGTACGACTATATCATTTTTGTTGATCTACCTACTGGGAATGGGGTTTAGGTGTATTACTTCGAACATGCGATACTTTCGACTACCATCTGAATTCATTGCTCGAACGAAGCCCGAAAGACATCCAGCCTCGCTAGAATTCTCGCAACAATGTTGGAAATCCTGCTGGGAATGCGGAACCTCGACATGTGTCTGGATTCTTGTGTTACTCTTTTCAGAATGGTTCGACGCATCTACTATTTCAGCAGACACATCTACCCCTTCATTTGATAGTTTTTTTTTATTTTTCGCTTTCAGTGTGATTGTTGAAAATCTGCCTCATTACCTCATTGTCAGATTCTTACGCAGCAATATCTTTCTCTCTCTCCTTTTCCATTATTAAGCTTTTCTCAATATCGGCAAAATTTTGTTCACCTGGTCATTTAATTTTTACGGTCACAGTTTTGTGGTTTTTTTTCCTTTAATATTCAGTTCGTTGAAAATAATTATCTGTGAAGACAATCTATAAAATTTATATGGGAAATAAATATTAAAAAAAAACAATCTTTTATTTAATGTACCTACTAAAAAGAAGAAAATAATTGTTTTAACAAGTCACGTATATGTGACTACAAATAAAAGCTTGGGGCGCTCGACTTTTTAAACGTTTAATAACATTTCATCAATCCAGTTTCATTAACCGTATTTAATTTAGCAGAAGAGTAATTAGAGAAATTATCGTCACACGTTTATACTCAGTTTCAGGATTTTTATTTAAGAAATCCAAGGCTGTTTTACAGTAAATTGAATACAGTTGATATATTAACGGATTTGTGTAAATTAACGATTATATGTCAAAGATTTGAGCGCCCCAAGATTTTATTTTTAGTCACATATACATGACTTGGTAAAAAAAATTATTTTACTTACGAATTTTTAGTACTTTTTAGTACTTATAACTACTTTTTAGTACATTAAATAAAATCTTGTTTTTTTAAATATTTTTTTACATATAACTTATGCTCAACTTTTTAGTCTTTAATTGATTCACTAGTTAGTTGTTACTAATAGTTTACGAGTTTGTACGTAAGGAACATGGGATGCGTGTAAAAAAGAACAAAGACTGTAATTTGGATTAAACTTACGACTAATTGCTGCATATAAACTTTTGACATACATACAGAGTCGGCTACGAATTTGTTTGTATGTGTTAGTGATACTGTATATGGATGATTAGATATCGCTAATTCTACATAAAAAGTTACAAATTTTGTGGATTTTTTTTTTTCAAGTTCAATCACGCATTGTCACCTTTTACATGCATATTTGCAAAATTTCAGAGCTCTAAGTAGTCGTCAAGTGGGTAAAATATCGATTTTCCGTTTCACATCTCACAGAAAGACCAGTTAAATAAAAGCTTGTAATATGTGAAAACTACATACAACCCCCGATTGGCCGTGAACGTTTTTTTTTATTCGTTTATTTTTTCCATTGCCTATTTGTTTGTTTGCTTGTGGTCTTTTGTCGTTGGCATTCAGATATTTAATACGAACGTTACATTTTGTTTGTTTGTATGCTTGTTAATCGCAACTGTTACTAACTACACGACGTAGGAATGCGCAATGCCCCGAATCGTTCTCCACACTATAATCTATGCCGCTGTGAAAGATTCATCGAGATCGATTCAATAGCTCTCGAGTTTTAAGCGCGCAAATATACATAAAGACAGACATTTCTTTGTAAATAGATTTTTTCTACTTTTTAAAAACTATTACGAATGTTCTGTGAAGAAACTACGTGAAAAAAGATTACATAGTGAGGTATTATACCCTACGCCTAAATCAAATGGCACCCGATTCTTTTTTACTCTTTCCACTCAATTTAAGCTGTTGTATCTGCTTGGATGGATGGAGCGCGCAGTCTTGTTTTCTATAAATTTTGTTCGAATTCTAACCAGACATTGTTCATATCATTATGCATGTTTGAGTGAAATTTCAGAACAGTCGACTATTTAGATTGGAGATGCTGGGTTTTAAAATTGCAACTTTCAACACTGCAGGGTCTGCATTGAAATTCGGACAGAAAAATGTTCCGTAAAAAAAATATTTATCCCCTATAATAAGAAGACATATGCCAACACCACAGAACAGTATTGTTCAAGATTTTGAGAAAAAAAATAATTATCGTGTTCCTAAAGTTAAAAATGTTGTCAAAAAAAATGTTTGCATTATAAATATTAATATTTTATATTGTTTATGTTATCTTCATTAACAAATAAAAGTGTTGTATCATTCGTAACTAATTAAAAACTTTGTTCGATTAAAAATTACTTTCAAATAAAAATTTGTGTTGCAGTATTATTTTAAATATGCCGCGCAAACTCACGTCATTGGATACGTGGAACGATGCGGTCTTGCCATATGTCTTCTTATTATAGGGGAAACATATTTTTTACGGAAAATTATTCTGTCTAAATTTCAATGCAGACCCTGCAGTGTTAAAAGTTGCAATGGTAAAACCCATTATCTCCCAATCTAAATAGTCGACTGTTCCGAAGTTTCACTCAAACATGCATAATGATATGAACAATGCCTGGTTAAAATTTGAACAAAATCTATAGAAATCAAGATTGCGCGCTCGTACTACCTTAAGAGGTCTTCTCACTTGAGACGCTTTCATGATTTTTTTTCATACGCTTATATTATAGATATTGATATAAAAGTTGTTGCACTTAATAAATACACTTTCGAAATACATTTAAACATTTTTTTTATTGTTTTAATTCACTATTTATAGACAAAAATGGTAGTTAAAAAAATGTCCTAAAAAATTGTAGGTCTGCGCTGTTGATGAAATATCGGAGATGGATCATCCGAAACAAAAAAATCAAACAGTTTTAGATTCAGTATGTTAATGGCTATTGAACATGTCAGACGATTTTTCATATATGGAAAAAAAACAAAATGGCGGACATTTTTCGAAAAACCAGAAAAACGCTATAGCTATAGTTGTAAAGAATAGGTGGTTGAAATTTCATAAGGATCGGTTCAGTAGTTTCGAAGATTTTATCAACAAGCCATCGAAAAACGTTGTTTCGAGAAAAACGCGTTTAAAGTTTGTTTGGGTTACTTAAATACGTCAACATTTTTTAAAATGCATTCCGAAAGTGTATTTATTGATTGTATTTATTAACGTTCATATCAATATCTATAATATCAACCTATCAAAAAAATGTATGAATATAGCCTTTTCGGCGTCTAAAGTGAGAAGACCCCTTGAAGAAAAGGAAACTATTTTTAATCATGCTACGCGAATCTTTAATGTTCTTTTGACTTTTGGAAAGAGCAGATGCTGTGGAACGTGGATAACTTTGTCGGTGGCTGATAAAATCGAACTTACGGTCCCAATTGCAATAGGGTCCTTCCCATCCGTTGATACATGTGCACTCATCCTCCTTTGGACAATCATAGCTGTAAGTATCTGATGGCATCGGCGGTTCGCAGGCTCCGTTCATTTCATTATAACCGTCGCAACACCGGAAAGTGGGCTTTAACACCTCTATCGGCTGCACCCAGAGAATTGTTACTTTGATTCATGAATACCCAATGAAGAAACAAAACGATACCGAATTAGTTGACTCACCATCTCTTTAACGATTTCCATCACGCGTGGTTCCGAGCCCGGTACTCTGATCGTATAGCTTATTGAACGATTGGGGAATGTCAATTTACTGGAAAGTGAAAAAATCATTGACGCAGTTAAAAAAACGAATAAATACATAATAATCACTACTCGTATAAGGATCAATGAAGAAGCAACAATACAACATCAAAAGCACAACAGTATAATTGCTCTCCGTCATTAGCATTTGCCAGCTGTAGAATTGATACAGGCACAACGAGACTTGCGGGCTTAACTGATAATACTTGCAATGTCACTTACCCCTCAACGCCAACGCAAGTCCTTATATCGCGGAAATCTTCCGTAACGAAACTCGATAACGTCATTAAAGTCGGGATACACCAAAGCATCCACCGGACGTACCAGTCCATA
Organism: Ophion obscuratus; assembly: GCA_964007375.1. NCBI lineage: Eukaryota > Metazoa > Arthropoda > Insecta > Hymenoptera > Ichneumonidae > Ophion > Ophion obscuratus. The sequence continues at coordinate 56,045,695 of OZ023316.1, read as the reverse complement.
ATGATTTTCTGTTTTTTTTTCTTTTCGGGCTACTCGATTGTGCAACTGATGTATCCGGAGACGGACAACGGTTTGTACTTCGAGCGTTCGAAAGCTCACTACGTCGCGGTTGTGATTTTTTTCTCGTCTTCGTTCGTTTTTATCCAACGGCTTGTCACCGATACGAGAGGGAGGACAAGGCATCAGGAGAACGGTGTTCCAATTAACGCAAATCATTGGTAGGATCTCGGACTGAGGCACGTTTCCTTTACCGATAAACCACGTGTGCAAAGATACGAGAAATTCATCATTGCGTTATTGAGTCTTCTTGAAGGTCGTTCATCCGAGCGTAATGTACAGAGCGAAAAATGAAGGCAACATTTTCGGATAAGTTGAAGATGATGTTCTGAAAAGTCGAGTCTTGTCACGGACGAACGTGAGAACGGTTTCTTTTCGAGTGTTAACGTACCGTCGATCGCACGCAGGCCGAAAACATTTATGAACAAACATCACCTTAGCGAATTTTATCGCAGTTAGGGAAAATAAAATTTCAATGAGATTAATTTTTTTTTTGGTACGCTGTGATCATTTATCAAACAAGGAACAACGCTGGTCGTGCGTTTGTCAGATAATGCGAGGACATACACGGCATGTGCTCGTGTGGCAACTATTATACGAAAGCCGAATGTAAGCAGCATTGAAGCTTTTATCACAACAAATAGCCAAACTTCCTGATAGTCGTGTATTTTTTTGAGCACGGTATCTGCGGGTAACAAGGTCTGTCGGCTAACAATGTCTAAGTAACGAAAATCGTTTATTACTAATTATAATTGATCATTATTTTTAGTGCCTCGATCGCAATGCCTCCAAAACGAGTATTGTGGTCAGAAAACGACCTGGTGTCAGCTGTCCGAGCAGTGCAAAGAGGAACTTTGAGTTCATACAAAGCTGCAGAGGATTATTGATCTCAGATACGAAATATATTCCGTATATTTTGATTATTTAAGTATTATCTTCTTATCCTACCATAGTTAAATAAGGCCTACTATAAAGTTTTTTAGAAATGTTTTAATTTGTTTTTGTTTATGGTACGAGTTACCATTTGTCGTTTATGTGTTATAGAAGCTCAACTTGAATCATGATTATAATTAAAACATGTCGATTAAATTGGATATTTTTAGTTTTATTTCACATATCCCTTAGCTAGGCCTCATTACCCGCAGGTACCTTGACCGTTGGACGAAGCCAACGGAAGTAACAATATTTTCGTCGTTTTTGCCGGATTATCTCTTATTATCATAAGAGTTAATGACAAGGAGAAGAATAACGGGGAAAACTATTGCACTTGATTATTCAGATTATTTTTTTTTAAGTCATAGAAGTAACATGACGTGTGAATAGAGTGAATAATGAAAAAAGAATAACGAGGAAAATTAATGTACGTGATAATGTTTATTATTCCGACAAGAAAAAAAGAGTGAATAATGAAGAAAAATCATGCCCTCCATGATGTATTATATTTCATAATATAATACATTCAAACGAGGAGTAAACGAACTAAATAATGAAAAAAATGCACTTCGTAATGTATGTTATTTCATTGAAAACTTAAAATGCGGAGTGAATAAAGTGAACAATGAAGAAAGAATAATAAGGACAAATAATGCACTCGATGATGTGTGTTATGTGATTTTAAAAAGGGTTAAATGAAAAGTGAATAATGAAGGAAAATAATGCACTTGATACTGTATGCTATTTCATTAAAAAAAAAAAAAAAAAAAAAAAAAAACGTAAATTGATTGCAGCCTGTTTGGGCAAAAAGAGCTATTTAATCATTTTTTCGCGGTTGTGAAAATCACGTGACGCTCGTTTCATATCAAATGACGCTTGAGCAGCGATATCTGCGACGTTGCACGTGTAATGTTTGTTTTTCTTTTTACTTCGATTTCTGTAGTTTCCGTTTTGATCTCGTGAATCCGCATATGTTGAACACGTGAAATGCCATTTACGCTCATACAATAAGAAAGTACCGTCGGTCTGCGTACATTTGTTTTTTGACGTGAAAGTGTCTCTAATGTAAGCACAGCTTGGTAGCGAGATAAACATTTACAATGCAACGAAACTATACCGAGGTTCAGGACGCGATAAATCGGCAAATAAAGATCCGATCGCCACGAACCGCGTAAATTCGGAAAGGTCACGTATGTAACATTATATGGAGGGAGGTCTTTGAGGTGGATAACACAATCGTTTGTTATTACGGGTGCGTAAAAGAGCGGTACGCATCCGTTGCGGGCCATCTATCTCGTGAACGCGTGAAGCTAGTACGGTCGAGATGTCTCTTGAATGCGATTGCGAGGCTCTTCCTGGACCTCAAGCGATATCGACTTAAGGCAGGATTCTACTTTGAAACCATGAAAAAAACGCTACTTTCGTGAATTTTTTCTGAGAATACTATTAAAGATATCGATATGGGGTTTAAACTGTTCGATAAATACACTCTTTAAGTACATAAAAAAAAAATTTAATGTATTTTATTCATTTTTTGTACACGTAAAATATGTTTAAAGCCAACGCCTCGAAAAGCAGGTACCGTTGCCATGGTCGTGAAATCTTCCCGACGGATGGTCTGAAACAAAAAAATCAAATAGTTTCATGTTCAGTATGTCTTCAGGAACCGACCTAACTAGAATATTTTATATACGTGCAAAATTAACAAAATGGCGGCTAAAATACGAAAAAAATGCGTTTTTTTGGGTCTTCTTTTGCAATAAAAAAATGGTTTTAATCAAAATTTAAAGTTGATTGTAGTTAGGTCGGTTGGTACACACATATAGAATCTGTGTTCCAAATTTCATAAGGATCGGTTCAGTACTTTTTGAGTTATCACGACCACGGTACTTGAAAATGTCGTTTCGAGAAAAACGCGTTTAAGGGGGGATTGTCTTTTTTTTTCGCAAAATTTACCGCTTTTTGGGAATTTTTTTGTGAAGAAAGTATACAACGGAAAACTTGTGAAACTTGGCATATAGTTTTATTGATCTGTTTACTACATACAAAAAATTTTTTAAACAATTTCATAAAAAAATCCGCCTCCCACCCCCCTCGACGCGCGATGGTCCTTTTTTTATGGTGTGCACGATTTCTCAAAAACTATTCAACCGATTGCCTTCAAATTTGGACAGAATGCTCAGCTGACATCCTTTTATCGTTTGATGAAGCAAAAAAGCAATACGTTTAATAGTTTTTTATTTATAACAAAAAATCGATCAATTTTTTTCGAAAAATCGATACTTCAAGTTCAAAACGTCACCAAATCGTCAATTTTTTTCCCCTTCACCGAACGATAGCTATATGTATCTAAAGTAAAATGCTTTTTGGGTTTTTGTTGCAGGATGAACGTGAAGGCTGTAATCGTGCACACCATCAAAAAAGGACCAACGCGCGTCGAGGGGGGTGGGAGGCGGATTTTTTTATGAAATTGTTTAAAAATTTTTTTGTATGTAGTAAACAGATCAATAAAACTATATGCCAAGTTTCACAAGTTTTCCCTTGTATACTTTCTTCACAAAAAAATTCCCAAAAAGCGGTAAATTTTGCGAAAAAAAGACAATCCCCCCTTAAAGTTTTGGTGAGCCCGGGCCGCGCGCCGGGCGGGTCACAATAGCGCGCTCAGGTAGGTGCGTTCGAAAGGCGAAAAAGGATAGTTAGACTGCTTGGAACTTTATAAAATTTTGACCGAACATTCTGGAACATATTTACTTTCGAAAAATGTAAAAAAAAAAATTTTTTTTTCAAAGTTTCAAAGTAGAATCCTGCCTTAAGGGGTCTTCTCACTTTAGACGCAAAAATAAACGATTTTCATGAACTTTTCATAGGTTTACATGATAGATATTGATATTAAAGTTGTTACACTTACAAGGAACATCCCTCAGGTGACACCCTTCGATTTTGTTGAAATTTGGACATGTTCTAAAGCACCGAAAAGTAAACGATACGTATTTTTTTTTATCGGCGGAAAAACGGTTTCAAGGGGTGAAACCAACCCTCGAAAATAGGGGTGTTTTTCGTCGACAGCGTTATCGTTCTCATCTCCAATGTATAGTGCACGAAAAAATAAACATTGTTGGAATTTGAATTTTTTAAATATCTCACACCGTTAATACGTTATCGACGAAAAACGAAAAACATCCCCATTTTTGAGGGTGCGTTTCAGCCCTTGAAACCGTTTTTCTGCCGATAAAAAAAATACGTATCGCTTAGTTTTCGGTGCTTTATAACATATCGAAATTTCAACAAAATCGAAGGGTGTCACCTGAGGGATGTTCCTTGTTAATAATTACACTTTCTAAATGAATTACAAAAAAAAATTGTTGTATTTAAGTCACTATTCAAAGACGAAAATCGTAGTTAAAAACATCTCCTAATAAAATTGTAGGTCTGCGCTGTTGATGAAATTTCGGAGATGGATCATCCGAAACAGAAATATCAAACGGTTTTAGATTCAATATGTTAATGGCTATAGCGCATATCATACGATTTTTCATATATGCAAAAATAACAAAATGGCGGACATTTTTCGAAAATACATAAAAAAGTGATTTTTTCACCGTTTTTGGCAACAAAAAAATAATAAATATGAATTTTTTTATAATCCTTAATGTGCGCTATAAATGTAGTTGTAAAGAATATGTGGTTAAAATTTCATAAGGATCGTTTCACTAGTTTCGAAGATTTTATCAACAAGCCGTCAAAAAACGTTGTTTCGAGAAAAGCACGTTTGAAGTGTTATTGGGTTACATAAATACATGATTTTTTTTTAAATTGTATTTCGAAAGTGTATTTATCGAGTGTAACAACTTTTATATAGATATCTATAATATAAACCCATTTGAAAAAATCACGACAATAGCCTTTTTAGCGTACAAAGTAAGGATACCCCTTAAACAACAATAGCAGAAATATTGTAAATTGGCAGAGTGAAAAATCAAAATTTTACATTAACGTCGGCATATATGGAACGAAAATGTGATGAGAACCGAAGGAAACGGCAATGAAAAGAAAGTGGTTCGAAAGCAACTATTATAAAAAAACCCCCAAAATTCAACAGCCAATAATCGAGTCGAATATTAGCAACGGAGGAAGACCCGACTGCGGGGGCGCAGTCAGTGCGTACAGTGCACAAATTTCCCTTTTACTAACGGGGTAACTTCGATTTATGCCAGTGTAGATAACAGGTCACACACACCTCGGGGCCGGAAAAAAGAGCAATTTGATTTTTTTTTACAAAATGCTTACAGTTTGGGCATTTTTTTCTATTTTCAAGGCTCTTTTTTGTATCCAAGCAGTCTTTAAAAATAGTAAATATGAAAATTTAAAAAATCGGCTACGCTCAACCTTAGTCACTGCGATTACAAAAATGCCAAACAAAAAAATTGAAAATCGGTTGCTAAGATTTTGAGTATTCGCTGGGACAAGGTTGAAAAAAGTAGTTTCGAGAAAAACGCGCTCAAAGTTTTCGTTCCGTTTTTCTTAATGTAAAGTTATGTTTCTTCTAGAAGATTGATACTTACATTAAAGTATCTGGTCGCGGGCGATATGACGGTTCTTCCACTTCATTATATTTCACAAAATAATAAAAGCCTGCACTTCATCTATTGTGAACGATGCCACACCTGTAGGGACTGAGGGCACTAACTCGTCGCGCTACCTGTTCCCACTACAGTGACTGTAACTCCGTCAATTTTCGAACTTGTGACTAAAAATGTTGCCAACATATTTTTAAATATATGTACTTTCAAAAATGATGGAAAACAAATTTTTTATTTTCTTCCCCCCTTAAGAGGGAATGACACCTCATCGCGGTCGGTATGGTAGAACGATTATAGATTCCCAAAAATCTCTGAAACGGCTCTTCAGATCCCGTCGAAACTTTGCCAAACGACGTCAAATAGATAGACGAATAGCTGTCAGCCCCTCAAATTTTCTGAATTTGAGAAAAAATGTAGATTGGCTTATCATAAGCCCCCATGTGACCTGCAAGTATTTTTTTTTCGTAAACATTGGTATTTTATTTATTCGTGGAATCACTCTACATAATGTAAGTATAAATATAAGAATGGTAAAAATGTTTTCTATCAGTTAATATGAATTACTCGACGTCATTTAAAACGCATTACAATACTATATTGGGAAACCATAAAACCATTTAGAATGTGCAACAAACACACAGTTTTCATCTCTGTCGACTGTGGGGGACAAACTTGATTTATTTACGATTTTTTAATATTTTGTATTTTTTAATATCTTTCATATACATTGTGTTTACACTATGATCTCATAATTTTTCGAGCCACTGTTGCGAATAAATTTCTCATTTTTCACCATTATCTTCTTTTTTTACTGGGAAATAGGCCCTCTTCAAAAGTCCAAATTGATACCTTCGTTTAAACGCTCACTATGGAGCTATTTTTTTCCTTAAACTATCATATCTCAAGAGTACCAATCTTAATTTTTTTTTAAATTGAAAATTGCACGTTTTGATTTTTAAGTAGAAAATGGTTTTTTTTTCACGCATTGATCGCTTTCTGATTTTTTTCCGCACAATTAAAATATGGACAACAATATTATGCTGAGAACGCCACATTCTTGAAGGTTCAAACTAACACCCTGAATTTTTATAAGCCATTCGGAACAATAGAATCAATATGGCAATCATTTAAACACGGCTGGGGTCAGACGGACCCCATGTGACCAACTACGTTGCTGGGCGAAGCTTTAACTTCGAAGGGTTAAAAAAATCGCAGAAATATTTTTCTCTGGGCGCTCACTCAATCACCGTCTACGAAAATGCCACATTTATACTGTCATTATTTTTTGTGAATTATGATATAGTCTATAAAGATTGGCGAACGAAAAAAATATCTCGTTTTTTATAGTTCAATACATTTATCCGAAATGCAATTATTTCGCGGTCAGTCATTTGAAATCTAATTGATCGAGAACAGCCAATCTGGTTTGCATTCTTACCGGCGGAATGCGCTGGTTGATTATTTTTTTATTGTTGCTGACTTTCGGTACATCTCGGAACCTGCCAACCCGGGCCGCATGTGCAATGTCCGTCGTCCGAACGACATTTTCCACCATTTTCGCACTTGCAATTTTGAGTGCAATCAATCCCTAAAGGGGTTAATTGCACTCCCGCTAAATTTGGAGAAACCGGTACAACATCTGAATGTCACGGTCGGTTTCATTCAGAGGGGTTCAATTAAGGGGTAAAGCCACAATAGAATTTTCAAAAAATCAATTTTTTTTCTCGCTAAAACGGCGCTTCGTCATCATAAGAATGAGTTACTATTCGATTTATAGCAAGAAAAAAAAATTTCACCGACTTTGAGCGTATAACGTAAGTTCACGTCTTGCACGGCCATAGAGTACCTAAAACTTTAAACGCGTTTTTCTCGAAACAGCTTTTTCCAATTGGCGTGACAAATAGCTGCAACAATTTTCACTCGATTTACTTAAAATGTAAAAGTTACGTTCCTGCATTTCGCAAAGAAGTACGTATGGAATTTCTGATTAATCAAAAGCTTATCATATTATGAGCAGTTTTATACGAAATTTTTCACTGAAAATTCATTCAAATACCTACAACTCAATTCAAATACCTACAACTTTTGAATAAAACAATATTTTTTAAATTCCGTACGCACCTCTCTAGGTATTCTAATGTAGATTGACGAGAATTTTTGTTTTTTGTTCTAGGTAAAAAATTGTGGATGCTAAATGTAACGCCGCGGTGCGCCTGAAAAAAAGATAAACAAAAGAAAATATAAGTAGTCGGCCATTTTGTACAACGAAAAAAATATACATATATTTTCTAACAGCTTGATATTTATACTGAATAGATGTGTAATTAATTTAATTAACGAAACGCTTAAATCGTTAAATCCGCATATGATTTTATACCCGTTACTGTGGCCTAACCCCTTAACGCATATCATTGGTAGAATCTCAAACTCAGGCACGTTTTGTTTTTAGATAAATCACGTGGACAATGATACGAGAACTTCTTCATTACTCTCTTTTATGTTTTTGAAGACGGTTCATCCGAGCCCAATCAATAATGCGGAAGACGAAGGCATCATTTTCGGATAAGTTGAAGATAATGTCCCGAAGAGTCGAGTCCTATCACGGACGAACGTGAGAAGGTGATCTTTTCGAGTGTCAACGTATCGTCGATCGCACGCAGGCTCAAAACATTTATTAACGGCGGGGTAAAGTTAATTCGGCGAAAAAAAGGCATGTTTTTAAGATTTTTTTTTGGCGTAACGAATAGTGTTCGTTTATTGAAAAATTTACATATAATAAAGTAACATTTGAACAACATTCTCCTAAATTTGCATTGCAAAATGTTCAAAATTGAGCGAGTGAAAATTAAACCCCGGAGGCGCCTCGAAAAAAAGTTGTTTTGCGGTGTGCACCATAACTCGCAACAGAATCAATTGAAACAAAAAAATCAAAATGCATTTGTTAAAGGAGATGTTTCTCGAAGTAATGACGGGAGGATTTTTTTTTTTTCGATTTTTCGATTTTTCGTAGCACTTGGGAGCCAAAAACCCGATTTTCGCTAAAAAAGTCGGCTAATTTGTTGTTGAAAAATTAGTAATTATTTTAAAGAATCAAAAAAGCTCTCGACAATACCTGGTGAATTATGTGAAGAAGTAATGTGCAAAATTTCAAAGCGATTGGTCCAGTAGATTTTGAGTTATCGTGCACACGGACTTCAAATATGACAAGTCTCAGAAAAACGGTTTGAAAAACGCAGAAGAGAAGAGAACGGCATGGAGCAATAGACGCTGAAATACTCATAACTTCGTCAATTTTACTCCGATCGACTTGAAATTTTAACACAATATTCTTGATATATTATGCATTCATTTAAAGAATTAAACAAAAATGAAAAAAAAAATTAAATACTTTACCCCGCCCTTAAATCGTTATGAACAAACATTACCTTAGCAAATTTCATCGCAGAAAGGGAAGAAAACCATTCAGTGGGATTAGATATTTTTTTTAGCACGGTGTGATCATTTATCAAGGAAGAAAATTGTCTGGTCTTGCATTTGTCAGATAATGCGAGGATATGCACGACACCCGCTCATGTGGCAATTATTATAAGAAAGACAAATGTAAGCAGCATAGAAGTTTATATCACAATAAATATCCGAATTTTCCGATATTTTTTTGCGAAATTTGACCATTGGTCGAAGCTCAAGGAGGTAAAAATATTTTCGGCACAAATGACGATAGAATTCAGTATTTACTTTTCCAATTGTACTGACAATAAAAGTTAATGACGAGGCACAGAACAATGAGAAAAAACATTCCACTTGATTATTCACATTATTTTATTCAAAAATGAAAAGTAACATGAGGAGTGAGTACATTGAATAATGAAGAAAGAACTACGAGGAAAAATAATGTATTTACTTGATAGTGTTTATTATTCCACGGAGAAAAAAAATGAGTGAATAATGAGGAATGATTAATGAGGAACAATAATGCCCTCTGTAATGTATGTTATTTCATGAAATAATCACATCAAATGAGGAGCAAATAAAGTCAATAATGAGGGAACATAATGCTCTTGATAATGTATATTATTTCATTAAAAAATTAAAATGCGGAGTGAATAAAGGGTACAATGAAAGAAGAATAATGACGAAAAATAATGCACTCGATGACGTATGTTATTTCATTTAAAAAAAAACGTAAATTCACCGCAGCCTGTGTAGAGAAATAAGAGCTATTTAATCTTTTTTGGAGGTTGTGCAAATCGTGTGTCGCTCGACTTATATCAAATTACGCTTGCGCAGCTATACCCGCGACGATCCACTTGCAATGTTTGTTTTTTCTTTGTACTTCGAATTCGCTACTTTTCGTTTTGATCACGTGAATCCTCATACGTTGAACTTACGAATTGCCATCTACGCTAATACAATAAGAAAGTTCCGTCGCCCTGCGTGGATTGTTTGATGGTTTTTTGACACGGAAACGTTTGTAAGTTTGGCAGGGTAGGCAGGTCAAAATTTACGATGCAACGGAACTATACCGAACTTCAGGATGCGATAACTCGGTGAATAATGATTGGATCGCATTTTTTTGACGTCTGAATTTGCGAACTGAAGATTATTGATAAAATTGTTTGTTCGCCTTGGAAAGGGCCGTTCGTTCGACTTGTTTTCATTGTGTTGGCCCTACCGCCTTTCGTAACCCGGGAAAAAAAGTTCATATCCGAATATATCTGAATCATATCTGTAGAATCAGATATGATCAGACAAGAAAATTGGCAATATCTGTTCATGTAGTGTCATGACAGATCATGTATGTTTATATCTGAGCATGTATGATCATATCAGAGCCATTTTGATAATTTTGAGAGCAGACCCGTCCATATCGCAGCAGGTCTGGCCAGATCCAATCCCCGGGCAAGATCTGATCTTGTTGGACCAGATCTGATTTTATTGGGCCAGATCTGATCGTGTCAGGTAGATCTGATTTTATTGGGCCAGATCTGATCATGTCAGGCAAATCTAATCTTATTGGACCAGATCTGTCCGTCCGTATGAGAATAAAATACCGCGGATCCCAGTAGACCTGGACATCTATGAACAATAGACCTGCCCATATGATAGAATCATAGTTTATCTGAACCATCAGACCAGATATGACTCCGACTATATCAGAGCAAATCTTACCCTGTTGAGACAGATCAAATCTCGTTAGTGCAGTCATGAAGGCATTAAAATGTTTACATATATAGAGCGGGGTTATTAACACGTCATCACTTGACGTGTTAATAATTAATAATATTATATTAACTCACATGATCATATATAATACAGTCAGGTGAGGTGCCCCATACCTGTTCGGATATCGTCTCATATCCTCATATATCGTTTCATATATTCAGATGTGTTCATGTGTGAACAACTGAACTGCATATTCGACAAGGTATGAGTGTATAAGACTTCGTATATTTTCCAGGTTTGATATCGTATCTGATGGGATAAAATTTTATACGAACGTGCCTGCTCATATATCACATCATATATGTTCAGATATGGTTTCACGCTGCCAACTCGCCTTGGTACCTGACCAGATAAAAACATATATGAGATCTATATAGCGAAGTCTGGTACCGTATTTGATCGGATATGATCTTATACGAACAGATACGTTCACATATCACATCATGTATGTTCAGATACGAATTTACGGTACCAACTCGCCTTGGTTCTTAGCCAGATATAAACAAATATGAGTTCATATATGGTCAGGCCAGATACCGTATTTGATCAGATATGATCTTCTATACGCATATGTGATGTGGAATATGATCAGACCTAATCATATATGATACTGTAGAATGTCAGATATAAATATATCTGATACATGTATGACAATATCTGAAACATATATGACAATATCTGAAACATATATGAACATATCCACTCAGACGTGAACTTTTTTTCCCGGGAATCGAAGATAAATCTATGAAGGCCGAGAACACCGTCTAACAAAAAATTGAAAAACTGCACTTATAAACGTCTTAAGCATATTTAGGAGTTAAGGGATTAGGACACAGTAACGGGTATAAAATGATGTGCGAATTTAATAATTTTTTTTCGTATGAAAAAGTGATTCACTCATAAAATTAATTACTATCTATTTACTATGAATATCAAGCTGTTAGAAAATATATCTATTTTTTTTTCGATGTACAAAATGGCCGACTGCTAATATTTTCTTATGTTATCTTTTTTTAGGCGCTCCGCGGCGTGACATTTAGCATCCATAATTGTTTACCTAGAAAAAAAACAAAAATTCTCGTCAATCTACATTAGAATACCTAGAGAAGTACGTACGGAATTTAAAAATATTGTTTTATTTAAAAGTTGTAGGTATTTGAATGAATTTTCAGTGAAACTTTTCGTATAAAACTGCTCATAAAATGAAAAGTTTTCGATTAATCAGAAATTCCGTACGTACTTCTCTGCGAAATGCAATTAAAAACATAACTTTGAAATTTCAAGTAAATCGAGTGAAAATTGTTGAAGTTATTTGTCACGCCAATTGGAAAAAAGCTGTTTCGAGAAAAACGCGTCTAAAGTTTTAGGTACGTTGTACGCTCGAGGTTGGTGAAAAAAAAAATTATTCTTATTCTTATGATGATAAAGCACCATTTAAGCGGAAAAAATCGATTTTTTGAAAATTCTACTGAGGTCTTACCCCTTAAACTCGTCGCTCGTCGCGGCTTGAGAAAAGTGTTAATTGACCCTCAAAAAGACGTATGTACTATACTTACGACAAAACCGAACGACCGAATTTCAGGGTGTGGAACAATTTCTACTCGAGTGATCGCTCAAGAAATCGCTGCAAATGATGAGATCTCAGGGTTGAGTGAGCGAATCGAAAAATGAGCAAAATAAAATCGACGAAAAAAAAATCACATTAGATTGGTAAAATGTTATTATATTTTCGATTTCTCTCGCGTCTTCATGGGGCGTTGATTCAAAGATGAGAAAGGACCAGCAAATAAATGTAACTTACTAACAATAAGAAAAAAAAATAATAATCTGTGCCGCAGAAAACAGGCAGTCATCGCTTTATTTTACAAAATGTTTCCAGGCTCGGTGTCGATTGACAATGCTCAGGTGAGTAAATCCATAGGAGCTAGAGTGAATAAAAATAAGCTTATAAATTACGCTACAAAAAAAATCGAAACGAACTTCTGTCTTCATCGATCGATGGTAAATTTTCTTCAACAATAAAAATGGACGATTCTGAAATAGAATTGAAAACTGCATGCATTGTTAATCGGCCAACAACGTTGGTTTTTTATTACGTATTTGGGGATACAATTTTTATGTACTTTTCATCCACTCTGCATATCGCAATTTTTCTCATTCTAAGATACTCTTACGGTATATTTGAAATATCTTATGTATGTTGGGTCCCTCATTTGCACGAGTGGATAATATTAAAAAACCATCAAATTGATACACCCCCATGGAAACTTATGTATGTAAAATATATGCAGAAAATATATGCTACATATATATATATATATATATATATATATATCGGTCGCATATATAGTGACGAAAAATAGAATAATACGTATATATTCAGTATATATGCACCAAATAAATGACGCATATATGACCCATATATTTTCGATATATTTTTCTGACCAAAAAAATATATGCTACGTATAAACACTATATATGATGCATATATGAGGCATATACGACGCATATATTTTCGATCTATTTTCAATCTATTTTTCTGTCAGAAAAATTTATCAAAAATGTATGCGTCATATATGACTCGTATGTGTGTCATGTATGCGTCATATATGACGCATACATTTTTGATACATATTCCTGACAAGAACTATATGCTGTGAACAAACACTATTACAGTTAAACTTAATAAAACTTAATTTACAGTTAAAGTACACTATTACATACAAACACTATATACACCCACATGAAAATAAAATAGATAAAAAATATATCGAAAAATATATAAAACATGTATTAAATATATTTGGTTCGAAAAGTTGGATATGCCAATTATATTTTTGGGCAAGAGTAAAACCCATACGATATATAAATATAAATCCATTTAAGATACATCTTAAATATATCAAACATATAAACTGAATGTATGTTTTATACATTTCAAATACGGTTGGTTAAGCAACTTGAGTAACAGATGACGTTGCAAATCAAAAACATCTTCAAGTCGGTATCTCGCGAAGACCTAGCCGTACTAGCCGGAATAAATGATCGGACAAAAAAATTGAAGGTTATGTAATCTCGTAATTCTATTCGATTATCGCTCTCTATGCGAACGCAATTAAGTAATTGATCCGATAATGTTAGTTACCCTTGTAAATCCACACATTTCTCAATAAACTAACATTGTGTATTGTACGATATGCAGACGATACGAAAGTTAATTTAACAAGTAGAATTAGCTCAGTGGGGAACGTCCCAGCTCATCACTCAGAGGTCCCGGATTCGAAACCACCTTACGGCGTGTAAGCGTCTGATATAATTTAAATTTGAACCATTAATATATTTGAACCGCAAACACCATAATCGTAATTAATGACAAGGAAAAATATCGTAAAAGGGTGCAATGATGTAAATAACGTCATAACAAAATTTTTAAGAATATTTCAAGTCTAGTTTAAATATATTTCAAGTATATCTTAAATACACGTTGAATATATTTCAATAATATTTTAAATGTAGTATGAGCATATTTCAAGTATATTTTTAACGGAGTATGAACATATATCGTGTATATTTTAGATGTAGTTTAAATACATTTAAAGTATATTTCAATTATAAGTCGAATACAGTTAAAATACATTTGTAGTATATTTTGAGGGTATTTTGAGTACATTGTAAGTATATTTTCAATATAGTTTGTGGCATATATGTACCGCTTATGCAGTATATATGTAGTATGCATGCAGTGTGTATGCAACATATATGCTAAATATATGTGGTATATATGCAGGGTAAATGCTACATATATCATTGATATATGGTACAGTGATATACAGTAATACCACGCATATGCATCTCATCTATAAAAACGTTACGAAAGTTAGAATTTGGCACATATATGCAACATATATTTTCAATATATGGCATACATTTCACATATATTACAATTATTAATAAAATAAATTTGCCGTATATTTTTGCGTATATAAATTTCCATGGGGGCAGTATCGGTATAATACCGCAATACATAAAAAATAATTAGCTTGCGTTAAATAACCCGACTGTAAAAGGTTGTCCCACGTAGGGAAAGACTTGAATGCAAAAAGATGTTGATTGTACATCAATTTTTTTAATCAATTCTCGAAGTTTACTCGTATTTTTTTTTCAATCTGAAGCGACGAGGAATAAGCCTCTTTATATATCCAGTAACTCGCCTTTTGTGAAAAATGTATTTTTTCCCTCGTATAAATGTCGTAGTATCGATACCTTCGTCCGGTTTTTTCTGGTCGTGGTCGTGATTACTTATCGGGTTACCTGAAACAAGGAGCCAGAGTATTTTTTTTCTAAATCTAATTTCAAGAATTGACTAATTGACTAATTTCAAGAATTGAATGATTTTCATTTTAATGAATTTTTAATATAGGGGAACTCGGGGCAAGATGAATCATAAGCCTAGCCACTAAACAGTGTGTGCGAGCACAGTGCTGCAATTGGAGTTTGGTGGGGCAGCGGTGAGGTGAATGAGTGTGAAAGTATCAACTGTGGGGGAAACACGCTTCTCGAGTGAGAAAACAATATCGATTTTTGTAAAAAAGCGATGTAAATTTTGGTAAAGTTTAACCCTTAATAGTCACACTGGGTCCACGGGACCCAAACAAATTATTTTGATGCCGTACAACTTTTTTTTCCAATAAAACATACATTTTTTTATATGCGTAAGCGTTTCATTCTTTCCTTCCAAATCGCATCTGCGTTGGCTGAAATAAATGTACTTTTTGAAAAGTGCACAGAAACCGCTATGTCTATTTCCCAGTACATTGTTTCCAGATTATAAAACCATTTTTTGTCAATAATTACAAGAGTTACAGAAATTCTTGTAAAAAAAGTTATTTTTCGCGTTTTTTGCCATAATTTTTTTTGCATATTTAAAATTTAATTTTCGATTTCTAACCAATATCGTTGTATTAAACAAGGTTCAAAATATACCTCACGATTTTTTCATATCGCTCAATGCATTATTTCATTATTTATAACAATTTGAAAACGCCTGGGTCCCATGGACCCAATATGACTGTAACGTGATTCTAGCTGTGTGACTACTAAGGGTTAACATCGTTTCAGTTCTTTTGAGTTGCTGATATTGATTAGAGGCAGATAGGTAAATACGATGAAAGTACTATTTATTAATATAATAAGAACAGTTTGTCAGAAATTTTCAAGGTTATTGCGTGATTTTGTATTAATTCGTTAACGGTCTAATGGGGTAAGATGAATACAAGCTATGGCGAACCCGAAATATTTCACAACGTACCACTATTTACGTTAGAAAGGGTGAAATGAAACTAGTAAAGCATTTGGTTCCTTTTCAACCGGTGTTTCTACCAGGGTAAGAAAAAGACCTTACAAATGATCGAAATGATATGATAGCAAGATTATTCGGACTAATCCTACAGAACTTAGCTTATCAAATTGATGGTATTGAGAATGAAACCACTTTTATATGCGAAATATGCCAATAATCCGTGTCCCATCATTATCCCAGCGTTATTTCATCTTGCCCCGCAAACGGAGTAAGATGGGGAAAATAAAGTCTTTATTAAAAATACACATTGTATGGTACAAATCAGAAAGACTGATTTTTTGCTTCCAAAATTAAAAGATTAATAAATGTTGATTAGTTTAAAAAATAATTAAAGTTGATTGACTCATATATGTATTGTTTCATTTGAACATGACCTTAGCGTTATCATCTTGCCCCGACTTCCCCTACATATATGACATTTTAATGTATTGAAGAAAATTTGCAAAAATATTTACTTCTGGACGTGCACACCCCCATGGAAATGTATGTATGTAAAATATATACAGAAAATATATGCTACATATATATATATATATCGGTCGCATATATAGTGACGAAAAATAGAATAATACGTATATATTCAGTATATGTGCACCAAATATATGACGCATATATGACCCATATATTTTCGATATATTTTTCTGACCAAAAAAATATATGCTACGTATAAACACTATATATGATGCATATATGAGGCATATACGAGGCATATATTTTCGATATATTTTCAATCTATTTTTTTGTCAGAAAAATATATCAAAAATCTATGCGTCATATATGACGCATACATTTTCGATACATATTCCTGACAAGAAATATACGCTGTGTATAAACACTATTACAGTTAAACTTAATAAAACTTAAAACTTAAACTAAAAAAACTCAACTTACAGTTCAAGCACACTATTACATATAAACACTATATACAGATATGCCACGCATATCTGTATATATGTGGTATACATGTAGGGTAAATGCTACACATATCATTGATATGTGATACATTGATACAGTAATACCACGCATATACATCTCATATATAAAAACGTTACGAAAATTAGAATTTGGCACATATATGCAACATATATTTGCAATATATGGTATACATTTCACATGTATTATAATTATTAATAAAATAAATTTGCAGTATATTTTTGCATATATAAATTTCCATGGGGCACAATGACAGTTAGAAAGATATCACATTGATACTGGAAATATTTTTGTGAATTATAATATCGTCTATATAGATTGATGCACGAACGTTTTATCTTCTTCATATATTTCAATATATTGATCTCAATTGCAATTAATTCGTTAGCAGTAATTTGAAATTTTATTGATCGAGAGCCGCTGATCTGGTTTGGCCTCTTACCGGTGGAATGAGTTGATTGAGTACTTGTTGATTCTTGCCGACTTACGGTACATCTCGGCCCCTTCCATCCCGGAGCGCATATGCAATATCCGTCATCCGAACGACATTTTCCACCATTTTCGCACTTGCAGTTTTGAGTGCAATTAATGCCGAAAGTACCAGATAGACAGGGAGTTTGGCAGCGTTCGCCTTGCCAGTCTGAACGACACCGGCAGGCCCCTTAAATTCGTAGGTATCGACGGAAATTCAATAAACCATGAAATTTGCAACACTTAATTTATTAGACGAAATCTTTATATATTTACCTGAAATCTAAAGAAAATTATTGTTTTTGTCAAATAGGTTATAATTGAAATATGACGAGAAAGCAATATTCGCGATCGAAACGAGTATCGATATACGAGAAAAAAAAATGGCTGAGCGTAGAAAAGTACCTGAATGTTCATAAATTTTTTATTGATATTTTTATCTCGCTGGCAACGCGGACCAATGCAAATTCGAAACTGAATTTCAATTGAAAATAGAAAAAGACAATCTCAATCACAAGAATGATTATTCTACGTGATCGTATATTATTATTATATAATAATAATATTAATATTATCAAATTATTAATAATTAATATTAATAGTTAAAATTATTAATATTATTACATAATATTATTATATTATATAATGTTATTATTATTAATTAATATTTATTAAATTAATATTAATAAATATTAATATTATATATATATTATATAATATAATAATATTAATATTATATAATTATAATATCCGACAGAATATACCAAATTGCAGACAGAAACTAAAGCTACGAATACTGGGTAAGGCAACAGAAATTAGCAGTAGAAATATTTTCTAACCTACGAGACTTAGGAGAAAACTTTTCTTACATTTCGCGTTACACATTTTGAGCATCTTTTACAGGAGTAAGTGTTTGCACTGTTTTTTTTTCAATTTATTCTGGGCTAAAAATATTAAAAATCCCTTTTTATCGATTTTTAATACCAAATCATGATCGGTCATCGTGGAATTTGGTGTGAACTCATTTTTAGGTCCTTGATAAAATTCTGGAAAAAGATAGTGATCCCATTTTTTTAAAATGGAATTCAGCCCGAAATTTCCAAAACACCTCAAACCGTATGAACCTTGTAGCCATTACTCGATGTCCCCCTACGAACTGTGCAACTTTCGTGGGAAACGTTTTCTCCAAAGTGTGATAAGTTTAAAAATATTTCTACTGCTAATAGCCGTTGTCTCACCCGGTATATTTTTTTATTTTATTTCCTGACTTGCAATGTATATTTTTGCGAGTTTATACCACGAGTATCGGTGTTTCGATGATAAACCTTTTTCACAAGCTTTTATTTAACTTGACTTGCAAGGAAAGGTTGCGAGGTCGATCTCTCCGATTTCGATGCAATTTGGCATGCTTGGAGAATGGATAAAAATTTACGACACGGATTTTTTCATATCTGCCGAACCCGATTTTTAAGGGGTGGAAGGCACCCTCGAAAATAGGGGTGTCTTTCGTTTTTCGTGAATAACGATATCATTCTCATCTCCAATGTATAGTACACGAAAAAATAAATGTAGATGCAACTTGAATTTTGGTCATATCTCGAACCGTTAAAACGTTATCAACGAAAAACGAATAACACCCCAATTTTCGAGAGTGCGTTTCAACCCTTAAAAATCGAGTTCCGCAGGTATAAAAAAAAACGTGTCGCCCATTTTTACCCATTCTACGAGCATGCCAAATTTAATCGAAATCGGAGGGATCGCACCCGCAACCTTTCCTTGTTGATGTGAGATGCAAAACGGAAAATCGATATTTTACCCACTTCCCGACTACTTAGAGGTCTGAAATTTTGCTCCATGCATTTAACAAGTGACAATCAACCAATAATATCACCGGTTCGTTTGGAAGGATTAATCCCTCTTGTCAAAAATTTCAGAGCAGAGTAAAATCAATTAAAGCCTAAAAAGTAGAAAATCATTTATATGAAAAATATCCTTTTTTTAATCAAGCTTTTATTTAATGTACTAAAAAGAAGACCATAATTTTCTTATCAAGTCACCCATATGTGGCTATAAATAAAAGCTTGGGGCGCTTCAAATTGAGACGTATAATCTTTAAGTTACAAAAATCGGTTGACACATCAACTGTATTTAAGGGAGACTTTGTCCCGGATTGAGCAGCGGGAGATGTTAGCGGCTCAACATGAGCAGCTAGAAGAAGAGGAGGGATGCCTCTATGGACCAGGCATTGCCGATTAGCGGTAATTATAAACACATTTGTGTAAACACATTACAAAACTCTAAACGCGTTTTTCTCGAAAACACGTTTTTAAAAATGGCTGACATTCTCCTGACCGCTGTAATTAACATATCGACCTGAAATTTGGAGAGCATACTCAGAAAATATGTCTTCGCGGAATGACGAATCGTTTTTTCGATAGATACAGTTTTGCATTGATTATTTATCTTTTTATGCGAAAAAAAACGCAAGAATTCGATTTTTTTTAAATTGCCGCCATTTTCCGAAATTTGTACTAAACGAAAAACCCATCCGTCATTCCATGACCAAAGGGTCACAGATTGATAATATGCTTTGAATTTGTGTTTCAGATCAACAAAGAGGGGGCAGTGATGTCAGCCGTTTACTTCCCGCGATTTGAGGACCTGTTTTCGCGGAGCTGCAACGGCCACCATTTGGTTTAAAAAAAAAAAATTTTTTAAGGTTCTGTATATCATGAATAAAAGCAAGAAAAAACCGCACTCAAAAAGCTTTACTCGTTTCCTGTAAAAGAAAAAATAAAATGTAACGACCTGAAATATGGCACTCCAAGGACAAAGTCTCCCTTAATGTACTGTAAAACAGCCTTAGAATTCTTACATAAAAATCCTAAAACTGAGTATGAACGTGTGACAATAATTTCTTTAATTACTATTGTGCCACATTAAAAACGGTTAATGAAACTGAATTAATCAAATTTATGAAACATTTGTAAAATTAAGTGCCCCAAGCTTTTATTCATAGTCACGTATAGGTGACTTAGTAAAAAAAATTATTTTCTACTTTTTAGTACATTAAATAAAAACTTGTTGATGCTTCTGAAAATAAATGTTTACATATAAATGTTTTCTTTTCTACATACTTTTGTTAATTATTTTTTATGCCGTTTTGCGTACTTATATACTGATCATTCTTATTGTCGAAATATTCGATTCGCTGGAATACTTTTATTCAAATGGTTGGAAACCGAGATGAGCGTCATTAGGCTAACGTTATGAAAATGCTCCATTCAAAAAAAGAGTAATAAGACATTCCAAAACATCGAAACAAAACTGGAAGGCGAAAATGAGATAATCATCGCTACTTGATTAATTAAAACATAAGCGAGTATTTGAATAACTGAAGAATCGACTTGCCAGTAACGTGATTGCATTCTCCGTTATTACTGCAATCGCAGTGATTCGCGCAATGCAGGCCCCATTCACCTGGTGAGCACGGATGTTCACATTCAGACCCATGATAACCTGGTTGAAAAAAGTGTATTTTTAATCACTTTGCATGATGGCCGTGTCGCATCGCTCCACATGTGCAAAACGGTGTTGAAATTATCTGTCCAAGTAGCCATTTACGACGAGACAAAGTAAAGCACTCACCTTGCCGTTGAGGAGGTACGGTGATGACCATGCTAGTAAACTTAGAGTCTATTTTACGCCGCAATACCGTCACGTTTTAGATATACGTATATTGCCTATTTTTCGAGAAATATTTTTGCAGTATTGAATTTCGAGTTTCCTATTATTTTTATAACATGGAAAAAACCTTGAGGGGTTACCCCCACTTGCGATTTTGAAAAAATCGATTTTTTATCGCATTTTTTTGAAGTATAAGTATCTGAGAATATGTCCTCAAAATTTCAAGTCGATCCGAACAAAATTGACGGAGATATGAGCGTTGAAAGAGAAGAATCCGTTGTGTAAACGACCGGAAATTGAAACTTTAAACGCGTTTTTCTCAAAATGGCATTTCTGAAGTCGGTGACCAAGATTACTCGAACACTAATGAACCGATCTTCTTGAAATTTTGCAGGCTTATTTAATACATAAAAATGTAGTCTTTAATCGTTCGATTTTTTTTTCGCAAAAAATGGCCGTTTTATAGCCAAAAAACGGCCGTTTTTTTTCGTTAAAATCGAACCATTAAATTTGACTGTCCGCCATTTTGTGAAAAATGAATATTTTTTAAAATCCTTCGATTAAGGAGGGATTGTCTTTTTTTTCGCAAAATTTACCGCTTTTTGGGAATTTTTTTGTGAAGAAAGTATACAACGGAAAACTTGTGAAACTTGGCATATAGTTTTATTGATCTGTTTACTACATACAAAAAAATTTTTAAACAATTTCATCAAAAAATCCGCCTCCCACCCCTCTCGACGCGCGATGGTCCTTTTTTGATGGTGTGCACGATTTCTCAAAAACTATTCAACCGATTGCCTTCAAATTTGGACAGAATGCTCAGCTGACATCCTTTTATCGTTTGATGAAGCAAAAAAGCAATACGTTTAATAGTTTTTTATTTATAACAAAAAATCGATCAATTTTTTTCGAAAAATCGATACTTCAAGTTCAAAACGTCACCAAATCGTCAATTTTTTTTTCCCTTCATCGAACGATAGCTATATGTGTCTAAAGTAAAATGCTTTTTGGGTTTTTGTTGCAGGATGAACGTGAAGGCTGTAATCGTGCACACCATCAAAAAAGGACCATCGTGCGTCGAGGGGGGTGGGAGGCGGATTTTTGGATGAAATTGTTTAAAAATTTTTTTGTATGTAGTAAACAGATCAATAAAACTATATGCCAAGTTTCACAAGTTTTCCGTTGTATACTTTCTTCACAAAAAAATTCCCAAAAAGCGGTAAATTTTGCGAAAAAAAAGACAATCCCCCCTTAAAGACTAGTTTATACTTATATTTGACTAAATCCATCCGCATTTTTTTTTTTTTTTCAGATGATCCACTTCGCCGCAATGTCGGTCACCGCAAACCGTGTATATAAAAACATTATTTCATTGTCGGCCATTTGCCACTAAACAATGTAATATTTTTCAATAAAAAAATTACTGAAAGTTCTTCAAGATGTGTTCTTTAAGATGGTATATTGCTCGATGAAAAAAGTTTTGTAGTTTTCTTTAAAAAAATTCATGAAAAAGGCCTTTGTTTTTGCGCTACAAGTGGGGGGTAACGCCTTAAGTTACCTGCTGTGCAGTTGCATTGTCCCTCATCCGGTGAGCAGGTGGCGCCGTTTCGGCAGGTACACTTGTTCGCGCAGCCCACGCCGTAAGTGCCGTTGGGACAAGTCACCTCGCAGTCATCACCGTGAAAGCCAGCCTGGCATGTGCAGGTACCATTGACATGCGAACACGCTGCGTTGTTCTTGCAGCTACACGTAAACATACAGTCCGGGCCGTAGGTGTTGTTGGTGCAAGGCTCTTCGCATCGATCACCGCGAAAACCCGGAAGGCAGTGGCATTTACTTGCGTGTGGGTTGCACGTTTCGGCGTGAAGGCAGCCACAATTGGACCAACAATCCTCGTCGGCAAAATAACTGGGGCACTGCTTTCCGCAGGTACCGTTGGTGTGCGAACAGGATACGTCAGGCTTGCAGTCGCACGTGTACGCGCATCCGACTCCGTATTTGCCGATAGGACATACTTTCTCGCAATGTTCGCCTTCGAATCCTGCCAGGCAGTGGCACTTGCCCGTAACACGATCGCAACCCACACTGCCGTAACATTTGCAGCTCTTCTCACAATTGCTGCCCCAAAAACCGTCGTGGCAACGATCGGCGCACACCTTACCAACCCAACCAGGGGGGCAGATACACTTGCCTGGGGTGGACGTGCAGGAACCACCGTTCTGACAGGAACACTCCGTCTCGCACTCATTACCGTCGGGACACGGTTTATCGCACAACGGTCCCACGTACCCCGAGTCACAAAGACACTCGCCGGTGATGGCGTCACAACTTCCGTTTTGACAAGAACACTTCCCCTTGCAGTCCTGACCGTAAAAATTGGGCAAACATGGATTTTCGCATCTCGGACCATGCCAACCTACCGCGCATTTGCAGTCACCGTTCAATTTATCGCACGTTGTTCCGTTCTGACACTTGCAGATGTTGTTACATCCGGCACCCCATTTTCCGTCCGGACAGGCTGATGGGCATTATAAACGGTAAGATTACAGGATTTTTATTAATCTACCTACTGGGAATGGCTTTCAGGTTATTCTTTCGACATGCGAAACTTCCAGCTACGAACTGAATTCATTGTTCGAACGAAGCCTGAAAGAACGTGGCTTGGAATTCTGTCAACGGTATTGGAAATCCTGTTGGGAATATGGAACCTCGGCATATGTCTGGATTCTTGTGTTGCCCGTCGAAATGGTTCGACGCATTTACTCTTTCAGCAGATAAATCTGGGATGGAGATGAGGATTCTAGGCTTTTCTTTTGACAAGATTCTACTGTTGTGCTGTTCGATGCTATTTTATAATTCGTGACGACATGTCGTAAGGTAGATTTTCCACAATACCACCGGAAACAACAATAGAACTAAAACATTGACACCGACGTCGAATATCCATAAGTACGAATATCCATAAGGGCGGGGTAAAGTATTTAAATTTTTTTTAAATTTTTTAAATGAATGCATAATATATCAAGAATATTGTGTTAAAATTTCAAGTCGATCGGAGTAAAATTGACGAAGTTATGAGTATTTGAGCGTCTATTGCTCCATGCCGAGTTTTATACCTGGGCGGCAGCTGCGCGGCGCGCTATTGTATTTTTCGACCCCGAATAAATTTCTCGATAAACGGGCCTGTTCCGGGCCCGACAAGTTGACGATTTGCGAATTAGTAGAGCAGAGGAGCAAGCGGCGCACGACAGTAAAGAAGAAAGAGTTTTGCGTAGACAAACGCAAAAAGATGCTCTCGATCATCTTGATGGAAGCCTTTTGCTCTACGGACCTGGCATCGACGACTTTGAGTGAGTATAAGAAAATTATCGAGTTTTATGTTGAATTTCTAAAAATTCAAAGATAATTGAAAAATCTGAAAAAATTCATACGTATTCAGAAAAATGAACGAATCACGAAAAAAAAATTGGGTTGCGGGGAAATTTGTTGACTAATTTTTTTTTCGTCATTTTGTTAATAACATTTTGGAATTATTATTATGCGAAATTAATCTTTTGAGTACCTTTAATATGCATGAATTTTCTCAGATTTTTATGCAATCGAGAAGTGTTCTCAAACTTATGTGCAATGAGCGCTAAGCGACCAAACTCTTCTGCGTTTTTCAAACCGTTTTTCTGAGACTTGTCATATTTGAAGTCCGTGTGCACGATAACTCAAAATCTACTGGACCAATCGCTTTGAAATTTTGCACAGTACTTCTTCACATAATTCGCCAGGTATTGTCGAGAACTTTTTTGTTTTTTTTAATAATTACTAATTTTTCAACAACAAATTAGCCGATTTTTTTTAGCGAAAATCGATTTTTTGGCTCCCAAGTGCTATGAAAAATCGAAAAATCGAAAAAAAAAATCCTCCCGTCATTACCTCGAGAAACATCTCCTTTAACAAATGCATTTTGATTTTTTTGTTTCAGATGATTCTTTTGCGAGTTATGGTGCACACCGCAAACCAACTTTTTTTCGAGGCGCCTCCGGGGTTTAATTTTCACTCGCTCAATTTTGAATATTTTGCAATGCAAATTTAGGAGAATGTTGTTCAAATGTTACTTTATTATATGTAAATTTTTCAATAAACGAACACTATTCGTTACGCCAAAAAAAATCTTAAAAACATGCCTTTTTTTCGCCGAATTAACTTTACCCCGCCCTTCCTCGACCTCTCGCCATTTCTGGCACTCACTTCTACTCTATACTTTTCGAGTTTTTGCTCATCTTGGAAGGAAAAACAAAGTTTAAAAAGTAGCTCAATAGGTAATTATCATAGACTTTAAACAAAAAAAAAATTTTTTTCAACAAAACACACAACTTTTTTCCTTTTTGCTTTATAATTAATTATCCGTTACAGACATGAAAAATCGCCGATAAACGATAACATCTCTATTGATTGAATATTTTCTCACCTAACATTATTTACACCCATAAATAATGTCTTCGAAACAACCTTAGTAATATCAGAAAAAATTTGAACTATCAACAACATCGAGGTTAGTAATTTCTTACATTTCATCTCTCTATTTTTCCATAATTGAATAACCCTTTATATCACACATCATACATTTCAAATGCTAACACACCAAAAATAATAAATAACGCAATAGACGAAATTATTCACATTACATTAACATAATTATAACCAAAGCGGAACTAACAGAATTATTATACAAAATGACTTAAAATTTATGACTTAAGACTTATGTAACGGAATTATGACCAAAAACCCTCATATTTATTCCTTTTTCAAACATTATTGTAAAAAGAAATGTGTATCATTATTGTAAAAAGAAATGTGTATCATTATTGTAAAAAGAAATGTGTATCATACAGAAAAATAAAATTTCTGAAGAGGACCCGAACCAGAGGGCCGAAACGTAAAAACATCCTCTATTGCCATTGTTGACTTTGGAATAACCTTGACTGGTCGGATCGAAGCCGAATCCTCAAAGACCATCTTTTCATCCATACGGCCGCACACATCTCTGATTCATCTACTCTATACTCACTTATGGATATTCACTTATGGATATTCGACTTATGGATGTTCACTTACGGATAATCACTCATGGATATTTGACTTACGGATATTGTACCCCAATCTAAAATTGAAGGGCTAGATTTGCCATCGATAGGATTTTAACACGTGCCTAGGGCACAGCTGGTACTATTGGGTTGGTAAGAAAGTCTTGCGACACTTTCCTTTCGATTAAAATATGTTTTCTTCTAACGAAGTTCTACAACATTCGAGAGTAGTATATTCAAGACTAGTCTAGAACCTTCCATGCCGTAGGGTATATAAGCGAGTCAGTTGTTCCGCGCAGACAGTACGAGCGAAGATGGATCATAGTGCACTTCGATCGATTGCATATTACGAATTTATACGCTAATATATGTAGTGTGTTCAAGGCCAACGTAGTTCATCATTCAACGATATCCCGTTGGTACCAGCGTTTCCGTTCTGACGATACATCTTTTGAAGACAAACCTAGGTCCGGCAGGAAATCAACTGTTGACGATGAAGAACTACGAGCACTTACAAAGGCAAAGCCTAATACGTCATCACGGGAATTAGCTTACAAACTCGGCTGTAGCCATCCCACGATTCTCCAACATTTACAAAATCTCGGATACAGAAAAGTTGTTCCTTCTTGGATACCACACGATGTCAGCGAATCAAACAAAGCGACACGCATGTCCATCTGTCTTTCACTCCTGCAACGTCCACACAGAAAGGATTTTCTTCAAGAAATAGTCACTGGAGATGAAAGCTGGGTGCTTTATGTTAACTACACACGTAAGCGACAATGGCTACCGAAAGGAGAAAAACCAGATCCGACCCCCAAGCTGCCCCGTGAAGTGAAGAGAGTTTTACTCTGTTGTTGGTGGGATTCTGAGGGCATGCTATATTACGAACTGCTCCCATCCAACACCACAATAAATGCAAATACTTACTCTGCACAACTGCAAAAGCTGGCTGAAATTATCAAACAAAAAGGTGTAAACGTCTCCAAGTTCGGCTTCTCCACGACAATGCTCGACCCCGCGTAGCTAAGATGACACAACAATCTATTTCGCAGCTGGGATGGGAAGTTCTACCGCATCCACCGTATTCACCAGACCTAGCACCTACCGACTACCATCTGTTTCGAGCTTTAAAAAATTATTTACAGGATAAAAAATTTGATGATGTCGCGGATCTCAAAAATACACTGGTCGACTTTTTTAATTCAAGACCCAAGGAATTCTGGAGTGCAGGCGTGCAAAGTCTACCAGAGCGTTGGGCACGAGTTGTAGATACAGAGGGCGCATACATTACTGAATAATTGTTTACTGTTAAAATAAAATGTTTTTATATTTTACTCATGTTGTGTGTCGCAAGACTTTCTTACCAACCCAATATATAAAAAAATGAATCTCTATGGCAGGAGGTTACCTGAAAGGATCGCAAGTACATATCCCTTCAGGTAATCACCTGCCACACAGATTCGTTTTTCATTGAGTACTCGCTGTGCCTTTGACCCCTGTTGAAATCCCATCAATGACAAGTCTTCTTTTCTGTCTTCAATGACAATTTTTTTTATTTTTGTTTTCGGTGGGATCGTGGCTAATGTCACCTCACTGCCTTGGATTCTTACCCACCAACATCCTTCTCTCTCCCCTCTTCTATCATTGAGCACTCCTCTATATCTGTGAAGCTCTTTCACTTAGTCACTTGATTTTAACCTTCACAGTTTTATAGGCTTTTCCCTTTAATATTTGATGTCTTGAAAATAATTATCTTTTAAGACAATCTATAAATATGCATATCCTTCACACAACGCTACGGTTATTCGTAAA
Organism: Ophion obscuratus; assembly: GCA_964007375.1. Lineage (NCBI taxonomy): Eukaryota > Metazoa > Arthropoda > Insecta > Hymenoptera > Ichneumonidae > Ophion > Ophion obscuratus. The sequence continues at coordinate 56,017,562 of OZ023316.1, read as the reverse complement.
TTTTTGTTTCTCTATTCGTTAATTTCTTTATTTCTGCATTTGTTTGTTAGCTGGTGCTCGTTTATTGTTGACGTTTGGTTGTTTAACATGAACGCTACGTTTGTTTGTCTGTATGCTTGTTTATGCTCGGAGGCCTACATCATACTTCACACTATAAGCCGTGTGTTCCGTGAAAGATCTGTCGAAATCAATTCAATGGTTCGCGAAAGCGCGCAAACGTACAAACAGACAGGGCCTTTTCGTCGTTTCTACTTTTTTAAACGAATGTAAATTTTCTGAAAAGACATTATGTGAAAAAAGATTATATATGTAGAGATTTTATACGTTATGCCTAAATCGAATAGCACGCGGATCGTGTGGCTTTTTCCACCCAGATGAAAATGATCAAACTGTTCTGTCTGCTAGGATCATAATATATTTATGGGTTATACTGAAAATCCAAAATCCCGAATGAAGTTCTATTCAGTTGCAATTCGTCTTCACATTCTTCCTAAACTGACAGTGGCCATTATAACAAACAGAAAACTATTTTTATTCATGTCACTCGAATCTTCGATGCTCTTTTCATTTTTGGAAAGAGCAAATGCTGGAGGACATTGATGGCTTTTTCGGTGACTAGATTAGTAGATGCTGGGGAACATTGATAGCTTTTTCGGTGATTATTAAAAGCGAACTTACTTTTCAAATCACACTGTGTTCCTTCCCATCCGGTTTTGCATTGGCACTCGTCCGGGGCAACGCAATTACCATTCCGGCACGGTTTTTCACATATTGGGATGCAGTCGTCGCCAACTTCCTCGTAGCCGGAGCAACAACTGATTTCCACGTTGTTTGTTTGCACTGGCTGCACACGAAAAATCGTCATTTCTTTTGCGTACAATCATTTTGAAAAGAAACAAAAAAGGAATTATTTCACTCACCAGCTCGACATTGGCGGTTTTTGTATACGGAGGAGAGCCCGGCACTCTGAACGTATAATTTGTCTCGCGTACAAGTATTTCTACGTTACTGTGAAGCGAATGAATCAGTAAAGCCGATACCAAATTTGTAAATGCATAGTAATTACTATTGGTACAGGGATCAACGACGAAGCAACAACACGGAGTTCAAGTAAAATACAAACAGTCACTTTGTCTTCGTCATTGTCGTCAAATGTGTAATTGTTACAGAAACAAAGTGACTCAACGTAAAGAAGAGCTTACGGCCGAAAATTCACTCCACGGTGAGGGATTACTTTATGGCCTTGGAATCGCAGATTAATCGGTAGGTCATTAAGTCACAAAATTTTGGAGTCTTAACACTTTTAACGCGTTTTCCTGAAAACCACTTTTGATGAACCTCGTACGAGATAACTGCAAAACTATTAAATCGATAATTTTGAAATTTTACGCACCTTTACATAAAATAATTACCGTCTATGTGAACCTAAAGTTCCTCGAATATTCTTTGAAAAACCTACTCCTTCGTCACCAAATACTGTAGACAAAATTTTACGAAAAATTGAAGGTTTTTTCAAATACGTACTATTTTTCGAATTATCACTTCTCTTTGGATTTTTTTGGTTTGCATAGAGCGCATGGGCCTTACAAGTCTAAAACTTCTTGGCTCTGATATTTCAGATGAATGCACTAGACGCTAGATTGTCCGCCGTGAAACAACTCAGGCGGCAAACATCTCCGAAGCAAGTATCATACAGCTCCAATTTTTAAATAATGAAAAGAAAATTTGGAAAATAAAAAGATGCAATAATGCGTGAATAAAATGTTCATTATGTACAATGAATAGTTTCGTCACAAAAAATCTTGAAAATTGGCTCACTTTCGGCTGCCTAAAGGGATATTTCCCCTTGACTGACAAATATTTGGAAAGTCACTTACGTTTCAACATAAACGCAATATTCGGGTCCAAGAAAATCTCCTGAAACGAGACTCGATAACGTCACCAAAGTCGGGATACACCAAAACATCCACCGCAAGCACCAGCCCATAGTGATTTCCTTTTTTTTATCTTGTTCAATTGATTTATCCGAAGGCGGAGAACGGTTTGTGCTTCGAGCGTTCGAAAGCTAACTATATCGTGGTTCTAAAATCGTTTTTCGTCTTGTGCCTTTTTGTCCAACGGCTCCTCACTGATACGAGAGGAAGGAGTCGAGACAACGGTGTTCCAATTATCGCAAATCATTGGTAGAATCTCAAACTCAGGCACGCTTCCTTTCCCGATAAACCACGTGGACGATGACACGAGAACTTCTTCATTACTCTTTTCTGTCGTTTTGAAGACGGTTCATCGGAGCCGAATCAAGAGGGCAGAAAATGAAGGCAACATTTTCGGATACGCTGAAGATAATGTCCTAAAGAGTCGAGTCAGATCAGCGTTTGTCAGATAATGCGAGGACATACACAGCACGTGCTCGTGTAGCAATCATTACGAGAAAGACAAATATAAGCAGCATAAAAGTTTATATTACAATGAATATACAAACCTCCCGATAGTCTTGTATTTTTTTTGAGTAATTTCACCATTGGACGAAGCCCAAGGAAGTATGAATATTTTCGGCAAAAATGACGAAAGAATTAAGTATTTACTGTTCCAATTATACTGATAACAAAAGTTAATGACGAGGAGCAGAACAATAAGGAAAAATATTGCGCTTGATTCTTCACATTATTTCATGCAAAAATAATAAGTAACACGACGAATGAATAGATTGAGTAATGAAGAAAGAATGCTGAGGAAAAATAATGTACTTGAAAATGTTTATTATTCCACGAAGAAAAAAAATGAGTGAATAATGAAGAATTCATAATGAAGAATGAACAATGAAGAATGAATAATGAGGAGTAATAATGCCCTCCGTAATGTATTTTTTTTCATGAAATGATTTTTTATCATGAAATAATAAAATAAAAATCATGAAATGATTATTTCATGATTTTTTACCATGAAATAATAAAATGAAAGGAGGAGCAAATAACGTAAAAAATGAGGAAACATAGTGCACTGGATAATGTATATTATTTCATTAAAAAATTAAAATGCGGAATGTAAAGTGAACAATGGAAGAAGAATGATGAGGAAAAATAATGCACTCGCTGACGTCTCCCATGGAAATTTATATACGCAAAAATATACTGCAAATTTATTTTATTAATAATTGTAATATATGTGAAATGTATGCCATATATTGAAAATATATGTTGCATATATGTGCCAAATTCTAATTTTCGTAACGTTTTTATATATGAGATGTATATGCGTGGTATTACAATATATCAATGTATCATATATCAATGATATATGTAGCATTTACCCTGCATACATACCACATGTACACTGCATAAATGGTACATATATGCCACATATATACAGATATGCGTAGCATATTTGTACATAGTGTTTATATGTAATAGTGTACTTTAACTGTAAGTTAAGTTCTTTGAAGTTTAAGTTTTAAGTTTTATTAAGTTTAACTGTAATATTGTTTATACACAGCATATATTCCTTGTCAGGAATAGGTATCAAAAGTGTATGCGTCATATATGACGCATAAATGACACATATATGAATCACATATAACGTATACATTTTTGATATATTTTTCGGACAAAAAAATAGATTGAAAATATATCGAAAATATATGCGTCGTATATGCCTCATATATGCATCATATATAGTGTTTATACGTAGCATATATTTTTTTGATCGGAAAAATATATCGAAAATATATGGGTCATATATGCGTCATATATTTGGTGCATATATATACTGAATATATACGTATTATTATATTTTTCGTCACTATATATGCGACCGATATATATATATATATATATATATATATATATATATATATATATATGTAACTTATATATATATATATATAAAATATGTAAAGGATATACGAGGAGTGAATAATGAGGAAGAATGATGCACTTAATAATGTATGTTATTTCATTAAAAAAAAAAAAACTTAAAATAATTGCAGCCTGTGTAGAGAAATAAGAGCAAAAATGTCTGTAAGTTTGGCATGTTAGCCAGGTCAAAATTTACTATGCAACGGAACTATACCGAATTTCAGGACGCGATAATTCGTCGAATAATAATTGGATCGCATTTTTTTTGACGTATGAATTTGCGATCCGAAGAATATTCATCAAATCGTTTTTTGCCACTGTAAAGAGCCGTTCGTTTCACTTTTTTTTTCTTTGTGTTGGCGGTGTTGCCTTTCGTAAAAGAAAATAAATTCATGAAGGCCTAAGAATTAATCGAAAAAAGAATTTAAAACTCTGCACTTATGAACGTTCTAACCATGTTGCAGAGGTACTTACCCTGAGTACCTGAGTAAAGGGATTTTATACAACGCTCTTTAGATTTCGAGAAAAAAAACGTTCGAAAGTTTAGCTCGTAGCTACTAGTAGCTACTATACCGGTACGGTTGCACCTTTGTCGAACCATCGGGCGTGGCCCAGTGGGCAAGGTTCCCGGCTCTGACGCTGTCGAGGTCCAGGGTTCGAGTCCCGTGATGGCGTTTTTTTTCACAAAATATAAATAAATATATAAACAAAGTGACAGGTTGTAAGGGCACGCGCTTCCATCGAGTAGGGCACCGATGCCAGTTGTGACCTAGTCTTTGTACTGGCAACATCATAACCCCGAAAGAGTGGAAATCTGCACCCGTGTGGTTACAGTGTCAGCTCCGTGAGGTCTTCTTCTTTATTTGACATAGTGTTTTTTTCCATTACAAGTGAGTGGAATTTTCTTGAAAGTAAGTATCTACTATTATAAATAATAATCATAATTACTTCAGTAATGTTACACTAACACGTGCTCCGAAACACATACGTGTTGTAATAACAGGTTTCTATCGTAGAAATTATATATTTTTTCGCTCAAATATATTATTCTAGTATAATATATTTTTTTAATCAATAATTATTATTATTTCTGCAGTATTACACAGATACGTGCTCTGAAATACATATATATTGAAACAACGCGTTTCTACTGTAGAAATACTTTTTTTTTGCTTAAGTTATATTTTAATAGAATCATTTTTTTTTTATGAAGCATGGCGCAAGAAGAATCTCACGCTCGGTGCGCATTTTGTGATAGGCAAAACGCCACGCATACGCGTATGAAATGTCACATCTGCCTGCGACGAGTGTGTGACGTGCACCGCTCGGGATTGTGTTTGGAGTGTGCCGCAAAATCAAATTGAAACAATTCTCAATGTTATTTTTATTTTTGTATTTCTTTATAAAATGTCGAATAATCAATAATTATGTTCAATAAAATGAAAAGATTCATCCGAAAGTTTTTATCTAGATGTTGTTTTTCGCAAAAAATTACCTCATTTTCCGGCACGCTTAAAAAATCGTTAATTTCTCATAATCATTCCGTATTATTTTTTTTTTCTGAAAATATGAATCATTATCTTTCACTTCGCGTAGATTACGTGTAAATATCTCAATTAGTATTTGCATGGCGTTAAAACAAAAAAAAACAGATTTTCAAAACTTCTGTCTTCAATTTGGCAATTTTTTTGTGGAAAAACTTTTTTTTTCGTTTTATTTAATGATTGCAATGAGTTACCCAGGATTTGCTACCCCTAAAAAGTACCCTATAAGTTCCCATTCCGTACAATTGTCGATGAGACAGAACGTTTTGAAAACTCGAAGTGCAAATTTGCACCCGTGTGGTAAGTGTGTAACCTGAAACAGGGTGTGGTGGCTACGGGTTAATTGTTCTTTTTTGAAAACCATTGCATGTTTTCGTTTCGCAAAAATCTACAAATAATTTTGAAAAATCAAGTTACTTTATTGAAAAGTATTCATCGACTGTCGACATTTTAAAAAAATTCGGACGTTTTTTCTCGTTGATTACCATTTTTTAATATTTTTGTTTCATTACCATTTTTTTATATTTTAAGGAAAGACACTCGTTATTTTATTTTTAAGAATTTCTCCGAATTGTGGATACGAAAAACAGATTTTTGGCATTTTTTATATTGTGGGATTCCTAAACACCGTGAAGTAGCAGCCATTTTTATTTAATTTTTTTTTTAATTAATCTTCGATTGAAGAGTGTAGAGCACTCGCTGTATGTTTACCAGGTTTTTGAAATACATATGACATATATGTCATATGTATTGGAGCCTTGGAGTGCTCCACACTCTTCAATCGAATATTAAAAATATTAAAAATATTAAAAATATTAAAAATAAAATAAAAAATAGCTGTTACTTCACGGTGTTTAGGAATCTCATAATATAAAAAATACCAAAAATCCGTTTTTCGTATTTACAATTCGAGGAAATAAAAAAAAATAACGAGTGTCTTTCCTTGAGAAAAAAAATATTTTTGCATATTTTGCCCTGAAACGGACGTTCGACTTGCTCAATAAAATCTAAATTAATTCTTTTTTTCTGCAAGGCTATAAAAAGACGTTTTTTTCATAACTACGCCATATTGTTAGATTTTGATATTTTTCGAAAATCCTACGTAATTGTACAGGAAATACATTACAATTTAACGATATTTTATCCTTTTTCGGTTTAATAAAATAAAAATATTAATAAAATAAAATATTAATTGAATAAAATATTAATCGATCCTTCAAAATACGTATGTACTATGCTTACGACTTAAGGGGTAAGGCCACTGTAACGGCCCAAAAAAAAGGTTTTTTCACTAATTTTTTGCTCCCGAAATTGAAGGTATTTGAAAAAAAACTTTTAATGGTGTTATCGGGCATACATTAAACTTTATTATAAAATTTTTTTACAGTAAAAAAAAACAAAATGGCGGTTCCACAGCTATCTTCCCGGGACATGTTTTGCTTCCAGGGCTCCGCGGCACGCAGCACCACTGGTGCACTTTTGAATCTAGAACAAAAAAAAAACCATTAATCTAGAGGGCTATAGCTAGAGAATGTCGATCGGATTTTAAAAAGTATCAATTTTTGTGGATTTGGCGTGCGTTTGAAAAAAAAAATTGATTTTTGACGAAAAGAACGGCAAGTTTTTTGTTAATAAAAAATCAATAAATAAAGTTCTTGAAAATGCCGATCGACATTCTCAAGATAATGTAAATGTTCACATCTGGTTAAAATTTCAAGTAAAAAAAATGAAAATTGTTCGAGTTATGCTGCGTGCCTTTTTGAAAAACCATGTTTCGAGAAAAACGCGTTTAAAGTTTTGCGAATAGTTTTTTATTGGAAAAAATTAAAAAAAGAAGTTAAAAGCATTTAAACTATTTTTAAACTAGAGGGTTTAAACTATTTTTTAAGCCAATAAAAAAAAATCGATTTTTCAAAAAATTTACAGTGGCCTTACCCCTTAACCGAATGACTCTATCGATTAGACTGAGCCACTCTAGCCTATTCCAGGGTGGGGAATAATTCATCAGCTTATTTTTATTCACTCTGGCTGCCATGGCTTTGCTCACCTAAGAATTGTCAATCGACACCGAGCCTGGAAACATGTTGTAAAATAAAGCGATGACGGCCTGTTTACTGGCAGGGCACTTTGTTTTTTTGTTTTTATTTTCTTAGTAAGATACACTCGTTGGCTGGTCGTTTTTCATCTTTGAATCGACACCACGTGAAGGCAAATCGATAATATAATAACATTTTACCAATCTGAAGTGATTTTATACGATCGATTTTATTTAGTATATTTTTCGATCCGTTCACTCAATACTGAGATCTCATCATTTGCAGCTATTTTTCGAGTACAAATTATGCTTCAAGAAGAAAAACGGACTTCTCTCTTCATTCATCGATGATAAATATTCTTTAACAATAAAAGCGGATGATTTCGAAATAAAATTGAAAATCGCATGAATTTTAAATTGACCAACAATGTTGGCTTTTTTATTACGTATTTGGGGATACAATCTTTATGCACTTTTCATCTACTCTGCACATCGCAATTTTTATCATTCTAAGATATTCTTACAGTATATTTGACATATCTTATGTATGATGGGTCCCTCATTTCCATAAGTGGATAATATTCAAAGACCATAAAATTGATATATATCCGTGTGATACCGCAGCACATAATAATAACTAAATTGCGTTGAATAACCCGACTGTAAAAAATTGTCCCACGTGGGGATAGTTGTTGAATGGAACAAGTTGTAGATTGTACATCAAGTTTTTAAATCAATTCTTAAAGTTTTACTCGTAATGTTTTTTAAATCTGAACCACCGCGTAATAATATTCTTCACATTTTCGATAACTCGCGTTTTGTGAGAACTCTTTTTTTTTCCTCGTATAAATGCATGGTTAACTTCGTTCGGTTTTTTCTGGTCAACGCCGTGATGACCTATCGGATTACCTGAAACAAGCGACGACATTGTGTTTTTTAATTTTTTCTTGAAGATTTGCTAATTTGAAGAATTCAAATATTTTTATTTAAAGAAAATTTCATTGTACTTGTAGAATATATATACAGGGTGTCCCAAAACTCAACGATAATCTGAGACCGGATGAAAGGCCAAGTTATACCAGTTCTGGGAAAAATTAAAAAAAAATCCATACCACTCAGTTCAGCGATAATAGACATTTTTAATAAAAAGTTGAAATTCGACACCCTTGGTCGCATTTTCAAGTCCTGTGATCACCAATGTCACAATTTCGCTGTGATTTTTTTAATTTCGTGATCTTCATTAACGATGCTATTAATCGCAACTACAAATTAATGCAAAAAACATTGTTAATTTAATAAAATAAGTTAAGTTTTAGTGAGTCATGGTTCACAAAAATATTGTTAGTTAACTTTGACACTTCATTTTGAAAAAAAATTGTACTACACTACCCTTGGCAAGTTATTTCAAAAGATGGCGCATTTAATCAAGATTTCAAAATGGTGCAACACTTGCCACTTTTCTTGCCATTAAAAATTTTATTTCTTATTTTTTTCAAATTGAGCTCATTTTGAACAACTCAACATTAGGAATTTTTGTTACTAAAATTTTTTATTTTTTGTTTCGAGAGATGCGTAGTAGACGAAGAAACGATGCGTACTAAATGTTGTGAACGGACGACCCCTCAGACGTCACTATCCGTCTCGCTCATCCTAAAAGTCGAATGTCAATCTGTCTCACTCTAGAGTGAGACAGACTGTCAGCGTCACTATCTATGTCATTCTATCACTTTTGTTCATTACACATACTAGAGACCCCGATCTGTTAATACAAAAAAGTGTCAATTATTATTCTTGAAATGCGCTCATTTTGAAAAAAAATAAGAAATAAAATTTTTAATGGCAAGAAAAGTGGCAAGTGTTGCACCATTTTGAAATCTTGATTAAATGCGCCATCTTTTGAAATAACTTGCCAAGAGTAGTGTAGTACAATTTTTTTTCAAAATGAAGTGTTAAAGTTAACTAACAATATTTTTGTGAACCATGACTCACTAAAACTTAACTTATTTTATTAAATTAACAATGTTTTTTGCATTAATTTGTAGTTGCGATTAATAGCATCGTTAATGAAGATCACGAAATTTAAAAAATCACAGCGAAATTGTGACATTGGTGATCACAGGACTTGAAAATGCGACCAAGGGTGTCGAATTTAAACTTTTTTTTTTAAATGTCTATTATCGCTGAACTGAGTGATATGGATTTTTTTTAATTTTTCCCAGAATTGGTATAAATTGGCCTTTCATCCGGTCTCAGATTATCGTTGAGTTTTGGGACACCCTGTATATATATATATATATATATATATATATATATATATATATATAATGTTTCGCAGAAAATCTCCAGAAATATTTTATTCCGAGCGTGCACACAATTACCGTCTACAAAGATATCACATTAACTATGTAATTATTTTTGTGAATAATAACATCGTCCATAAAGATTGATGCACGGCATTATTTTGCCATATATTTCAATATATTGATCCCAATTGCAGTTGATTCGTTGGCAGCAGTTTGAATTTTTATTGACCGAGAGCCGCTGCTCTGGTTTGGATTCTTACCGGTGGAATGGGGTGATTTGGTACTTGCTGATTCTTGTTGACTTTCAGTACATCTCGATCCCTTCCATCCCGGAGGGCATATGCAATATCCGTCGTCCGAACGACATTTTTGCACCATTTTCACACTGGCAATTTTGAGTGCAATTAACCCCGAAAGTACCAGATGGACAGGCCGTTTGACAGCGTTCGCCTTGCCAGTCTGGATGACATCGGCATACCCCTTAAATTCGTTGGAATCGACGGAAATTCAATAAACCATAAAATTCACTACATTTAATTTATTAATCGAATTAATTCATAAACTCTCCTAAAATGTAAAGAAAGTTATTGTTTTTATCAAATCAGATGAAATGAAATGATCGAAATGTTGGTTAAAATAAATCGGCTTCGTGATCTAAACGAGTATCGGCCAAGGAAGGAAAAAATAACTGATTTTGGGCATGGAAAAATACCTAGATGTTCGTGAATTTTTTATTGATATTTTAGACTCGCTAGTAACACCCAGAAATATGAATTTAAAACTGAATTTTAATTTAAAAAAAGATAAAGACAATCACAATCACAAGAATAATTATTCTATGTGATCGTATATTATTATTAATATTGCATAATAATAATAATAATAATATCCGATAAATATCGTACCAATTTACGGCCAGAAGCTAAAGCTGCGATAACATACCGCGGGTGCAGTAACAGAAATTAGCAGTAGACATATTTTCTAATTTACCAGACTTTGGAGACTTTCCCTACAAAAAGGTGTACAGTTTGAAGTGGGTCATCGAGTAGTGGCTACGAGGTTCCTCCAGGTGGAGGAGCTTCGGAGATTTCAAGCCGATCACCGTTTTTTTTTATGGGACCACTGCTTTTTCAGAATTTCAACAAGGAGCTAAAAATAAGCCCACACCCCAAATTTCAATACGAACGATCAAGATTTCGTATAAAAAATTAATAAAAATGAAATCACAATGTTTTTAGCGTAGAATCCATTTAAACAATCGTGCAAATATTTACTCTTATAAAAGATGATCAAAGTCCTGGCCACTACTTTTAAGGGCGGGGTAAAGTATTAAAATTTTTTTCTTCATTTTTTAAAAATTTTTAAATGAATGCATAATATATCAAGAATATTGTGTTAAAATTTTTATGCAATCGAAAAGTGTTCCCAAACTTATGTGCAATGAGCGCTAAGCGACCAAACTCTTTCGCGTTTTTCAAAACGTTTTTCTGAGACTTGTCATATTTGAAGTCCGTGTGCGCGATAACTCAAAATCTACTGGACCAATCGCTTTGAAATTTTGCACAGTACTTCTTCACATAATTCACCAGGTATTGTCGAGAGATTTTTTGTTTTTTAAAATAATTACTAATTTTTCAACAACAAATTAGCCGATTTTTTTAGCGAAAATCGGGTTTTTGGCTCCCAAGTGCTACGAAAAATCGAAAAATCGAAAAAAAAAATCCTCCCGTCATTACCTCGAGAAACATCTCCTTTAACAAATGCATTTTGATTTTTTTGTTTCAGATGATTCTGTTGCGAGTTATGGTGCACACCGCAAACCAACTTTCTTTCGAGGCGCCTCCGGGGTTTAATTTTCACTCGCTCAATTTTGAATATTTTGCAATGCAAATTTAGGAGAATGTTGTTCAAATGTTACTTTATTATATGTAAATTTTTCAATAAACGAACACTATTCGTTACGCCAAAAAAAATCTTAAAAACATGCCTTTTTTCACTGAATTAACTTTACCCCGCCCTTAGTGCTCGCTTGCAACTTGATTCGCATCGATTGTGTTGTCTTAATTGACACGTCAATCTATATTAACGAACAGGCCCCAATAATTGAGGTTTCAACAATTTCATACCAAGCAAAATCCAGGTAAGTCGCAGGGCTTTTAGATTAGATTATTCGGAACTAAAGGACCTCATTAACTTGTTCTGGAAAGCAGTGAGAAATTTGCGATTTCCTTGATTATGTGTGTTCTTTGTTATAAAAAATACTACGACAGAATTTATTTCTGTCAGTACAGAATTATGTTCTTCGCAAAATGTTTCCTTGTCGAGAGCAATTTGGTATGATTTTAGTGTGCGGAGAATGTTACAAAAAATGCAACGCAAGCAGCAATTATATATGCTGAACGTTATCCGCATCGTCATTCGCCTTCGCGGTACACTTTTTGAGCATCTTTTATAAGAGTCATTGTTTGCACCGTTTTTTTTTTTCGAAACGATCCTAGGATTCCAGATTCTTAAACATTCTAGACTTTTAGATTCTTAAATATTGAAATTTCTTTTTCGTCGATTTTTCACAGTAAATCGTGATCGATCATCTTGAAATTGGGTGCGTGAACTCATTTTTAGGTCATCGACCTTATTCTCGAAATACTCGATTCGCTGGAGCACTTTTATTCAGATGGTTGGAAACTGACGTGGGCGTCATTAGGATACCCTGATCAGAGTACGCCATTGAAAGGAGAAGTAATAATAAGATATTCCGGAATATCCAAACAAAAGTCGAAGGTCAAAATGAGATGCTCATCGCTATTTAATTAAGGACTTATTATATCCGCGAAAAATTTCAAAATTTTTCATTTTTTAATTAATTTTGATTCCAAATTTTTTGAAAAATTCCAAATATTCCAAAAATAAGGTGAGATTGCATTTATAATGGATACCGCGTGGCGCGCCCCACCGCCAACTTCAAAGCCGTTTTTCCACGCTTCCCTTTTTTGAACCTTGTGAAAGTTCTAACTCTTGAACGAAGGTTCAGATCGCTTTGAAATTTTTACAACATATTCTTAGTATCATCACCTATCGTGTGATCCGCAGAAACAGAAGTTTCAATGACACGCAAAAAATATAAAAAATAAAATACCGCCAGAAAATTGAGTAAAACAATATCAAGTTTCGAATTTCGATTATAATAATTTTTTTTCAATAATATTGTTGGTTCACACTGAAGATACATTCATTATGCAATTATAAATATGTTCATTTTTTCCAGACACCCGCATCGATGCCGAGAATTTTCACCATCAACCCACGTGCAAAAAAATACATTGCTTTATTATGTTATATCGCCGCGATTTGTTAATATTTCTGATTTTTTTAAAAATATACTTAAGGGGTTACCCCTACTTGCGATTTTGAAAAAATCGATTTTTCTTTATTGCATTTTTTTTTAAGTATAATTATCTGAGAATATGTCCTGAAAATTTCAAGTCGATCCGAACAAAATTGACTGAGATATGAGCGTTGAAAGAGAAGAATCCGTTGTGTAAACGACCGGAAATTGAAACTTTAAACGCGTATTTCTCAAAATGGCATTTCTGAAGTCGGTGACCAAGATTACTCGAACACTAATGAACCGATCTTCTTGAAATTTTGCAGGCTTATTTAATACATAAAAATGTAGTCTTTAATCGTTCGATTTTTTTTCGAAAAAAATGGCCGTTTTATGTCCAAAAAACGGCCGTTTTTTTTCGTTAAAATCGAACCATTAACTTTGACTGTCCGCCATTTTGTGAAAAATGAATATTTTTTAAAATCGTTCGATTAAAGACTAGTTTATACTTATATTTGACTAAATCCATCCGCATTTTTTTTCAGATGATCCACTTCGCCGCAATATTGGTCACCGCAAACTGTGTATATATAAACATTATTTCATTGACGGCCATTTGCCACTAAACAATGTAATATTTTTCAATAAAAAAATTACTGAAAGTTCTTCAAGATGTGTTCTTTAAGATGGTATATTGATCGATTAAAAAGGTTTGTAGTTTTCTTTAAAAAAAATTCATGAAAAAGGCCTTTTTTTGCGCTACAAGTAACGCCTTAACCATGAGCATAAATGATCTGTAAAAAAATCTTGTCAATATATGCGTCATTTTTTTTAACCGCGTCTAGAAAAATGCCTTCGAAAATCGGCAAAATATCGTATATGATGTGTTAATTAAAATATGAGTGGGTATTTGAATAACAAAGGAATCGACTCACCAGTGACGTGATCGCATTCTCCGTTATTACTGCATTCGCAGTGATTTGCGCAATACAGTCCCCATTCACCTGGTGAGCACCGATGTTCACAATCGGACCCATGATAACCTGGTTCAAAACGTTTATTTTGATGACTTTGCATTGTGGCGTAGTCGCTGCGCTCTACATATGCAAAACCTTTTTCCTTTACCGTGATTGAATTGACAATGTTCCCATTCATGACACCGGACAAAATAAAGCAGTCAACTTGTCGTTAATTTGGCATTGTTCCGTGCGCACTTTATTGTGTCCGTTTGTGTATATGCAAAAATTAAGAACTGAGATAACTGTCGTATTTGGATCATTCCATCATGACCATTCACACAGGAACCAAACATTGCAAAAAGCGTATAATAATTTTTCAAAAGGCTATTCGGCTTCCTTGCAATAAGTTTCAAGCAAGCCCGATCGCGGAGGAGGAAACAGATAAATGATTCCGTGATTGTCTCCATAACGATCACAAAGGTGTGATGACACCTACGATCACGAAGGTGTGATGACACCTACGATCACGAAGGTGTGATGACACCTACGATCACAAAGGTGTGATGACACCTACGATCACGAAGGTATGATGACACCTACGATCACGAAGGTGTGATGACACCTACGATCACGAAGGTGTGATGACACCATCGTGATCGTATTCCCAGCTGCATCATCAAGTTACCTGCTGTGCAGTTGCACTGTCCCTCGACCGGTGAGCAGGCGGCGCCGTTCTTGCAGGTACACTTGTTCGCGCAGTTCTTGCCGTAGGTGCCATCAGCGCAAATCATCCCGCAGTCATCGCCGTGATAGCCGAGAGGGCATGTGCAGGTGCCGTCAACATGCGAACATGACGCGTTGTTCTTGCAGGTACACTTGTTCGTGCAGTTCTCGCCGTAGGTGCCGTCAGCGCAAATCATCCCGCAATCATCGCCGTGATAGCCGAGAGGGCATGTGCAGGTGCCGTCAACATGCGAACATGACGCGTTGTTCTTGCAGGTACACTTGTTAGTGCAGTTCTCGCCGTAGGTGCCGTCGGCGCAAATCATCCCGCAGTCATCGCCGTGATAGCCGGGGGGGCATGTGCAGGTGCCATTAACATGCGAACATGACGCGTTGTTCTTGCAGGTACACTCGTTAGTGCAGTTCTCGCCGTAGGTGCCGTCAGCGCAAATCATCCCGCAGTCATCGCCGTGATAGCCGGGGGGGCATGTGCAGGTGCCGTCAACATGCGAACATAGTTCGTTCTTTTTGCAAGTACAATTGTTCTTGCAATCCTCACCATAAGTACCGTCAGGGCAAGTGTCACCGCAGTTGTTGCCGCGATAGCCAGCGGGACATGTGCAGGCACCGTCGTCACGCGAACAAGTTGCGTTGTTCTTACAGGTGCACTCGTTTGCGCAGTCCTGGCCGGATGTATTGATGAGGCAAGTCTCATCGCAGTTGTCACCGCGAAAGCCAGCGGGGCATGTGCAGGCGCCGTCAACATGTGAACACACTTGGTTGTTCTTGCAGTCACAACGGTACTTGCATTCCATGCCGTACGTGTTGTTGGAACAAGCTTTTTCGCATTTATCACCCTCAAAACCCGGAAGGCATAGGCAAATACCTTCCATCCGAGAACATCGTTCGGCGTTATAACACGAGCATTCGTGCTCGCAATCCATACCATAGAATCCAGGCGTACACTGCTTTCCGCAGGTACCGTTGGTGTGCCAACAGGGAACGTCAGGCTTGCAGTCACACGTGCGCGCGCATTCTAATCCGTATTTATCGCTAGGGCACACCTCCTCACAATAGTCACCTGCCAATCCTACCGGACAGTGGCACTTGCCCGTGACATGATCGCAACCCACGCTGCCGTAACATTTGCAGCTCTTCTCACAATTGCTGCCCCAAAAACCGTCGTGGCAACGATCGGCGCATACCTTACCAACCCAACCAGGGGGGCAGAGACATTTGCCTGGGGTGGACGTACAGGAACCACCGTTCTGACAGGAACACTCCGTCTCGCAATCTTTACCGTCGGGACACGGTTTATCGCACAACGGTCCCTTGTGCCCGGAGTCACAACGACACTCGCCCGTAACGGCATCACAGCGTCCGTTTTCACAAGAACACTTCCCCTTGCAGTCCTGACCGTAAAAATTGGGCAAACATGGATTTTCGCATTTCGGACCCTGCCAACCTTCCACGCATTTGCAGTCACCGTTCGATTGACTGCACGTTGCTCCGTTCTGACACTCGCAGGAATTATTACATTCAGCACCCCATTTTCCGTCTGGACAGGCTGATGGGCATTAGAAACGGTAAGATTGTATCAGTTTTATTAATTTACCTACTGAGAATGGTTTTCAGGTGTACTCTTTTGAACATGCGAAACTTCCAGATGCTAAGTAAATTCATTGTTCGAACAAAGCCTGAAAGACATCCAAGAGCCTCGATAGAATTGTCACAACGGTATTAGAAATCCTGTTGGGACTGTGGAACCTCGACATTTATCTGGATTCTTATGTTACTCGTTGAAACAGTTCTACGCATTTACTCTTTTGGCAGACAAATCTGAGACGGAGATGTACTAGCAGGATTCGCGACTTATCTTTTGATACGATTCTACTGTTCTGCTGTTCGATGCTATTTTATTGTACGTGACCACATGGAAATCACATGTCTGGTTGCCTAATATTAGGGTGTAAGTAAATCCTTGGTACACACTTCCCTGGGATACAAAAAGCCCTGTCCATGTACAAGCGATCCTTTCAGGTAATCTCCAGCCATACAGATTCGTTTTTTGTATAGTACCGACTGGGCCCTTGGCCCATGTTGAAATCCTATCAATCTCAACTCTAGACCTTAATTTTATAACTTTTGTTCATTTTTGTTTTTCGTGGGGGTTTGGTAAATCTACCTTATTGCCTTGGATTCTTCCTCACTAACATCATTTGATTTCCCCTTTTCCGTCATTGAGCACCCAATACCTGTAAAGTTTTGTTCCCTTGGCCGTTTAATTTTTACGTTTACAGTATTATGAGTTTTTCCCTTCAATGTTTTATCCATTAAGAATAGTCATCTGTGGTGACAATTTATAAATGTGCAAAAACTACACACAACCCTACGATTATTCGTAAATTTCTTCATTTGTTTGTTTGCTGGTGCTCGTTTATCATTACCGTTTGGTTGTTTAACATGAACATTAGGTTTCTTTGCTTGTATGCGTGCTTATTTTAAGGGGTGAGATGCAGTCAGAATTGTCAAAAAACCGATTTTTTTTAAAAACATTTTCTTGAAGTACGATGTTTCGAAAATATTCCCTGAAAATTTCAAGTCAGTCCGATGAATAATTTTCGAGATATCCCATAATTAGTTAAGGGGCGTCGGGTCCCCATGGCAGGTAGCGGCTGACGGACGAGCAAACGATCATACCCGGGAAGGCAGAATGCTTTGAAGACAACAACAAAATGATATTTTGGAAGCTTCCATATCGGCAGAAGTCCTATTGTATTGAATTTTTTGAAAAATTGTTTTAACAATTGGCTATAAACAATTGAATGCTCGACTTTGCGGCAAAAAATTGTGATATTCGCATTCAGAGGATCAAAAAACATAAAAAAATGTTAGCTTTGTCCATCGAGCTCAACATTTTACCAACATATGATATCGTATCCACATCGAAAAACTTTAAACGCGTTTTTCTCGAAACTATGTTTTTCAAGTCGGTGACCACTATTAATCAAAAACCACTCGATGGATTTTTATGAAATTTGGTGTGCTTATTGATAGCATTAAAAACTAGTCCTTGATCGAAGGATTTTCATTTTTGTTGAAAATTTCTATTTTTTTTTTAACAACAAACGAGCGATTTTTTGGTCGAAAATCGCAAGTTATCTGTCGGAAGCCGTCATTTTGTTAATTTCTGAAAAAAAAGTTTCGATTAAGGACTAGATTTATTATTAAACTAATGATTTTTTTTGGTTTTTTTTTTATTTCAGATGATCCAGTAAAATGTTATGATGGGTACCGCCAAGCACTACATGTCGAAGGGGGTCCGACAAATATGGCGATGTTTTTAAAAATAATCAATATTTTTCTTTGAAAATTTGTACAAGTCAAGTTGAACTATAACATAAAAAGTCTGTGTTTCCACTTTTGGAAAACTCTTAATTACTATAAAAAAAAAAAAAATTGAAAATGCTCGTTTTTTCACGCCTCTGCCTGCATCTCACTCCTTAACTGTTACTGACTACATGATGTAATGCTCAATGGCCTAATCTTATTAGGCCATTTCTTTAATCTCAATCTTAAATATTCAAAAAAATTTCGAATCTCTGAAAACGATTTTTCTATATATTTCAACCAATGTAACCTTTGTGTAAAGGAATTATGTGAAAAAAAAATTCTTCTTGAATTTTGAATTAATTAAGGTCTATTCAGTTGCTCCATACAAAATCATTCTTTTTCGCATTCTTCCAAAAGTGACAGTGGCCATACAAAGAAGAAAACTTCTTTTGGTCATGTGACTCGAATCTTCGATGCTCTCTTAATTTTTCGAAACAATAAATACTGAGGAATATTGATAGCCTTTTCGGTGACTGTTAAATTCGAACTTACTTTTCACATCGCACTGGGGTCCTCTCCATCCGGTTTTGCATTTGCACTCGTCCGGGGCAACGCAATCACCGTTCCGGCACGGTTTTTTACATATTGGCAGGCACCTGTTGTTAGCTTCTTTGTAACCGGGGCAACAACGGATTTCCGCTTCGTTGAAGTACACTGGCTGCACATGAAATATTGTTATTTTCTTTTACGTACAATCCAATTTGAAAACAAAAAGACGCTGGATTTTTTCACTCACCACCTCGAATTGTATTGGTCTTGTAACTAGAAAGGGGCCCGGCACTCTGATCCTATAATTTGTCACACGTTCTTGGAGTTTCATGTTTCTGAAAAGCGAATAAATCAATGAAGCAGATGACAAGCTTGCAAATGCATAAAATTACTATTGGTACAGGAATCAATGACGAAGCAACAACACGAGCGTTGTCACCGACACGAAGTTCAACCAAAACCACAACAGTAGCTTTGTCTTCGTCGTTATTCTCAACTGTGTCATTGTTATAGGCACAAAAAGACTTTTTGGCTATCAACGTGAAGAGGGCTTATGGCCGAAAATGAACTCCACGAGGCAGCTGAGGGACTTTACGGCGCCGGATTAGCATATTAAGGGATCGTCTCAGTGTGACCCTCCGAAAAATCACTGATTTTCGCGATTCTTTTTTTAAATGTTCAAATAAACTAATCGGTCTGGTTTTTTTTAAATAAATAAATACATTCATGACGAATACAAAATGATTTTTTTATGTTTATTTATTGGATGTACAATAGTTAAATAAATTGTTGAAATGACACGTAATAAAAAAAGGTCCTGTACGGTTTCCACGATTGCGGCCGCAATTTTGACCTGAAACAAAAATTTCAAAAAGATTATTAATCCGTAGGAAAGTCGCTATCGCGCTATGGAAGGATTTTTTTTTTTTTCTTAATTTGACGAAACGGCGACGGTTTCAACAAAAAGTATCGAAATTGGCCCTTTTTCTCGACAGTTTTTCGTAAAAAAAAATAGGAAAATTTCAAAAAAAAAAAGCTTCCATAGCGCTATAAAGAATGACGTTGAAAATGTTCTCTTCAAAGGGGAACTAGATATCTTCAAAACTCTTCCTTTGAGAGTGGAAACCGTTTTGAAAAACACTATTCTGAGAAAAACGCGTTTAAAGATTGAAGTTGGAAAATTTTTAGATAAATCGTTTACTTACGATCAATCGGCGATGCCAGGTCCATACAATTACAGTGTATACTATCCGATAATGCAACAAAAAAAAATCGATTTTTCGAAAATTTCACACTGAGACGATCCCTTAATCGGTAGGTCATTGAGTCAGGAAATGTTCGAGTCTTAAAGGGTCTTCTCACCTTAAACGCTAAAGAAGGCTATTTTCATTAATTTTTTCGGTACGTTTATATTATAGATATTAATATAAATGTTGTTACACTTGATAAATACACTTTCAAAATACATTGAAAAAAAAAACAAATTATTCAAGTTACCATTTATAGACGAAAAAGGTAGTTGAAAAAATGTCACAAAAAAATTGTTAGCCTGCGCTGTTTATGAAATTTCGGAGATGGATAATCCGAAACAACAAAATCAAACGGTTTTAGATTCAGTATGTTAATGGCTATAGCGCATATCATACGATTTTTGATATTTGCAAAAATAACAAAATAGTGGACATTTATCGAAAATACAAAAATAACGTGTTTCTTCACCGTTTTTGTCACAAAAAATAGTAAATGTCAAAATTTGAAAAAATCTTTGATACGCGCTATAGCTATAGTTGTAAAGAATATGTGGTGAAAATTTCATAAGGATCGGTTCGGTAGTTTCGAAGATTTCATCAACAAGCCGTCGAACAACGGTGTTTCGAGAAAAGCGCGTTTAAAGTTTGTTTGGGTTACGTAAATACATTTGAACATTTTTTAAATATATTTTGAAAGTGTATTTATTAAGTGTAACTTTTATATCGATATCTATAATGTAAACCTATCAAAAAAAATTCGTGAAGTAGCTTTTTTAGCGTCTGAAGTGAGAAGACCCCTCAAAACCTCAAACGCGTTTCTCCTGAAAACCACTTTTTGTGGACCTCGTACAAGATAACTGAGAAACTACCACATCGATCATTTTGAAATTTTGCCCCCTCTTATATAAAATAATTAACGTCTGTGTGAACCAAAAGTTTCTCGAATATTCTCTCAAAAAACGACTCTTCAATTACCAAATACTATAGTCAACATTTCACGAAAAAATATAACTGTCTTCAAACACGTACCATTTTTCGAATTTTCAGCAATTATCATAGAGCCGTGATTTTTAAATGATTTTTTTTATTGTTAAATTAAAAGATACAATAATTTGTGCACAGAATATTAATTATGTAGAATAAATAATTTCGACACGAAAAAATCTTGATAATTGGCTCATTTTCGTCTGTTGAAGGGGTCACCCCCCTTAACTGTCAAATATTTGGAATGTCACTTACTCTTCAACATAAACGCAATATTCTGGTCCAAGGAAATCTGCTGAAACGAGAGTCGATAACGTCACCAAAGTCGGGATACACCAAACCATCCACCGCATGCACCAGCCCATAGTGATTTTATTTTTTCTTCTTGGGCTATTTGATGGCTCAATTGATTTATTCGGAGACGGAGAACGGTTTGTGCTTTGAAGTTTTGAGAGCTAACTATGTTGCGGTTGTGAATGTTTTTTTTTGTCGGGTGCCTTCTTGTCCAACGGCTCGTCACTGACACGAGAGGAAGCACAAGGAGCCGCGAGAATGATGATCCAATTAAGGCAAATCATTGGTAGGATCTGAAGCGCAGGCACGTTTCCTTTCGCGATAAACCACGTGCAAAGTGATACGAGAACTTCTTCATTCCTCTCTTTTGTCTTTTCGAAGACGGTTCATCCGAGCCTAATCAAGAGGGCGAAAGACGAAGGCCACATTTTCGGATACGTTCGATATAATGTCCGGAAGAGTCGAGTCCTGTCATTAAGGGGGAAAATACACCTAGATGGTCGAAAACAAACGATTTAGAAGCTATGAACTATTCGTCGACCGTAGAAGACCTACACTATGGGCCTGGTATCGATGATTTCATGTAAGTTGACAAATTTCATGATTTATTCATTCCCAAATTTCCCAAATTTTACGCGTTTTTTTCTCAAAAACACGTTTTTCAAATCGGTACTCAAAATTTCTCGAAAACCAATGAACCGATTGCCTTGAGGTTTTTTGTGGTTATTCTATACACCATTGTCTAGTACTTGTCACAGGATTTTTTTGTTCCGTTACTTAGTTTTTATTTTATAGGCAAAATAATAACTAATTTTTGGCCCAAAAATCACTATTTATGTTCAAACGTCCGCCATTCTGTCATAAATCGATATTTTCAAAATCGGCTATGACAAGTACTAGATTATAGTATCTAGTTGAATAATCTTTTTGGTTCTTTTTTCAGATGATTTTTGAAAAAACGCCAGTGGGTACCGTATACGCAGATTTTTTTACGACGCTCCAAGGATCATACAATATCCTTGTATATTTTTGACATTTTTAAATGAAGAAAATTAAACATATTTTTGAATGTATATACTTTTAGATAATTAAAACCCCAATCCGAAATTTCAAACAGTTTTCCTTGAAAAAATTCACAAAAATAACCTTTTTCCGGGTCCTAGGTGCATATCCCCCCTTAAGCGGTTACACCTAGTTGGAATTTAGCTTTTTCGAACCCCTCTCAGGGGTTGAAAATTCAAAGCGAAATTCTGGGAAAACTATTGACCGAAACTAAAGAGATACGAGTTTGGCGTTGTGGACAAAAATGTAGCTGAGGGTTCAAGCTACAAATTCTTCCACGGCGGCGAATTCGTGCCGTCAATAGTTTTCCCAGAATTTCATTTTGAATGTTCAACCCCCGAGAGGGGTTGGAAAATCAAAATTCAAGGGTGGTCCATAGCAACGAAAATATGGAGAAAATTATTCTCTACATTTCGTACGCTTGAACCATACTCGAAAAACCGATTGTTTTTGAGTTATTCAATAAACTATTTCTTTTTTTTGGTTTTTTAACCATTTTTTGGGGTTTAAGATATTATCGGAGAGTAATGATCGAATACGCGATCGACGCGTCTTTTCACGGGCTACAACGTTCCCATTTGAACTACAAACGTACGATTTTTTTCTAAAGAGTTATTGAATTAAAACCGATTTTTCAAAATTTCACCCCACTTTTTCACCCTCAAAATGAACTTCCACGACTTCGGCGCTGTGGACAAAACTGAAGCCCGGATTTTTTTGAACATTTTGTCTCACGGCGCCGACCTCGTAGGGGTTGTAGTTTGACATTAATCCACCCCCATCTCCTTTCATCCCCTAAAAAAGAACCCTACACCCCGATTTTTAGGCAAACTTGGATTTAGCACCCGCGGCACCTACAAAATCACCTGTCAAAAAACTGGCCTTCTTCTAATTTTCTCCGATTCCGGGTTTTTTCAGCGACAGCACGACTGTACTAACTTGCGAAAAACATTTTTTTTAATTCAAATGTATTTATGTAACCCAAACAAACTTTAAACGCGTTTTTCTCGAAACAACGTTTTTCGACAGCTTGCTGATAAAATCTTCGAAACTACTGAACCGATCCTCATGAAATTTTCAACCACATAACCTTTACAACTATAGCTATAGCGCATATCAAAGATTTTTTAAAATTTTGATGTTTACTATTTTTTTTGGCCAGAACCAGTGAAAAAACACGTTTTTTGTTTGATTTTTTTGTTTCGGATGATCCATCTCCGAGATTTTATCTACAGCGCAGACCCGAATTTTTTAATTACCATTTTCGTCTACAAATAGTGACTTAAATAAATTAAAAATTTCTTTTTTATGTATTTCGAAAGTGTATTTATTGAGTGTAACAACTTTTATATCAATATCTATAATATAACACTATAGACAAAATCATGAAAAAAGCCTTTCTTAGCGTCTAAAGTGAGAAGACCCCTTAAAGAATGATAAAAAAAATAAGGAGAGTGAATAACGTGAATAATGTAGAAAAATAACAGTGAATAATAATGCAGGCGATAATGCATTTCATTAAAAACTCAAAAGTAAGATGATAAGTCAGTAAAGCTAATGATATGAAAAAGTAGTGCATTTGATAATGTAGCTACACTGAAAAAAATTATATGAAATTTACAATACCTTTAAGATACAAAGGAATTTAATTTTACGAACTCAGTAGATGAAATTAAATTTGAAACACTTGTACCGTAAGTTTAAAACAGGAACATGAAAATATGGAATTTCAAAGACAAGTTTGTAAATTTGGGGAAAATGTATTGCATTAGCCCGTGTCTTCAGTTGAAAATTACTACAGATGTATAATAAATCAACTATAAAAAAACTGCCTGAAAAATATAATATATGTGAAACTGAATTTTACGATACGTACGTAAATGATCACAACAGAATTTTACGATACGTACGTATATGATCACAACAGATTTATTTTAAAGTGCGAAACTGGAATTGAAAAAAAAATTCATAAACGCTGATGAAAAGCACATGAAGCGATGTGAAAATTATATTAAATTTACACTACATTTAAGGCACAAAAGAATTGAATTTTACGAACTCAGTACATGAAATTGAATTTAAGACACTTGTATCGTAAATTTAAAACAGCAACATGAAATTCTAACGTGGATATAGAATTTAATAGATGCAACATGAAATTTCCAAGAAAAGTTTGCAAATTTATGGAAAACGTATTGCGTCAACCCGTGCCTTCAATTAAAGATTAGAACAGTTGTATATTAATTCAACTATAAAAAACAGAGTATTGAAAATACAAAACGAGTTTGAAATTTATTTACTGCTGCCTGAAAAATATAATAGATGTGGAATTGAATTGGAATTGGAAAGTATCGTGATTGTAGTGGTCTTGATTTGATAATTTTTACATAAAAACGTATTGCAATTATCAATTTCTGAAATCAACTTAATACTTAGGATCAGTAATTTTAATACACACCCGTATATTGATATTAGCAAATGGTTGTTGAATTTAATATACACTCGTATTTTGATATCAGCAAATTATTCTTGATTTCAATATACTTGGATGTGATTATTTCTTTACACGTGCATTATTTTTCAAACGTAGAAGTATATCAATATTACGGAGCTACACTTTCATTTTTTAAATAACCTGTTTTGGATTTTCAAAATCGTATCTGAAATTTCATAAGCGGTGTCCGCTCAAAAACTTTCTACACTTGTGTATTAATTTTTATAAAGAAATTTTTTACAGTGTAGTAGAACGAGAATCAGATGCTGAAATGATATCTTTGAATTTTGACTCGATCCGTCAAGCTGTTTGGGTAAGGAAGCTCATCGATAAATAATAAAATGTGAAACAGTGCCGATAACTTCAATCGTTATCTCAATTATTGATCCTTTCAAGGTGACTTCAAGGTCAACTTAAAAAAGAACATGAAAGCCTTCTTTTTATAATTGCATCTTATTCTACGTGAAAAAAAAAACAGTTAACGTTTTTCCGATTTTTTTCATTTGCCTATTAATTTTTCTTCAATTGCAAGAGATGTTCAATATAATAGCCTTATAAATGTTTCTTATCAAATCGCGATAAAGGGAGCCTGCATCGTTATGTAAAAAAATTGCCTCGCGTTGGTTGAAAAAAAAGTTCGAGAAATGTCCGAAAATGATGGGCATATAAGAAAATGTTTCCTGGTGACATGAAAAATTGAAGTACACGCGACCAAAAGCTAATTCATTAAAGGAATTCCACCTAGTTGAGATTTTTGAAAATCTCAATTTTTGGTTTCCGGGGGATTCTTGAGGTGTAACATTTAAAATATATTCTCTGTAAATTTCAAATCGATCTGTTGAAAATTGAGGGAGTTATGAGCGAGACTATAGGCAGGTTCCGCAAACCGGCAAACTTTAAACGCATATTTCTCAAAACTGTTTTTTCAAGATCGGTGACCATGATATTTGAAAAACCACTATACCGATCGACCCAAATTTTACAAGTTTTATTTGCATGTCAAAAAACGGTGCCGGGAAAAAGAAACTATTTTTTCGATGCATTATTTTTTTTCTTATCAACGAAAATAGAGCGTTTTTCACCGAAAATCGATACTTTCACTTTGGACTGTGGCAATTTATTCAAAAATCAATGTTTATATAATCATGCGTCCAAGCACTAGATAACTTCATGCAAAAACGAAATGCGTGTAATTCTCTTATTTCTGTCTGCACAGACCATTGTATCTACCACATTTAAAATATGTTTCAATAAAAATATTGCAGAAGACACCTAAAACCCTACTCTTCAGTGTAAAGAAAAAAAAACATTAAAACCTGCACACACGTTTTCCCAAAAAAAATAAAGAAAACTCTTTTTTTTCCGCCACGACATAGGTGTAATCCGCTAAATAAATTGCCCAAAAACGTCCCACTAATTTCCGATAAATATATTTGCGTCTCAAGCAATTGATTAATGTACGATAACGATAATTGCAGCATAACATATTTGAAAATGCTTATAAAATCCTGAAATACGTCGTTGCACGATCACAATATATTTGAATATACGAGCAAAATGAAAACGCTATTTTGACCTGATGAAAACTACGAATTATTATTTCACGAAACGGTTTTCCTCCTTATCGTCTCCCGGTACGGAAGCTCCCAAAAAAGTGCAAACCTGTAATACCGACCGAGTTCCAGAAGTGCCTATAATTTTCGTTCCGCCGTTACCTTCATCTGCGCCCTCTGCGCACGGTCGCGTTTCCTCGTGCTTGGCAGCCGCGGCGTCGTTTCGTACGTATACACAGCGTGTTGTGCTTCGGTAACGCGTCCGCAATATTTTCAACATCTCGATTGTCCGCCGTGTTGCTCAAAAAAAGTGTTTCACCACGTCCGAAATTCCCGCCCAATGGAATAAATCCCGAATCTTTCGCAATGTAACAAAAGAGAAAAACATGTCTGTGAAAAATCATCAGTCTATCGGCGGTTTTGCCTCCTGTCATACGCGACGCGTTTGTTCGCGCCTGATGATCGGCCACCCTGCCCGATTGTTCGCCAACAATAAAACACTTTGATCCTCGTCGTTCTCTCGTTTCTTCCCTTCCCCTCCGTTCCTCGCGCTATAAGACAATTCCATCGTTAGACGAAGAAGAGCAGGGTGTTTGATAGGCGCGAATGCGACACGCGATAGAATCGGATAATGAGCGATTCCGATGACACGGACGTTCTCCTGTTGATCCCACCGGACTTGTTCGTCGTACCGTCCTCGGACTCGGACGATATCTCCGTCGCCGCGAGGACTCTGCCGCGCCGTCGTCAAGGCGATGTAGTTTGCCAAATTTTGGAGCACGTACAGACCCTAGAGAATAGAATAAGCATTATAGAGTCGAGGGACAACAGCCTGGAGGTAACGTCGCCGCTGAACGCCTCGTTGGATTCTCATTTACCGCCGGCTCGTTCTTTGCTCGAGTCGTCTTCAGCCGGCAAGAAATCTCATCGTCGCACCTATCCGTCCGGTTCGAGGTACTCGAGTCTGCCGTGCACTCCGGCCAAGTCGCGCCTCCGTTGCTCCTCCTCCAAGTCTTCCCCCGGTCCGTTTCTTCCCTCTTCCCCGCTGGAGGCTCCGAGAGGCGAGGGACCAGCAGCCGAGCGGCGCCTCGATGCTGCCGATCGCACCGCCTCTTCCGTCGTCTGCCGGACAGCGGATCTTTTCGTCGCCGGCGAGAGAAAAAACCGCCCCGTAGGCCGTCGCGTCGAGGAACGTTCGTCGGACGAGCGCGCGAGGGACGCCAGCGAAATGGAACTTTCCGAAGTAGACGAGTTGCTGCAGGAAATGGAAGCCACGGAGATCGAGCTGGCCAGGAGAATAGACAGTTCCAACGCGCGGCGCTGCGTCGAAGAGCAGGATCGATGCAAGAGCTTGTCGCGCGGCTCACCTGTGCGAAAATTGGATCTTCAGTTTGCGGAGGATTTCAGGCCTGGGGGAACTTTTACGAGCGTGGGAAGAGACGCCGTCGAGCGTCGCGCCGATGTTTCTCTGCCCGAGGACTCTTCGCGAGCCGAAGATAATTCCACGCGGCTCTACGACTTTGGAGTGTGGGACAATATGGAAACCGCGCAGCGTACGAAGCGTTCCCCGAGCGACGAGAGGCTCGACAATTCGGAGGACTCCGCTAAGGCGGAGCGTGGAAAAGTGCCTGCGGAGACAGCCGAGCTTCGCGTCGCAGCGGATCTTTTTCAGCTCGGCGAGAGCGTCACTTCGCGCAGTTCCATGGCGCAGACCGACGAGCGCGGCGCGAAGAATTACAATCCCCGATGTCTTCTCGACGCTACGAATTTTGGTGCGACGCAGCAGCGACCCGCAGCGCCGAATGAAAAATCTAAGGCTCGCACGCAGGACAGAGAGAGCGACACGGAGGACAGCGGCTTGCACGCCATCGGGCTGTCTCGCTGCACCGATGAACTGCAACGGACCATACGAGAAATTCGCACGACGGGCTGCCGAGGCACGAATGGCTCGATACGCAAAGCCAACGACCCTTGTCCCACGTAAATACGAAATTATGAGATTTAACGTTTTATTGCTTTTTTTTTTTTTCAATTGTATTCCAGTGAGGCTGTTTTCAGGAAATCACAACGCTTGCTTGCTCTCTCGGACTTTTGGGACTGCGACGGCACCAAATCGCAGGAAGAAATGCTGCGGATCAAATTGGAGGAAGAAAAATTTCGGAGAGAAGTGAGTTCCATTGTTGGGATTTTAAAAGGAAATGACGAATGAGTGAATTTTTCATTATTTTAGAAAAGGTAGCATCGAAGGAATAGTCCTGCCAACGTACATCAACTTTTCTAGTCGTCGAATTTCAGTATTGCTTGGGTTTTACGATTGTCTGTAACTCCTTACTCTTTTTTCATCGTTATGACTACTGCTCGTTATTATTGCTAGCTTTCCGTTAACGTTATTATTTTGAGATTGCAGTGGCTATTTATTTCCATGACTTCGCTCATTTTATGATTATTATTTTATAGCTATACAGGAATACATATTTTATTCATTATCGTTAATGTATTATTATGCTTGGGTTTGTATCGGTTACAATATTTAACGTATTCCTTTCGCGGAGGGCCGTATTTTGTGGGGGCATAAGCAGAGCCTTCTGAATCATCGGTAAATTACAATTGCGCTTAATAAAAAAATAAGTTACAATGGATTATTATACACAACGATAAACTATAATAAAAAAATTCGTGAAAATTTAGTAGTTTGAGACATTTTTACATTTATTTGAAACGTCACGGCTACGAAAATTCTTCTGTTAGTCACATTTTTCCAAGTTTTAACATTAATATTTTCTTTAAACGTTCGGTGACCCTCTGTTTTTATTGTCGTTACGGAATCTTTAGACTTTTTCACACCTGTGAGCAGTTTATATCAGGCATCTAGAGTTATTTAGTGTATAAATTATTAGATACAAATGTGGCCAGGGTGACATGTCCATAACGGCGCCGTATAAACGAGACGATTTTTAGGGCCGTCATTTTTCTTCAAAGGTTCGGTAACTTGGCTCGAAATTTCACCAGTATACTGGGATGCATTTCTAATTCATTATAGACGAAAATCAGTTAAGTGTAAAATATTTGGGTTCGTGAAAGGAATACCTTAATAACGCACCAATAATACCGTTCATGTCATTAATTTATCAGTTATTATAAATATAATAACTGAATAGATGAAGCGTATCGTTTTATCGTATATTCGATGATATTCGAGTATATTCGATCATATTTATCGATTTATTATTATAAGCATAACTTTCATTTGGTAAAAATAATATTGTTATATTATGAATAATAACAATATGAATATTATGAAATTGTTGCCCCGGATATATGATAATATTTTTAATTATTAATGAACACATTATTCTTATTCGTAACGTTATATTGCAATGTACAAAGTTACGATATATCATAACAATAGAATTGTTATTAGTATCAAATTAGTTTACGGTCCATATTTAAATTAAGCTTACAATTATCGATTGATCATCCAAATTGTAAAATAATGCAATAATAATATCATGTGCACAGTGAGGAAGTTTGCATCGTTGGAATGCAACGAAAATGCATTCTTCTTAATTGCCTTAAAGTTTCTTTCACTGATTTAGGCCCCGAAAATTGGTCAACCGTTTTCACGTATTTCTCTTATAGATCTATGATCTTAGTTTGCAAAATAAACGCTTCGGATAATGATAAAATTTGAGAAATAAAAAATGAAGAAATTAAAGAAGAAATGTCCAACGATCGAAAAATCGACAGTTTTTTTTGTCGATTTAGATTATGAAACTCCCTCGAACAGTTTTACATATTCTTTTTAGAAATCGACGATCTTAGTTGAAAAAAAAACCTTTTTGGACAATGATACAAGTTGCGAAATAAAGAAGAAATAAATTTAAGTAAACAAAGAAATTTCCAACGATGCACATTTCAACGTAATTTTGGACAACCTGAAGTATCATTGAAAATGTCGAATTTTCCAGCACTGCGAGCATCTGATACAGGAGCTTCAGAAGCGACTGTTGGAGCAACAGGAGAAGGTGGCGGTCGCGATTCGCGTGGACAACGAGAAGAACGCGGCGATAGCGCAATTTCAGGAAGCGTGGTCAAAATTGCGCCAGCGTTGGGAAACGTTGGAGAAGGATCACAAGGAGCTCGAGTCGAGGCTGACGAGTGTCACGGAACGTCACAATACCGAGGTCGCGGAATATCAGCAGCAGATAAAACGTGGCGACGGTGAATTGTCGAAGGCTCTCGATCTCGCTGCCGGTTACAAGGAGAAGGCCGATCAGCTCGTCAAGGAGAAACTCGAGTTGCTCGCGACGCACGCGGACGAGCTCGAAAAGTACAAAACTCTCGTCCAAGAAGCCGAGCAACGATACGAACTTTTGCGAGACGATCGCAACAAACTTTTCGACAAGAACAAACAACTCGAGGAGCACGTCAATCAGGCCCAACAAGAATTGAACAAGGAACGATCGCGGAGCACCGAAGTCAGAATGGAAATGGCCGCTATTCACAAAGCACTGGACGCGTGCGAGGCCGAACTGATCGTTCTGCGACAGGAGAAGGACAATTTGCAGCTCAAACTTAAGGAAGAAGTTACGAGAAACGGGATCCTGGAGCAGAACAAGATCGCTCAGGTCGAGGCTGCGAACGAAGCCAAAAACGCAGAGGTATGGAACCAAATTATCTAGTTAAAAAAAAAGTACAGAAATTCAGGCACCCGAAATATTCCGAGCTGTTTTGAACAAACTGAAAGAGGTAACGTCTGTGACTAAATTGTGAGGCTGTTAATATGGGAAAAATAGAACTTTGGATGATTGGTATTTTTTTTTACAGAATTTTTAGAATATCCGGTGATTTGGTATGTTTTTAGAACGATTGTCATTTTTTTTTTCAAAGAATTTTAGAATATTTGTAATATTCCTACAGAAGTTGAGCAAATGTTTAATGATATTCTTTTTTACAGAATTTTATTAACAATTCTGACGATCTGGTCACAAATCTGACGAAATTTTTTACTTTCCAAAAATTTGCCTAAAAATCGTCAGATAATTGTTAATAACAAATGAACAATGCAATATAAAAAAAAATCCTACGTACTTCCATAGACAATGTATTTTTCAAGATATATTCAACATTTCTATTGAATCGGTTGAAAATTATATGAGTTATATTTCCGGCCAACTTGAAAAATGCAGTTTTGAGATAAACGCTGCACAGCCGCCATTTTGAAATTAATCTAAAAAAAAATCATTGTATACGGTCACTGATATGTATGATAAACACCTTTTTTTGTAATCTCGATTTATTTTGTAGTTTTTCTGAAGAAAAATCCCCGAAAAGTCTATTGTTCGGCCTATAGAGTGGCTAAAGGCCTTAAGGGGTAAGGCCAGTGTAACGGCCCAAAAAAAAAGGTTTTTTCACTAATTTTTTGCTCCCGAAATTGAAGGTATTTGAAAAAAAACTTTTAATGGTGTTATCAGGCATACATTAAACTTTATTATAAAATTTTTTTACAGTAAAAAAAAACAAAATGGCGGTTCCACAGCTATCTTCCCGGGACATGTTTTGCTTCCAGGGCTCCGCGGCACGCAGCACCACTGGTGCACTTTTGAATCTAGAACAAAAAAAAACCATTAATCTAGAGGGCTATAGCTAGAGAATGTCGATCGGATTTTAAAAAGTATCAATTTTTGTGGATTTGGCGTGCGTTTGAAAAAAAAAATTGATTTTTGACGAAAAAAACGGCAAGTTTTTTGTTAATAAAAAATCAATAAATAAAGTTCTTGAAAATTCCGATCGACATTCTCAAGATAATGTAAATGTTCACATCTGGTTAAAATTTCAAGTAAAAAAAATGAAAATTGTTCGAGTTATGCTGCGTGCCATTTTGAAAAACCATGTTTCGAGAAAAACGCGTTTTAAGTACGCTTAGCGCTTAAACGCTTGGCGGCGACCTTCATTTCCTAAGGACAACAAATTTTTTTTCGCACAGGACCTTTTTTTTCTTATTCTAGAGGGTTTAAACTATTTTTTAAGCCAATAAAAAAAAATCGATTTTTCAAAAAATTTACAGTGGCCTTACCCCTTAAGAAGAGTTGTCATTTTTTTAAAAAGAATTTTAGAACCTTCGCAATAATTTTACAAAAGTTTAACAAATGTGTGTGTGTTTTTTTTTTCAAAGGAATTTGAAAATATCCGTCGTTTCGGTACGGTTTTAGAACAATCGTAAGTTAAACAAAATTAGAACATTCGATACATTTGTAGAGAACTTATGTCATGTTTTGTTATTGCAAATATGTAATGTTTTTTTTTATTGAATTTTAGAACATCCGCTGTTTTGGTACGATTTTAGAACAGTTTTAATTAAAAACTATTTTTTTAGAACATTCGCAATAATTGCACAGAAGTTTACCACGTGTGTATTTTCTTAATTTTATTTTGAGAATGTCTGCCGTTTTCGTACGATTTTAGAACCGTACGATTTTAGAACAGATGTGTATTTTTTATTTTAGAATATCCTTTGTTTTGTTTTAGAACAGTTGAACATTTTTTTTGTGGAATTTTAGAATAGTCGCAATATTTCTACCGAAGTTTACTAACTGTTTAATATTATTGTTTACAGCACTTTAGAAAATTCACTATTTTGGTACGGTTTTAGAACGGTTGTATTTTTTTATCAAATTTTAGAATATTCGATATATTTCTACAGAATTTTAGCGAATTAGTAATATTTTTACAGCATTTTAGGACAATCTTTTTTTTTCACAGAATTTAAGAACATTATCAACATTTTTAACATCATTTTAGAAGCTTTCTAATTTTTCAACAGACTTTTAGAACATGATTTTTTTCTCACAATATTTGAGAACTTTTTCATCTTTGAAAATAGATTTTACAGAAAAACATTCGTTATTCCTTTCTAAGCAATTTAAAAACAGTCCTTCTAAAACTCCTTTTGCTTACTATTTTTTTGCCAACTTTCATAACATCCGCATTTGTTCCTGGCTTTTAGAATATTCCTTTTCATCGTAGAATTTCAGCATCGCAAGTTATTTGAAGAATTTTTAAAAGTTCGTAATTTTTTTTTCACATGTTTTTAGAACAACGGACCTTGCGTATTTTACAATATATCAAATTTCACAGACATCTAGAACATTTGCTTTCCATCCGTAGAATATTCCGAATTTTTTTACGTAATTTGAAAACCCCTAATTTTTGGTAATTTCAGAAGATTCCGAATATTTTTGAAGATAATTCGAAAACACGTAACTTCTTTCCTTCAAAGGTCGTACGTCTTCGAAAATTGCACCACATACGAAATTTCAGGAAGTGCCGAGAAAAGTCGCACGTCTAAAGATCCTAGAACTTTCGTCGTAAAAAAGAATGGTCTCCGTTCAGTCTCGCGTGATTGTCAGCGCAAGTGATATCGTTCGTTTGATTCAAGAAAGCCGCGAAGGAGGAGGTCAAGTCGTTGGTCGAACGTCAAGAGCAGATGAGATCGGAACTCCGTGAGATCTATCAGAAGCAATTGGACGACGTGGTGAAGGCGAAGCTGAAGGAGTTTCAGGGACAGTTGGACGCTGCTGAGTTGGCTTTCCAGACCGATCTCGAGACGAGACAGCGCGCGATTGCAGAGTGCGCTGCGCGAAAGATAAAGAGCATCATAGACAAGTGAGTTGGTACATACACACCACACGGGTCCGGTATTTCCACATTTATTTTGCGGTTTTTCGACCGGAAGCCCCCGCAATATCAAAGTTTCGCTAATATTTGAATTTCTGTACTTCGTACA
This sequence comes from Ophion obscuratus, assembly GCA_964007375.1. Lineage (NCBI taxonomy): Eukaryota > Metazoa > Arthropoda > Insecta > Hymenoptera > Ichneumonidae > Ophion > Ophion obscuratus. Next base: position 55,983,514 of record OZ023316.1, on the reverse strand, counting down.
AGGAGACGGCACGACCGTGGGGTCGGGGAGCCGGTCATCCCAACAATTATTCAAAACGTTTGTCATCCCTACATTATTTTTTAAAATTTATTTGCATTATTTTTTTAAAATTATTATCATTTTTTTAAAATCATTTTCTTTTTTTACCAACAAAACAATTCATAACGGTGGTTTTTTTTATTTTTCATTGTAAAGTATATGAGGAAGAACATTGGGTTTTTGATGAGAGTAACAAAGTCGATTAGGAAAAATTCAATTTTTATTCGTATAATAATTATATACAAAAACCGCAGTGGTAATTATCGTAGAAACAAAGCAATAATTTTTTCGACATATTGCGCAACATATAAAAGCGGATTTTTTACAATCGCAGGGAGTTTGCGATCAGTACAAAAACATGTCCAATTAACATTCATGAAAGTGTTTCTAGTAACTGATATTTTTGAGGCAATTCAGGCATATTGAATCATGCCTCGGAATATTGGTGACGATAATTCATGGTGAATTATTGAATGGCTTTTTATACAATCGGATTTTTATACAAGCAGAATCGTGAAATTAATTCCCGGGAAGATTGTATAAAAATCCATTCGATAATTCACCATTAATTATCGATTAATCAGAAATTCGGTAGGTACTTCTCTGCGAAATGCAATTAGGAACATAACTTTTAAATTTAAAGTAAATCGAGTGAAAATTGTTGAAGTTATTTGTCACGCTAATTGGAAAAAAGCTGTTTCGAGCAGTTTCGAGTAGTTGGCCATTTTGTACATCGAAAAAAATAATATATATATATATATTTTCTAGTAGCTTGATATTCATACTAAATAGATGTGTAATTAATTTTATGAGTAAATCACTTTTTCATACGAAACAAAATAATCCAATTCGTACATGATTTTATACCCGTTACTGTGGCCTTAGGCCTTAATGGCCGAAGCAAACCTTTTTAATGATCCAACTAATTGAACCTTCGTAATAACCTAATTAGACCTCTTGATTAATTAATTGAAATAACTGATAAAATCGATCTGTCGCTGTAACGACGGATAATACGCGTTTCCAACCTTTCGCCGTTTCTTTCGCGCAGACACCAGTTGGAAATAAATCTGTTGGAGGAGAAGCATCGCGAGGAGAAGAGACTGAGCGAGATTCAATTGGCCCAGGCCTCGCAAAAGGTCGTCATGCTCGAGGTCCAATTGAACGCGCAACGAGCGGGAAAAACCCAACTCGCCGAGCAGCTTCACTCGGTGATGCAGAAACAGTGGCAGCAAGCTCTGCACATAATATCAGGTATGGACTCTGGTGTAGGGTATATTAAAAAAAAAACAAGTAAACCCAAAGCGAGCCCCCCCCCCCCCCCCTTTGAGAGGGGAATTAGAAAAGGTTAATCAGACTTTTGCCGTACGGTAGGTCAACAAAGCAAAGTGTCTCTCCTCCGCAGGTGGACAAATGGAAAATCTATCGCCGCTTCAGCGTCTCAACGCGGAACGAATTTTCGAAGGTAAACGCCCGAAACGCTGCAATTCCGCTTGTTGCAACAACAAAGATCGCAGATCGCACAGGCCGGAGTTACGCTCTGCGTCCAGTTCGCAGAACTTGCTAAACCCGAGACAGCACGAACAAGACGAGAGCCTTGTAACTCTAACCTCGAACGACGAGACTCCACTGTCCAGAAAAGAATCCAAGGAAGATCTTCGAAAGTACATCAAAATGGTGGGTACACGAGGATGTAACGTAATTGAGTATCGAAGCGAATGAGAATTTTTTTTTTTTTTTTTTTTTTTTGAAAATACCATTGCGCGAACGGTATCCTTCCGGTTGACGAGGAAAACTTATGGGACATAGTTCGAAGCTTTTAGAGTACGGTGGAACCGAATGAACGCGAGAAATAAAATGATAGCGCGTTCGAAAAAAATCGTGGAGGTGAAAGTTCCAAAAAAGTGGGTTATTTTTCATTAAAAAAAAATCATAGATCAAGTTTTATACTGTTTGAGGGGGAAAAATTCTTCGCTGCAATTATGGAGAATAAGTATATTGAGCGTGAGAATTGTCGATAATGTCGTAATGGTTGACAAAAACAGTTTAAAAGGGAATGACACCTTATCGCGGTCGGTATGGTAGAACAATTGTAGATTCCCAAAAATCTCTGAAACGGCTCTTCAGATCCCGTCGAAACTTTGCCAAACGACGTCAAATACATAGACGAATATCTGTCAAGCCCTCAAATTTTCTGAATTTGAGAAAAAAAATGTAGATTGGCTTATCATAAGCCAATTTAGTTTTTTTCTCAAATTCAGAAAACTTGAAGGGTAGACAGGTATTCGTCTATCTATTTGACGTCGTTTGGCAAAGTTTCGACGGGATCTGAAGAGCCGTTTCAGAGATTTTTGGGAAACTATAATTGTTCTACCATACCGACCGCGATAAGGTGTCATTCCCTCTTAAGGGGCCAGTGTGAACGCTGCAAATTTGGGTGATTTTCGGACATTTTTTGGAAGAAAAGTACTCAATCAAATATTTCGGAAAATTATGAATATATTTGGCTGTATTTGACCTATATTACGTAATTTTTTCATAGAAAAATATTGACATCCAAGCGACTTATGCGCTGCTTTCGGAGGCGCCAAAAAAAAAGTTCCTCCACTGCTGACATGATTCCGGCCGATTGAGTAGCTGAAACCGAAAAAGGAAAAAATTTCGTTAAACTGGAAGGTATTTCCTGTACAGTGACGTAGGATTTTCGAAAAATATCAAAATCTAACAAAATGGCGTAGTTATGAAAAAAAAACGTCTGTTTTCTTGCCTACAAAATAATCGTTTTTTTCAATGCCAACTCGTCAATTTTCATCCAATCAAAAATATCCTACGTCATTGTAGAGTAAATATATTCAAGAGTACTCAGTTCAAATTTCAAGTCAATCGGATCATTTCTCTTTGAGTTACAATGTCAGCAAATTTGAAAAATCTCATCTTATATTCTTGAAAGTACGAAGTGTGGAAAAACGCAAAAAAAAATCGATTTTTTCAAAGTGTCACACTGGTATAGCCCCTTAAATAGTAAAAAAAAAGCGATCCGAATTTTTATTTTCTCGTAATTCTTCATTCCAAGTGCGAAGGTCGCATTAAAAATACTCAAACAGCAAAAGTCTTTACGAAAAATAAAAAGCACAAGGGAAACTCTGTTGACGAGTTTGCATGAGCTCGGGGCCCAAAAAAGGACGTTTTTCGATATTTTTTTCCGATGAGAGCATTGGCACGACGAGTTCCGGATTTTAAACACAATACGTAGTCTTGCCATGGTCGATTTTCTTTTATTGAATTCATTATGATTTAAACAAAGTGCCGTCGTTGCTGAATGGTCAATCAGCCACGGCAACTCGCGCAGCCTACTAAAATGAAAAATGTCACTTTTAAGGGGCTATTCTACTGCGACGGGAGGAAAAAATCAAATTTTTTGCATTTTTCATCTCTATTCCATGCGTAGAATTGATATCCAATTGCTGGTAAAGTTGATTTTCACTTTGTCGACTCGGTACAGCGGTTGAAAGTAGAAGTGCTCGGCTCTATCTACCGGTCTAGTTACCCGCTGCGTGACCCTGGTCGTGTTCGTTGAGTCTCGTCCACGGTCTTACATACAGGTCTGGAAACGACCGTGGTGGGGGTAGGCACCGTTAACGTACCCACGTTTGTTTCAAATTTTCGCCACTACGTGGCATTGCTATCGGCGTGTACGTGTGCGACAAGGACAGAACAGCTTCCGTCCGTCTCTCTCACTCTTCTCGATGATCCGAAATGCACATTCCCTTTTTCGCGGGGGAGCGAAGGGGCAATAGAGATAGATGAGAAATAATTGTGGAATAAAGACGGGGGATTATGGAAGAGAATAGAAGTGGAGCTTGTAAAAAGGGGAAGATCCTGTATGGCTGGAAGACCAATATAAAAATTTTAAAAATAAATAAAAATACTTACCTTTTTCGAGTGAAATGGATTTTTATTCGAATTTTATTCAGTTTCTTTCGATAACGAAAGTAAAAAAATACGCAACACATGGAATGTTGAATATACAAATACCTTTATTGGTTCGTCCGTTTAGAAAGCCCTGAAACAACGGTCCACCTTCGCCAGCTTTATGAATATTTTTCAAACTACAAATGCTCGTTGACGCAAACAGAGATTATCGAGAACGTTGTAATAAAAAATGGAGTAATAAATGGCACGGGGCATGGTCGAGGACAAGGCAAGGGGCGAAGGGAGAGATCACAGAAGACCGTAAGTGGGAGGTACTCGCCGATAGTAGCGACAGCGGTGGCGGCGAGCGGAATGAAAAGTGAAGCTCGTACCGGTGCCTCGCGACTCCATTGAAATCTGGCTTCGTTTCCAGACCTGTATGTAAGACCGTGGTCTCGTCATTTTGATACGAACAAGTGCGCATGCGCATAATGATGCGCAACGCGCAACTGCGCAATTAAACGAGTCATTCGTTTTGCGCATGACTCGTTTCATTGCGCAGTTGCGCGTTGCGCATCATTGTGCGCATGCGCACTTGTTCGTATCAAAATGATGAGACCCAACGAACACGCTGTCAACTGTTGGCTACGGCTCGAACAAAAAAAAAATTCTCGTCAACGTACATTAGAATACCTAGAGAAGTACATACGGAATTTGGAAAAGATTGTTTTATTCAAAATTTGTAGATATTTGATTGTAGTTGTAGAAATGAATTTTCAGTGAAAAATTTCTTATAATCCGGCTCATAAAATGAAACGTTTTCGATTAATCAGAAATACTGTACGTACTTCTCTGCGAAATGCAATTAGGAACATGAAATTGTTAAATTTGAAGTGAATCGAGTGAAAATCGTTATACGCTCAAAGTCGGTGAAAAAAATATCCTGCTATAAATCGAATAGTAACTTATTCTTATGATGACAAAGCACCGTTTTAGCGAAAGAAAAAAAAATCGATTTCTTGAAAAAACACTCTGGGCGGGGGGGGCTCTGGAAGGAATGTAGAGGGAACTGTGGAAGGATTGTGAATGATGGAAGGAATAAAGGAGGGGATGGTAAAAGGGGAAGGACACGGTGCCTCTGAGAAATACATATATAAAGAAAAAAAATACATACGTGCAGTGATTTTACTGCATTTAAATTTTCTATTCAAGTATTCAATATTAATTGTGGGATAAAGCTGCGAATAAATCATATACACTAGTATCACGAAAGCATCATACAGTACATGAATTGAGTGGTCTTAATTTGATAATTTTTACATAAAAACGTATTGCCATTATCAATTTCTGAAATAAACTTAATACTTAGGATCAGTAATTTTAATACACACCCGTATATTGATATTAGCAAATGGTTCTTGAATTTAATATACACTCGTCTTTTGACATCAGCAAATGGTTCTTGATTTCAATATATTAGGAGTACAACTTTGTAGTGACCGTTTTACTTAGAGAGCCACTGCGGCCGAAGTAGTGGCCCTAGCTCAATAAAAAAGTGGCATTTTAAACTAGAGGCTCTGCCAATGTAAATAATTTAAAAAAGCTAACGGATACGTGTATGCATTATAAAGTTATTGGCACTCAAACATGGCAACCTACGAGCCGAATTCTCAGCATTTGCGGGAACTGCTCCAAAGACAACAAAGGAAGGGATTTTTGCACCGGATTGTGACTGGAGATGAAAAGTGGGTTTACTACGATAATCCTAAACGCCGAAAATCATGGGGACTGCCTGGTCATATTCCGTCATCGACGCCCAAACCGAATATTCACGGATCCAAAGTGATGCTGTGTATCTGGTGGGACTAGCTGGGCGTTGTGTACTATGAGCTGTTCAAACCATCCGAAACCATCACAGGGGAACTCTACCGACGTCAGTTGATGCGCTTGAGTAAGGCACTCAAAGAGAAACGACCACAATTCAACGAAAGACATGACAAAGTGATACTGCAGCATGACAATGCCCGACCCCATGTTGCAAATGTCGTGAAAAAGTACTTGGAAACGCTGAAATGGGAGGTTTTATCCCACCCGCCGTACTCTCCAGACATTGCCCCTTCCGACTATCACTTGTTCCGGTCAATCGCACACGATTTGGCTGACCAGCACTTCGGTACTTACGAAAAAGTCAAAAATTGGGTCAATTCCTGGATTGCCTCCAAGGACCAAGAATTTTATCGACGCGGGATTCGAATGCTACCTGAAAGATGGGCCGAGGACGTAGCTAGCGACGGGCAGTACTTTGATTAAAAAATATGTAGCCACTTTTTTATAATAAAGGCTTAAACTTTTGAAAAAAACGGTCACTGCAAAGTTGTACTCCCAATACTTGGATGTGATTATTTCTTTACACGTGAATTATTTTTCAAACGCACAAGTATATTAATATTACGGAACTACACTTTTATTTTTAAAATAACCTGTTTTGCAATTTCAAAATCGTATCTGAAATTTCATAAGCGGTATCCGCATAAAAACTTCCTACACTTGTATGTTAATTTTTATACAGAATGTTTTTACAGTGTAAAACTTGAATGTTGAAAAAATCTGAGTGTCCCGTATTTGAGAATGTCATTTCCCTGTGACAGATTCTGGACATGCAGCAACCGAGCAAGGACGAATTTGCGCGAGCAAAGTATCAGGAGGAGAGCAATCCAAGCCCTCCACCGGTCACCAGGGAAGTTCCTCGAAAGCACTACACGAAGAAAGAACCGAACGGCACGTTGAGCGAGGAGAGTGTCACGTGGCAACGCGTCGAGGATGTAAGTCGATGTAGCTTCAAGTCCAGTTAGATGCAACGGCCAACCCGGCCCTCGTAGGCCGTCAACCCATACGAACATTCGTTCATTCGTACAATTATCGCGTGAATGCGTGAAGTGACCTGCGATAAATTGGATTGCAGAAATCCATCAACGAAACCAGTGAATACATGCAAATGCCTCAGTGTCAGGGAACACAGGGATCGAAGATCGAACAGCCGAGAAGCAAACCACCGTGGAAATGACCCACGGTGAAATTTTCCACGTCGGACGTAATTAACGGCGTGGACGAAGTCGACCATTAACATAGTTTTTTTTTTTTTTTCAATATTTTCCATATCGCTTCGTCACGAAGCTTCTTGCTGTTTGAGTATTTTTTATACGACTTTTATACTTGGAATAAAGAAGCGCGAAGAAATGAGAATTCGAATCGCTTTTTCTACGATTTTAACTGCTTTCGGAAACGATAATAACGAACCCGATGTGAATTGTGATGCCAGTAACGATGATAATTATACTCATTCGTCATAAATGTGCCGGAGGACAATTTTTTCCCTCGAGAAGTGTCAAAGTCGGTGGTTTGTGATGTTTTCGAGGGGGTTAGGCTACTGTGACGAGCCGAAAATCGGGGTTATTTAAATGAAGAGAGACTTTGTCCTTGAAGATGTCCTGGGAGATGTTAGCGGCTCAACATGAGCAGCTAGCAGAAGAGGAGGGACGCCTCTATGGACCAGACATTGCCGATTAATTATTATACCGATTAATATAAGGCGGTAATTATAAACACATTTGTGTAAACACATTACAAAACTTTAAACGCGTTTTTCTCGAAAACACGTTTTTAAAAATGGCTGACATTCTCCTGACCGCTGTAATTAACACATCGACCTGAAATTTGGAGAGCATACTCAGAAAATATGTCTTCACGGAATGACGGATCGTTTTTTCGATAGATACATTTTTGCATTTATTATTTATCTTTTTATGCGAAAAAAAACGCGAAAATTCGATTTTTTTTTAAATTGCCGCCATTTTCCGAAATTTGTACTAAACGAAAAACCCATTCGTCATTCCATGACCAAAGGGTCACAGATTGATAATATGCTTTGAATTTGTGTTTCAGATCAACGAATAGGGGGCAGTGATGTCAGCCGTTTACCTCCCGCGATTTGAGGGCCTGTTTTCGCGGAGCTGCAATGGCCGCCATTTTGGTTTTTTTTTCAAAAAAACAAAAAAAAATGTAACGTTCTGTATATCATGAATAAAAGCAAGAAAAAAACCGCACTCAAAAAGCTTTACTCGTTTCCTTAAAAAAAAAAATGAAACGTAAACACCTGAAATATAGAACTCCAAGGACAAAGTCTCCCTTAAGACATTTATTTGTATGTACATCAAGGGGAGATACACACCTAGGAGCCGGATAAAGGTCATTTTTGTGAATTTTTTTCAAGGAAAAGTATTTGAAATTTCGGATTGGGGTTTTAGTTATCTAAAAGCATGTACATTCAAAAATATGTTTAATTTTATTTATTTACAAATATCAAAAGTATACAAGGATATTGTATGATCCTTGGACCGTCGTAAAAAAAAATCAGCGTATACGGTACCCACTGGCGTTTCTTCAAGAATCATCTGCAAAAAAAAAACACCAAAAAGATTATTAAATTAGCTACTATAATCTAGTACTTGTCATAGCCGATTTTGAAAATATCGATTTATGACAAAATGGCGGACGTTTGAAAATACCAGGTGTGTAAGTATGAAACCGGAATTTTTGTACAGAAAAAACACGTTTATTGTAATGATATGATACAAAGTATCATATCATTACCGTAGGTACATCCGCCAGTTGTTGTTGTGTTTGAGCGTCGTCTTCGTCCAACAAGGCTTGCAGGTCAGCGTCTTCAAACTTTTTCGGTGCTCTTCCACGTTCTTCGTTCCACACGTCAAAATCGCCACTTTTGAACCGTTTGAACCAATCGAAACACTGTGTTTTACCGAGAGCATGCTCACCAAACGCCTCCACAAGCATTCGATGCGATTCGGCTGCGGTTTTCTTCAGATGAAAACAGAAAAGTAGTGCTGTCGGCAAATCGTAATTTGTTGGCACAAAACTCGACATGTTTATCTCTAATAAACTAATGCTACTGAATGAAACTCGTGTTATTGTGAGTTGGAAATCTTTGTCGGATATCAATACAATAACAAGACACCGCTGACGTGATGTGTCGGTAACTGCATCGACATCTAGCGCCACCTATGGGCAAATTCCGGTTTCATACTTACACACCTGGTAAATAGTGATTTTTGGGCCAAAAATTAGTTATTATTTTGCCTATAAAACAAAAACTAAGTAACGGAAAAAAAAATCCTATGACAAGTACTAGATAATGGTGTATAAAATAACCACAAAAAAACCTCAAGGCAATCGGTTCATTGGTTTTCGAGAAATTTTGGGTACCGATTTGAAAAACGTGGTTTTGAGAAAAACGCGTTTGAAAATTCGGGAATGAATAAATCATGCAATTTGTCAATTTACATGGAATCATCGATACCAGGCCCATAGTGTAGGTCTTCTACGGTCGACGAAATGTTCATAGCTTCTAAATTCTCGACCTCGACCATCTAGGTGTATATCTCCCATTAAGGGAGACTTTGTCCTTGGAGTGCCATATTTCAGGTGTTTACATTTTATTTTTTTTAAAGGAAACGAGTAAAGCTTTTTGAGTGCGGTTTTTTTCTTACTTTTATTCATGATATACAGAACGTTCAAACATTTTTTTTTAACCAAAATGGCGGCCGTTGCAGCTCCGCGAAAACAGGTCCTCAAATCGCGGGAGGTAAACGGCTGACATCACTGTCAGCTGATCACTCTTTGTTGATCTGAGACACAAATTCAAAGCATATTATCAATCTGTGACCCTTTGGTCATGGAATGACGGATGGGTTTTTCGTTTAGTACAAATTTCGGAAAATGGCGGCAATTAAAAAAAAATCGAATTTTCGCGTTTTTTTTTCGCATTAAAAGATAAACAATAAATGCAAAAATGTATCTATCGAAAAAACGATCCGTCATTCCGTGAAGACACATTTTCTGAGTATGCTCTCCAAATTTCAGGTCGATATGTTAATTACAGCGGTCAGGAGAATGTCAGCCATTTTTAAAAACGTGTTTTCGAGAAAAACGCGTTTAAAGTTTTGTAATGTGTTTACACAAACGTGTTTATAATTACCGCTAATCGGCAATGCCTGGTCCATAGAGGCATCCCTCCTCTTCTAGCTGCTCATGTTGAGCCGCTAACATCTCCCGCTAAATTTCAAGGACAAAGTCTCCGTTAACAAAGTTGTGTACCAAATGTCATTGAAGAATATTAATAATTGAGGAAGTCATGCACAATCTCGTGAAGGACCTTTGAACGTGAGGGACCCGACCTTGCACTTGATTTTGGCCACCCCGTTGATATGTAACAAAAAAAAACGAGTTTTTTTTTCTTAAGAAGTCTTCTCACTTTAGACGCTAAAAAAGACTATCCTCGTGAATTTTTTTGATAGGTTTATATCATACATATTGATATAAAAGTTGTTACACTTTCATTTAAATACATTTAAAAAACTATGTATTTGTGTAATCAAAATAAACTTTAAGGGGTGAGATGCAGTCAGAGGCGTGAAAAAATGAGCATTTTCAATATTTTTTTTAGAAATAGTAATTAAGTTTGTTTCACAAAAGTGGTTAGACAGACTTTTTATGTTATATTTCAACTTGACTTGTACAAATTTTCAAAGAAAAATATTGATTATTGATAAAAATATCGCCATCTTTGTTGGACCGCCTTCGGCATGTAGAGCTTTGCGATGACCATCATACAATTTTACTGGATCATGTGAAATAAAAAAAACAAAACAAAAAAATCGTTAGTTTAATAATAAATCTAGTACTTAATCGAAGCTTTTTTTTTTCAAAAATTAACAAAATGGCGTCTTCCGACAGATAACTTTCGATTTTCGCCCAAAAAATCGCTAAAAAAATAAAAAATCTCAACAAAAATGAAGATCCTTCGATTAAGGACTAGTTGTTAAGGGGGGATTGTCTTTTTTTTTCGCAAAATTTACCGCTTTTTGGGAATTTTTTTGTGAACAAAGTATACAACGGAAAACTTGTGAAACTTGGCATATAGTTTTATTGATCTGTTTACTACATACAAAAAAAATTTTAAACAATTTCATCAAAAAATCCGCCTCCCACCCCCCTCGACGCGCGATGGTCCTTTTTTGATGGCGTGCACGATTACAGCCTTCACGTTCATCCTGCAACAAAAACCCAAAAAGCATTTTACTCAAGACACATATAGCTATCGTTCGATGAAGGGAAAACAAAAATTGACGATTTGGTGACGTTTTGAACTTGAAGTAGCGATTTTTCGAAAAAAATTGATCGATTTTTTGTTATAAATAAAAAACTATTAAACGTATTGCTTTTTTGCTTCATCAAACGATAAAAGGATGTCAGCTGAGCATTCTGTCCAAATTTGAAGGCAATCGGTTGAATAGTTTTTGAGAAATCGTGCACACCATCAAAAAAGGACCATCGCGCGTCGAGGGGGGGTGGGAGGCGGATTTTTTGATGAAATTGTTTAAAAAATTTTTTGTATGTAGTAAACAGATCAATAAAACTATATGCCAAGTTTCACAAGTTTTCCGTACTTTCTTCACAAAAGAAATTCCCAAAAAGCGGTAAATTTTGCGAAAAAAAAGACAATCCCCCCTTAATGCTATCAATAAGCACACCAAATTTCATCAAAATCCGTCGAGTGGCTTTTGAATTATAGTAGTCACCGACTTGAAAATCATAGTTTCGAGAAAAACGCGTTTAAAGTTTTTCATTGTGGATACGGTATTATATGTTCGTAAAATTTTTAGCTCGATGGATGAAGCTAAACTTTTTTTCATGTATTTTGATCTGCTCAATCCGAACATCACAATTTTTGCCGAAAAGTCGAGCATTCAATTGTTTATAACCAATTGTTAAAACAATTTTTCAAAAAATTCAAGTTTTTCGGGATGAATTATTTTTTTTTAAACGTTTTCGGCAATTTTAAAACGAAAGTATTCTTTATAAAACTTTGCTAAAGTTCATAATTTTTGATCACGTATTCTTTGTAACTATAGCTATAGCGCACATCAAGGATTTTTTTAATCTTGATATTTACTATTCTTTTTGGCAAAAAATGGTAGAAAAACTCGTTTTTTTCGAAAAATTTCCGCCATTTTGTTATTTTTGCATATATAAAAAATCGGATGATCCATCTACGAGATTTTATCAACAGCGCAGACCTACAATTTTTTACATTTTTTTAACTACCATTTTCGTCTGTAAATAGTGACTTGAATAAATAAACACATTTTTTCAAATGTATTTAGAAAGTGTATTTATTAAGTGTAACAACTTTTATATCAATATCTATAATATAAACCTATAAAAAAATGATAAAACTAGCCTTTTTCAGTGTCTAAAGTGAGAAGACCCCTTAAATGAAAAAATAACCGACTTTTTTTGAAGTTACACCTCTACGATTTTTATTTGAACGCGTTGTCGTTCGATTTTTCGAGTCCACTCGGTTTCATCGTACTCTACGAGGGTCGACCCATGTCCCGAAATGTTTTCACCAATTGGATCGTTACCGTTCGTACGACGATCTTTTGAAAATCTGCCGGGACGATGTGAGCCCGGAAATGATACGGAAACGCGACCACCGGAAGCTCGAACTCTCTGGATTCTTGCTCCGACACTCAATTACGTTACATCTGCATGTAAGCAACATTCTAAAATATATTCGAAGATCTTCGTTGTATTCCTTTCTGGACGGCGGTGTCTCATCGTTGTCAAAAAAAAGTGGCGAATCTATAATATTTTTATAATATTTTTTGATATTTTTAATATTTAATATTTTATTTTATTATATTTAATTTATATTTATTTTATTTATTTTATATTTGATTTTATTATAATTTATATTATATTTAATATTTTAATATTTTAATATTTTTTATAAAGAAAAATCATTATTTTGGAACTGAAATTTGGAAGTTTTGTTCTCCTCTAGATTCGATTTCTCCAATTTATTCGGTTCTGCCGTATTCCGCAACGCTAGAATTATTATCCGTAATTTTTTGGAATTGATTTGCTCTACAGTGTTCGCAGGACGTTCATTTCAGGGGTTAGGCTACTCCGAAAATGACGAACACTCGTTCGTCGCTTGAGGCAACACAAATTGAAGAGGAAGGTCCAACATATGGTACAGTATCTGCAGATTGAAGGTAAACTTATGATTACAACGATAGAACTGCTAGGAAAACTTTAATGGATCACCACAGTGTAAAGTTTAAGAAAAATCATTTTTTTCCACTATCCGACAGTATAGGCGGTTAAGAACATACTGTTCATGTACTTACGTAAACGTAAGTAGACAATTTATATGAAAATTCCGCACTCGAAACCTTAAACGCGTTTTTCTCGAAATGTTTTTCAAAACGGTGTACACTCTCAAAGGAAGAGTTTTCGAGCTATTCGTCTCAAATGTTGACACAGCATTCTTCACGCCATGATTTATCTTGCTATGGAATCTTTTTTTTTAAATCATAATTTTCTACGAAAAACTCGAAAAAATATCCTAAATTCGATACTTTATTTCAAACCACCGCCCATTTGTCAATTTTGTTTTAAAAAAAACCTTCATAGCTAGATGGCGGCTTTCATTCCGATTCATAAACTTTTCAGAATTTTTTTTTCAGATCGTATTTACGGCCACAACCGTGTACACCGTGAGGACTCCTTTTTTCGAATATATTTTCAATCGTTAAACAAATGTAAAAAAAGATAGAAATAAACGTTAAAAAATGTATTCTCTGTTATTCACGAGTGCTTTGATTTGACATAAAAAAATCAGACTGATTAGCGTATTTTAACGAGGGAAAAAACATCGCGAAAATCAGCTATTTTTCGACCCGTTACACTGTGATGAAACGCGGTTTTCTCGAAATTGCTTTTCAAAACGGTGTACACGATTTCACGACGTCTAATAAACGGATTAACTACAAATTTGGCACACTTATTCATTGTAATGGTATTTTAATCTTAACCGACGTTTTTTCTACTTAAGGGGTCTTCTCACTTTAGACACTAAAAAAGAGGCTATTTTCATGAATTTTTTTTATAGGTTTATATTATAGATATCCATATAAAAGTTGTTACACTTAATGAACACACTTTCGAAATACATGAACATTTTTTTTATCGATTTAAGTCACTAATTATAGACGCAATTGGTAGTTAAGAAAATGTCCTAAAAAATTGTAGGTCTGCGCTGTTGATGCAATCTCGGTTTCAGATTCAGTATGTTAATAGCTATAGCGTATATCATACAATTTTTGATATATGCAAAAATAACACTACGGCGACCATTTCTCGAAAAAAAAAAAAAGTTTTCCTTTTATCGTTTTTGGCAACAAAAAATAATAAATATCAAAAATAAAAAAAATCCTTGATATGCGCTATAGCTTTAGTTGTAAAGAATATATGGTTAAAATTTCATATGGATCGGTTCAGTAGTTTCGAAGATTTTATTAACAAGCCGTCGAAAAATGTTGTTTCGAGAAAAACGCGTTTAAAGTTTGTTTGGGTTACATAAATACCAAAAAAATGTTTAATCCATTTCGAAAGTGTATATTTATTAAATTTAACAACTTTTATATCAATATCTATAATATAAACCGATCACAAAAATTCATGAAAATAGCTTTTTTTAGCGTCTGAAGTGTCTGACGTCTCCTTAACGTTTTTGCATTAGTTATTAACAATAATGATGTCATTTTTCCTTGAAAAGTCGAAGAAAAAAAATTCAAAGTTTTTCTTTGATAATTCAAGCACGATAAGAGAAAAAATTCAACGATTTCATTTTGATCATTTAAACACGATAAGAGAAAAAAATCTCTGTCAAGTCTTAACCAATATTATGTATTTTTCGAAAAAAAAACTCGTTTGTTTTTTGTTCCCGATCAACCGGGTGGCCAAAATTAATTACACCGTTGAGCCCCTCACGGTCAAAGGTCCTTCGCGAGATTGTTAATAACTTATTTAATTACAAATACTTTTAACTGAAATTTGCTACACTACTTTGTTATTGTACACACAAGTAAACGTCCAAACGATTTTTGAATCATTTTACTTGTTCTTGCAATATTAATTTTTGTTAATCCTGATTTTCGGGTGGTCACAGTAGCCTGATCCTTTGAAAACTTGTCGGTGCGTCCGTTGTGAAATTATCCGGAGGCTTCGTTGAAATTATCGAGGCAGGTCGTTGGTCAGAAAACCAGCCTCGGACAGATATTTCGCCGATTCCGGTGACGTGAACAATCGAGAAACAGACGCACAGTTTTATCATCGTTTCTATCATCGCTGTAGCTCATTCAGAATTTTCGATGGCAGAATTCTCGCGTATCCTTCATTAATGTGACGTCCACTTTATCGTGTCTCTCGCAGGAAAAGGATGTACGATATCGCGGAGCGAGCGACGAAGCGATACAATTATCGCGGGCCCTCGAGAGCACGTTCGAATTTATAACAACATTCGTGTTAATTAATCACGGAAATAAAATTCACCACAGACGTCGAGAGTGTGAAAAAAATGGGAAATTTTCATTTTTGTGAACAGCCGATGTTATCAAGTTTTTTCATCCTTATATCTTATTTTAAATATTGTTGTCTTCTTTTAGTGCTAGGACGAGCAAGACGTAATGTGATTGAAATGGTTGTAAAGTTTTTAACGGGTCGATTTTCGAACAAAAAAAAATTCCGAGAGTATTGGGGTGACGAGGTAGGGATTTTACACACAGTTGATACATATTCTTGCCAAGGTTGAGTTTTTTTTGTGTCGAAGTATATCGATGAACAGTGGAGATTATTATTATTTAAACAAAGTGCCGTCGTTGCTGCATGGCCAATGGTTCAGGTGGAGGTGGTTCTGACAACTAGGCTCATGTGAAATGAAATATGAAAAAATCTGCTTTCAGTATATTAAGGCACCACACGACGGTTCGTGCGCGCTACGAGGGTGTATTTTTCGTAATTATTTTCAAGCAAACGATGAATGGAATTTTTTTATTAATACTCATAGTCCATATATACATGTACTGTAGAAGAGTGTATACAAATTTTTGTACGCGAATCTAAAGTATAGTTTGCGGTGTACGCCGCTTCCATGAGGACACTCCGACGAAATTGCTGCTCGGCGGTTGACAGCGATTAAGCCATACGGATCATTTGAAAAATAAAATAAAAATATATTTAGAATCTAGACATATAAGTTTACAGCATCACGTAAGGGAATTTCGATATCTAAAAAAATAGGAGGGTTCATAAAAAAAATAGAAGAAAAATAGAACTTCATTTAAAAAATCCTTACGTGGTGCCACAGAAACTGGATTTTCGAAGAGTTTAAGACTTGGCGCGTGCAAATCGGATGAATAGTTTTTTAAATATGTTGTCAACTAGTTTGAAAAGCGTAGTTTCGAGAAAAACGCGTTCAAAGCCGCACATCTGCCGCTCGGCGCGCTCGTGCGCTTCAAACGGTTTCACATAAAATGCTGTATCTTCGCCAATTTTACAAATTTCTTTAAAAACATTGCAGAGAGCATTCTTAACCCCTTGACTGTGAGTGACACGCATAGGGGCAAAACAAAAGTCGTGCCATTTTTGTGTCATGACACGTATAGGGGCATTTGAAAAACAATTTCTACTGCATCGATTCGATTGCAATTTGGTACATCATGGTTTTCGGAGTCCCTGAATTTGAATTTGACATCAGATTTCCAAAATTCAAAATGGCGGATCCAATATGGCGGACGCAAATTCGAATAATAGTTTGATATCGACGAAAGTGACTACCTCATGGTTTTCGGAGCCGCTGAATTCGAATTTGAAATCAGATTTCCAAAATTCAAAATGGCGGATCCAATATGGCGGACGCAAATTCGAAAAATAGTTTGATTTCGACGAAAGTGAGTACCTTATGGTTTTCGGCGCCGCAGAATTCGAATTTGAAATCAGATTTCCAAAATTCAAAATGGCGGATCCAATATGGCGGACGCAAATTCGAAAAATAGTTTTATATCGACGAAAGTGAGTACCTCATGGTTTTCGGAGTGCTGAATTCGAATTTGAAATCAGATTTCCAAAATTGAAAATGGCGGATCCAATATGGCAGATGCAAATTCGAAAAATGGTTTCATTTCGACGAAAGCGAGTATTGTAATTTGGTACATCATGGTTTTTGGGGTCGCTGAATTTGAATTTGACATCAGATTTCCAAAATTCAAAATGGCGGATTCAATATGGCGGACGCAAACTCGAAAAATAGTTTGATTTCGCCGAAAGTGAGTACCTCATGGTTTTCGGAGTCGCTGAATTCGAATTTGAAATCAGATTTCCAAAATTCAAAATGGCGGATCCCATATAGCGGACGCAAATTCGAAAAATAGTTTGATTTCGACGAAAGTGAGTACTTCATGGTTTTCGGAGTCGCTAAATTCGAATTTGAAATCAGATTTCCAAAATTGAAAATGGCGGATCCAATATGGCGGACGCAAATTCGAAAAATAGTTTGACTTCGACGAAAGTGAGTACCTCATGGTTTTCGGAGTCGCTGAATTCGAATTTAAAATCAGATTTCCAAAATTCAAAATGGCGGATGCAATATGGCGGACGTAAATTCGAAAAATAGTTTGATTTCGACGAAAGTGAGTACCTCATGGTTTTCGGCGTCGCTGAATTCGAATTTGAAATCAGATTTCCAAAATTAAAAACGGCAGATCCAATATGGCGGACTCAAATTCGAAAAATAGTTTGATATCGACGAAAGTGAGTACCTCATGGTTTTCGGAGTCGCTGAATTCGAATTTGAAATCAGATTTCCAAAATTCAAAATGGCGGATCCAATATGGCGGACGCAAATTCGAAAAATAGTTTTATATCGACGAAAGTGAGTACCTCATGGTTTTCGGAGTGCTGAATTCGAATTTGAAATCAGATTTCCAAAATTGAAAATGGCGGATCCAATATGGCAGATGCAAACTCGAAAAATAGTTTGATTTCGACGAAAGTGAGTACCTCATGGTTTGCGGAGTTGCTGAATTCGAATTTGAAATCAGATTTCCAAAATTCAAAATGGCGGATCCAATATGGCGGACGCAAATTCGAAAAATGGTTTCATTTCGACGAAAGCGAGTACCTCGTGGTTTTCGGCCTCGCTGAATTCGAATTTGAAATCAGATTGTCAAAATTCAAAATGGCGGATCCAATATGGTGGACGCAAATTCGAAAAGTAGTTGGATTTTGACAAAAAAATGTATCTCTAGATGTTTATGGTCGCGAATTTCGAATTTGGATCCTGACTCCAAGTATGTGAAGCTCGGATACAATATAATGAATAAAAATTTGGCAAATCATGTATGACAAACTATTCATAATAACAAATGTAAAAGAATACTTTTTTGGCGTTATATCCCGCTCTTAGCCGAACCCAGAGTCACGAATCGAGGACGTGGCGGTTGTTGACGCCATTTTGTTTTTTTTGTGCTTTTAAAAAAAAATTTGTGCTTTTTGTATGTTGATTTTTTTTGTGTTTTTTGTATTGCGTCCGCCATATTGAATCCGCCATTTTGAATTTTCAAAAACCGATTTCAGATTCGGATTTAGCGACCCAAAAAACCATGAGGTACTCACTTTCGTCGAAATGGAACCATTTTTTGCATTTGCGTCCGCCATATTGCATCCGCCATTTTGAGTATTCAAAAACCGATTTCAGATTCGCATTCAGCGACCCCAAAAACCATAAGGTACTCACTTTCGTCGAAATGAAACCATTTTTCAAATTTGCGTCCGCCATATTGCATCCGCCATTTTGAATTTTGGATACCTGATATCAAATTCGAAGTCAGCGAGCCCAAAAACCTTTATACTGAGACTTTAAAGCAAATCTATGAAAATTTTTCTTCCAACACAAAAATGGCACGAAAATCTCATCTTCACCTCACTGCGAAAGGGTTAACAAATGTATCTTTCAGAAATTGAAAAAAAAAAATGACAAAATTGAAAACCGGACAATCGGGATGTTGCCTATTTGTGGGAAAGTGTTCAAAATTGTTAAAATATACGTAATATACCTCTAAATGGTTATTTCATTTATTCACACGCAGAAAGTTCTTTAAAAATCGCGTTTTAATTCATCCGTTTGTCATGCGACGTCATACTCTGCAAAATACGGATCTCTGAACAAACACAATAACAAATATTTCAGAATTACTAAGTTCAAGGATGAATTTTAAATTCTATTCATCACCGTATGACTATTTTGAAGACCTGCAATTAAGGCGGAATATACATTTAGACAGGGCAAAAATAAGCAATATTGAGGGATTTTTTGAACTAAGAAATAATTATTCTACAATTATCGAACTTTAGGTATACTTTCATAGTTTATTTAAGGAGGTCGGAGCGATTCAGTTGAGTCGAATGACGGTTTATTCATTTTTTTTTCAATGAACCTCAAAAAAATGCGTACGAGGTACAGATTTATTCTGTATATGCTAATTCTTTTAAATATATAATTAAAGGGCGAAATTATGCATTTTTATATTTTTATTACGTAAAGTAGAAAAACTTTTGTCTTACTACCAACTTGAAAAAGTATAACATTATCGATGATTATTATGAAAAACTACGACAACGAATACAATTCACAATGAAATTTTGAGCAATTTATAATTATGTCTATTCATATTTACATCACGAGATTATTGGCCCATGCTTTACGATGGGCAAGATGAGAATTTTTTTTCTAAATGTTTAAAAATATTCAGTTTGCATTAATCCGTTCTTAGAAACGGTTTATCTTGGTGTTAAATAACAAAAAAAAATTACATAACCTTTAGTGTGAAAGTCTTGCCCATCTAACCGCACGGTAAATTACATACATTAAACTATTTTTTATCTCTGGTGTTTGGTGGTGAAAAAAGTTCAAAAAATTCGTAAAGACTCAGTATAGTATAAACAATAACATTTATTTTTTATTAATTTAACCTTGGATTGTGGCTAACGCTCCAACCTCCTTAAGTATACAAAACCATTTTTTTCTATTAATTCATCATCAAAATAACGGAGCTGGAGTTGCGAATCGGTGTGCAGTGTAGCTTCCCGTAGACTTTGATTTGCAAAAAAGTGCAAATATTTTTTCAGTTAGAACATGTATAGTTGTTATGTGACGGTATTTCAAATGAACAAAATTCAAAATGAAGAAAATGGCACGTAATCACATCAACAACAAAAATCAATATTTCGCGCGACATTTTTGGAAAATGCGGACAAAAAAAGTCGTTTTTTTCCAATTTTTCATAAACAATTCTCGTCAAGTAGAAGGTACCAATATTATCAATATTTCTACCAAGCTTCAACTCAATCCGCTTAATAGTTTTTGAATAATCGTGCACGCCAATTTCGATAATGCAGTTTTGACAAAAAAGTGTAGTTCACGCCCGCTCCGAATCCGAGCGGTGAGGCACAGCGTTGACGGGCTGTAACGTTTGAAGTTTTTCGAATTTCGCTTCGAAACTTTAGGAAAATATTCTACATATATAGTTCTATCGTTCAAGGGGTTAGGCCACTCTAGAGGCCGAAAAAATAGGCTTTTTGGGGATTTTTTTTCAGAAAAACTCCAAAATAAAAAGAGATCACAAAAAAGGGTTTTCGTCATACATATCAGTGTATGTGTATATCAGTGTTTTGTCATACATCGCCGTTTTTCCAGAGTCCACGGCCGGACAAACAGCTCCTGTAATTTTTTAATTATAATGAGCCAATGATTTTTTTTCGATTATATATAATAACTGCTATAGAAGTACGTAGGATTTTTTCGATGTATTGATTTTTCGCCAAATGGCGCACTTTTAAAGTGGAGAGTGAAAAATTTGCCGAAAAAATCAGATAATCTAAAGTCAGATAATTGTTAATAACAATTTTTTTCGGCTTCTAGAGTGGCCTAAGGCCTTGAAGGAAAAAAAAAAGAAATCTATTTTTTGATCGTTGTAAATGTATATCCCCGCCTTAAGTAAAACAAAACAAGCTATAAAATCATACACAATCTTAAAAAATTGTTTGAATTTTTACAGAGTTTGTAATGTTATCAATGCTACATACATTATTCGTTGCACAAAAAACATTTGTTTAGGGTATACTTACATGGAAGTCTTCGCGTTTCTGAATTCTGCAGAGCAGGAGCCTCTGTTTATCGTAAATAAATTGGCCACCATTATGGAGTCAATCCTAGGTAAATTTCAACTATTTGCCTTCACGATTCCATTCTCCATTATTACAGTTCGAGTAAAATTCAAAATCATTCGAGAAATGTCACAAATTTTATTTCAATACAAAAAGTAAACAGTAACAGCCTAGTACAAGCATCATGCTTAGAGCGTCGACCCGTTCGTGTTTTTCAAAGTGTGACGTCATGCGCTCTGATTGGTGGTCTTTGGCACGTCATTTATAGATATTTTTTTTACAATTTATTTATCGACAATTTTTTTATCTAAATTTATCTACAATTTATTTATCTAAAGGTATCTCCAATTCATTCATCTAAGTTTATCTACAATTTGTTTATCGAAATTTATCTACAATTTTCACAAAAATAAATCAGAATAGCCATTTCCGAGCATTACTTTAATTATAAGCTGCCACCTCGTAACAATATATTTTTTTTAATTCTTGGTTACTGGACACGTCCCTATCGTAGCTAGAGTTATCATTCCGGTCCCGATTGCAGCCAGAGTTCTCAACTATTTTTTGATCCGGCACAGTGGTGTCCCACCTTAATTCATAATTAACTTTAAAAAAGAAAAAAAATTGACAATACCAGCAAGATTCCGAAACTTTCAACACTCTTTCGATATTAAAAAATCGATTATAAAAAATCGTGACTGAAAAATGGTAAATAAAAATAACTGTAAGGGCCTACTACTGAAAATGCGGTTTGGCTCTTGGTTCGGAACTTTTTACGCACGAAGATCGTGCATTGACTGACGACACACGAAAATTGAAGAGTCCACAGTTTGTGTGTTTGCTCCGATTAGTGCGTTCCGAACAAACGAGAATTCCGACGAGGGGTCAATGAGTCATCGAAAATGTGAGTAATCGACGAAACGGATATTTGCAACAGTCGATAATATTTATCGTGTTCTCAATTCGAACGCTACAGTTATGTAAACCCATGTAAATACGAATACTTGCGATAGTCCAAATAGCTTGCGAAATCCGAACGCATCGAAACTCGGGAAGAACGATAGCGTTTAAGGGATATACATTTACAACGATTAAAAAATCGATTTCTTTTTTTTTTTTTTCATAAACGATAGAAATATGTATGATATGTAAAATAGTTTCCCAAAGTTTCAAAGCGAAATTCGAAAAACTTCAGACGTTACAGCCCGTCAAAGGTTGAAAAATTTAAAAAAAAAAACTACTTTTTTAATCCACATTTTACAGAAATGTTGCGTGAAGTGTTGATTTTTTTTTTTTGGAAATTTGTGCCATTTTCTCTTATTTGCATTTTATTTATGTGAGTTACCGTCAGATACGCTCATTACGAAAATTAAGGGAACAGTAAAATTTCAAAAAAATTTCATTGATTTTTGAATAGCTGTAACTTGAATAGCCGTAATAGCATTTTTTTTTAAACAACACGCTCGACGTGAATCTAAGAAATAGCGCGAGGCAAACATTTTCGATTTTTTTTTGTCAAACTCGTGCACAGGCTCAACAATTTTTTTTTAGCTCGATCAATACTTGAGTCTTTTGCCCTGATTCTTCAGCTTCGAAACGGTATTTTTTGGACCTCTGTACGACCATTTGTCGCTGAGATATCGGCGTTTAAATAAAAAAGGAGCTTTTTTCGTAGATAATTAATATCTCATGAACAAATGATCGTACAGCGACCTAAAGGTGGGTTTCGTAAACTGGAATAAATTCTCTAAAAGCACCTTTTGATTCTTTAGAGAATTCTTTTTTAAACCTAAATATGGATTTAAAAAGTACGAAAAAATGACTTTTTTCCCGTTTTGAAAAATCCACATCAACTTTGCAAATATTGCGAAAATTACTCATGTTTCCAGGTTTTTTTCGAGTTCAATACATGCCCAAAGACCGCTCACAATTTAAAATTGATCGGCTGAACCGTTATTTTTTACCGAAGCGTCAAAGTTTTGTCAAAAGTTAAAGGAACACTTTTATTGTTACTTAAATGTCAATTAATGATGATTAAAATGAAGAAAAAAATCACGTTATTTTTTCTCACAGTTTTGCAATAACTTTTGTTTAAATATTGGAAAAAAGAAAAAAATTCAAAATTAAAAAAATATATATTTTTTTCAAAATAAAAAAAACTTTTTCGCATTATTTTTTTTGAGCCCGGGGACGATTTTTGAGAAAAAAAATTTGAAAATGTTTGCCGCGCGCTATTTCTAAGATTTACGCCGAGCGTGTTGCTTAAAAACAAGTTTACCGGTGAGATTCGTAAACAAGAGATTTCAAGCTTTAAAACCCCATTTTTTTACGATACGATCGTTTTTCACGAAGTTACAGCTATTAAAAAATCAATGAACACATTTTGAAATGTTACTGTTCCCTTAATTTTTGTAATGAGCGTAGAAACTATACATGTTCTAACTGAAAAAATGTTTAAACTTTTTTGCAAAAGTCTGCGGGAAGCTGGACTGCATTCGCAACTCCCGCGGCGAAAGTTTGATAATTGTAGAATAATTATTTCTTAGTTTAAAAAATCCCTCAATATTGCTCATTTTGTTCCTGTGTAAATGTATGTCCCGCCTTAAACGAGAGGCCGACGAATTTCGGGTGCGCGAGAAACTGTGAGGATGTTGATTGATTAGTATGCTGCGATTAATCTCAAATAGTCGTCATCGAAAACTTTTTTGCCCGCCGACATGCCGCGAATAATAAAAAGAGCCATGCAACGTTGTCGGCATCGCAGCTTCGATTATTTCATCGAACTATAAAGGTTTTTTTATGTCACTTAAATTTCGTCCGCCGTATATTTTTCCTCGCCTCGTAATTCTTTTCTTAATGGCTGCAGTTTATAGAATGAAAAAAAATCGAGCATTCGATAAAAAGATTGGACTTTTCATTTCGATGAGTTTTTAACGAAAAACTAATTTAAAAAACGCAAACTCGAAAGTAGTAGCTACAATTTTTAGGAACTATTTTTTTTAAGAGAATAGGATACCGTGATGATCCAAAAGTCAGGGTTATTTGGAAAAATTAATTTTGAAGAAATAAGCAAGATGATTGAAAAATCGTTTGTACAGCTATTGGTAGGTCCATTAATAAAGTTGTGTACCAAATTTAATTTGAAGATACGAATAATAAGTTATGAACAATCTCGTGAAGGACCTTTGAACGCGAGGGGCTCAACGGTGTACTTATTTTTGGTGACCCGGTTAATATGAAATGAAAACTAACGAGTTTTTTCTCGAAATAAATATTATTGGCTAAGACTTGACCGAGCTTTTTTGTTGTTTTCGTGTTTCAATCATAAAAAAATAGATTTTTTATTTACTTTAAATACGCTGTGTTCGATAAAAAGATTGAACGTTTTATTTTGATTAGTTTTTAACAAAAACCCATTTGAAAAAACGTAAACATTGTTCTGGGAAAGATTGAGTTTTTAGTACGCGCGCTGTTGATTAATAAAATAATTTCATTTTGCACCTTTTTTCACGACAAACAAACCCAAAGGCTTTCGTAATAAATTATTTAATGCTTTTATTCAATCCAATATTTCATTTTTAATAATGTTTCGTGACGGATCGATTTCAATTAATTCGATCCTTTAATTGAATTAAATAAAAAAAAGCATTTAAATTAGATAATCTCGAAAACGTTTGAAATGCATTGTTTTTGAAGTAAAAACAGTTGTCTCATTGTCTCTCCGAGAAGAATAAAAATCTCAATCGCGAAGCGACAAAAAGATTGGAAATTTAAAAAACCGGAATTTTTCACAGCATAATGACTTCGAAAAATCAATTGCCAAAAATATTTTCACAAATGCAGTCCGCAGATAAAAAACCCGTTATTCCATTTATTTGATCCTTCAATTCAATTAAATAAAAAAACATTCATATAAAATAATCCAGATGTTATATTATTTTTAAAGTAAACACCGTTGTCTCGATGTTTCTCCGAGAAAAATAAAAAATCTCAATCACGAAGCAACAAAAGAATTGGCAGTAATAGAAACCGACATTTTTCCACGGTATAATTACTTTGAAAAATTAATTGTGATTAATTAAGATCTTTAAAAAAACTTCCTATTCAACTAATTTAAGCCTTCAATTCAATTAAATAAAAATGGCACTCGAGTTAAATAATCTCGAAAGCGTTGAAAAAAACATTATTTAAGGGAGACTTTGTCCTTTGTGCCCAGCGGGAGATGTTAGCGGCTCGACATGAGCAGCTAGAAGAAGAGGAGGGATGCCTCTATGGACCAGCCATTACCGACTAGCGGTAATTATAAACACATTTGTGTAAACACATTACAAAACTTTAAACGCGTTTTTCTCGAAAACACGTTTTTAAAAATGGCTGACATTCTCCTGACCGCTGTAATTGACATATCGACCTGAAATTTGGAGAGCATACTCGGAAAATATGTCTTCGCGGAATGACGGATCGTTTTTTCGATAGATACATTTTTGCATTTATTATTTATCTTTTTATGCGAAAACAACGCGAAAATTCGATTTTTTTTTAAATTGCCGCCATTTTCCGAAATTTGTACTAAACGAAAAACCCATCCGTCATTCCATGACCAAAGGGTCACAGATTGATAATATGCTTTGAATTGGCGTTTCAGATCAACAAAGAGGGCGCAGTGATGTCAGCCGTTTACCTCCCGCGATTTGAGGACCTGTTTTCGCGGAGCTGCAACGGCCGCTATTTTGGTTTCTTTTTTCAAAAAAAAATTTTTTTAACGTTCTGTATATCATGAATAAAAGCAAGAAAAAAACCGCACTCAAAAAGCTTTACTCGTTTCCTTTAAAAAATAATAAGATGTAAACACCTAAAATATGGCACTCCAAGGACAAAGTCTCCCTTAAGAAGTATAAACGGTTGTCTCGATGTATCGTCTAAAAAAACCTCAATCGCAAAGCATGAAAAATATTGGAAATTTTAATACCGATTTTTTTTCGCGTTATGACGACTTCGAAAAATTAATTGCCAAAAATCTTCTCACAAGTGTAGCCTTCAGATAAAAATTAAAAAAAAATCCAGCATTTTAGACAGCAAACTAACTATAAGTAAAAAAGTGGAAAAAAATGTTTCTCGCGTGACTACTTTACGATGCGCACGGTGTGGTAAAAACGGCGATTAAAAAAAGTTTCTTCGAAAGTAATAACGAAGTAATCGATTTTTGGATCCCGAATCTTCGGATGAAGTTCGAGTTGGACTGAAGGAGTTTAGGAGTTGAGATGAGTCCTAGGGAAACGCGGTCAGTGTACAACTTGCCGATTGAAGAGGATGGAACGACCGGAATGCAAAGGGAGGAACGCGATGATAGTGGTCGACCCCCCCAGCTCGCGAACAGATAGTCGATTCTTTCTGTGGGAGAACTCGTAGACTGGTGAGTGCGCTCGAGCCGGAAAGTCGTGACTCCACTAGGAGTCCCGAGCCCCGAGTTGTGTTTCGTGCTAGTCACGAGCGTCTTTGAGATTTCATAAACTGAAATAAAACATTTTAAAACGCCATCTCGATTTTTCGTCAGACACTTTTTTGCGATTATTTAAAAAAAAAAACAAACATTTTTCATCGTCGCGATGGTGCCAAATTGTTTGAGAAGCAAAGTGTGTGTGATTCTCGTCGCGCTGGTATTAACGTTGTTAAGATGCGCGAGTGGAGGATCTTGGAAACGTCGCGAGGACAAGACCAAGTGCCCGAAAGTCAAAGGTATTCGAAACTTCGACATAGCAGGGGTAATTAGACATTTTATTTCGTAAATTGATACGGTTCGCTTGATAACTTTTTTTTTAAACAATTTTTAATTGTTATACGGCGTCATCATTAATCGGTAATTCATAATCACACAATTAATGTGAAATTAATACTCACATAATTAATAAGAAATAATTTATGTGATCGCTAAAAAGTCGAGCCTGTTGTATGAACTAAAAAAATATATATATTTAAAATTCTCAACACTGAAAAATAAAGAAGTTTGCGAATTTGATAAAAAAAAAAATCGTAGTGCTAATTATCTTGATTACAATAAGTATATGCAGTTTTTACCACTTAAAAAAAATTACACAAAAGGAAACGAGCTGTACAATTAATGTTCTTCTCATTCTCGTCATATGTTTACTATTTTCCGTATCAATGATTTTTTTATTATTTTTTTTTCCATGAAAGAAATTCAGCACATGTTTTAACTTTCGAATTTTTTCTGTTACCTAGCTAAAATATACAGCAAAAATTATAATTTTTCTTGTTTCCAATTTTATTACTTTTTTTAGTACGAATTATTATTTTCTATGAATATTAGAAGAAAAAAAACATACTGAACGTGTCTTGGAAAGATATTCTTTCTTTAGTTCAGCGTCTCGTAAAAGAAGACATGCTGCAAAATATAATATTTTTTATTATCCTGATTTTATTATATTTTTAATTTTATTACATTTTATATTTTATATAATATTATAACTTATATAAAATATATAATATATATTTTATATAAGTTATTATATTTTCAACGAATCATGTTCTACGATTTATCATACGAATTAATGTTGGCAGTGTTCACTCGAGATCGTTGCATTTGGTCGGTAAAAATTGCGCCAAGTGATATTGTAGATTCGCGTGGAAGCCCCATAACTTAAGTTCCCAAATTAGACGACGAGACCTTGAATTTCTTTTTGTATTTTTTTTTGTGTTCGCTTCGTTTTTTATTTATTTCCGCAGCAGCGGGAAGTTCACAATATGAGCAAAGGGGACTACAAATTTCCACACCAACGCTGTGCAAAATAGAAATTTAAAGAAACATCAAAAACTTGGTGACTTTTCCGGTCTTGTTACGTATTGCTTGAGATGTTATTATTGATTCTGTTCCAGCTGTGAAACTACAAATTATTAACGAACTACTGCGATATCCAACTATTAATATAACTGTAGAACCTGTCATGTATCTAATTCGGGTCCACGTTGGTAATTGAATTAAGCAGCGCTTGTTGGCTAATATCGGACGAAAGAAGCAGAATAATCCCAAATGACAGGTCTTTAATGTTTGTTTCGTTTAAGACCATCCCACGTTTTGTTCTACTTCGAAAATATATAATATAAGTTCTAAACATAAATATAAGCAAAACATATAATATAATATAAATATATAATATAAATACATAAATATAAGTTCAATGACGCTGATGAAAAATGTTTAGTGGATATTAAATTCCTAAATTTAAGTAACGTTGAAGTTTGCATCGTTGGAAAGGAACGAAAATTATTTTTCCAGTTTTATTTCCTTCTTTTTATTATTAAAAAAAAATTGTGCATGTTTCGATCGCAGATTTCCCAGGAAATATCTCAGAAAATGGTTGGATGGTTTGCGCGCCTAAAATCGTCCAAGAGAAATTTGAGGAAGTCGAAAAAAATTATTTTCATTGCATTCCAACGATCAGAACTTCAATATCATAAATTCGAATAAACGATGCAAGGATCAAATTCAAAAAATCGATTTTTTGTTTTCCCAGTATATTTATGTCATGAAAGACTTCGTTTTCGTTTGATTGAATACAAAGGTTATTCGAATTAAATTCGCATTAAAAATACTTTTAATGAAATTGTAACATTCATGTGAAAGCTATCGGGCGATTTTCTGTCTCATTTGTATCGTTTCGTAATTTTATTGCTTTTTAATACGATTTTTAAATAAACAGCATTCTGGCATAGTTGTTTTACCAACGTCTAACATTTTAGCCCACATTTGGGCCGCGAGTTTGTTCAGAGTGCACCGACTAATTAGACGTCCGATGTTAATTAATATTAGTCTACAGTCGTTGAGTATGCACGTACAGGCGGATTCAAAGATTTGTTCCCATGAGGTCGATGCGGCGCGACAAAAATAGAGTTCTATCATGATTATCGCCTGGTCATGAATAAAATTGTGAAAATCTTATCGTTAAAAACCGATAAGATTATTTAAACAGTAACGCATATTTGCAGATACGTAATCCAAAAAGAAACTTCGTGTAAATATTGAAATATGTTACATTCATTAATCATAATATTAATGTTAATATTAGTAATAACTATGAAACTATAATTATATTAAATAATAAATAAAAATCAATATTTTGATAAGTTAATGTAGATAGCTTTTATTACATAGAAATATTAATAATAATAAATAAGTATCTTCCCACTAAGTACATTTTCGCAATGTGCAATGATACATTTTAATTAAGTACGAGAATTAGAAATCATTATTAATAAATATTAAATATAGATAAAAATCATAATAAAGAATGAATAAATAATGATACTCATTTTTGCATTGTACAGTACTAATGATAAAAAAATAATAACAATGATAGTCATTTCTTTCGAAGTGTATTTTAGTTGCATTAAAGAATAAAATTATAATATTGAATTATAGTATGATATTAATTAAAATAAAAAATAAATAAATGGGGAGACTTCATTTCAGGTATACAGTATTAACAATAAACAAAATAAATACAGTATCAATAATAAACAAAATGAATAATAATGATAAACGTCTTTTCTCGAAGTATATTTTGGTTTACAGCTGAATTTGCAACGACCCTGTTATTATTTTCAGTTCCTGGGCTCTTGGTTTATAGTACAATACTACGCAAGTTCGGAGGAAGCTTTGGCCTATAGATGCATGCAGGCGGAACTTTCGGTGTCTCCGGAAAATGCTGAAGTCACGATGAACTTTACGTACAGTTTTACCGATGATCCGATTAACGAACAGATCGTGGGAAATATTACGTGGAACGTGCCGTCCCAGGCTGTGCCTGCCCATTGGGTTCATGCCGAAGAGCCGTGTGAGTACTCTCGATACGTTAATGTCGATTGCTTTGATGAAACGCTACCCGTGACTTTGTTGAATTGGTAAACGGTAGCCGTGGAATGGTACCGGTGTCATTGCCAATACGGTGAAACGCTACCCATGACTTTGTTGAATTGGTAAAATGGTAGCCGTTTCATTACTAAATTGGTAAAATGGTCCACGGTCGATGGCCAAGTTGGTGAAATGTCACCGGTGCCCTCGTCAAATTGGTAAAATGGTACTTGTGGCGTTGCCAATTTGGTAAAATGGTACCTGGTCCAATGTCAAGTTGATGAAATGTCACCGGTGCCATTGTCAAATTGGTAAAATGGTACCTGTGGCGTTGCTAAGTTGGTAAAATGAAACTCGCGTCATTTCCAAATTGGTAAAATGGTACTTGTGGCATTGTCAAATTGGTCGATGGCCGAGTTGGTGAAATGTCACCGGTGCCCTCGTCAAATTGGTAAAATGGTACCCGGTTCAATGTCAAGTTGGTGAAATGTCACCGGTGCCCTTGTCAAATTGGTAAAATGGTAGCCGTTTCATTACTAAATTGGTAAAATGGTCCACGGTCGATGGCCAACTTGGTGAAATGTCACCGGCGCCCTCGTCAAATTGGTAAAATGGTACTTGTGGCGTTGCCAATTTGGTAAAATGGTCCTTGTGGCAGTGCCAAATTGGTAAAATGATACCCGGTCTAATGTCAAGTTGGTGCAATGTCACTGGTGCCCTCGTCAAATTCGTAAAATGGTACTTGTGGCATTGCCAAGTTGGTAAAATGGTACTTGTGGCATTGCCAAGTTGGTAAAATGGTACTTGTGGCATTGCCAAGTTGGTAAAATGGTAATTGAGGCGTTGCCAAGTTGGTAAAATGAAACTCGTGTCTTTGCCAAATTGGTAAAATGGTACCCGGTCCAATGTCAAGTTGGTGAAAGGTCACCGGTGCCCTCCTCAAATTGGTAAAATGGTACTTGTGGCGTTGCCAAATTGGTAAAATGGTATTTGTGGCATTGCCAAATTGGTAAAATGGTACCCGGTTCAATGTCAAGCTAGTGAAATGTCACAGGTGCCTTCGCCAAGTTGGTAAAATGGTATTTCTGGCATTGCCAAATTGGTAAAATGGTACCCGATCCAATGTCAAGCTAGTGAAATGTCACAGGTGCCTTCGTCAAATTGGTAGAATGGTACTTGTGGCATTGCCAAGTTGGTAAAATGGTACTTGTGGCATTGCCAAGTTGGTAAAATGGTAATTGAGGCGTTGCCAAGTTGGTAAAATGAAACTCGTGTCTTTGCCAAATTGGTAAAATGGTACCCGGTCCAATGTCAAGTTGGTGAAAGGTCACCGGTGCCCTCCTCAAATTGGTAAAATGGTACTTGTGGCGTTGCCAAATTGGTAAAATGGTATTTGTGGCATTGCCAAATTGGTAAAATGGTACCCGGTTCAATGTCAAGCTAGTGAAATGTCACAGGTGCCTTCGCCAAGTTGGTAAAATGGTATTTCTGGCATTGCCAAATTGGTGAAATGGTACCCGGTCCAATGTCAAGCTAGTGAAATGTCACAGGTGCCTTCGTCAAATTGGTAGAATGGTACTTGTGGCATTGCCAAGTTGGTAAAATGGTACTTGTGGCATTGCCAAGTTGGTAAAATGGCAATTGAGGCGTTGCCAAGTTGGTAAAATGAAACTCGTGTCTTTGCCAAATTGGTAAAATGGTACCCGGTCCAATGTCAAGTTGGTGAAATGTCACCGGTGCCCTCCTCAAATTGGTAAAATGGTACTTGTGGCGTTGCCAAATTGGTAAAATGGTATTTGTGGCATTGACAAATTGGTAAAATGGTACCCGGTCCAATGTCAAGCTGGTGAAATGTCACAGGTGCCTTCGCCAAGTTGGTAAAATGGTATTTCTGGCATTGCCAAATTGGTAAAATGGTACCCGGTCCAATGTCAAGCTAGTGAAATGTCACAGGTGCCTTCGTCAAATTGGTAGAATGGTACTTGTGGCATTGTCAAGTTGGTAAAATGGTACTTGTGGCATTGCCAAGTTGGTAAAATGGTACTTGTGGCGTTGCCAAGTTGGTAAAATGGTATTTGTGGCATTGCCAAATTGGTAAAATGGTACCCGGTCCAATGTCAAGTTGGTGAAATGTCACAGATGCCTTCGTCAAATTGGTAAAATGGTACTTGTGGCATTGCTAAGTTGGTAAAATGGTACTTGTGGCATTGCCAAATTGGTAAAATGGTACTTGTGACATTGCCAAATTGGTAAAATGGTATCCGGTCCAATGTCAAGTTGCTGAAATGTCACCGGTGCCCTCGTCAAATTGGTGAAATGTCACCGGTGCCCTCGTCAAATTGGTAAAATGGTACTTTTGGAATTGCCAAATTGGTAAAATGGTACATGTGTCTTTGCCAGGCTGGTCAAATCGTACCCGTGTAATTTTGAAGTTGGTAAAATGGTACCCGGTCGATTCCCAAATACCTAAAATGTTACTTATGGCACTGGAAAATTGGTAAAATTGTACATTTGTCTTCGCCAAATTGGTGAAATGGTAGCCTTGTCATTTTCACAGGGGTAAACCGGTACCCGATCGATTTCAAAATTGCCAAATTGGTCTATTGCCAAATTAGTGAAACGGTACCCGTGCCATTCTTTAATCACTAAAACGGTCCGTATGGCCTATAAAATTGAAAACTATCGTCAAGATATTTTCGTAAGTCCTCTTTCCCCATCGTGAATCACTAATGGGAAAGTCTCACTCGTTTCTATTTGTGGATCGTGCGCACACAGACGAGGGAGTTTACAATACTTACGTGCTGGACTCGGACTACAAGTCTTGGGCCCTGCTGATGCATTGCGCCGAGAAGACCAAGAGCCCTCGATATCTCTCGAGTTTCATAATGAGTCGTGAGCGTACTCTCGGCTCCAACGTTATATCCTATCTGCGTGAAAAACTTCCCAGGTATGTGTCGTCGACCATCGTAAGAAGTACGGTTTCTCCAGTCGTGACTACGGAGTACACAGGGGGGGGGGGGGAGGGCACGATCCTGTACGTGTACAGATCTGGAAGGGTCAGTGGTGGGGAAGTTATTTTTTCCTTAGCCATACTTAAGGGTGACTACCAGTCTGGACCCTGAAAAAAGGTGAATTTCGACAATTTTTTATGGATATCGAGTTAATAAGAATGAAAATTTCGGGCGGTTGTCTTTATTGTAGATATCTTTAATGATCTTTACTAATTTTTTCACAAGATTTTATAACAAAATGGCCAGGCTGAAGGAAGCAAATCACCTTCTTCTGATAGTGTCCTGCGGTCGGCTAGAGGTCTCCAATTTTTTTACCTGCCACGAAAATTGGAAATAATTCGCATTCGATATCCGATTTGCCTTCGAAATACGTAGGAAAATAGAAAAATATCAACTTTTGATTAAGTGGTGCATGTTTGATAAAAAATTGCTATAGGTAAAAAAAATCGAGGAAAATATTTTTTTTTCGGCAAAAGTTTTCAACATGTTAAAAATCCCCTACGTACTTCGAAAATGTTGTGATAGGGTTGGAAAAAAATTCACATAAATCGGTGAAAAATTGGTGATGTGCCGGCCGCCGGACACAATCAGACAAAGATGGTGACTTGCTTCATCCAGCTTCAGCGCCGCTATTTTTTCACAAAATCTTGTAAAAACATTTGTAAAGATACTCGAAGATATGTAGAATAAACGACAATAAACGGAATTTTCATTCTATCAACTGGGTATCCGTAAAAAAAGGCTATAGTTACCATTTTTCCTCCCTCTAGATTGACAGTCTTCCTTAACTGACTATACGAAAGAATAAATTTTCGTAAATTTTCCTGGTACAACGTATGCGGGTTTTGTGATTTTTTTTTCTTTTTTGCAGTAGAGAGTACGGTTTTGAGTATCTTCTACAATTTTTGTATTATAAAATATTCACAAACGCGGTAGATAGAATGGTTCGGGTAGACCGCTGTTTGAAAAACGTCTTTCACGGTGACGATTGCTGTTCGGAAACAAATTGAACGAAGAATTTCGTGAAAAATTGGTTTTTGAAAAAAACGGCCGCGGTCCAAAGTGAAAGTATCAGTTTTCGGTGAAAAAAAGGTCCATTTTCGTTAAGAAACAAAAAAACTATCCATCGAAAAGAAAATTCCTTCGTTTAAGCACTGCTTTTTTATATGTGAGAGAAGCTCGTGAAATTTGCAGTTGATCGGTGCAGTGATTTTTGAGATATCGTCGTCACCGATTTTCAAAACGTCATTTTGAGAAACAGATCATCTGGAAGAAAAAAAAATCAAACGCATTTAGTTTTTGCAAGAAATTATCTAGTGCCTGGACGAAGAATTTGATAAAATATTGATTTTTGAAAAAATGGCCACGATCCAAAGTGAATCTATCAATTTTCGGTGAAAACAAAACTCCATTTTCGTTAATAAACAAAAAACTATCCATCGACAAGAAAATTCCTTCGTTTAAGCACTGCTTTTTTATATGTGAGAGAAGCTCGTGAAATTTGATATTGATCGATGCAGTGATTTTTGAGATATCGCCATCACCGAGTTTGGAAAAGTAATTTTGAAGAAAAAAAAAACGTGATTAAAGTTCGCCGGTTCGCGCAGTTCGGTTTTTCAAACGTTATATTTTTATGAATCCGTTACAGACCAAAAATCGATATTTTCAAAATTCGAAATTCAACCTCTAAACGAAAGGGGGTGGCAAGTTTGTAAGGAAAATTAAAAAAATCGAGTCAACTTTACTTGACACTTTGTATTACTGCTCCTAGACACGATTAATGAGATTTCAGCGTTTTCGGAAATGCAATCCTTAAGGGGAAAAGGGGGTAGCAAAGTCTGTATGGTAAAAAAAAATATCCGTTCAGATTTACTTGAAACTTAATATTAATGCTCTCCAACACAATTCTAGTTTCTTAATGAAACATTTCAGGAGCACATTTCATAAAGGAGCATTCAACATAAGTCTATGCGAGCGAAGCCGCGGGCGGAAAGCTAGTTTGAGTATATTATAATTTACTATGGGCAAGATGGGTTTCTTCTTTTCCAAATGTTTACAAAGATTTAGTTTGCGTAAATCCGTTATTAAAAATGGTTTATCTTGATACATAAGTAAATAAATAGTACTTATAAGTACATAGACTCAATACACTACAATATATATATATATATATATATATATATATATATATATATATATACAGGGTGTCCCTCTATCTCTGCCACTCGAAATAACTCAGTAGTTATCGACGTCACACAAAAATGTTCCTGACAAAAGTTGTACGGTGTGAAGGGGGCCATCAAAAGCGACCAATTTTTTTATTTATTTCGGTGCAGGCGCTGACGCACAGTGAAAGTCACCTCCACTTTCTTAAATGGAATGGTACATTTTTTTTCAACTATCTTGTGGAGCACCTCAAGCCACATAAAAAAACATTAGGAGCTCAAAGTCGTTCAAGGTCATTTCGAACACCTATTAAACTGAAATACAAATCTAAATATCTCGGATCACTACCAAATATTTGGTAGTGATCCGAGATATTTAGATTTGTATCATCTCTGCTGACCTTGAATGACCTTGAACAACTTTGACCCCTCAATGTTTTCATGCGGCTTGAGGTGCTCCACAAGATGGTTGAAATAAAATGTACCATTCGATTTAAAAAAAGTGGAGGTGACCTTCACTGTGCGTCAGTGCCTCCAACGAAATAAAAATAAAAAAAAATTGGTCGCATTTGATAGCCCCCTTCACACCGTACAACTTTTGTCTGGTATATTTTTTGTGATGTCGATAATTACCGAGTTATTTCGGGTGCCAGGTATAAGAGGGACACCCTGTCCCATATATATATATATATACAGGGTGTCCCAGAACTCAACGTTAAGCCGACACGGGGTGACAGGATTGATTGTAACCATCATGAGAAAAATCAGAAAAAAATAAATCAGAAAAAAAATAAAGCAGGGCCTTTCAAAGTAGACAAATTTTGAAAATTTTAAATTCATAGTTTAACAAATAGTCTTAATTCTAGGAAACTTGGGATTGTTTGGGTTTGTTTGGGTTTGTTTCACAATAACCGAAAAATGGTTACAGTTTGACCAAATTTCTAGGTTTTTCTTAAATGCCCATAATTTTCAAACTGCATGGGATAGATTTTTTTTCTGATTTTTCTCATGATGGTTACAATCAATCCTGTCACCCCGTGTCGGCTTAACGTTGAGTTCTGGGACACCCTGTATATATATATATATATATATATATATATTGGATTGAGGATAATACTTCAACCTCCTTAATCCATCCTTCCATTCAACGCGATACTGCTGTCGGGTTAGCCTATACTCCGTGAGACACGCGGCGATCGGGGAATTCGGATTCTCGTATTCTTCAGTACTCCACGATACCTCCTCGTTTCGTTTCGTCTTCTCTCGTTCCCGCGCCACGTCTCTACGTGAAACGCTTCGCAAATCGATGTTTTCGTATATTTTTTTTTCTATTTTTTTCCCTACTTTCTTTCTTTCCATTCCCCGACAGGTACGACATCGACTTGGAGTACATGTTCCCGATGGAGCAGAAAGACTGCACGGTACCGGAGGGTGACTCATTGCTGATTCCACCCGTGGTCGCAGCGAGACGAGCCTATGCAGCGCGCAGGCATCCTCTCAAACGAAAGCACAGGCGTTTCTGATTCCCATTCGAACTATTTTCATTTTTTTTTTGCCTCGAGCCCATGGTCGAATAATATCCACAACGATTGTGCGGTGGCGTGATTCCCAAAGTCATCGTCCCCGAAGAGTAAATCCCTTTTTACAAACACTCCCGGTAATACGAATGCGCCTGCGTATGGACATACGCGTGGGTGGATGTATACAAGGCGTCCCGGATAAAGTGTCGCGAGCTCGTAGCTCAGAAAGTACGGAATAATAACGAATGTTTCGAATGAAAGTCGTTCGGTTGGGAGGGGAGAAAAATATGGCAATGTCAATTTGACCTTGGGTATAACCGTCATGGTCATATGAAGGTCAACCACGAAATTATTCATTAGAGACCTTATTTTTTATTGTGTATTCTCGTAGCTTACCTCGAGAGCTTTGCGAAACACTATAGATAAGTGATTTTTTTAGTTCTGAGACTTGAATGTTGCGATACTGCAGGTATCAGGTGAGTAATAACTAATAGCATGTTCGAAAGAAAAAAAAGACACTCATCTAGAGCGGTTTCAACAGCTCTAGAGTCAGCTATAAGAATGTACAATGAAAAATTTGGGAACTTATCGAAAATTTCGAAGTTAACCTTCACGTGACCTTGACGATTATGCTCAAGGTCAAATTGGCATCCTTATCTTTTTTTTCCCTCTTCGAATGAAGCAACTTTTGTTTCAAACATTTTTCATTTACACTTTGAGTTTCTGAAATACAGGCTCGTAACACTTTATTTGAGACACCCTGTATACACACGCACACACACATTTATATGTATATATATGTTACAGTTAAAACCCGCTGTCAGCTTAAATACGTGTTCGCTAGTTAAAACTAGTTCGTACTGAACTTCGTTACAACTACTTTCTTCCGAGTAAAAGTGAACGTTTTTTTTTATAAATAAATTTGAATGTTAGTTAAAACTCATGTCAATTAAGAAAAACTAGTTCGAGTGAAACGAATTAGTTCAAATTGTTGAGGTTCATTGTTTGGGTTTGTTTTAAAAACTTGTTCCAACGAAATGAATCGGTTGAAACTGTTTCCGAATGAGTCAAGGTTTGGGTTTGTTCGGGTTTGTTTTATAAACTAGAGAAGGAGATGAAAGTTTGGATTTGTTTAGGTTTAACTTGAGTTGCTTAGTTTGTTTGTTTGGCTCCGTTCCAAAAACTAGTTCCAACGAGATCAATGAGTTAAAACTGTTACCAAATGCGATCAAATTTTGGGTTTGTTTAAGTTCCTAAACATACATTTTAGTTGTCACTGGGAAAGACTAGTTACAACGAGGTCGTTCAATAAGAACTAGTTTTCACTAAGTCAAACGTGTTTAAACTAAAAGCAGATTATAACTGTAACATATGTATCTCTGAACATGATAACATTACTCTGACTATCACAATATATGTTATATTAAATAATGGTTTACTTACTTTCCGTAACCTTCGCCTTAACTAATGACTGCCCAGTTACTTTTCGAAGGGGGAACCGTAACCCCATAGTTACTCTTTTGGGACAGCGAATCTAGGAATCATGCTACTCTACCATGCGAGTCATTCCAATGTTCGAGGCAACGCGGAACCCGCGACTCGCGCGCCATCGAGAACTATTTCTTGCTCGTCATATGTAAATAAAGGATTTTTGCTAGTCTGTTATGTACATAAAGGTATATAGTAGATGTTAGAATTATTGTTTGTCACTTGTACAGAGGTGAATTGAGGCTGAACACGAATTTTGTAGTGCCGAATACTTTCGGAATATCAGTGCCGATTAAAGATGTTTTTTCCCCTTTTTTATACGGAGATCGAGACTTCGAATTCATTTTTTTCAGGGATGAGGAGTTTGATTGTAAGCATTTACGTTCGGGCTGAAAAATAGTGACGTGTTTGAGTTGGTATATGTTGGATATCGCATCCACGCCTCACACGATGGCCCTACACGGCTTCGACGTGGTGTAGTTCGCGGACCGGCCGCTAGATGGCGAGCGCGCAGTGGCACTCTCCTGAGCGAAACAGCGCGCCTCACCTATTATATACCGTTCGATGCTGGCTCGCTTTTAACTGACCAATTTGAATTTCCCAAAGTACGGACGGTTAGAAACGATTCTGCGCAAAATTGAGTAGCGCATGTTTCGTAATTTCGTCCATAGGAATGAAAAAAAAGAGACGTGTACATCGTGTATCGGGGCAATACGGAACATCGAGTCAATTCGAAATAAGACTTTAAGTATATTGGGCTAGTTTTATTAATTCAATTAACAACGTGTTATAATACTCTTCATTCCTCTCATTTACAATACATAATTATAATGAACTGTTATTGTTTTCTTTAGACCCGTCGTCTGTTTGTGTTGTTTTTTTTCGGTTTTTTTGTTTGTTTGTTTGTTAATTTACTTTTTATTTCTCTCTTCGTCGTATTCGATCAACGTCCTTAGCTCGTCCATTTGTTCATCGATACATACACGTTACTAGCAGCACGCAGGTTCGTCACGACAATCATAGTCATCATCGTGTCACTCTCGCCAACACCATCGTCATCATTGTCGTAGTCGTAATTAATTATGAATTTTTAATCAATCTCGTCATCGGCATATTATAATCGTAATTACGTGGTTTTTGTTTTGTTCGTTAATGTATTATTTTTCTTTTTCTTTTTCAACAAACACACATCGTACCTTTCTTCGTTCTTTCATACCTCGTACTTGTTTACTCGTCACTGGATATGGCAGCTAAAACTTATAAGAAACGTTACAAAATGACTTACAATTCATCACTTCGTGATCGACATCGCGCTGCCCGCCAATTTTCGTTCAACTCTCGTTATTTCTCGCGCAAATACGATTCTCTCATACGCGTTGCATTCATACGTTTTTTTTCGTCTGTCACACCTACCAACGGAATCTTACGAGCACTAAAATTATTTATTAACGCTAAAGGGTTACGATCGAGACCCTTTCGCAGGTTCGATCGTCCTTGAACCTCCGCAGGCTCATTCGATCACGCGAACCTAACCAATTGACGATCCAGTTCTTTGATTTATTCGTCGCACTGAGTAATCCGGATTTAAAATGATTTCGGAGCTAACGATGAAAAAAATCGAACGATATGAATTTCCTGCGTCTCGTTTGCTTTTTAAGCGGCGAAAATTCTTATTTTTTTTTCGTCTCGTTGGAGGGAAAGAAGAACGAGGCTGTGGATTTGAAGGTTCCTTGATGGATGAAGAATGGAGAGGGACGAAAATATGGGAATCAAGGCTGAGGCTTTCTACTGAGAAACTTGACACCCGGATGGAAAAAAATTGAGAAGGGTTGGAGAGAAAAGAAAATAGGAGTGGAAAAACGCCGAGGGACCGGGTGTGGTGCATTTGCCTGGGAAATGAGCGGTGACGTTTTTGCCCTCTTTTCGTAGCTTAGGCGCTGGAAATTTTTTCGTAAAAACGCGATGGCTGCTAAAGTTCAAAGCAAAGTGGAGAACACGAAAGTATGGAGAAATTCCACAGTGTAGATTTTTCGTAGGTTCGTAGCATCTACAAATTTGATGAAATTTTTTGAGGGCGAAGATGACGAGCTCGTAGGAGTTTCAATTTCTCACATGTTTAGCATCTGTGTGTTAGCGAAAAAAAAAATATTTTTTTGCTGGAGAAATGTTCTGGAATTCGTTAGAAAAAATCTGCTGAACGATTATCCAGATAAAGAACCGAAAAAAAATCTCCAGTGTTCTCCAGAAATTGTCTTCTGGTTCTCCAGAAAATCTAGAATTCCCAAATTCCGGGAACATGTGCTAGGATTCTTTAGAACAAAACCCGCTGGAGGCTTGTCCAGACGAATTCACTCAAAAAATCTCCAGCGTTTTCCAGAAAATCTCGAAACGCAGAACACCAAAAAATGATTCTAAAATTCTTTAGCAAAATATCTGCCGTGCGATTATCCAGAAAAATTTACCAAAAAAATTCCAGAGTTCTCCAGAAACTGTCCTCCGGTTCTCTAGAAAATCTCGAATCGAAGAGCTTCAAAAAACGTTCTAGAATTCTTACAGAAAATCTGCTGAACGATTATCCAGATAAAGAACCGAAAAAAATCTCCAATCTTCTCCAGAAATTGTTCTCTGGTTCTTCGGAAAATCCAGAGATCCCTAACTCTGGAAAAATGTTCTAGGATTCGTTAGAAAAAAAACCCGCTGGACGCTTGCCCAGAGAAATTCACTTGAAAATCTCCAGCGTGCTCCAGAAAATCTCTAAACTCAGAACCCCAGAAAACGTTCTAGAATTCTTTAGAAAAATTCTGCAGACCGATCATTCAAAGAAATTTGTAAAAAAAATTACCATAGTTCTCCAGAAACTGCCCTCCAGTTATCCAGAAAATCCAGATTACCCGAACCCCGGAAAAGTTCTAGAATTCTTTAGAAAAATTCTGCAGACCGATCATTCAAAGAAATTTGTAAAAAAAAAATACCATAGTTCTCCAGAAACTGCCCTCCAGTTATCCAGAAAATCCAGATTACCCGAACCCCGGAAAAGTTCTAGAATTCTCTAGAAAAATATCTGGCGTACGATTATCCAGACAAAAATTACCAAAAAAAATATCAGAGTTATCCAGAAGCTATCCTCCGGTTCTCCGGAAAATCTCGAATCGAAGAACTGCAAAAAAAACGTTCTAGAATTCTTTTGAAAAATCTGCTAAACGATTATCCCAACGAAATCACAAAAAAATCTCCAGAATTCTCCAGCTGTCCCAAACCATCGAATAAAATTCTTCGCAATGTTAAAGTAAAGTTCTCCAGTAAAAAAAAAAAAAAAAAAATGTTTAGAAAAATGTTCCGCGAATCTGCGAGAAAATTCGCGAGGAAAGAAAACCCTTGGGCTCAACGAGTGGAACGTCCTCGGAACGTCGAATAATAAATGTGACAATACGTAAAATGAAAAAAAAAAAAAAAATCGAAAAACCCTTTTCACGCTCAGGATGACTTGATCAATAAAATATAGAAACAAGAAAGAGGGAAAGAAAGAGCGAGATCCAAAAAATGGAGGATAGTCAAAGAGAGTGAGAGAGACCAAAATCGTTAATTCTTTCTTCCCTCCCCGTCTCCCTTCCTCCCGGAAAAGCCTGGGCCGAAAAAAAAAATGTACAAGTGGCAACGCGAAAACTTCGCGAGGATTTGTATTCTGGAATGCAGCAAGTACAAAATAAATAAATGTAACAAGGCACAATTAAAAAAATAAAAAATGCAGAAATGTGGACAGAACAAGCGGGTCGGAGATTCGAAAAGTTTTCCTCGCCGCGATTTCCCGATGGTTCTCCTCGTTACGTTTCGTCAGATGATTTTTTTCTTCTTCTTACTTACAAGCGAAATCATTCATTCGATACAATCACGTGACCGATTTTTATCACCTAATAGAAGGATAGTTATTGCGGTGGGTCTCACAGCTCGCTACGCATTGAGATATCTCTAATTTTCGATCTTTACCTTCACGTCTTTTCCTCCCTTTTCCCTTACGCCCACTCTCCATCGCCCTTTTTTTTAGTTAAACACGAGTAAGGATACAGTAGAGAGGCAACTATAATTTACAAATAGTCGATTGAGAGATTTCGTGATTCTCCATACGTCTTCTTCAGCTTCCTTTTTTTTTCTCCACTTTTTCACCCACGTTGCACTTCATTCGCGAAATAATAAAAGGAATGAAATCGCAAAAAGACCAAACGCGCCAACGATCGACTTTTACCCTTTTTTCTCTCCCCCCCCCCCCCCTTTGCATATCTACGTGTTTTTCGTACAATTTTTTTCTTCGTTTCTTTTTCTCTTCTTCTAATTATCCTTACGCAGCTACGAATTTACTAAAGGAGGTAATGTCTTTGATTTCCGTACTTAAAAGTTCCTCTCGCCTCGTACGAGCAACGATGGGAAAATTTCGTTTTCAACGTTGCGGCGCGTGATAATTAATCCGCGCGATGCTTACCACCTGTGGCGAGAAAGACAATAATCTCTCAACGAGATCTCAATCTCGTAGCATTTTTATAATCATTTTTTTTTCGTACCAGCTCGTTATCATTAACTCGTTTATATTTTCTGGTTTTTTTTTTCCCTTAAATTCTTATGGTTTTTCTCGTTTTTTTTTTTCGAGCGGCCATCGAGCGCGCGTTCTTTTTTCCTCGCTCCGTTGGGATTACATCTTACGTGCTTAGTTATTTATAATCGAGTTGGTTTTAATTATAATGTAATGATGAACACGC
Source organism: Ophion obscuratus (assembly GCA_964007375.1). Lineage (NCBI taxonomy): Eukaryota > Metazoa > Arthropoda > Insecta > Hymenoptera > Ichneumonidae > Ophion > Ophion obscuratus. The sequence goes on along the minus strand of OZ023316.1, from coordinate 55,940,614 downwards.
GGCCACAGTTGCACACTCGAATCGTCCGTATTCGTATGCTTTGTGTTTGTGTGTGGATGTGTGTGTGTGTGTGTGTGTGTGTGTGCGCTTTTTTAACTAACGTCCCCTCGCACGGGGTTTTTTGTGTGTGTGTGTATTCGTGGTTGTGTGCTTTTTTTTTCTCCGCTCGTTTTTCATTTCCGAACGTTTTGGTTTCACGAGATTGCACTGCGGTCTGGCTGAGATTGGTCCGAGCAATCTTCCTCCTGTATTACGTCCGCTTATTCTTCTACTTCCGGCTGGTATTCCTCCTTTAGGTGCCGCCTTTGCATTCCCTTATTCCCCTTGTACTTCCGGTTGTTCAGCTCCACTTCCGGTGCGTCCGCATTTACTTTCGGTTCTCCTTGCTTCCGAATCCGACTTTCTCGCCCCCCACTTCCGCTTCTACCTTTGGTTCTTCAGTGACGAATTCCCGTTCTCCAGCTCCATTTCCGGTTCGATAGTACCACTTCCGGTTCCCCAGCTCCACTTCCGGTTCTCCAGCTCCACTTCAGATTCTCCATTCTTCAGCTCCAATTTCGCGTTTCTCCAGCTCCAATTTCGCGTTTCTCCAGCTCCATTTTCGGATCTTCAGCCACACTTCCGGTTCTCCAGTTCCAATCCCGGTTCTGCTGATGCTACTTTTGGTTCTCCAGTGCCGAATTCCAGTTCTCCAGCTCCATTTCCGGTTGTACAGTTCCACGTCCGGTTCCCCAGCTCCGCTCTCGGATCTCCAGCCCCACTTCCGGTTCTCCAGCTACACTTCCGGTTCTGCCGCTACTACTCTTGGTTCTCCAGTGCCGAATTCCAGTTCTCCAGCTCCATTTCCGGTTCTATAGTACCACTTCCGCTTCTCCAGCTCCACTCCCGGTTCTCCATTCTCCAGCTCCACTTCCGGTTCTCCATTCTCCAGCTCTACTTTTGGATCTCCAGCTCCACTTTTGGATCTCCAGCTCCACTTTCGGATCTCCAGCTCTACTTCCGGTTCTCTATTCTCCAGTTCCACTTTCGGTTCTCCATTCTCCAGCTGCACTTCCGGTTCTCCATTCTCCAGCTCCACTTCCGGTTCTCCATTCTCCAGTCTCCAGCTCCACTTCCGGTTCTCCATTCTCCAGCCCCACTTCCGGTTCTCCATTCTCCAGCTCCAGTTCCGGGTCTCCATTCTCCAGCTGCACTTCCGGTTCTCCATTCTCCAGCTGCACTTCCGGTTCTCCATTCTCCAGCCCCACTTTTGGATCTCCAGCTCCACTTCCGGTTCTCCATTCTCCAGCTCCACTTCCGGTTCTCCATTCTCCAGCTCCACTTTCGGATCTCCAGCTCCACTTTCGGAACTCCAGCTCCACTTCCGGTTCTCCATTCTCCAGCTCCACATCCGGTTCTCCATTCTCCAGCTCCACTTCCGGTTCTCCATTCTCCAGCTCCACTTTCGGATCTCCAGCCCCACTTCCAGTTCTCCAGTTCCACTTCCGGTTCTCCAGTTCCACTTCCGGTTCTCCAGTTCCACTTCCGGTTCTCCAGTTCCACTTCCGGTTCTGCTACTACCACTTTTGGTTCTCCAGTGGCGAATTTCAGTTCTCCAGCTCCTTTCCCGGTTCCCCAGCTCCGCTTTCGGATCTCCAACCCTACTTCCGGTTCTCCAGCTCCACTTCCGGTTCTGCTACTACTACTTTTGGTGCTCCAGTTTCGAATTCCGTTTCTCAAGCCCTATTTCCGGTGCTGCAGTTCCACTTCCGGTTCCCCAGCTCCACTTTCCGAACTCCAGCCCCACTTCCGATTCTCTAGCTCCACTTTCGGATCTTCAGCTCCACTTCCGGTTCTTCAACTCCATTTCCGTTTGTATAGTTCCATTTCCGGTTCTACCGGTCATACTTCCGATTTTTCTTATCTCTGTCTCTCGTCTCATTCTTTTTATTCTTCTTCTTCGCATCCCTCCACATATTCTTTCACTTCCGGTCATCCGTGGAGCTTATCGATGGCGAAGGGCCGGGATTCTCTTCGAATTATTCGAAACTGCCGTTTTCCATTCGGACGGAAAGTAAACCGAAAAAGGAATTGTTGTTTTCCGTCCTTGATGTTTATTTTTTTCATTTACCTCTAATTAACGTCGTTCTTATTCCTGTTTCTTTTTTATGCGTTTCGATTGTATTATATTTTTGTTTTGCCTTTCTTTTTTTTTAAATCGTTCCTTTCTCTCGTTCGCCGCGAGCGTGAAAATCGTCGATCGGTCGTCGGGACGTGTAGTACGCCGCGCGTCGTTTAAACGCGTCAACCGGAAGTGTGCGCTCGCGTTTCACTGCTGTCGTCTATTCGACGAGCCGTTGCAGTCGGTTGTTAGAACGCGACAAGGCGAAGACCGCTGTCAGTAGACCCATGAGACCGGCACCCACTGGGGTGTCGTGTGAACCCTCTCGATGGCCGCCTCCAGTTGTGCAATCGTATCGTCAATGTCGTTGTTCACGATCGTCAGATCGAAAAAGTGGCCGTACGCCTGCTTCAGCATGTCCGAATCCCGCGCCAGACCCTCCAGACTCCCGTCGTACTGGTCACGGGAATGGAAGAAGAAAAACAAACGAACGGACGAGAAGTTATTTTATATCCGTGAAAAAGTATGTTCGGAATGGGTTTGAGGTAGTACAAGCGCAATCTTGATTTCTATAGATTTTGTTCAAATTTTGACCAGACATTGTTCATATCATTGTGCATGCTTGAGTGAAATTTCAGAACAGTCGAATATTCAGATTGGGAGATAATGGGTTTTTGAATTGCAATTTTGAACACTGCGGGGTCTGCGTTGAAATTTAGACGGAACAATTTTCCGTAAAAGATATTTGTACCCTATAATAAGAAGACATATGGCAAGACCGCAGAACAGTGTTGTTCAATATTTCGAGAAAAAAAATAATTGTGTTCCTAAAGATAAAAATGTCGTCATAAAGAAATATTTGCATTATGAATATTAATATTTTATATTGTTTATGTTATATTGTAATATTTTATAATATTTTATATTGTAATTATAGTTTATGTAATATTTTATATTGTTTATGTTATCTTCATTAACAAATAAAAGTGTTGGTTCATTCATAACTAATTAAAAACTTTGTTTGATTTAAAATTACTTCTAAATAAAAATTTGTGTTGCAGTGTTATTTTAAATGTGCCGCGCAAACTCACGTCATTGGATACGTGGAACGATGCGGTGTTGCCATATGTCTTCTTATTATAGGGGGCAAATATTTTTTACGGAAAATTATTCTGGCTAAATTTCAAACAAACATGCATAATGATATGGACAATGTATGGTTAAAATTTGAACAAAATCTATAGAAATCAAGATCCCGCGCTCAAACTACCTTAAGGGCTCGGCATAAGTTTGAGATTTTTAAAATAAGATTTTTTTTTATAGTTTATAGTTTAGGGTCTTAACTTTAGTTTGCAAAGAAAATTTTGTGAAAATTTAGAAAATTCATCGAGTTATTACAATTTTTGTGAACCCGTTTTTCTGCCTTTTTCTCGTTTCTTCGGAACGGTTTAATCTCAAAATCTATTCGTCCGATTTACTTCAAATTCATACTGAGCATAGCTCATAACATTTTCCATCGTATGACCGTATGATTTTTTGATATATTTATCCATCTGTTCACAACAAATTATAAAAGTTGTTTTTCTTTGGTCGAAAATCGATTTTTTCATCTACAGCTTGCCATTATCGTTTGCAAAATTTCAAAAAAGTATCCCGCCATCCAAAAGTTTAATTCTTTTACCAAAAGTAATTTTCTTTTTCCTTTTCGGATCACCTCAGTTGCGATGACCTATCTCGACCGGTTTGCCATGCAGCAACGGTGCCACTTTGTTTAAACAATAATAACTTTATTGTTTATCAATATTTCACAATGAAAAAAAAACTCAAACTTGGCAAGACAATGTACTAATGGTGTGTAAAATCCCAACCTCGATATCCGAATATTCTCGTGAGAAAAAAATATTGACAATCGACCTATTTTTGAGCCCCAAGCTTATGCAAACCAGTTAATCGTAAATCCCTCTAGGTTGTTAAAATCTGGGAAATTTGACACACGGTTCCACGTGAAGATCGCGTGGAAAAAGCACGTAAGGTGCCTGCGAGAGATATTGATAGCGATTAAATTTACAATTTTACACAAAAATCTTTGCTGAATTGCTTAGATTTTAATACTATTTTTTTTCATTTGATGTAAATATAAATGTTTTTTCTCGAATTTTGTATGTATATGTATATGTGTGTGTATATATATATTAGACTGATTCAAAAAAAATTTTTTTTTCTGGATTCTCGTGCTATTGTTGGGCACTGATAAAACAAAATTTCTCTAAAAAGATGGGCGCGGTCACTCAATTTTTAGAGGTGGCTATCTCGACTTTTTTGTATTTGAATTTTTTTTAACGAACGTATTGCATTTAAACATAGTCATGGCTTCGGATTACGGATAAAAATCGGAAAAGTTTTGAGTTTGTTCTTTTACAAACATAACAGAGAAAAACTGACCATACGTCGAAGTGCACACGAAACGATGAAAGAAATTTTCGAACAATGGAAATGTGCTGAAATTCCAACGCGTCGATTGAATAACGCAATCTTGAAATCAATAAAACTCCATCTAGTCTGGAAACAACTTTTAAAAAATCGAGTTAAGAAGAATTTGCCGTCACAAATATCGAAGGAGCGTAAATTTAAGAGAGATTTGGACAAACTGTTCAACGTTGCACATTTTCTTTCTGCCCAAAATGTTAACGAACTTGAGAATGGCTGGGAAGAAATGTAAATGAGTTTGAAGATAATATAAGCGTAGCATTTTGAAAATGTAAATATACGATTTATGAATAAAAGCTTATAATTTAATTTTTCGTAAAAAGTGCAAAATGTTAATGCGTATAAATAAATCTACATGAATAACGAGAGTAGTATAGACGCCATTATTGATCTACCTGGATTTGAATTGTGAATATTGCACCCTTTTCAAATTGTTAGAGTTTATTTTTGTTACGAAAAAGCTGCTGGATGTGATTTTTATCCGTAATCCGAAGCCATGACTATGCTTAAATGCAATACGTTCGTTAAAAAAATTCAAATACAAAAAAGTCGAGATAGCCACCTCTAAAAATTGAGTGACCGCGCCCATCTTTTTAGAGAAATTTTGTTTTATCAGTGCCCAACAATAGCACGAGAATCCAGAAGGAAATTTTTTTTTGAATCAGTCTAATATATATATATATATATATATATACATATATATATATATATATATATATATATATATATATATATATATATATATGGGTAATTCCACCAATTCTGTGTCAAAGTTGTACCGGGTGGTCTGAATTTAGCAAAACTAAGAAGGGCATCTGAAAGGTCATATTAAAACAAGCATCCATGGTTTTTTTCGAATTTTTTAATGCAATAGTTTTTGATTAATGGCGGCTCACAGTTTTCAAATTTTGTAAAACACTACATTTTCAAAAGCCCATAACTTCTTTCCAATTACAGCTAGAAAATTTTTGTAAAGACGATTTTTTAGAGACAAACATGAACTTTTTGAAAAAAATATGCTAAATTCTGGGTTGTTTTCAAAATTACGAAAATCACGTTCAAAGTATAAAAATCGATTTTTCGGGCCTTGCCCGTTTTTTCCCGGTTTCGAAAGTATTTTTTCGAAAAATTCAGAATTTTTTTACATCGAAATAGATTTTAAACGAGATGGGATCTTTAAAACATAAGCCTCAGAAAAATTAAATAAAACGTTTTCCCAATTTTTTAAATTTTATTTGATAATAAAAATTATTGTTCTTATTATTATTATTATTTTATAAATTTGTAAGAGAGAAAATTTATAACCTCAAAACCAACAGTAGCTATTAAAATTAAATGATATTTTTTTTTTAATTTGCTTATGTGACGCGACATTACCTTATGAAAACTCTGAATGTTCATTTACGTAATAAAAATGCCATTAAAGATTTAAGATTGATTTAAATAAATGTAATGGAAAATGAAATTCATATCTATAGATATGAATTTCATTTTCCATGACATTTATTTAAATAAACCTTAAATCTCCATCTAAATGAATCTTCAGTGGTCGCTCAAGAGCTTCGAAATTTCCAATTCTCGCCATTTTTTTATTCATCTCACTCATAAATTTGACGTTTTGTAAAATATTCAAAACAATTAATCTTTTTTCTTTAGAAACAAATTTTTCAAAGTTACCTTCCCCTACTAACCCAAGAATTATAATCTTTGTTCTCATAAAATAATCCCTTAAAGCTCTTGTCCGTAAACAGAATTATTGGTCTTCCGTTTTATCAGGTTAGAAGTGTGAGGTAAATTAAAAAAATCCGTTTCTAAAGAAAAAAAAGGATTAATTGTTTTGAAAATTTTACAAAGTGTAAAGTTTTTGAGTGAGAAAAAAAATCCTTACAATTGGAAATTTCGAAGCTCTTGAGCGACCACTAAATATTCATTGGCCGGCTAGAGCTTCCGCGCGCTTAATTAAACATTACAAAGCGTAAAATTCATAGGTGAGAAGTGAACGAAAAAATAATCGTTTTTTTTTTTAATGAAAACTTGCATTTTCGTGAGGCTTGAGCACTCTAAATATTTTTTAACCTCTCGCAGATTTCGCGACAATATTTTTTTTTTCTTTAAAGAAAATAATTGCTCGGTGAGAAAAAGGAAAAAAATAGAGCTCAAATTTGGGCCACTCTAATATATATATATATATATATATATATATATATATATATATATATATATATATATATATATATGATATGTGTACTCACATCAGCGAGGCTCTGAACGACCGGTGCAGCGATAAATACAACATAGGGAGCGAATTCCGCCGTTCGCAGGATCTTCAATGCCTGCGGCTCGACGTCAAGAATTGCCATTTTTCCCTCCTCGTGTATTTTGCGGATTGTCTCTAGCTTCGTTCCGTACATAGCGTCCTCGTGAGTTCCTTAAATAGAACGAGAAAAAAAACACACAATAATAACATTACGATAAATATCTTTCATAATAATAATAATAATAACACGACAACGAAAATGATCATAAAAAATAATAAATAACAAAGTTTGGTATCGGTGCTGGTAAATATTCCACAATGAAAAAAAGCTGTGTTTTTTTAAAATAAAATTCGAGCGACGATCTCAATAATAATAATAATAATGTGGAAATAAACAAATATTGCAAATGAATACGATGGAAGTGAGGAGGGGATTAAATGTTTTTTTTCAAGAGCCCCAAACAATTGTTATCAACACTCTTAGTCCTCTTTGTTTATTTTTATATAGCATTTAAAAACATTTTTTTTTCAGTTATCAGTTAATAAATATTTACCGTATTCCAGATACTCGTTCGCGCTAATGTCGGCCATCATTTCGTCATGCGACACGAAGTAATAATTGCGTCCGCTCTCTTCGTCGTTTCGCGGTGGCCTCGTTGTATCTGTGAATAATTGTTTGGCAAACGAAACGTTTAATTCCCGATTGCAGATTCGATCGTCAACACTTGGTCGCGCAAAAATTGAACATCCATCACGATTCAATGAGACTCTCGTAAAACGAAACTCAATTTAATGTTTCGTCATTGTTACTTGCATGAATCGCGCGAATTTTCAATTTGCCAAATATTCAGGTCTCTCGCGATAGTCTAAGCGGGAAAAAAAAATCTCTCGCGTCTTGCACGATTTTTGGACAGGTGTGAAAATTATTTTCGGCGAATGGTCAATGTGGCCACACGGATATCGAGACACGAATTGTGACGAAATATTCGCGATGTTTTTCTTTAACAAACAAATTTGTTTTTTTGAACTATCGAAATTGTCTTTTTGGAGAATGGAAATTATTTTTTTTGGTGAATAGAGAGTTTTTTTAGAGTCGATTTTTTGTTGTATTATTGATTAAAGGTAATGTAGCTCACGTGGAATGGGATAGGCGTATTTGTCGGGATGCCTGCCGATAATTGTGTTCTTGATGTGACGACGTCCAACGCCATGAGCTCCCAAAAGGACTAGAGTTTTGCGTTGAAACGAGGAATCTGTGGAAAAAATCGGGACAGACTCGTTTTTCAGTTTTCCAATATTCATAATTATTCATTAAATGAATAATAGATGATAAAAAAGGCCGAATAAAAAAGAAACATTTTCAATATTGTAATAATGATTTATTGAGTAAAATGTTAGTGAAAATATATGAAATAAAATTGATTATTTATCATGGTATTGTTTAATGTAATATTAATTATCGAGAGACTCGTCAGCGCTGCAACGCCAAAAAAATGCTCCAATAAATATCGACATAGACACTTAAAACAAGTTATAGTATGCTTATTATTAATTATTCTCTTAATTTGCATAAAGCAGTAATGCTTTATGCAAAAGTAAACCATTTTTGAGATATTATTTTCAATTTTTTTTTTTCAAGTGTGACAACTTTAAAAATTAATTTAAATAAAACTGTTGTATGGCATTACATTTTTTTATTATTTATATTTTGAGAACACAGCAACAAAGAATTATCAACAGTAAAATGCGAATAATCTGCAAACATTTTTCGATTAAGGGGTAAGGCCACTGTAAATTTTTTGAAAAATCGATTTTTTTTTATTGGCTTAAAAAATAGTTTAAACCCTCTAGAATAAGAAAAAAAAGGTCCTGTGCTTCTTCTTTTTTTAATTTTTTCCAATAAAAAACTATTCGCAAAACTTTAAACGCGTTTTTCTCGAAACATGGTTTTTCAAAATGGCACGCAGCATAACTCGAACAATTTTCATTTTTTTTACTTGAAATTTTAACCAGATGTGAACATTTACATTATCTTGAGAATGTCGATCGGAATTTTCAAGAACTTTATTTATTGATTTTTTATTAACAAAAAACTTGCCGTTTTTTTCGTCAAAAATCAATTTTTTTTTCAAACGCACGCCAAATCCACAAAAATTGATACTTTTTAAAATCCGATCGACATTCTCTAGCTATAGCCCTCTAGATTAATGGTTTTTTTTTGTTCTAGATTCAAAAGTGCACCAGTGGTGCTGCGTGCCGCGGAGCCCTGGAAGCAAAACATGTCCCGGGAAGATAGCTGTGGAACCGCCATTTTGTTTTTTTTTACTGTAAAAAAATTTTATAATAAAGTTTAATGTATGCCCGATAACACCATTAAAAGTTTTTTTTCAAATACCTTCAATTTCGGGAGCAAAAAATTAGTGAAAAAACCTTTTTTTTTGGGCCGTTACAGTGGCCTTACCCCTTAACGAAACTCTGCAAGTCTTATTCTTATTTCATTGTTGATAAGTTTTTGTTACCGTTTCCTTGAACTACAAATAATAAAAAATATTGTTTCTAGAGAACAGTTATTTTTTAATTATCTTTTGAAGTAGCCTACCCCTCAGTTTAAAAAAATAATGAAAATAATATCTCGAAAATGGTTCACTTGTGCCTAAAGCATAACTGGATTATTTGATAGCGGAAAAAATGTCCCACGACCCTTTCATGGGAACGAGACCATAGCCAACAGTCTATATTTATATAGTCTATCACATATTATATAGTATTTATATAGTATACAGTCATTTTTTACATATTATATAATATTTATATATTATATAGTCAGGTATTTTACATTTTGTACATATGTACAAAATGTTAAATAATATAATTAAATACGTATGTAAGTTTACTCACAAGGTATTTTAACGACCTCCTCGTAAGTGACCAGATCCAGCTGGTCGAAGACTGCATTGTGTTTTGCTAGGTACTTATCCTTGTACTGCTTCTTCTTCCGGCCAAAAATTGAGCAATTGACTGCAGACACAAACGAAAATTGAATTATAACGCTTTACCCGCGCCTCGATCTCTCGCGATGTAATTCGGAATCGACTTCTAATATTCGCCTTTTATCTCCAGACAATTTCACGCAAATTATATTTCTTACGTCACGAAGCAACAAACTAATTATAAAAACTTCACGTGCTCTTTCTTCGACTAGGATCTTCGAGATTTATTGCATAAAAAGCGTTTACCGTGTTTACCGTCGAATTAAAAATTAATTTTCTCCGAGCGGTGATTGTTGAATAAAAAAATTATATTATTATAATAATTGAGAAGAAGAGCCTTGCGAGATTTACAAGTGACACTGAGACTCAAGTTTACATAAGCGAAGGATTAGCATTTGAATTGTCGTTCGGAGATTTGTTGGCTGAAAAAGCGTTTGTCACTGAAATTTTGAGGACGTGTGAAAAATTTCGGAAAATATTGACAGACTGAAGATCGATGAATAGTGGCCACTGAACATTTGTATGTTTGTTAAATAAAATTCGTCATTTTTTGGTTACGTATTGTATAAATAAATTATATTTTAGTGTATAAATTATAATGAAGGTGTACAAAATAATGTATATTGAATAAAATTGATAGTTGTTTCAAACAATAGTCAAGTATATATTTATGTATACAATTTAAAATTCAAACATATAATAATAATTATTATGTAATTAATAATTATCGAATTAATATAACTAAGACGGGACACTGTGACCGTCAAAAAATCGATTTTTTGGCATGTTCTTAAAGTATACATATTCAAGAATATGTGAAAAAATATTCAAGTTCAAATATTGACAATATAGAAAGTTACGGACGATTTAGTGAGAGGCACGATTTACGTATACTGAAACTTTCAAACGTGTTTTTCTTGACCTGGCCGAAATCATAAGTCTAGCTATAATTGTCCGATTTACAATTTGGAAAAAAAACCCACAATTTCCGTAGTTGCAGTAGCTATCGTTGTACGTAGGCATTTTTTAAAATTTTGTCCTTATAAGTCCCCGAATATAAGCAAAAATTCCGCCAAACCCGAGTAAAAATGAATATATATAAACATATATAATTGTATATTAATTCTATCGGGCCAATTTTTGTATACAATTGTATATGATCAATTAATATACAATTATATATATAAACATATGTAATTGTATATTAATCGATCATATACAATTGTATACAAAAATTGGCCCGACAGAATTTCATATATTTGTATATAAACGTGTACAATTGTATATACTAATATACAGTTTATATACAAATATATAAAATTATATCGAGCCAATTTTTGTATATGAATATATAAATTACACTTTTTTTGAATACCCGTCATTTTGTGATTTACGGCTACGTACAATGCAAACTACATTTATATAGATTATGAAACTTTTTTATTTTTCAGATCAACCATCGTCAACGCATTGGTCCGGCAGTTGGACCACATTTTTTATACAGAGGCTTTATTATACCGCAATAATAACGTTAATTTTTAATTTTTTTAAATAAAAAAGCACACAAAATAAGTTCATTCTATTCTTAATAACATACCTTTTTTTTCTAAATACCAAATAAATAATCTAGTAGACAAAAAAAATCGGAAAAACGACTTTTTTCGATACGTCACCTCGGTATCATCCCTTAGATGGACACATACATATTGAATTATATAATTAAACATTGTTGCAAAAAAGTGTACAAAAATGACCAATCTTCTTCAATAATCGTCTTACAGGGGTCCCGTTTCAATCCGCCACACCCCAAATAAATCCCAAAAACAAAGTCCCACAAAAAAAATATTCCCTCCAAACGATTTACGATCTAATTTTTTTTTTTTTAATTCATTTCAGCGCGCTAATTTTTGTAAAAAAATGTTTGCACGAATTTGTCGCACGTCCTCTCGTAAGGCATCAGCTACCAGCGTAATACGAGCCACTATAAAAAAAAAATGCAGTCAGTTTGACCGGAAATACAATTGCGGGAAAATTCACACAGCTGTGCGAGAGATCTTGCTAGAGAACAAAAAATAATTAGCATAAATTTGCAATAAATTTGCTACTTGGAAGGCGCGTGTTTATTACTTTTTTTTTACAATGATTCATGGAGTAATGGTAATAGTGCGGAGTACATGAAACTTTTCGTCGATTTTTTTCCAAAGTGCTGCGAATGGAGATGGTCGTACGAGTGGAATAAAAAATCTGCGAGATAAATGCACGTGTGTAGATAGCGAAAAAAAGTGAATCAATACGTCGAGTGTACGTGATAGAAAAAAAAAGAGGAAAGACAGAAAAGTGAAAGAAAAGGGCGACAGAGATAGAGGAGAACAGGCAAAAGTTTCAGCAGGTCACAGTGGGGTGTTGGGGAGAAGAGATGGAACGAGGGTTGTTGCACGTACGTGTGACAATTATTTATATCGTGCGCTAATACGGGTATTTGTATTAGGGGCCGTCCATAAATTACGTCATTTTAAAATAGGGGGGGGGGGGGTCTGGTCGTTAGATGACGGTAACGTTAATTTGATCACAACGATATGACGGATAGGATGATTTCAGGGGGGGGGGGTCAAAAATCAGCAAAAGTCGATGACGTAATTTATGGACGGCCCCTTATCAAACTACGTATTTTTCATTTTTTTTTTCAATTCCATACTCCATCACACTGAGCGTCACCGAAAATGCTCGGAACTGGGCCTAGCGTGCCATTACGGATGCAGGGGTGCGTGTGACCCGCACGCTTAACAATCACATACATATAAAATCCAACATACATGTAGGGTGTCCTGTTGCGAATAGATAATCCTACAACTGTCGAGAGGTCAGATCATGTGCTCATATATGCTGGAATGTTGAATGATCAAGATGCTCAAAACTCCGAAAGAATTTTACACAATTTTTCAACATTTTAAATAAATCGACGAATTATTTCAAGAATTTTTATTTCATCAAGGCCTTAGGCCACCGTTACGGGTATAAAATCACGTGTCAAATTAACAATTATTTTTTTTTGGTGTGAAAAAGTGATTCACTCAGAAAATTACTTGCAAATCTATTTAGTATGAATATCAAGCTGTTAGAAAATATATATAAATTTTTTTAATTAAAAAAATATTTTATTTAAAAAATATTGTTTTATTCAAAAGTTGTAGGTATTTGAACTTAAGAAAAGAATTTTCAGTGAAAAATTTCGTTATTACTGCTCATAAACTGCTGATAAAATGAAAAGTTTTCGATTGATCAGAAATTCCGTACATACTTCTCTGCGAAATCCAATTAGGAACATAAATTTTAAATTAGAAAAAAAATTGTTAAATTCGCACATGAATTTATACCCGTTACTGTGGCCTAAGGCCTTAAGAAGTGATTTTACGTTAATTTTGAAATTTGTCTAGACAATGTTATACGTTCTGCATCATTTACAGTCAACTGTGTAGACTTTCGCTGGCATGATCTTGACGAACGTTGCAATTTCGAAACATTAAAATTAGGAATTTTAAGGCAGGATTCTACTTTGAAACTTTGAAAAAAAAATTTTTTTTTTTTACATTTTTCGAAAGTAAATATGTTCAAGAATGTTCGGTCAAAATTTATTCGGTCAAGCGCGCACCTACCTGAGCGCGCTATTGTGACCCGCCCGGCGCGCGGCCCGTACTCACCAAAACTTTAAACGCGTTTTTCTCGAAACGACATTTTCAAGTACCGTGGTCGTGATAACTCAAAAAGTACTGAACCGATCCTTATGAAATTTGGAACACATATTCTATGTATGTGTACCAACCGACCTAACTACAATCAACTTAAAATTTTGATTAGAACTATTTTTTTATTGCAAAAAAAGACCCAAAAAACGCATTTTTTTCGTATTTTAGCCGCCATTTTGTTAATTTTGCACGTATATAAAATATTCTAGTTAGGTCGGTTCCTGAAGACATACTGAACATGAAACTATTTGATTTTTTTGTTTCAGACCATCCGTCGGGAAGATTTCACGACCACGGCAACGGTACCTGCTTTTCGAGGCGTTGGCTTTAAACATATTTTACGTGTACAAAAAATGAATAAAATACATTTAAAATTTTTTTTTTATGTACTTAAAGAGTGTATTTATTGAACAGTTCAAACCCCATATCGATATCTTTAATAGTATTCTCAGAAAAAATTCACGAAAATAGCGTTTTTTTCATGGTTTCAAAGTAGAATCCTGCCTTAAACCGTCGGTGCATTCAAAGTTCGGAATTTCAACCGGGCCCCCATGTCAAGATCATGCCGGCGAAAGTCTACACAGTTGACTGTAAATAATGTAGAACGTATAACATTGTCTAGAAAAATTTCAAAACAGATGCAAAAACACTTCTCAATAAAAAAAAATCTCGAAATAATTCGTCATTTATTGAAAATTTTGAAACTTTTAAAACTTCCATAGCCGAATTATTTCGAAGGTGTTCAGATTTTCGGAGTTTTGGTCTTTCGTGTAAAATTCTTTCGGAGTTTCGATCATTGGGGGTAGTATTTTTTTGAATTTTCGTAGCATTCTGATAATTCAAAGTTCGGATATTTCAGCCCGGCCCCATCTTGAATTTCGGAATATTGAAATGCGAAATTTCAAACCGTCCGAGCATTCAAAGTTCGGAACTTCAACCCGGCCCTGTTTAGTAAAAGTTCCACAGTTTTCGAGATTTTGGGCTTTATGTTATTAAAAAAAAAAATAATCTGCTTTTGGTTTTTCGCATGCCATTTCTACAAATGTGACTCGACAATAACTAAGAAACTTTTTAAAGTAATTGGCATGATTGCGTTGTACATTTTTTTTACACCACAGGCTATCAAAGTCAGAGTTCGAATTGGTTTGTATAAAAATTCTGCATAAGATCTTTTTTTCGTAAAATTGCCTTAACATTTAAGGTTAAAAAGAGTTATTTTATAGATACAACAAATAACCAAAAATATTGTAAAAAAAACCGGGTCAAAAAAGTTATCATATGTAGAAATGACATGTGAAAAACCGAAAGTAAATTATTTTTACATTGAAAACCGTGAGACTTTTAGTAAACTGAAATATCAGCATATGGTAAAGTGAAATTTTAGCATATAGTAAACTGAAATTGCAGCATATTCAGACATAATATGAACTATCGCCAGTTGCAGGATTATCCATTCATAACAGGACACCCAGTATACTGTGGCAAGGAAAAAAATCAACCATCACCTCTTCGTGCAATAGTATCAGGCATTAAAGAAATGCATGCTAATTTCGAGTAGCGCTCGATAATATTTTTCCACCATTCGATTTTACACGAGAAATTCGCTTTTACTTCCAAACTCGCGTAACTCAAAAGTCAATCGAAGGGTCCGCATGACACTGAACTTTCGAAAATACGATTTTTTTTATTGCATACTTTTTATAGGCTGGGGTCTTAACTTTAATTCACCACAAAGATGTGAAAATTCCAAAAATTCTGCGAGACTACGCTTTGTAAAATGGTATGAAACGTTTGTCAAAATGTATTCGTCCGATTTACTTCAAACTTTCGTACGACCAGATTATTTTTTTATACGTTTATCCATTCGTTAATAACAAATTATTAAAATTGTTTGTTCTAACGAAAATATATTACTTTCCTCTGGCTTGCTATGTTCGTAACTTTCAAAATTTCCAAAAAGTTTCTGGTCATACGAAAGGTTCGTTGTTATACTAAAAGTATATTGTTTCATTTTTCATTTGAGATGAGCCCAGTTTAAATAATAATAAACTTCATTGTTTATCAATATTTTTCAATGTAAACAAAAAACCTCGTCATCCGAACACTCTCATCGGAAAAAAATATTGAAAATCGACATGTTTTTAAGGGCGGGGTAAATTATTTAAATTTTTTAAATTTTTTTTTAATTTTTTAAATGAATGCATAATATATCAAGAATATTGTGTTAAAATTTCAAGTTGATCGGAGTAAAATTGACGAATTTATGAGTATTTGAGCGTCTATTGCTCCATGCCGTTCTCTTCTCTTCTGCGTTTTTCAAACCGTTTTTCTGAGACGTGTCATATTTGAAGTGCGTGTGCACGATAACTCAAAATCTACTGGACCAATCGCTTTGAAATGTTGCACAGTATTTCTTCACATAATTCACCAGGTATTGTTGAGAGCTTTTTTGTTTTTTTTAATAATTACTAATTTTTCAATAACAAATTAGCCGATTTTTTTAGCGAAAATCGGGTTTTTGGCTCCCAAGTGCTACAAAAAATCGAAAAATCGAAAAAAAAAATCCTCCCGTCATTACCTCGAGAAACATCTCCTTTAACAAATGCATTTTGATTTTTTTGTTTCAAATGATTCTGTTGCGAGTTATGGTGCACACCGCAAACCAACTTTTTTTCGAGGCGCCTCCGGGGTTTAATTTTCACTTGCTCAATTTTGAATATTTTGCAATGCAAATTTAGGAGAATGTTGTTCAAATGTTACTTTATTATATGTAAATTTTTCAATAAACGAACACTATTCGTTACGCCAAAAAAAATCTTAAAAACATGCCTTTTTTTCGCCGTATTAACTTTACCCCGCCGTTAAGGCCCCGGATTACGTGATCCCGATATTTATCAAATCCGCTTTGCAACTTTAAAAAATTATACAATCAAATTTCGCAAATACGATTTTTCTTTATTACATTGTTTTTATAGGCCAGAATCTTAACTTTAATTTTCCACCAGGATTTTACAAAAGTTCAAATAATTCAGCGGGTTGTGACAACTTTGCTGCGGTTTAGCCTTTTTTTCCTTTCGCGCGTTATGCGAACTTATGTTCTATAAAACGGTATGAATGGTTTCTCAAAATCTGTTCGTCCCATTCACCTCAAACTCGGACGGAGCATAGTTTATAAAATGTTCTATCGTACGACCAATGATTTTTTAAATATGTTCATCCATTTGTTAATGACAAATTATCAAAGTGGTTATTTTGGTCGAAAATTCGATTTTTTCCGTCCAACTTGCCATTTTCGTAATTTTTCAAATTTTACAAAAGTGTCTGTTCATAAGAAAGTGTTATTATTATACTGAAATAAAATGGTTCCATTTCTCATTTCAGATCGCACTAGTTGTCAGAGTCACCTATGCCAATTGCGAGCAACAATGGCGCTTCGTTTAAACAATAATAAACTTAATTGTTTATCAATATTTTTCATCGAAAAAAAACCCCAAACTTGGCAAGATTGTGTATAATCTGTATGTAAAATCCTGAACTCGTCTTCCCAACGCTATCATCCAAAAAAAATATTGAAAATTGACCTGTTTTTTTTCGACAGACCGGATATTTATCAAATCCCCTTTGCAGCTTCAGGAAAGTTTTTTTAAAATCCAAATCTCTTTGTTTTTTAATACATCTATTCCTGTCGGAACCAAAAAAAAATCGGAATATCCATAACTTGTGCAAAAATAAAGACATCGAGATTTAAAAAAAGCTTTTCAAAACCGAGCTTTACCGCTTAAAGAATCTTCCACAAAAATCAACCAATATTACTTTTCCGCCGAGTTATTCGAGCCTTACCGTAAAGTGCGAATTTCCTCTGTGAACCAAACGGCAAAAAAAATTATCGAGTCCTACAAATTGGCATTCTAACGAAGCTCAAATTTGGCTCCCGATGCTATTGCTTGCCAGGAAAATAGTTGACATTTTTTCGACGCTTATCGTAATAAATGCGCTTTACAATTTTGCATGCATCGTCGATGTACCCATTCGCTGTTTTTCCATTTCCATTTTTTTTTTTCATCTCACTTGCAATCACAATAACAATAAAATTACATTCCCGCAATTTTAATCTCCGTTCGTTCGAAACCAATCGCTCCCACGAGCTTCGAATCAATGAAAAAATGTTAAAAAAAAAACAAAAACACGAACAATGATAACGCTATTGTTCAGCGCTATGAGCGTGTAATTATCTATGGAATGCGTAGCAACGAACGTGCAGCCTCCGTTGCTACGCATTGATGATCATGCTGAGCTTTTTCTATCAATTTTATCTTTCATTATTATCGAAATCATTATTTAAAAAAATTATTATTATTGTTTTTCTTATTATTAATGATAACTGTAATCATTGTTATTACTGATGAGAAACATCCACTGTGATACGATTCTAATAAGTGTCCTAAAGCTTCAGAGTCCTCCGTACCTGTCGAGCCATCGCAGCCTTCTGTGTGAGGAGAGCAGCCTCCCTCTCCTTCAGCGTCTAGCCCGCACAACACACATAATTGAGTACTATTACGTCACTTGCCGACTCGACGAGACTAATTGCTGCGAGTCGTGCTCGGCTTTGTAACTCACCGCATAGATCAATCTCCTTTTGCACACACTCACGTATATTTATATATATATATATATATATATATATATATATATATATATATATATATATATATATATATATATATATGTTACGTACTATTTGCAAAAAGGGCGTAAGTCATACGATTCTCGGAGAAAGCTACGATCTATTAGTTTTTTTTACAGATATGTTTTTTTTTTCAAATATATATACACACACATATATATACTTTTTGTTTATATTTATGTAGACAGAGTGGCCCGGAAAATGAAGTCCAGAAAAAAAATCTAGATGCCCCGTATCAATATCTATTCGAATCACCTCTATGTATGATATTTTCTACGATCTTTTTTACTGTCCGATAAAAAATGCATTTTTCTTTTCAAGTTTTCCCGTAGGATATGCCTTTTTTCATTTATTTTTCGTATGTACTTTCCTCTGAGAAATTTTCGAAGCAATTTGGAGTCATTTACACTCGTACTAGTATTTTTGTTGTCCAATAATATTTTTACCTTTCGAGAAAAACAGATTTTTTTTTTCGATTTCCTGTAGTACAGATTTTTTTTCTCTTTTGTGCATGAACCTTTCTCTTAGAAGCATTCGAAGCAATCGAGCGTCATTTAGACGCTTATTAGTATTAGTATTAGTATTAGTATTAGTATTAGTATTAGTATTTTTTTTTATCATATTAAGATCTTTTTTAGTTTTCGAGAAAACAGAGCATTTTTAATTTTATCCCCCAGTTTTCCTGTGGCATGGATTTTAGTTTTTTTTTCTCCTTTGTGCATCTACTTCCCTTCTAGAAGTTTTTTGAAGCGATTGGGAGTCGTTTAGTCTGTTGTTAGTATTCTTTAACATCTGAATATCTTTTTTTAGTTTTCGAGATAAAAAGAGCATCTTCAATTTTTTTCCAATTTTCCTGTAGCACAGTTTTTATTTTTTTTCTCTTTTGGGCGTGTACTTTCCTCTTAGAAGTTTTTTTTAAGCAGCTGAGAGTCATTTAGACTTGTGTTAGCATTTTTTTATCATCTGAATGTCTTTTCGAGAGAAAAAAGCATTTGATTTATTTTTCAAGATTTTCTGTAGCGTAGGTCTTGATTTTTGTCTCGTTTGTGCATGTGCTTTTATCAGAGAAGTTTTTGAAGCAGTTGGAAGCGATTTAGACTAGTATGGGTATTTTTTCACCATCTGAACGATAGTGGCTGATTTTATAACTTTTTCTCAAAATCTGAGACATCAACGTTAGTGCTCAGCTGGTTATTTATTTATTGCTTAACAGTGCACTTAATAACGATAACACATGTGAAATGTGTCATCTAGATGCTGCTTTTCAGGATCACTTTTCGGGCCACCATGTCTGTAAATATATATATATATATATATTTATCTAAATATGTGTGAGTGTGTGTATGTCAATGTGTAAATACGAATATATATAATTATGGATATATATTTCTACGTGTTTGTTCGCGCGCGTATATACGTATACAACATTACGAGCAACCCTTTTTGACCCTATAAAGTACAATATTCGCGTGCATCGAGACAGTTTTTGGAACCCATGCAAGAGACGTTCGCGCCCTGCAGGATTTCCCTAATTGACGTTAATTGTAAAAATATAAGGTTCGTGTTGTTGGATATCGTCGTAAATATCATACACATTTGCAAGATCGGGCACCTTTTTATTTAGGGGGTAGAAAAATGGCAGATATTTTTTAATTAGGGGCCCGCAACTCTACAATTTTAATATTTATTATCGATAATTCTTTGTTACTGCGTCCTCAAACTACAAATAATTTAAAAAAAATTGATTTCATATAAGAGTTTTTTTTGTTAATTGTTTTTTAAAGTTGCTACCCCTAAAAACATTAAAAAAAATATATTACAATAATTAAGTTATTTGATAGTGAAAAACACGTTCTACAACCCTCTTACGTGGTCGTGACCAAAAACCAGTAGCCCTGTGTATATATGTATTATGTGCGCGTTTATAAATACTATATATATATATATATATATATATATATATATATATAGTAATTTTTTATACAAGTTTGTTTGAAGTGAATAATTTTAAACGAATGATTTTATTAATATTCTCCTTTCAGATTTCGTTAATAAGAGTATTTTAGACACGTAAAAATAACGGAAAACCCAAATATAAATACAGCCTTCAAAATTCAATTTAAAAAAAATTCAAATTCAATTAATTTTGTCAGATTATTGGCAACAGATTCGGACAATTTTATTTTTTTTTCACAAATTTTCTTTTCGCTAACTCATCACGAATTTTGTCCTAACAAATAAAATACGACGATAATTTTTTCAACTGAAATATTTTATTTACGGAAGTTTCGTATGGACAAAAAATTACCATGGGCCAAAATGAGGTTGAATATTTTTGGGAGTCAAGAAGTGAACGAAATTTTTTCAACGCCAGCGAACACTCGCACTGCCACGATAAAGTTCGCTCGGGGAGGCGATTAAACGCGTAAATTTCCAAGTTGACGTATACGCGTGACAAAATTAAATATTTCGTCCAAAAAAGAAGTTCTATACGTTTGGTGATTGCGCACGGATCGTTCGTGGGTGGGTGTCTATTTGCTGGACGCTCGATCAAGTCGGAACGGAAGTCCTGCAAGGGTAAACATGGCGTCCTTTGACAAAATCCCGTCACGATAATTCTCATTCGACGAGCAAAAAAGGAGAAACTCGTCCGCCCGGGAAGTGTCGAAGTTTTAATTTCCGCCATTTTTCGACACCCTTGTTCGAAAAGGTCTCGGTTAAGGGAAAACGAAAAAAAAAAAAAAAGAATATACGATTGCGACAATAATGACTCTGATAGATGTGCGATATTTTATCGTTTTTTTAAATTGTGGGTCCCCGTTATGAATGATCTGAAACTAAATTATGTTGTTGATAAAAAAATTGTTTCGTTATAATAATTTGCATTAGACTAAAAATGGTATTTCAGAAGAAAAAAAAATCGTTGGGTTAAAAAATTTATTTTTGGATTTTAAATGTACGCTCGTTCCAAATTCGTAAACAAAAGTACGCAAAAATTGAATTAATTTCGAAACAAGTACATTTATATTTGCAATATCTCACGAGCATTAAGAAGTTATTGACATCTCAAAATTTTATCAGATTATTGATATTTCAAATAATTAAAAATAAACGTATTTATAATATTTTAAATCGTCACAAAATAATTAAAGTATCCAATTTATTCTTGCATTTTTATAATTTTAGATATATATATAGAATTTATAGAATTTATAGCATCGACAACGGCTCGCAACACAATAAAATTGATAACATTTCGAAATGTTTAATACAAGTGAATTTTTTTTTTTCAATTCAAACTCTCAGTCTCTGCTCTGACAATACTCGAAATAGACAAAATTACATAAGTAATTATATAATGTAAATTATATTTAAAAAAAAATCATAAGTATAGTTGAGAACGTTTTTCTCCCCTTTTTCAACCCCAGCTCGAAATAAGACTCGTGGCACGACTTTCGATCGCACTAATAAATAATCGGACATAGATAAATCAACGAAAATGAAAAAAAAAAATCAAATGAGATGAATGAGAAGGTTAACGATGCTCGAACATGTTATACGTAACTTTTTCCTCGATTTAGTACGTTTTATATAAGACTTGATGTAGTTTTTTTTGTTCTGTTTAACACGACATCGCATGCTCCACCAAATTCCCACACACACACACACACACACACACACACATACACGCACACACACACACACACAATAATTATAACAATAGTGAACAATTTATGTGTACAGTAAACCATAAAAATAAACAGTTATAATTACGTTAACGAGTATACACGTAGTATATATGTTGTACACGAAATATATAAATACATATCGTACAATCGATCGTGTTAACATCCTTACGAAAATAATAAACGAGGCGCATTCACTTTTATTATTTATTGGATTCGTAGGGCAGGGAGGAATATGTATACGTGGATCGCAATAAAAATGACTTTTGTACGTAGGTCACGTTAAAAAAAAAATACAACGTGACGTTTTTTCGACGCGTCGATTATCGCGATAGAATGAAAATGAAGAAATTACTATTTTAGCCCAAACTCCGACGATCGTCTGCCACACTCGAAGATGACGGGAGGTAAATTCAATTAATAAAAAGTAATGCACGAAGTAATTGATTAATTGAGTTTCCAAATTAATTGAGTCTATCCGTGATCCGATTAAAAAAGAAAGCAAAAATAATCGAGAATGCCCGAGCGATCTGCGGAAGGGATGTACGCTTGATCGTGTCTGATGATCTTTGGCGATGAATTTTGGGTGATTTTTCGGAGGGCCTTTTTTTTAAATTATTGGTCGGAATTATTCCTCGAAATATTTAAAAAAACAGCTGATTTTCTATCATTTTTGAGCGGACGAAAATTTTATTAAGATCATTTTGGATCAGACAAAAGCTTTATGACGATCATTTGTGACCAGAGGGGAAAAAACGTGAGAGAGGGTGCAAAAAATATGACGTCAATTTTAATTGTTCAGCTTTTATACGCAATTTTTCATTGATTAAAAAAAAATGAAACATTTTTCTGCATCTTTTCTCTCATTTCGGAGGCATAAAATACTCGTTATTTTTTTCACTCTTCACGAGACCGAACAAATTGCTTGGTATAAAAAAATGATCAGCCCCGATCGATCATCGAGTGCTTTTTTTCCGCCCCTAAATTGACACAATCGCGAAAATTTCGAAATCCCTAAAAACAAAAGAACTACGTTCCTTCGGGTGATTTATTTCCTTTTTTTTTTTAATACAAAAAATTAGCAAAAATCGTGATATCGATTGAGAGGCAAATTGAACATTTTGCAGACGCACCTTGTTCCTGTTTGTTTTTCTCCGAAGCCATGCAGGTGATGCGCCACTCTTGGAGTTCCTGAGAGGGTATGAGACCCGCGGAACCGGCCGCGTTGTCCTTTCTCGCCTGCCACCAGTAATGATCGTCCTTGCTTATTATTTGTAGTATGTCGCCGGTCTTGAAGGCGATCCCGGCCTGGGCGCACGGTATCAGCTCGTCCTCCAACGGGTCGTAGTCGAATTGAGCGCGCACGAATATCTGCGAATAATGCGCAAAAATGCGTTATAAGGAAACAAGCCCTTTTTCGCACGCACACGAGCATATCTAATGACGCAGGGTGAAACGAAAATACGCCCGTTTACGGATACGTAGATTTACAAGGGGTGAAACGACCCCTCACGTACGGGGAGTTTGACATTGTTTATTGAGGAAAATAACAAAAACAAGAAAAAATTATTCGCAATGTACGTATATACGTATATTGTAAAATAGCGATGTGTTTTTTCGGGAATCTCATGTGGAGATTTTGCGACTGAAAAAATATGATTTTTAACGATTTTTCAAGTCCTCTTCGAAAAAAAATATAGTTTATTTTTGTGACGAGTATTATACGCCAGAAAAATTTGAGCATTCTGGAAAAAATCAGAATTCCATTTTCAGTACTGCTGAATAAAGATAATTAAATTCAAAATACAAAATCCTCAAGATAACTTTTTTCTGTGTCTCGTCATAGAGAAAAAACAAAATTATCAATGGTGCATTTCGAAGTGGATAAATGGAATTTAATTCTATTTGAACAAAGTTTTCATGGGTATTTCGTATTTGAAATTTAATTATCTTTATTCTGCGGTACTCAAAATGGAATTTTGATTTTTTTTCGAAGCGGACTTGATGACCCTTGATGACCAGATTTTTCTTGGTCGCAAAATCTAGGCTTCAGGTCCTTAAAAACATAACCACCTTATAATTGTCACCCTGTATGTATATATATTGCAAATTTAGATTTTTCATATATATATATGAAAAATCTGAGTACCACTGAGGAAATGAAAAATAATGAAAGTAAAATTCCAAATTATACGTATGTATATTCACTTGAGATTTGCAAATAATTTTTCAAAATTAAGCAACCCTTACGTGAGAGGTTTGGACGATAGTACAGAGGTACGACGAGCATCATATATATATATATGCCTGCTTTAGTCACAATAACTCTAAATATGTACAGGAGCTCTAATTTTCATTAAACGATTCGTTATCACGACGACAACCTTTGCATCCTTGGAATATTCACAAACAATGGAGTTATTTTTAAATATTTTAATTTTTGTCTTTAGTATTTAACAAATTTTTCTTTTTTTTTTCTTTCATTTTGGGCTGCAGATCTGCGCAAAAGAGAAGAAAAAAACGGTTGGACGATTTTGGGCAAGTTTAAAAATAATGAAAATAAAATATTAATCTCACGGATTGGCCGACAAACACGGGACTTTATTGTTAAGGTTTTGTTATTTAAGGTTAAAATCCTCTAACGCTAAAACAGTTATTCGTCTCCGGGCGTTCGACTTTATTGATTGGAGTGGTATTGAATTAGCCATTGTTTTTTATTTTACACGCGCGCACACACACACACACACACACATACACACACACACACACGCACACACACACACACACACACACACACACACACACACACACACACACACACACAGTGAAAATTCAAATTTTTAGAATGCTGGTGAGAAAAACTGATGAACTTTCCATCGATAGTGTTTTTTTTTTTTGTATATTTAGGAAGAAGTCAAAGTCCCGTAGAATTCCGTGGAATTCGTGAGCGAATAAGACGAATCGAAAAACGAGCGCTCGAAATAAAACAAAAAATTCATTTTCGTATCGAAGTATTTAAGACATATCTCACTCTCAAGCCTCAATTAACGATAATTACGTATGTAATGTGATTAACTATAATTATCCTTAATTGGCAATAATTATGTACACGGTAAATAACTGTTTTATCGATCAAGGATTGTCACTTGGATCGCTGTTAATGAACAAACGTTCTTCTAATACTAATTAGGCCTAGCAATGCATTGTAAATCGTAACGAGAAGCTGAAGCGCTACATATGTCGTATGTAAAATCGATTTAAGAATTTCGGGTAAATATCCAAAAGTCAAACTCCACAGGTAGACGGCGTGAGGATTTTTTCACATTGCAAAAAAAAGAAAAAAAAATCAGACAATATCAAGTCATCTAGAGGAAAACACGTATTTTCAAATTTAAAAAAAAATGAGAGGGTAACGAAACTTTGACGTTGTCAAATTGCGAACTAAAATGATAAAAAGCGTCCTTTTTGGGGGAAAAAATTCCAGATGGAGTTCTACTTTCGGATAATTACCCAACTTCGTCATCGATTGCTCGTATATATATTTATAAGGGCTAATATATATTTATAAGGGCAATATCCGAGAGACAAAACAATGGTATGTGACGAGAATGAAGAATTTTGGAGTACACAATTGGTGTGCGAAACGTGATTGTATTTATATGTAATGGTGGTGATTTATACGGTGATTTATTGCGTCGATAATTACGTTGGGCAGGGGGGGGGGGGTGTTGTGTGATATGTGGCGGGTGCGACTGACGCGATGGACATTTGTGATATGAGATTGCGAGTAAAACAAATGTGCAATGACGAGGAGGATTTGGGTCTCGGTGTACGAGGATTTTGCATGGGACGAAAGGATTTGTATACTTAACAATAATTACTATCGTTTACGATCAAATGTACTATAGTCGATGTAACGCGTAATTTTCTCGTCTTGCTATTTACAATGTATCGGGCACTGATGTACAAACAGGCGGACGATAATTCGATAATTTGGGAAAGCTGAACAGTCGTTCGGAGCCATTGGTGCAAACGTTACAGTTATTGGCACTTACTTCTTTTCCTCGGGAACTTTAATATTTTTCCGTACGGAAAACCCGCGTACGATCAATGTATGGGTAATTATATGGATCATGCTTTGGTGCGAGAAGTGTGGTAAAAAAAAAAAAAATCGAAATGGGTGTTATTTGAGCCTTTTTCCTAACCGAAAACCAAACCGCCCTAGTCGAGGTTCATCGAGAGTTATGAGCCACGAGAATAGGGGATGAAAAATTGTATAATGATTTTTTTAATCAACTGTCAAGTAGGCTGTGGCATCCGATTCGAAAAAACAAGATGCGAAGATAAGGGATTAAGAACGCACTGGTTGTATTTTGGCTGGCCATGCGGTACACACAACTGCGAAAAACCACGATACAAATAAGTAACTATGCACGCAAAACGGTAAATACTCGGTCTAGGTTGCGGAATACATAAGGCTATAGTGCTATAGGCCACATGCCAGGAGGCTCTCGAGAACATTACCCCGCAATACACAATTAAACATTGACGGAACAGCAGGCCAACAATGCAGCGAACGAACTGAAGTTTCTCTACAATGTATAGACCAGTATGTATAAACACAACGTGTACAGTGTGTGGTCTATAATACAGGGCTGTACCCAAAAGTCACGTCTCGTTTTCGGTGGGTGGATAGATCGCGAAATTCTGAAGCGAAAAGTCCTTATGCATTTTTGCCTGCGGTGCACCGTTGTTCCAGTAATAATCGATTAGTTGCGGCCAATCAGGTGAGTCGGTGAGGAGAAACGTACTAAGTGGGGAGCGGCGAGTCTCCAGTGAGAGAGCGGCCCACCCCTCCTATTCGGCCGCTGCATAGGCTCGAGTGTAGTAGGTAGCGAATTGGCCCTCCCGATTGGCCGCTACTTATCAAGTGATATCTGATAAACGGTACATTGGAGAGAAAAATGCATAAGGACTTTTCTTTCTAGAATTACACGATCTATCATCTCAGCAAATTCCGACCCGTGCATGCGGGATACCTTGTATGTGTACACGTTACGT
This sequence comes from Ophion obscuratus, assembly GCA_964007375.1. NCBI lineage: Eukaryota > Metazoa > Arthropoda > Insecta > Hymenoptera > Ichneumonidae > Ophion > Ophion obscuratus. The sequence continues at coordinate 55,913,605 of OZ023316.1, read as the reverse complement.
AAAATCAATGAGAGATGGAGTGAGCAGAGAGCACGTTCCGTATCGGAGAAAAAGAAGAACGTAAACGCGCAATTGAATACACTATCATCATTTAGCATTGTTTCAATGAAAGATCTAATGGGCGGTGTATAGTATGCATTTATACAATAAAACAGGTGGATGTAGCCCCCAATAATGGACCCGTGTAACGCCGTATCGTGGGATAACGCGTTCCCAAATTGGTTTCAACGTTATTATCATCATCGTTATTGTTAATTCTGTTGTTATTATCATTCCTTTTTATCGTGTATTTTATTAACAAAATCGGATTGTCGAATATTCCGATGATTAAATAATTTGGATATGCAGGTACAGGTAAACGCATAGCCTTCTAACTACTGCAGTCCAATCACACCAGATCAATTGGCGGTACTTACTAACACTGGCAGAGGCCTAATCCTGAACAACTAGATCGTTGAAGAAACAGAAAAAAGAAATATAATCATTAATTCGTCAGTGAATTTCTATAACTGGCTTTTGTCGTACTTATTTATCTGCCTCTCTCTCTCTTCTCCTCCTCTCTTCGTCTCGATCAGTTCGTTGCTTCCCCTTTTCTCTTTCGACGTTTCCTTAGCCATTTGATCTTTGCATCGCACCACACACATACACACACACACACAAACCGTAATCGCACGAAATGCTTAACGCAACAACGTAAAGTTATAAATCCAAGTTATTATTATTATTATTATTATTATTGTAATTGTCGTTATTATTATTGTTATATTATTGTCGGATGCTGCTCCTGGTCTCTGTGATCCGAAATTGGATGCACATTGCCATGTTGCCTTCATGCAAATTCCACTAATTGGGGATCCAAAAATATGACTAATGCTCGCTGCCCAAGAGCTTTGATTAAACCTCTCTCCCAGTCTCCCTAACATGCCTTTGTGTATGTGTGAGTGTTTGTGTGCGTGCATGTGACACTTAAACCAACGACAAGAAAAATTGATCGCGCCTCCATTCAGGCAACTCATCACGTGCATTCTTTCGAATTTGACACACGGATGATCGAAGTAACGAATGGTCATTATTTTTTAGCATGGCAATCTCGCGGTTTAGGAGAAATAAAACGAGTTTGAACATCTTTTGACACGGAAATTATCCAGGAAGTTATTTCATGCAGAAATCAAGGCAAAACGGAAATTGTTAGGAATCAAATGAATTTTCCAGTTTGTTTTTTCAAGATACGTTGCTCTCCAATCGAGTGGCATTTTGTCTAGCCGGAGGATTTGACAGTCTGGTTGTCAATTTCCACTGACGATGTCCACTCTCCAGGCTGGATCTTGGGACCCGAAAAACTTGGGCCCATCGTTTTACTTGTCGGAGGTCGAGCCAAAGATTGATGAGGAGCAAGGATCAATGTTCTTGGTGACTGTTTTACTACCTTCATTGGTTGTCTTCTCGAGCAATTTTTCGACGGTAATCGTGTCCCCCTTGAAGTTCTCTACCACGATGATAACGCGTGCCAATGACGTTGCATAATGTATAGCCACTACTCATGCGATTACGACATTACTTTATGAACGAGAGTGACAAAGTACGAGAGAATAAAAGCCATAGTTAGGATCAAGAAGCGAATTGGGTGCGTGAAATGACGTGGATCGGTGATGAAAATTTTGGGAAGACACAGGAAGGAAAACGTCAAAATGATGTATGGCAACCAAACGAAATCGAAACACTCACCGAACGAGTGACGGCAGTTGAAGGACAATTGAAGGGCTAAGGGAGAAACAATTGGACGATTCTAAAGTCTTTGGCAGTTGGGTCGATTCTCTTTCAATCTTTGACTACTGTCATTAGTGCGGAATGAATTTCTAGCCGTTCGTCTTTTCGCCGATAGGCGCTTGATGGAGTTAGGCTAGGTCCGACCAAAAAAATGTTCAACATGCAGGGAAAAAACGAGAGAATGAACTTCCGTTGTTGCAGAATTTGCAAATAGCGGGACGAGCACTTCCAGTTCGATTTTGGGTCTCCATAGGAATGTACACGAAAGGCAGTTGCTTCTCACCGCACACTTCTTCTGTTCTCTTCGTCTCTCCGTTTACACAGCTACCCAAATCAAAAATTTGCCACGATGCCTCCAAAAAATCCGGTGATGAGGACTTTGCTTATCTTGGAGGTGGATTGTGGCCAGCCAATACCCGGGGCAGTATGGACGCGAAAATCGGTCCGGCAAACCCGGGGTAGTGAAGGGTCCAAACCCTCAAGAATTATGATCGTACAATCGGACAGAATCTTCGCATCATTGGGCACAACCCGACTGGAGACTTCAGGGGTTAAGGGAGACTTTGTCCTTTGTGCCCAGCTGGAGATGTTAGCGGCTCAACATGAGCAGCTGGAAGAAGAGGAGGGATGCCTCTATGGACCAGGCATTGCCGATTAGCGGTAATTATAAACACATTTGTGTAAACACATTACAAAACTTTAAACGCGTTTTTCTCGACAACACGTTTTTAAAAATGGCTGACATTCTCCTGACCGCTGTAATTAACATATCGACCTGAAATTTGGAGAGCATACTCAGAAAATATGTCTTCGCGGAATGACGGATCGTTTTTTCGATAGATACATTTTTGCATTTATTATTTATCTTTTTATGCGAAAAAAACGCGAAAATTCGATTTTTTTTAATTGCCGCCATTTTCCGAAATTTGTACCAAACGAAAAACCCATCCGTCATTCCATGACCAAAGGGTCACAGATTGATAATATGCTTTGAATTTGTATTTCAGATTAACAAAGAGGGGGTAGTGATGTCAGCCGTTTACCTCCCGCGATTTGAGGACCTATTTTCGCGGAGCTGCAAAGGCCGCTATTTTTGTTTAAAAAAAAAATTTTTTAACGTTCTGTATATCATTAATAAAAGCAAGATAAAAACCGCACTCAAAAAGCTTTACTCGTTTCCTTTAAAAAACAATGAAATGTAAACACCTGAAATATGGCACTCCAAGGACAAAGTCTCCCTTAAAAAAATGACTTGGCTCGAAAAGAGTATCCGGGAATGGAAGACAGCGAAATCGAATACATGGACGTCACCGTTGACGATTCTCGCTATTCCGGATGTGGCGAAAGCTCTTGCAGCTCGATTCCAAGCTATGCATGAACAGGTACCAGGGAGTAGTAGGTTCAAAGCAAAAAGAAAAAAAAACTCGATGCAGCGTACTAGGTATCGACAACGCCTCTGGCGGATTGACTACGCTCCTCCTTTTTTTTACTGATAATTCTGCATCATCTTCGATCCAGTTCTCCTTCCTCACTGAGTTTTTAAATAAAATATATACATAAATCGAGAAATAAAAATTAGGTGGCTTGGGAAGATTCCTGGCAGAGCAAAACGAATGATCGGGTGGCCCATCTGGGCTTGAGGGGGCATAAGTAAAAGCTAACTAAGAAGGGCTTACGCAGGGGGATCACTTTAGGCATGGAACAAATTTGCTGATTTTCATGATCTTGAAAATCATTTTGCATGATAATTTTTATGCAATAAAGTTGCATGATAATTTTGTGTTCATTAATCCTTAAAAATGACGGACATAAGACACGGTCTGTGGAACTGCATTTTCAAAACTGGCGTGAAGTATAGCTAAAAAACTGATCGACCGATTCTGATGAAATTGGGTATAAATATTTCTAACCTTATTGTCTAAAACGTGACCCTACATCTTTTGATAAATTAAGAGAAAAATAGGTATTTTTTATTCTAAAATAGAGCCATTTTTTTTTTTTTGGAAAATTCAATATTTTTGTTCGAAAGCGAACCATTTAATCGATTTTTAACATTTCTCACTTTTTCTTGGTTCATATTCTGCGTCTGAGTGTTGATGAAATAAAAGTCTTCATAGGATTTTTTTTAGATTAATCCCGCCGACGCTACGTGTCACGCCGTCTGACAAGATCTGCAGCAACCCGTTTAGACGACGGTGCCATGACTCCGTCATTTTTAAAGATTAATTTTGAAAAATACCACGTAACAGCCAAAAGTAGTAATAAAACATACCCCAAGTCTCAAAAACGGTGAACAAACATAACTTTTAAAAAATCATTAAAATCAGCAATTGTTTCATTACCTAAAGGAACCCTTAAGTACGTCGTGAAAGTCACACTATTTTTATCACTCGTAATTGCAGGTCGTGCGATTCCCTGGGAACAGGACAGACACTAGTTCTAGAATTATTCGTTATTGTTTCGCAATAAATAATTTTTTTTTAAATAGAAAGACGTATAATATATTTTTCGAATTAAACATAAAAAAATATTGATCGACATCATAGCTATGATGGCAAAAAGGTGTAAAAAATTTCGCGCAGTTTCCGTTCTCCTCCGACGTTCAGTCGTGATCATTATTATATTAAAAATAGAAAAATGATTTGTCCTATCTGTTTATTTGACTGGAGTAGCTGTACAAAAGAAAAAAAACGTACAAAAACTGCAACAACAATACGCCCGAATGATACAGGTGTGCGTTTTCCAGGATAAATGCAACGTCGAACAATGTAGAAAAATGAATCCCGAACTCGGTGCACTGATAATATCCCAAATGTGCATAATGGCAATCTTTTGTTAATCTCAGGCTCGTTAGTGCTTTTTAATTTGAATAAATTATCAGCCTCATTTATTTTGCCTTACGTAATTTTTTTCTTAAATTCTCGTGCTTAAGGGGTTATGCCTAGTTGTAAAAGTCGAAAAATCACTATTTTTCAAAACCGATATAATTTGACAGTCTACGATCTTATAAATGTTCCCTGAAAATTTCAAGGTGATCCGATCAAAATTGACAGATTTATAGGCCGTTATGTTGACGCCTAGTTGAGCGTCGTTCGAAATTTTAAACGCTTTTTTCTTGCGTACGTTTCTAAAGTCGGTGAGCAAAGTATCTCAAAAACTGCTGCATCAATCTTTCTGAAATTTTTCGGAACTTTTCTAGATGTATAAATATAGTATTTGATCGAAGGATTTTTTTTCCGATGTAGGGGCGATCCGAGCATAGCGAACAGCCTAGGTAAAGCGAATACCCCCACGCGCAAACGCCGCGCGTGGGGGTATTCGCTTTGCCTGGGCTGTTCGCTATGCCCCGGGCTCCCCTGTACTTTCGATTTGATAAACGAGAAATGCCCATTTTTTTCGCAAAAACCAAGATTCTCACTGTGAACTCGCGTCATTTTTTGGTGTTGATATTTTGGAAATTCTTTCGATTAATCATTAAATAAACTAATATCCTATCCAAATCGGTTCGTTTTTTATATTAGATAATCTGGTTTAGAAGGATATTGCTCACCGCAAAAGACGTTTTCGAGAGGGACTTCCCGGACATCGGCTGCAAATCGATCGTAATTAAATATTGTTTTCCAAAAAAATTACAGAGTGTTTTTCAGATGATACTTTTTCAAATACCTAATTTATCGAGAAATTTTTTATCACGATTTTCTATTTAAAAAATCCCAAAAAACGAGCTCTTCTCGACTGTTACAACTAGGCATAACCAGTTAATAGAAAAAAATTCGGTTCAGCACTGACTGGATAGTACAAATTTGTGCGACTTGCAACAACGTGGGCAATTTTTTTTCCTGTACACATACACATGCTTTTTTCTTTTTTTTTCGCATCAATTATTGTTTACGTCAAATTTAATGCTGTTGAGTATGGGTTCCTGCAGAATACAAAAGGTTGACACGGATGCCTGATATTATTGACAGCTGACTGCAGTTCTTCCGGCTGGACTTGTGTTTGTGATAGTGTGAGTTGGTGCGACTGATGATACCTACGAAGTAATTTGGTCTTGTTCTCTCTCACTGTTTTTTAAATGTACATATATATATACATTTTTGCTCGTTTATTTTCATCTATATATTTTTTTAATATTTCTTATCTATTTATATTAATATTCATGTAGATGTATGTATTTGTGTGTGGGGGAGGGAAGGGGGGTCAAGAACATTCTACTTTAAAGGCTACTTTAAATAAACCAAAAGTGTTCATAGTCCACATTACATGGATAAAACGGATTGAAAATATCATTTCCCCATATATATATATATATATTCATATGTGCGGAAAAAAGGGAGGTTGCGATATTCCCTAGGGCTGGCAACATACGAGGGACGTGATTCTTCATGACTGAGAGGGGGGGGGGGCAATCGATTTTTTTTTCGGTCCCCACAACAAAGGCACACACGCACAAAACAGACAAGGAGAAGAAAGAAAAATAGAAGTACATACGATGCAATTACAATCGCGAATGATGAATTTCGGGCACAAAGGCAATTATGCTGGATCATTACATTTTGATCGCTTTTCTACTGTCGAGACTTATGCAGAAAAATACTGGACATTTTTGTCGCTATTTTCGGCGTGATGACGAATTTGGAGCAGTCGTGTCGATTTTCGAGAGGCGCGCGCGCCTCGTATCTCGTCCTCGTTGCTTCCACGCTTAGGAATAATAATAATATTAACAATAATAATAATAATTGTAACAGTCACGTAGACGACAATGGTAACACTAATAATTGTAATAATCGGAAGGATAATCGAAATAAAAATTCGAATTCGACGAAGCCTCGTGTGCGATAGTTACTGTCTTTTTTCAACGCAGATACGTGAAAAAAGTGCAACTTCGAATTTTCCAGTTGTCCACTGCCATCGTTTTCGGAAAAAAGGAAAAAAAAAATAAATATTACGTTCACGATTTTTGAAAAACTAAAAATGACGAATTCACGATTTTTTTATGTACCTTTTTTATGTTTTTATATACCTGATTGCCTCAATACTAATATTTTCTTTTTTCTCGAAAACGATGTGGAGGAGTTTATGGAATGTTGGGAGTTGAATTTTTATTCGATGTATCTACGTCTGAGGAGGAAAAAAAATGTTCTTGCTACATTTGTCGATAAAACGCTCAACCTTCCGTGAGAGACGAAAATTTCGAGAGAGCCTATTCGAGCTGGTAATATTTTTTTTTGTCGCTGTTAAAGATGATTCATTTTTTATATTGATTGCCATCAATGCTGTTAACTACTGGTAATAATTATCAATTTTTTTTGCTATTAATTCCTAATGGTGCGACTGATTTTTTGAAATAATTACCAATATGTGCTACCGACTACTACAAATGCTATCATTTTTCTGTGAGCATAATTAATTATTTAATTAATTAGTATTGAGAATGATTAATTATCGAATTATCTCTCTCTGGTAATAATAACAACAACTACATTGATGCTATCAATTTCTTTGCTACGATTCCTCACATTACCGAAATTTCAGCAAAACATTATTTTCCCCAAATCTCCATCGATAATTTGTTTCACAGCCCACATTTCGTCGAAACGTTTTCTTCCTTTAAGAGTTGGCCAATAAATCCCCATCTTTATATTCCAACCTCCAACCTCTCTGGCTCCTAACCGGAGCCACAAATTATACGCCCTCATCCCTTTTTTCGCGAAATAACGTTCTAAGGATTACTCGAAATTGCGTTAAACATAAATTCCCATTAATTTTCAGTCGGACTTAATTTGCCACGTGATTGCATTTACCTCGATTAATTTATTTTTAATCGATCGATACGTCCCTAAATATCCTGAATTGGCCTACTCGAGTAGCACATCCAAAAAATTCACAGATTAACATCGACACTCACCGTTACTCACGTGAACACTGATCGTGAGGCTGCTCGAGTGCACGAACGTTTTTTTGTGGATAATAATAATAAATAAACGATAATAATAATAAAATAAATAATATAATAATGAAAAAAGGTGAAAAAAAACCGGAATAAAAAAATCACAATAACACGAATAATAATAACAACAGCAATAATAATAATGAGATTGGGGTAAACACGTATAGTGTATTTACACATTGGTAAATTTACAGATTCACATTGAAAGCACAGCCTTGGACAATCGGAGTGGGATTTCGCGAGACACTCAAGCCGCAAGTATATAGGTACACGTATGTATGTACATATCATTGCCTTCGAAGGAACGAGCTTGCGTTCGAACGAACGTATCGTCCTGCTCTCGGTCACGTGTCTTTTTTCCTTTCTACAGCAGATCTCGTCTTTGCATTTCCGTCGTATATACGAGTATCACTAAAGAAGCTGTCATCGAGATGAAAAAAATTCGATTGCTTTTTTTTTTCGACCTATTATCGTACTCTCACGTTCGATTTAAACTACGAGGCCTTCTCGCTCGGCCGTGACCGAACAATCGGCAAAACCGAGGGGCTATCAAAGCTGTCGTCATTTTTCAAATTCGCAAAATTTTTGTAGAATTATTTTCGCGAAGTAAAGAAAAAGCACTTGCACATGTCGATTTTCCGATATAATTTCGGACTAAAGAGAATATTATTTTCTTTACAATATGACGTACCCGACGGTTGCTTTTAATTAAAAATAATGCGTGTCAATCTCCAAAAAAAAAACACGCACGAAAAAGCGAACTTTGCAATTACATTCTTTACCCTATACATATATGGGTTTGTACCAATATTTATTTATTTATAATATATTTTGTGAGAAAAAAAAACGAGGCTGTTCTCGAATAAACACAATTGTACCATTCGCTTCAATTATTTTTCTATATTTCTTAATTTCACGCTTTTCACCCACGACTGCGATGCAGCAAAAAGAAATCCTCGATGGTCGTAAAAGCCAACTTTTCAACACGACATATGCATACGCGTACATTTTTTTTCGTTAATTTTCTACTTATACTTTGGTTTCAGTTTCTTTTTTGTACACTGTCGTACTTTCTTTCTCCTATTTTTCGTATCGCTGGATATTCCCACGTGCTCCGCTCACCGAGACCGCAAAACAAGTAAAATTTGCAAGGCACAAGAAAAATTTGCACTCTTCGAGACTTCGATCGACGAGAAAAAAAAAAAAGAAAAAGTGAGAAAAGAAAAAGAAACGCGTTCACGAAGAGCTTTGAAAGTTTGCGATTTGTTTTTTCTTACGCTCAAGTAACGCACGTTCGCTGTCAGATTTTGACAGACGTCAAACACATCGTCCAAACATATACATCTATGTATATCGAAAATTTTTAGGGATGCACGCAGTACTATAATATATAGGCGATAATAAAAGCTTTACGGAAAATATATATTTCCATGCAGGCGAGGATAACAACTCGTGTCTCGTGACAAAAGCTTTGTTACTCATTTTTCGCGTTTTTTTTCTTTGTTTTTTTTTTCTATTACAAATTTAATTCACGAGTCTACTCGAATTCCAAAATTGTTTGAACGAGAGGTAACACGCGAGACACCTCGTCGTAAAACGGTGGTACTTGGACAAAGCTTTCGTTAGACATTACGAAGAAGAAGAAGAAGAAGATGAAGAATAATAAATTCGTATCCGTTCTCTTACGTATACTGACTAGTATTGTTCACGGTTCATCGTAATATCATCCTATAATGTCAATATTCTCTATGACACTCGATCACGCAAACATACATATCAAGAATGTCACGTAATGACCAATGTAAATCACAAGACTCAGTAAACAATCAACAGGCATATAGAAGTACGTGCGTGTCGTCTATATATATATATATATATATATATATATATATATATATATATATATATATATATATATATATATATATATATATATATATATGGCAATAATGACAATAATAATAGATATATTATATAATATATGTGTTTATGTAATTCTTACGACAGATTATAAATAAATTAAAATATATACCATGCGTTTTTCAATGCGTGATGCACTTTTCGAATTGAGAAACGACATATATATATATACATATAGAGAGTGATTCACAACTATGAGGATTCCCTTTGTGAGCATATGCGTCATAGCGAGCAAAACGCTTTTTTTTTTTTTCAAAATGTCGTGCGACAAAAATTGGCCGAGATATTCGCCTTTAGAGTTTACGTAGTAAACGATGGTCAAGTAGTCGAGCGCGGGTTCGAATCCTAATTCGGACAAGTGCATTTTTTATTCCAGTAAAAAATAATGAATACGTTTTGCAAATCAATAATATGATTCAATCATTTTCGTTTATTATTTAAGGCGAAACACCACTGACGGGTAAACATTTTTTTTTTGCATTTTCTTAAAGTAGGTATATATGTGAAAAAATGTTATGTTAATATATTGAAAATTGACCAAGTTACAGACGATTGATATTATAACTGTATAGTTAAACTTTCAATCGCGATCTTTACGAAACGATTTTTCTCGACCTGGCCGAAATCAGAATACGGATAGATTATAATTGGACGATTTTCAATTAAAAAAAAAAAAAAAATTCTCGTAATTGCGTACATAGACGATTGTTTTTAATTCCGGATTTTTTTTTTATATAAGCAAAATAAATAAAAGCATATAAATATAAGCAATTTCGCCACAATTACACTTTTTTTTTAACATCCGTCATTTCGTGATTTTTTTCTCCGAAAAATGGTTACGTACAACGAGAACTACATTTACACTGATTATCAAACTTTTTCACTTTGCCGTTGGACCACATTTTTTTATACAGAGCCTCTATTATACCTCAAGCAATTTGTGAATTTTTAAAAATATAAATTTACACCAAATGCGTTCAATGTATGCTTAATAACATACCGTTTTTTCCAAATGCCAAAAAAATAATCTAGTACACAAAAAAGATTCGGAAAAAAACAACCGGTTTTCTCTGCCGGTCAAAGTGGTGTCCACCCTCAAGGGGTTAGGCCACTCTGGAGGCCGAAAAAATAGGCTTTTTGGGGATTTTTTTTTTTCAGAAAAACTACAAAATAAATCGAGGTTACAAAAAGGGTGTTTATTACACATATCAGTGACTGTATACAATAATTTTTTTGAAGCGATTTATTTGAAAATGGCCACTGTGCAGCGTTTATCCCAAAACTGCATTTTTTAAGTTGGCCGGAAACATAACTCAGACAATTTTCAACCGATTCACTTGAAATGTTGAATATATCTAGAAAAATACATTGTCTATGGAAGTACGTAGAATTTTTTTTATTGCATATTTCATTTGTTGTGAACAATAATCTGACGATTTTTTAGGCAAATTTTTGGAAACTGAAAAATTTCGTCAGATCGTTAATAATAAATGAACTATGCAACATAAAAAAATCCTACGTACTTCCATAGACAATGTATTTTCCAAGATATAGTCATCATTTCAAGTGAATCGGTTGAAAATTGTCTGTTATGTTTCCGGCCAACTTAAAAAATGCAGTTTTGAGATAAACGCAGCACAGCCGCCATTTTGACATTAATCGCTTGAAAAAAATTACTGTATACAGTCACTGATATGTATGATAAACATCCTTTTTTGTAGTTTCGATTTACTTTGTAGTTTTTCTGAAAAAAAAAAAACCAAAAAGCCTATTTTTTCGGCCTCTAGAGTGGCCTGGGGTCTTAATAATAGACGAAAAAAAAAAAAATCGCGCATGAGCCACTACTGTGCCAGTTTTTATTCACCCTCGGACTTTGAACGCAAATATCTCGGCTAATTTTTGTCGTACGGCATTAAAAAAAAAGGGTTTTGCTCGTGATGAAGCACTCTATATGCTCATTAAAGGAACCCTGATAGTTGCGAATCACCCTGTATATATGCATTACAGTTGGCTAAGTCGTCTTTGGTACTACGTAATTCTTATAAACGTAATATATATATATATATATATATATATATATATATATAATTATATATTCCTATATATAGGGGAGGGTAGGATACGTGTATGTGCGATATAGGACGGTACAGAGAGAGAGAGAGAAAAAAATATATATATACATACATATATATATATATATATATATGTGGGTGTGTGTGTGTGTATGGCGAGGGTAACGAGAAACACGTTTAAAATAATTATTTGAACTGTACCGGATGACTAGAAAATAACGACGGTCATTGTGAAACATCCTGGTAAATCTGTGGAAAAGGCATTTTTCTTTTCGAGGGTTTACGAGTGCGAGGGGGGAGGGGGGCGTAATGTCGTATTTGACTCACCGTGAGAGAAACGTGAGAAAATGTCATTGTGTGATGTACACGTGTATGCGGAAAGAAGAATAATACAATGATTGCGACACGTTCAGTGACTATGAGAGAGAATACTGCGATTAACGTGGTAATTGGCGATTTCGATTTAAAAAAATTCTATATGAAAATAAATAAACAATTGAGTGAGAACAAAAATTTGTCAGATCGACGAGAATTCCCATTGGTTCAAAAAGCCTTTTTTGACGGTTCAAATTTGAATCTTTTTCGAAACAAAGCAACCTCGAGGACGTGACGAATTTTTCGTTCGATTAAAATTGAGTTTGTTTTTTGTTCGGAAAATAATTAAATGAAGGCATGGGGTCAGCGATGACATTTCGAAACTCTTTAAGTTTCTTTAAGCCTTTTCGTTTTTTTGCCTTTTTTGTTGGCCCGATAAAGCAATTTCGAGCGATATTTTTCAAGGAGGATTCCATTTCTTTCGCGTATCCGATGCGGGAAAAACGACGATATTGCGCACTCGATCGATCGGTTATGAGTATGGCGAGACGTTGCGCGAGTATTATTGGTCAATGGAAGAACTTTCGAAGTTCAATAATCGGACTGAAAGGTATACCGCCTAGTCACTGGTGGGACATCGAGAGAGATAGAGAGAGAGACAGAGAGCCAATATCGTAATCCATATCTCGGCCTCGATGGCTCGAAATAATGGTCGTGTCGTATCGTCGTCACAGGCAGTCTCGTAAAAAGTTTTGAGTATGCGGATTCAAGTGTATTCAGGCAGAATTATCGTTTCCTCATCTCTATTCTTTTCTTCGATCTTCTGAACCCGGGCAGCATTTTTCCCCCCTAGCATTCCATTCCTGATTTTTTTAGAAAAAATAAACATCACGGAATTGTAAATTCAAGTGTCAATTTATATTTTAAATTCATTTACTCCAAAATTTATTTATTTTTTCAATATAATATCGTTATTTTATTTTATTGGTATTTTAATTCGATTCGGTTTTTTTTTTTCATATTCCAAACTCAAACAACTTTTTTTACTTAAATTTTTCTGTTTGTCGAATCAAAACGTATTCAATTCACATAATCGTATTTTTTCGGATGTTTTTGAAAAAAAGAGCACGAAATTATAAATTGAAAAGTGTCAATTGTTACTTTGAATTTAGTTGCTACAAAATTTCTCTTTTTCCTATTTAGTATCGTTTATTATGCTTTCTCGTATTACGTTCAATTTGTATTAAAAATCTGTTCTTTACTTTCCTGGTTCTCTGTTGAGCAATTTATTTCCTGTTGAATTTAATATGGAAAACGCGATAAATATTTGTAATGTTTGGGCATTCGCTCGGAGCTTTGGCCGTGCGAAAAGAAAATGAATATTACTTTATAGAAAGAATCGAAACCTTTGAATGTGATTTTTGTATTTTTTGGCTACGAAATATCGAAGAATGAAAATTGACACCGGTTTGTCGAATTAAAGAGGCGCAGATAAAACCAGAATTTAGGTATTTCTGACGAATTGCAAGGACTCGTACATAAAAAAATTAAAATCAATTTTTTTTTAATACAACTTCGTTGCGCGAAAATCCCGTAAACGTTAAAACGGGAAATGAAAGAAATTTTTAAAACATAAAAAAATTAATTAAATAAAATCAAAATAAAGAAAAGAAATACAAAAATTTATATATGAAATCTATCTTAAAACACCAGGAAGTGAAAAATGAATTACTTTTTCTCTGAAAAAAAAAAATAATAAGATATTGAAACAAATTTTGTAGAAATTTTAGATTTAGTGTATCATTGTAATAACCTCAAATTTGCATAAGGTTAAACTGCTCGATGCGTGTCCGTGCTCCATGGCGGAAAGTTATAAATTAATGTTTTGTGGTGCACGCGCACAAAAGGACCGAGGGTTTCATCCCTCATAGAGGGAGAATAAATCTTTTTTTTACAAAAAAAAAGTAACCGAATCAACGAGACCAGGTGATTTGTGAAAATTGAACAAAAATTAAACAAAATTTTTTGCTTCAAAACTAAAATTTGTTACTGAATTTATGATTGTACATAACGAAACGTGTTGAGTTTTGCGATAAAGTTAATATTTCATATCCTTTCGTTTGAATTCCAAATTTTATTTGAATTTAAAAAAATGATCATTTCTATTTTAATATAATCAATTGAAAAAATAAAATATTACTCCTAGCTCAATGTCGTCCGTGTCGTTTTTCTATGATGACGTATCCAATGAATTATGTAATTTTGTATGATAAAATTTAGAATATTCTGATTATTTCGTAACCGCACGAACCAGGAATGGGCACTGAACGAAAAAAAAACATAATCCTCTCAAATAATCCCAAAAAATTGTTTCCAATATGTAAAATAAATCTCCACAACGAAAATTACTAACAAGAAAATATAAAATTTTTATCGCAATGTAATTTTTTTCTTCATTTAAAGAAGAAAATAAATACATAAGTTTTTGGGGACGTGAAATTCGGGGACGTGCTACTTTTATTTCTGTGTGAATATATCGATATCTGAACAGGTGAAAAAAAATTTGCAATCACCGAATGTCTCGATTATTTTTTTTTCCCTCTAGATTCAACAATAACTAGATTTTTAATTTTTTTTTGTCACTTTCTAATTGAGTTTACAAATTTTTTTTTGTCAATTGATTCACGATATCTGTGACTCAACGAGGTCTAGAGATCGAGAAGACGTTGAGGAATAAATAACATTTTTATCAACGATCATTGTCGATTCATCGTCACTCGAAAAATAAAATAAAAGAATTTTCGCAGAGACCATAACTGAGCAATAAATACCTCGAGGCCGCTACCGATTAATGCTCGGGCTCTGGGCACGAGGATTCCCTCCGTGAATAAGTGAGCAATTGAGTAAAGCTATTTATCTTTTGGGGCAACGGGTGTGGCAACCGGGAGAAATTAATCTCCCCCGGCAGTCGCATTCGGCTTTTACGCTGGACAGTATCAACAATAATCGTGTCGTAACGAGTTATCTGGGAAAAATTTAAAATTTCAACAACGCGGATTACCGGAAGGCTGGAGGGTTCTGACATCGGTCATTGACGAGAAAATAGAAGCGAGCAATCCACTTGACGTGTACCAAGATTTTTTTCTTCCTACGCCTACTTCGACTTTCTAAGTTGGTAAACTTTTTTTTTATTCGTTTTCGAATTATTTTTTAGCCTGCTGAATTTTTTATGGACACATTTTTTTGTTGCATGCATTTTTTGGCCTCTCGATAACATGTCAATTATTTTATTTTGCTTCTTTAATATTAATTTTTTTGCGATCTAAGTTTTTGTGATTGATTCTTGGATTTTTTACGCGCAACGATTGTATCGACTCTAGAATATTTAGATATTTGAGATAATTAGTATATTTTCCACTGCAATTTTTTTTAAACTTCAGTATTCTTCGTCTCTCAAGTTTTTTTTTATTTAGCATTTTTTTTTCATTCATGAATTTTTTTTAATTTTTAATTTCTTTGTCCAGCTCTTAAACTTTTTTTTACGACTCTCAAATTCTTCTTTTACAAACTCAAATTTCTCCTTTCGGCTCGTGGATTCTTTTGTTCGACCCCAGAATATTTTTTCGCGTTTCAATTTTTTTTTTCCACTTGTACAATTTGTTTGTCAACTCTCAACTTTTTTCAGCTCTCAATATGCCTTTTCGAATCTCAAATTTTTTTTTCAACTGTCAAATTTCTCTCTTCGACTCTTAACATTTTTTTCTTTGACTCAAAAATCTTTTTTCGCCATTAATAATGTTTTCCTCCCGATGGAAACTTCAACTACCAAATTTGTTTCCGTCCCTCGGTAATTCTTCCGGTACCGCAAGTTCTTTTCTTCGATACGTGTAATTTGTTGTTTTCCCATATTTTAGGATTTTTTGGAGCGGAGTACGGAGAGTGGATTCAATCGACGTCGGGGAGTGCTCTCGTTCGAGGAGCCGCCGCTCTTCGACTTAGTTTTTCCCGATTTCGAGGCTTTTTCGTCTTTTTTATTGCTGCCAGAGCCGGAGGTCGTTGCCGATTGATTTTTCGCGATTTTTTCTTGACCCGAGGCGGGATTGTCGAGGCTCGAGGCTACGGCGCTCGAGCGTATTTGGGACTTGGGAGTCGAAGCTGTTGTGATTGTGGTTGTTAGGGCAGTTGTGGTTGTGAGTACAGTGGCTGGAATATCGGAGGACTTTTGGGCTTGGGTACTGGGGCTTACTTGTACCTCGCAGGGAGGTGGTGCGATCCTGTATGATGGCAATATCTTGAACGTCACTGATCCTCGAGCCTCCCGCTGAAACAGAAACGCAAAAACGACATTTTTATTTCTTCGGAATAAAAATGTTCTTGCGGAATTTCTCAGGTCCAGTAACTAAAGTTTGTCGTCCCTGTCGTTTTTCCAGTAACTAAAGTTACTGGAAAAACTTTAGTTATGAATTTTAGTTACGAATTTTTAAATTTTTAATTTAATTAAAAAATTTTTATTTAATTTAATTTAAATTTAATTTTTAGTTAAAAATAAAATTTAGTTGGAAAAACTTTAGTTACGAATTTTAAAACGAGTTTGTTTGACTCGTTTTAAAATTCGTCTATTCAGAATATGATAATATTCTAAATAGACGAATATGTAGAAAATATTATAAATATTCGTCAGATAATTGTTAATAACAAATTCAGTTAGAGTGAATCGGTTGAATGGCCAACTGTGTGTTTTGACCATGGTCTTACATACAGGTCTTGCAACGAACGTGGCGGGGGGGGTGTCAGTTCACGTCCAAACGAAAGTACAACTTATGGCCACGAGAGCGGCGCAATGAGTTATTGGTAAGCTTCATAAGTTTATAGCACGAATTTGGCGGAATCCTAACCAATCTTATGATAGTCATACGCAGTCATACATGCGTATATGAATATGTTTACGACGAAATACAAAACAGCTTCGAGCGAAATTGATTATTTTGCTTCCTCATGGAGGTCGCATGTGCAACCAGCCACTTTTATTGGCTGGTTGCACATGCCATCGGACGACGTGTTGAAAAAATTGATTTTTTTTGCATCCTCTCAAAGTATAGGTACATATTTAAGCATATGCGAGAAAGAAATTGCAGCTAACATATTAAAATTTGACCAAGTTACAAGCGATTTAGTGAGAGCAGCAACAATTTACGTATGATAAATATTTCGATTGCGTTTTTTTCGGAACGACTTTTCTCGGCGTGGCCGGAATCATAACGCTAGCTATAATTGTCCGATATTCAATTTTCAAAAACCACATGCCGTAGCTTTCGTTGTACGTAGCCGTTTTCTTTTTTTTTTTTCGAAACTTAGTATTTTTTAAGTTCTCGAATATGGGTAAAGACTTCGCCAAAATTATACTTTTTTTGAACACGCGTCGTTTTGTGATTTTTTTCCTCGAAAAAGCGGCTACGTGTCACATGTTAAAAACAAAAACCGCGAGGGGTTCCGAGCACGTTTGTGTTGTTTGGGCTTTGAGGGGGTGGTAGAATATAGACGCAAATACGGTTAGAACTATTTAAATTCAATATATATATATATATATATATATATATATATATATATATATATATCGCTACGAGTAGCACGGTTTGGCGGAAGGAGCGAGGGATGTTGGATATAGCCACATTTAGGGATATATATTTAGACAGGAAAAAATAAGCAATATTGAGGGATTTTTGAAACTAAGAAATAATTATTCTACAATTATCTTTTCATAGTATTAAATTAAAAAGTAAAAAGTAAATTAATCTACAATATACTTTAATAGTATATTTAAGTATACAAAACGATTTTTTAAAATGAATGCATCAAAATGACGGAGCTGTGGCAGATTGTTACAGCAAGTTCGCTGCGAGAGTTGCTAATCGGGGTGCAGTCTAACCTCCCGTAGACTTTGATTTGCAAAAAAGGTCAAAATTTTTTTCAGTTAGAACATGTATAGTTTCTATGTGACGGCAATTAAAATGACGAAAATGCAAATTTAAGCAAATGACACGCATTTTGAAAAATCAACATTTCACGCAACATTTCTGTAAAACGTGGATTAAGAAAGTCGTTTTTTTTTCAATTTTTCAAAAAACAATTCTCGTCAAGTAGAAGGTACCAATATTATCAATATTTCTACCAAGTTTCGACTCAATCGGCTTAAGGCCTTAGGCCACTCTAGAAGCCGAAAAAATAGGCGTTGTGGGGATTTTTTTTCAGAAAAACTACCAAATAAATATCAGTGACTATATAATAATTTTTTTAAAGCGATCAATTTCAAAATGGCAGCTGTCCATCGTTTATCTTAGAACTACATTTTTTAAGTTGGCCGGAAACATAACTCAGACAATTTTCAACAATTATCTGACGATTTTTTAGGCATATTTTTCACTTTCCATAAATGTGCCTAAAAAATCGTCAGATAATTGTTAATAACAAATGTATTATGCAATATAAAAAAAATCATACGTACTTCCATAGACAATGTATTTTTCAAGATATATTCAACATTTCAAGTGAATCGGTTGAAAATGGTCTGAGTTATGTTTCCGGCCAACTTAAAAAATGCAGTTTTGAGATAAACGCTGCACAGAAGCCATTTTGAAATTAATCACTTCACAAAAATTATTGTATACAGTCACTGATATGTATAATAACCACCTTTTTTGTAATCTCGATTTATTTTGTAGTTTTTCTGAAAAAAAAAATCCCCAAAAAGCCTATTTTTTCCGCCTCTAGAGTGACCTAACCCCTTAATAGTTTTTGAGTAATCCTGCACGCCAATTTCGATGATGCAGTTTTGAGATAAACGCGTTTAAAGTTCACGCCCGCTCCGAATCCGAGCGGTGAGGCACATCGTTGACGGGCTGTAACGTTTGAAGTTCTTCGAATTTCGCTTTGAAACTTAGGCAAATATTCTAGATATATAGTTCTATCGTTTTAAGAAAAAAAAAAAAAAAGAAATCGATTTTTTGATCGTTGTAAATGTATATCCCGCCTTAAGCCACTTTTTCAGCAGTTAAGCCAGAGGGTTCTTGGCTTCCGCCACTTTTTCAGCGGTTAAGCCAGGGAAAGTTCTCTCGCACATCTTCAGTGGTCGAGAACTGCCGGGCTCGTTCGTCGCGCTCCGCTTTATATACCCGGTCGGAGCGGCGATTCGCCTTGCCGCCGAAAATCCAGGCACGGGTCACGGAGCGCGAGACCCCGGTTGGGATGTGTGGTTACGATGATGCCCGCACTCGGCGTACGTGTAGCGCGGTATAAGTGTAGCGGGTCGCAGCGCTGGTGTCGCGGTGCGGTGCAAGAGTCGCGGGTCGCGTGATGCGGCGCTGGTGTCGCGGTGCGGTGCATGTGTCGCGGGTCGCGTCATGCGGCGCTGGTGTCGCGGCGCGTTCGAATTTCGCCTTCGTGGGTAAAGAGCGGACGACGCTTCAGCCCGTAGGTTCAATGTCACCGTGTGTTTTGACCATGGTCTTACATACAGGTCTTGCAACGAACGTGGCGGGGGGGGGGGGGGGGTTGTCAGTTCACGTCCAAGCGAAAGTGCAACTTATGGCCACGAGAGCGGCGCAACGAGTTATTGGTAAGCTTTATAAGTTTATAGCACGAATTTGGCGGAATCCTAACCAATCTTTTGATAGTCATACGCAGTCATACATGCGTATATGAATATGTTTACGACGAAATACAAAACAGCTTCGAGCGAAATTGATTATTTTGCTTCCTCATGGAGGAAGCTTTGTGGTGGTGAAATTTTTTTTCCAGTTTTCAATGTCAATGTGCTTAAAATGTCCCAAAACATCGAAAAATGATATCTAGAAAAAATATCCGGCTGTGTGTGTTCTGGTACTGTAAAATGCAAACGTTTATAACTCGAGAACGGTTTGAGCTACGGGGCTCCCGTATCGCACAGATGCTCATATGTTACAAGCTCTTCATTCTCTGAGAATATTGTCGAATTTATTCATTAAAAGGAATCAATGTTAAGTGACAAAAATTATTGAACTCATATCGATTAAAACTATGGAAAAAACGCAACGAATGAACACACTTCTGCGATAATCCGACCATTTGCGTCATATTCTATCCACTTCCTTCTGATGAATCGATCCTGGAAATGTTTCTCACAAATGAATTGTGACGATGTTAGGTCAAAAATTCCTGGAATCGCAGCAATCCATTTTTCACGCAGTTCATGATTCGATGGAACTTCGAACACTTCTCTTTTACTAATTTTCGTCCCGTGTTGCAGGTCGGAACCGCACAGGAATTAGTCATTATGCATTTATCTCTCTTATCATTAATTTCAATCACGGTATTTATAACGTTGCGTCGTAATATCACTCATATGACATTGCGTTCCTATGAATAACTGACAGCGCCGCGTAGTGGCAAAAAAATCGGGACGATAACGCGGTTCCCCCACCACTCTAATTTGTCTTGGTTGCAAGACCTGTACGTAAGACCGTGGTTTTGACAGGTCAGCGTACGGAACAAGGAGCGTAGATACCAGAAGACTAAACTCCAATGCAAAGGCACTGGAAAAACAGCGTTCCCCAAAATTTGACGAACAGTGATGGCGCTGTAGTGCCACGGAGCCCTATATATATATTGTTTGGCGAGGTGAAAGTGATCGGATGAGTTTCTAACCTCACGACAGACCGAGTGTGACATCAAACGTCGAAATTTCCGGTAATCTAGGCTCCATGATTTCCACATAACGATTTGAAGAAAAACTCGTTCAAAAGCGAAAAAAGGAGTCTTTCGTTTAATCACTTTATCGCCTGTAGAATAGCTTATTCTACAATTGGTGACAAAAGACACTTTCTTGTTTACCGCGAGCCTGGATATGAATAAGTTCTTTTTTGTGATAAAAGTTACGAATAATATACCGTACCGCTTCATCTGTACGGTATGCTTATCAATCACCGTATCACTTCGTCTTAGATCTTATTATAACTCTGACAAACATGAATGAAGGTTAGGTACGTCAACTATGATCTGTCTTACATCGGACACATGTTTTGCGTATATACGAGTAAGTATACAGGGCTCCGGCGCCCCCCAGCGTCAACTTAACTCGTCATCGTTTTGGGGACGAGTTGAGAGGTCGAGTGTGGCCTCCCGCATCTAGGCTCCATGGTAGCCATGGCTCCGTGGTAGAGTACCCGGCGTATATGTGATGCGTGTGAATGTGTAATTGCGGTAACTGAATAACCAAACGAATGGACTTCAAAATTAATGTCGACATTAGATGTAAGTTTGTTTTGTTTGTTTCCCTTTTCTCTTCGGGTATCAGGGCGTGGACGTTTTAACCTCCTTTCTCGCTGGGTAAGTCGCAGTCTTTGACTGGTTTTTTTTTAATCGACTAATGGAATTATATAAACAAATAATTAAATAATGTTGTTTTAACAGGCAAAAAGTACACGCTTGATTGGATACAATATTAATGCTTAGCTCGATTATTTACAGGGACACGACTGCAGGATACTCAGAGAGTTCGACGTCAAGGTAAGGGCTTGGGACGCCGAGTGTCTCCCGTTCTAATAAGTGTGTTAGAGTTTAATATAATTAGTTGATTTTGATCGACGTTATTTGTCACCGGTAACGGAAAAGGGGCAGAGACGAAGATCGACGGCAAAATTTTGTGTACGCTAAAGTGAGGTACAACAAACGAGAACTACATGTATATGGATTAGAAAACTTTTTTATTTTTTGGACCAACCATTGTCGACTAGTCGATCCGGCCGTTGGACCACATTTTTTTATACAGAGGCTCTATTATACCTCAATAACGTTAATTTTTTTTTCAAAACAAAAATTTACACGAAGTAAGTTCAATGTATGCTTAATAACATATCTTTGTTCCAAATGCCAAATAAAAAATCTACTGGACAAAAAAAATTCGGTACAAACGATCTTTTTTGGTCCGCTACAGGGGCGTCCTCCCTTAATGAAATTATGAATTGCATCTTTGATATTTTTCTGCTACTTTGTTTTTGATTAAATCCTTATCGGATCTTTTTATTCAACAGTATTAAATTGTTATTCCGTTC
Organism: Ophion obscuratus; assembly: GCA_964007375.1. NCBI lineage: Eukaryota > Metazoa > Arthropoda > Insecta > Hymenoptera > Ichneumonidae > Ophion > Ophion obscuratus. Next base: position 55,891,496 of record OZ023316.1, on the reverse strand, counting down.
GATAAATTCAATGATATTTCCGACTACTTGCAAATTCGATAGAATTTTGATCGCAATCCCTGCATCAGATTCTTCACCTAATAATTATCACGATTTTCGTAAAGGGCGATATGGAGAATTTGTGTAATTACGTGGCCGTCACGTGACTTGACTTTGTTCCTCAATTAGAGGACCTATCTGCGACTAACCCTTATCAGGGCAGTGATTCGGAGACCGAAAGCAGGAGAGGATGAGGCAGACAGAGACGAGAGCATGGCGGGGGGGGGGGAGGAAGAGACGATGATATTCAAAATGTGTGCATGTTCGAGACTCCAGGGAAATCAGAGAGGCTCGTTGAGATTAGTTTGGATCCAAATTACTGGCTGCTCGTATAGTTTACACGCGTCTGTGATAGAGAAGCTTTTCCACAATAAATCGAAATTTCGGCGTCCTAATTACGACTTAACATCCTCGAAATACCTTAGATTTTACATCAAACACCTTGGGACAAAAATTATAACGAACTAGTGTTCTTTTGCATGTACAAAAAGTAATGGCGCTACATCAGAGAACATTACCCCCAATTTTAAATGATAATAAGATAGGAAACTAATTAGTAGATAAGCAAAAATAACGAAAATAATCGTAAATTGTGCAATGAATATTTAAAAAATCCGTTTTTCTTGTGCATGTGCATTTGATTTTTTTAAATACTCATAAATGAATGCAACTTTTTCCCCACATTTTTTAATTTATGTTTAAATATTCTTTAGAGCTGTTTCTGCAAAACCATTGGTGCAAAAATCCGAAAATTTTGTAAGCATGGTGTGCGCCTTTTTTGCAAAAATAGAAAAAACGCTATATTTATCGAAAATTCTTTAAATATTCTTGAAAAATTCATAGCTATTTTAAATAATTCATAGCTAGATGGAAAAAAAAACAAATATAGTTTACAGGATAAAAAGCACGTTTTTTTCATTGATTTTTTTAAAACACTTATTCAGACATATTCATTCGTAAGCGATTTTTCTTTATTTGCCATATGCCTTCCAAAATGCTTGTATTTTCGTTTCAACATTCAGTCGGATCGCGGAGGATCGCAACTCTAATAAAAATTAATCGGAAAATAAAAACTAAAAATCTGTTTCTTCCGTTAATAAAACAGCTAATCCAAATAAACCCTCAAGAACAAATTATTTTCGACTTTCAACAATTCTTATGTTTAATTTTTTAATTTTGTCATATATCTGATCAGTTTCAATCTCAAAAGAAAAAAATTGAGAGAATAAACTTAAAACGTGTGGCAATAAAAATAGCAAAAACACAAATATTCCAATAAAATGTTCCTCGATGATACGCGATAGAAAAATTTGATGGAAATGAAAATCAGAATAATCCTCCGGCGAATGAATGTGGAGAATTCTATGTGCAGCACTTCGAAACAATAGAGCAGATACTTCATCCTTCCCCACTTTGAAGAACTCAATGCACGAGATATTAAAATATACTAATTGATGCGGTAATAAAGCAAAACTTACGAGTCTCGTTCCCGCCAGATTTTCGAAGGGAGTTACGTCAGTGACATTAACAATTTGGACTCGAGTTCGCGGCTAATGGAGATAGGAAGAAGAATCAGGCAAGACGAGATGCACGGGTGGCTCGCTAAGTACCCTCCTAGATACAGCAAGAGTTTTCACCATACTTCGTCCTCCTCTCGCCGAAACTTTTACAATTGGACCATTTAAAGTTACGAAAGTTCTCTGCCTTGGGCGTGTTTTTAGCGTACGGACGAACAATTTATTATTTGCACATAAACGCCCTGATGAGGCGACCGATAATGATTTATCGGCGTGTAAAATAAAAAATTCGCATCTGTGCATCGAAGAAACTTTAAAATGATATTTCAAAACTTTTTTAATTACACGTCAGATTGGATAAATTTTCTCACATATTTTTTAAACAAGCGGTGTAATGTTTTTGAGAATTTAAACTTCAAGGAAAATCGAGAAAATTGCGTTTATATTTTTGAAACAATGACGAGTCGTTGTGATTTTTTACCTTTAAATTCGGTTGAAGAAGATGCTTCGAGTCATTTTTTCGAAGTACTTTTCGTAATTAAAATATGAAAAAAGTATACGAATGATTATTTCAACATTCTTCATCTTAATATAATAATATCTCATTGATGTTATCTTTAATATTAGATTGTAATACAAAAAAATATTTTTTGAATTTATAGGTAAAAAATGTAATGTTCCATAATCAATTTTCTTAATATGCGAAGATATTCAAAAAATATTTATGGAATTAATATGTAAAGAAATGAAATTTTCCGTCGGCCGTAGATTATTAAATTCTCAATATCTCTATATACGATTACCCATTTTTTTTTTCGAATCCTAAATTTAAATAAAAATATTATTTGTGGAGTGAAAATGAAGAACTATTCAACGCCACTGAAAGCAAAGCATTCATCCACCACCGCCCGCAAATAAGGAACTTTGCGCGTGGAATTGAAAGAGACGGAAGTGTCAAGAGGTACAAATAACACTTACCAGCATCTTTTGTAAGGCGTTGACCGACTGATTGGCTACTGGAATCCCATTGATCTCCCTTATCTCGTCGAGTACGTGAAGCGTTGCTTGTCTGTGGATCATTCCACCGTGCATTATTCTCGCCACCACGCATTTACCGTCCTCGTTCATTTTCAACGTGATTCCCTGCACAAAGAATATATTTTTTTAAACATCTTATAAACATCCTCACCTTGCGCAGTCAATGAGCATTTGTATGTTAAATCCTAACCAGACCGCTCTATTTAATTTTAATCGTTCAGCTTTAGCAAATGTTAATTCAAATATTAAAGGTTGTTCTGGCGCTTTGAAAACTAATTATTCGACACACGTTTACGATTATAATTGTTCAAACATAATTTGACTGAAAGATAATAAATAGACAATACGTGAATGTAATAATCACTGCGAGGAATAATAATAATTATTATTGCGATTATAATAGTAACTATAATAGTAATCAATAGCACTAATAACACTAATAATAGTATTCTTCCCCGTGGGTAAACCTGGTCACCGTGGTCTTTACCGTGGGACAAACGAGGACAGGACGGGCAGAGACAGCAACCTACTGAGGCTCATACTAGCCGGACGAGACGCATCAGCGTTTCCAGCAACGCAACCCTCGCCAGTTTTAAGAGCGCAACCGGTGACGGTCTACTAATAAACGTGACGACGGAATGCTTGGAGCTGCAGATGAACAACAACCTCAAGATCCGACTGCAGATAATCCTTGGGAGAGTCAAAATAATGCACGAAAAGAAAGGTGCACAGAAAAACGTAAACGAAGAGACAAAGGACGCATTAAAAGTTATCACGGAGGTTATTGAGGCCACCCTGGGTAAATGCGAAAGGCCCAGGAACATGAGGACAGCCAGACAGAACGAAAGAACGAAACCGGACTAGACGCCGAATCGAAAACGAGGCAAGGCTGATGCCAGCCCTGGAACAGCCGGCAGAAAGGCTGACGGTGACTGACGAAACTGAACAGACGGACGAACGAGGATAAGAAAGTGGCAAGGCAGGACAGACAGCGCCCCACGTCTCGAGGGACGGTCAAAGGATAACGCAAGACCAAGGACGGAGGACTGCTTTTCAAACCGCAGACGGGACTAGAGGGGAGTCGAAGATTCCAGCGCTGCCTTCAGAGCGCGATCGGGCAGGAGGGGCGCGTCCAGGCCATGACTCCCAGTTCATCGCTGGAGATTATGGACCTGAACGGCGTCACGACTCCCGAGGAGGTTGCGGAAATCCTCAAACAAGAGACAAGACAGGAAGGGGATCTGAAAGTACAACATCTTCGGCCCCGACAGATCGAGGCAGTGCATGGTGGTGTACGAGCTGGAATCGCAGAGAGCCATGGACCTACTTGACAGACAGAGAGCCAAGGTTGGGTGGGTCGATTGCCATATCAGACTGAGGACGACGGTAGCAAAGTGCTACCGGTGCCTTGGCTATGGACACACGAGACCGAACTGCAAAGGACCAGACAGGACGGGCTGTTACTGAAAGTGAGGGGCGCGGACCACGTCGATAAGACGTCGGTAGTACTTCCTGTGCACCAAGGCCAAGAAACTGGAGGTGGCGGATCAGCTGAGCACCGGTTTGTGCACTGTCTTCAGGGCCGTACTGGACGGCAGCAGGATCAAGACAAAGATACGAGGAAGGTCCTCCAGGGAAACCTGAACCGGAATCAGACGGCACAGTTACTGCTACCGCAAATAGCTGACGAACTCGACGCGACCATACTTATACTGTCCGAACAAGACCGAGACGAAACAACGCCGACGTGGCTTGCCAACACCAGAAACATCGCTGCCATCAGGGTCCGGGGTGACGCCACTTCCGTGATATCTGCTCGCGGTATGGGAGACGACTTCGTCTGTGCGAGGATGGCCGCTGTCACGCATGTCAGCGTGTACGTAACGCCAAACTGCACCGTGGGGGAATTTGGGGAGAGGCTGTCTTCCCTCGAGGATGAGCTTAGGCATAGACAAGCCTAAGCTCAGCCTTAGATAGACAAGCATGTAACTGGTAAACTCGGGGCTTGGACGCCGCTCGGCATAATGGACCCTCCAACGACACGAACGATCATCGACGGGCTTTTTTCGACGCACGAGACAAGAACAGAGATGGAAGATGAAGACACACCAGGGAAGATACCGTTTTTTACCGAGGACGAGCTCATAAGGCCTACCACCTCGATGGAAATTGGGAAGGCCCCAGGACCGGACGGTACTCCGGGAGAGATGCTATGGCTGATGGGCAATCTGAGGCGGCGGTCCTCTTGGACATGTACAAAACATCGTTGACGACAGGTACGTTTGGGGAGCGGTGGACGGTGGCCAAGCTGGTTCTCATTCTCAAATATAAGGGGGATCCTCACTCGCCGTCGGCCTACCGTCCGCTGAGCCCACTCAATACGATAGGAAAACTGTACGAACAAATGATAAGATCCAGACTAACGGAAGCAATAGAAGCCGCTAGAGGATTATCGGACAGACAGCATGGCTTCAGGAAAGGACGGTCGACAATTGGAGCGATCCAAGACGTCGTGACGGCTTTTCACCAGACTGAACAGCACTGCCACGGGGCTCGCTTGATGGTGCTACTGGCAATACTGGACGTACAGAACGCCTTCGACTCGGCGAGGTGGGTAGACATCCTGGAAGCACTGAAAGTCATTTTCGGGGCCCCGCGGTACCTCCTCCGAGTGTTGACCGGGTACGTACGAAACGACCCACGGACGAAAAATCCGGACGATTACGGTGGGGGTCACCCAGGGATCAATACTTGGACCGGACTTCTGAAATGGAGTATACGACAGTTTGCTGCGGTTGAAGATGCCACCGGAGACTTTCTTAGTTGTCTACGCCGATGACGTGGAGGCTGTGATCGTTGAACGCGACCCATCTTTGGCCCAGCTATGACTTAACCAAGTGATGAGACACGGTGGGTGGATGGAACACGGACTCGGACTGGCCACAGCCAAGGCAGCACTGATGTTACTGATAATAAAGAGGATACGCAAGATAATACGAATGAATGTCGGAACAGGAATGATGGAGACCAGAAATGAAATCAAGTATCTAGGGTTCACTCTGGATACAAAGGCAACTTTCTAGCCTTTCTAGACTTTCTAGGAGAGAGTAAAATCTCTGAGCCGCCTGATGACAAATACAATAGGACTGCGACCGAGTAAACGCCGGCTACCTATGTCGACAACCAACTTGATCTTCCTAAACGGCGCCGACAGGTAATGACGATGGTATAGAGACGAAGGGCACTCAAGATCGCGTGCGCCTACAGGACGGTCTCGGCAGGAGAAATTCGGGTCGTGGCGGGCGTGATTCTGGTCGATTTCCTAGCTTTCGAGCGAAGGAGGATTTACCTTCAGAGTGTACGCACAGGACATATGCGGCAAGAACGGAAAGGGAGACGGCGATACAAGAATAGCAGACAAGATGGACAAACGAGATGACAGGGACGTGGACGAAATGACTCATACCGGAACTGAAACCTTGGATCGAAGAATCGGCGGGGAGGTAAACTTCTACCTCACACAGTTCCTCACGGGACACGGATACTTTAAACGATACTTGCACGACATGGGGAGAGTACGGACTGCAGACTGTAAATACTGTGGATACGACCGAGACGACGCGGACCACACGTTCTTTACATGTGACCGATGGACCGAGACCAGATGAAGACTAACGGCGACAGTTGGAGAAATCACGCTAGATAACATCGTTGGCGTGATGATTCAGGACAGCGAACGGTGGACCCTCGTGTTCACCTTCGTCGAGACTGTCTTTAAGCGAAAAAACGAAAACGGATGCTTAGGTGTCTGAGCGAATGAGAAGGGACGGCACTCAGTAGCCAAGACCCGACGGGACGATACGAAATAGATAAGAGAACATGGACAGGGTGCCCGGCCGGAAGTAACGCTAATGCAATCCACGGCCGAGTATCAGACAGAAGTGGTTTCCCCTATTCTGACCAAAACATTTCCCTTATTTGGCCAGGGGCGGGGCGGTTAGCCTCCCGCCCCCGTCATCCAAAGGGATGACCCCCACCGACCCTATGAAGCGACATGAGAGTACGGCACACGGGTGTCGACGGTCCTCTGGGTTTGAGGGGGCAACCTGTAACTCCCAGCGCAACGAAAGCGCCTATGGTCTTTAAAAGATTTTTCCCCATTTTTACCACAATAAAAAACGAATTATGATTAAAAATGCGAATAATAATACTATTACAATAATGTGTAACTTATAATGTCATGCTATTTCTTATATATTATTAATGCTACTAATTCCTATTATGAATACTCATAATTATTACTATTATTTATTAAAAATAATAAATTATACATTATTATATATATCATAAAAATAATAGTAAAAATAATTATAATCTTATACTACTCCTTTACACGACTTTTTACTCTTTCTGAAAAATGAGACGTTTACGAGTCTTTCACGCATTTTTAATAATGATAATTTGACAAAATGATTATTGAAAAAAATAAAGGGGGGTTCTTGAAACTACCAAATTGTTTAATGATAATTCACCGTGGTTTAATTATGAACGATTATATTATTAAAAAATCAATGGGTTCAAAATAGTTTGTAGTGCATTTACTGTTTGATTTTAAGCAGCAACTCGAATACTGCCTTTTCAATCGATCACCGCATAATAAAACAAAACGAATTTTTCATCAATTTGAAGCACCATTTTTTTCGTATATGATTGTTTATCTTTTCTTTGTTGCTTGATGCTTGGCATTTTTAATATTTATTTGGAGCGGTAAGTTTTTAAAATTTAAACGTTTAACTTTCCACATACAAATATCAACCGAAATTGAAACGTTCAATTTTAATCTGAAACGTTTAAATTGAAAATTGAACATTTCACGGTAAAGTTAAATGTTTAATTTTAATTTTTCGGCAACAGACAACAATCGCGACCGCTTTATTTTCATGGAAGTTTTTCCGCGATTGACAAGAAACGTTACAAGATAAAAAAGTTCAGAACGGAAAAAAAGGGGAGAACATTGAAGCACATCTACTATTAAGATACGCGAAAAGAAGTGATATTTTTTCTCACCATCGGTTCGTCGGTATTTTTTTGAAATTGGACTAGTCTGACTCGAGTGACATTTTCGACGTCGAGATCGCCGTTCTGGCCCTCGAGATCGTCGCCACCGTTCAGGTAGGGCAAGAGCGGCGGGGGCGTGACGCGGTTGGCTTCCTCCCCGTAAACCTCGTGGCCGGCAACGTCGTGAGCTTGCAGCAGTGCCTGGAACAAACGGCAAATCGAGCTATCAAAATATGTCGCAAGAAAAATAAAAGGGAAAACTCCAGGCACGAGTCGGCACTTCTTAAGTGATTATGCCCTGGCAAAGAATATTCGGAGGAAAAAAGGTCGTTATGTACCGACGTATTCGCGAGAGCCACGAGCTTCTTTTCGAAGTTTTGTTACGTCGTTACGTCGATCGTAGAAATTTTTGTTGTTCAAAAATAAAACCTTTTAAAATTGTTATTTTTGGTAAGTATCACTATAAAGAGAAATGTTTTCCCTGAAGCCTCAAATTTTGTATCGAAAAAAAGGTATCCCTAGTGCTTTTCGTTTTTAATAAAAGCCGAGTACTTTTTCTTTTCGAGTCAAGTGTTTTTTGATTTTTTTTTTTTAATACGAGGCTTGGAGAGAGAGAGAGAGAGAGAGAGAGAGAGAGAGAGAGAGAGAGAGAGAGAGAGAGAGAGAGAGAGAGAGAAAGAGAGAGGCTTAGGAATTGAATGACAAAGATAAGTACAAGGAAATTAAAAAAAGGCTCAATACAAAAACAATAATGACTTTTCAAAAAAAGAATTCGAATGACATTAAACTAGCAAATAAAAGAAAAATATACCTTAATGAACGCAAAAAAATCGCAAATAAAAAAATAAAAAATCGGCAACGAGGGGGACACAAAGATTGATTGATTGGCAAATACCTCCTATTAAATTTTGTTTCTCTTCGACGCTATACAACGAAAAAAAAATTAGTAGACTAACTTAGTAGAATTGAAATATTATACGAAAATCATAATAAAATGATATACGAATATAAACATTCTGAATGTGTGTGAAACACTATGAAATAAAATTTAAACAATGTCTCGATCATAACAGAGCGAGAGTAAGGGGGAGAACGTGAGGGTGAGGGCAGGAACGAAACGGGAAATGTCTATGAGGAAAAACAGAATAATACAAAAGGTATAAAATATACGAGAAATTTTCCGGCGCTACTCAACGAGAAAGCACGAAGCTCATTTCCTTACTGTAGAATTGTCGAGCTTCGTTGATAAATGTGCACCAGGCGAGGAATGAGCGTGAGAACATCGCAGGATGCAAGGAACACCGCGAATTGCAAATAATGGCACTGAGCGCGACGGCAGGATGACATTAGACGCATTGAATGCAAAATTTATAAAGGGGCGTCGCGCGATTGTTATTCTCAGCCTCGCGATACACAAAGACCCGTCGTTCGACGAGCACTTCTGGATTTGGTTTTTATCGCAAGAAAATCGTATTGTCAGTAGAATTATACATATGACTAGAATTGTTTATGTCCTGCACTTATTTCCAGAGTAGCTCGGAGTTCATAGGTCCGAGAAAATATTCGAGTGAACGGACGAGGAATAATTTTATTCTGTTTCTGGTGTTCTGCCTTATGCAGACCATTCATTCAAGCACTCAATCATCTCAAAATATTGAGAGAGGTTGATTATTTATAGTACTATTTAGATATGAGAACTTCTTTGCGCGTGAAATCAATAACGATGGGAATTCGATCTCTTTATCGTCGCGGACAATTGCATTTAAATTGACTTGATTGCGTTCGATTGGATTTGGGTTCATGTCAATGCAATTATTGCGTTAGCCCTGCAAACTCAGCAATTTGATTGTTCTCTGTCGTCAAATTATCGCGAATTGCTTCCACAATTTAAATTCCTGAATTTATTTATCCCCAATTTAAAACTTTCGATTTCATTGCTAGAATTAATTCCACAAGAGATAGTCTTCAATATCGGACATGGGGTAAGAAGGTTCGTTGGGAATGCTTTTCCGTCGAAGATATCCTATAATGAGATGGACAAATAATAGTGACAAGCTCGACGACGAGACGGAGCGTCGATCGAATCGTTTATCCCTGGAAAATGGCGAATAATTGGTTGGAGCTGCGCCAAATATGTGTCTCGAGCAGCAAGCATTGTTGGGGCTTAAGGGGGCAAGGTGACGAAAGGGGTATGGGTTTTGAATGCCGTCAGTGGCATTCGGGAAATAACTCGGTCTCGATAAGCTTCATCTGCCTTTTTGGTTGAGGCAGAAAATTTCGATTATTTGTTTCTTCGTGTTTATAGGAAAATATGGTAGTATATGGTGACAAGAAAATTGTTGCAAAAAGTGCGCCTCTTAGGGCAATTTTGACAAGTACTCAAGCAGTTTTTCCGATTTCATTCTAACATATACTTGGAATCGCGACTTTTCGTGTCTCGAATAAAAATAATAGTTACAAAACGTATTCAATAGTCAATAAATATGATTTTGAGTAAAAAAATGATGTAATTGATTTGCAATGTCTGGCAATGTTGTATTTATCGTTGATGATGAAAGTAATCATGTGATAATTTTTTTACAGATTTTCCATTTTTTTAAATTTTTACATGTCAAAAAAGTGATTTACCAGTTCACATTTTTTTGTGTTTTCTGTAGATTTCCATTAACATTCGTTATTTATAATAATATTGAAATAAGTTACCGAATAAAGTGATCAGCCAATATGTGTTTCTTTTTCGAAGACGTATTTTTAAAAAACGAAGTGAGCCAATAATTTTTTTCTCACTGTTTCTATACATATAAATAAAATTATCAAGATGTCTCCAATTCTATAATAACAGGTATGGGATAATAATAATTTTTTTAAGCGGGCTGTTGATCTTCAGGAATAATAAAATAAGTATCCCAAGGATATCAAGGGCAAAAATAGCCTTTTTTAAAAAATTTGGTCTGTATCTCCGAATGATTTTTTTGTCTTATGGTTCAACTACATTTCGAAGCAGTAGCAATAATGATCTTATTATTTCAAATACCAAAAGTTATCAGTGATAAGAACAAATATACTCACGTTTTATAATTTTACCATAAACCTGTTTATTACTAAATTTATCAGAAAACCAAACAAAATCATAATACTGAGATACAAGAAAAAGTAAAAAATGTTATAAATCCGTTCGTTGAAAACTTGATTAAAAAGAAAACAAAAAAGTTAAGAAACTAAAATAAAAAAGTCCGTGATCTATTTCTGAACATGCTATTCCTTGAGGTTTAATTTTTTCTCTCGTTCTTTCCATATATTCCTCAATGATGAAAGTACGTTTCAGATTTTTTCGAAGTTAACCGGATGGGCACCCCTCGCAAAAGAATCGTCAAAAAAGCAGCCGCGTCAATTCGACGCTGTGTGAAAATTGCAAATATATTCGGACGCGACAGCGACGAGGATTAGAGTTCCGAGAGAAACCGCAAACGCGGCGGATGCTCGAAGCTTTTTTTTCGTTTTACGAGCAACGTGCTCGACTAATTTGCTCAACTCACCTCGCCTCTACGTATATGTATTTATTCATCTGTGCAATGGTTTAACGGTCGAAGGAAAATAATAATAAAAAAAAGGGCGATGCACGTGAAAGTTCTTTCCGCTGTATGCTGCTGTTGCTGCTGCTCGCTGGTGTAGGGCGGGGTGAGAATAGATTCGCCCTGGACGCCCTCATTGCGACCCCGGTGTCGTTAGTTACCCCGAGCAAAGCCCACTGGGGTGTTCATTAATTAGAATGTCATTGGCCTGGACGACCTCGAGACATTTCCATTCAACCTTTTCCGCGTACACGTCCATTTATATATATATATATATATATATATATATATATATATATATATATATATATATATAACTGTGGATAGAGAGTGAGGTATGATAGTGAAAATGGTAAAGATCGTACACATATCAATTCTCAAGAAATATTCAGTCTCAATGAGAACTTCAGTATTTCAAAAGTACAAGGAAGAAGAAAAGATTCTGCAAAAAATCATATTTATTTAAAGGTGATAATGATTTTATTTAGTGTATATATATTAATTTGGCATAATTTTGAGCTCTATTTTTTCCTTTTTCTCACCATCCAATCATCTTCTTTAAAAATAAAAATAAAAAATGTTGGGCTAGCTGCGAGCGGTCAAAAAATATTTGGAGTTCAAGCCTCCCAAAAATGCAAATTTTCATTAAAGACGATTTTTTTTTCGTCCACTTCTCACCCATGAATTTTACGCTTTATAATTTGTATCAACCTCCCGAAAGTTTTAGCAGGCCAATGAATATTTAGTGGTCGCTCAAGAGCTTTGAAACTTCCAATTATGGCTAATTTTTTTCACGCTTCTCACTTACAGTTTTGACGTTTTGTAAAATTTACAAAACAATTAATCCTCTTTTCTTTAGAAACAGATTTTTCAAATTTAAATGACACTTCGAACCCAAGAATTATAATCTTTGTTCTCATAATATAATTCTTTAAAGCTCTTGTTTCGAAAACAAAATTATAGGTCGTTTTATTCGTAATACTGAAATGGCAGTTGTTTCCCGCGCATTACAATGCGACCGACAGTTGGTCTCGTTAGTCGAACTGCGGATCAATCGTAGCTGTACTCTGTGACGAGCGACACCATAGTACATAATAGTACATGTCGTCTAATGGGTGTTTGTTACAAATAATTATAACAAATTATTCAGAAAATGTAACATTTCGCTGTTTATTTTGTTTTTATGCTACAAGGAATTATAGTGCATGCGGGATAAATTTTTTGGCAAAAATTCTGAAAAATTCTGAAAACCTTGAGCGACCACTGGATATTCATTGGTCGAATAGAGCTTTCGAGAGGTTAATTTACAAATTATAAAGCGTAAAATTCATGGGTGAGATTTCTAGAAAAAAATCGATTTTTGAATGTCAATTTTAATTTTTGAGAGGCCTGAGCAAGCTCTAAATATTTTTCGACCGCTCGCAGCTTCCGCGACATTGTTTTTTCTTTAAAGAAGATAATTGTATGTTGAAATAAGGAAAAATAGAGCTCAACATTGTGCCACCCTAATATATATATTTATATTCCATCATTCCATTCCCTTAATTTCATAACTTCAAAAATGTGAGAAGGGAAACAAAATTGTAAAAATAATCATTTTTATTTACAGGTGATATTGATTTTATTTTGTGTATGGATATACATATAAATACTTATGTATGTACAAATGAATAAAAAAGTAAAATCATTATCATCTAAATGAATGTGATTTTTTCCTTTTTCTCGTGTTTTTAAACGGAAATTCTGATTCTGAAAATTCTGATAAATCAGGAAATTCTGATCGAGGCTAAATATTTCGTGAAATTTTATATGGACCTTGATATATTCATTATTTTCGTTATCATACTTTACTATCCACCCAAAGTAATATATATATCAATTTTCATTCATAGTGAGGTAGAATGATGAAATGGTATTTTTAAAGTACTTATTTGAAAGTGATAATGTTAGAATGATAGACAAAACATTAAATAATATCTGCACTTTCTCAAAAACGTTATCTAATAATTTTATTACATTAAAAATACGACAAAGAGGGAAAAATTAGAAAAATGATATCCTTTTTCAGAATTAATAGAACGCTTTATAACTATGTAATGCAGTCTGTCCGCCTAACTGACTATTTTGAGGACAGTCTTTACTGATTTTTAGACAAATCATTATTTTTCGGGACAGGATGGTCCTCGTTGTTATCTTTGTATAAATATGCTTACGTTTGTCGAACGACGATTTTAAAGAAACTAATTAACTCTTATGTACTTTAAGTTTATACTTTAAGTTAGTGACTAACTTAAAGTTTGCCTAGGACAAATGAGGGCAAGAGGCTAATGTGAGTACCCACTGCTCATAAAGTCGAGGACTGCTATTTAGATCGCCTTTTCTTATACTTATGTATGTGTATATGATGTTTTATGAGTAGCATAGAGGTATTTAGACTAGTGTTGAATATAGTCGGGTTCCCTAATTGCGGGATAAAAGCCATTAATGGTTACTCCGCAGGGGGTGGAAAAACGAAAGCTAACGGCGATGCTGATTCATATTCGAGGGTGATGGCTATTCTCTAGATCGATGATAGGACATGACCGCGTTTTCTCGACGCTTATCTCATTAACTTAACGATAGTTGGACCACTGTAGGCAAACAATAGTGGTCCATTAAACTTTAATAGCTTCGTCGCTAAAATCTTTCGTACAGTTAAATTGTCACCAAAAAAAGAGGGGATGAAAAAAGTGAACAGTCAGTACCGTTGAAGACTTACTTACTGAAGTAGCTACTTATTGAATATAAGTGCTTTGGCACCCAACTCCTAAGTAAGCGCTGTATTTTTTAAAATCAACTATTTATCAAATAGAACTATGTTTTAGAGCCAATTATTTATTCAGAGATAACAGTTTTTTTTTATTTACGTATTTATTGACAATGACTATACTGTACCCACAACTATTTATTGATTACAAATATCATTGGCCTCAACAATTATAAATGTTGCTATTTTTTAAACTCAACTATCTATTGACTATTTCGTGACCTCAACTATTTAAGGAACACAACTATTTTTGCCCTCGACTATTATAAACATCAATATTCTCGAGATTCAACTGATATTGAACACAACTATGTTTCACACTCAATTATTCTTTGAGCACGAATATTTTGCACTCGCAACTATTTATTGAATGCAACTACTTTGGCTTAAACTCCCATAGACGCTGCTACGTTTAAGACTCAACTGATTATCAAATACAACTGTATTTCACATTCAACTGTTTATCGACGAATTCGTGACCTCAACTATTTAAGGAACACAACTATTTTTGCCCTCGACTATTGTAGACACTGCTATTTTTGAGACCCAACTGATTTTTAAAAACAACTATTTTTCTCACACTCAACTACTTATTGAACACTTATTTTGCACCCTCAACTATTCATTGAACAGAATTTATCGGTTCACTATTTTTGGCCTCAACTATTTTGCCACACAACTGGTCATAAAAAACGACGACTTTTCACAATTAACTATTCATTGAACTCGACTGTTCTGTACCCTCAACTGTTAATTAAACACAACTATTTTTTACCTCGACTACTATGAGCATTTTTATTTTTAACTCTCATCTTATTATAAAAGCAACTATTTTATACACTCAACTATTTATTGATCAGGGCTATTTTGCACCCCCAACTATTGATTGGGCCCAACTAATATTTTCGGACTCAACTATTCGGTCGAACACGACTCTTTTTAGACTCAATAGTCCATTCAAAGACAACTATTCTTCGACCAAACTGTTCATCAAACACGACCATTTTACACCCCCAAATATAAGCGCAACTATTTTTGGACTCAATTACTCGGTGAGCGCGGATATCCTTCAGAACCAACTATCTAATAAATACAACTATTTTTATCCTCAACTATTTATCGAACACGACTTTCTATTTCCATAATCTCTGTCCTCTGGAAGACTAATGGGGCTCGAAAAGCTCGAACGTACCTCCGTCGGGTTTGGACTCTTGTAAGAGGCGCTACAGACCCGCGACTGTTGGCAAAAAAAATATGTGTATCGAGTTTACGTCCGGACTTTCCATAGAAAGAAAACTTTATGGAGTGAATATAACCGGATAAACGCCCGCAGCTTTTTCCCGCCCGGAAAGCCGAATTTCTCGAACCGTCTGGAAAATCCTCGAGAATCGTTCGTGCGCAAATCGTTCCGTTTTTTCCTCCCTTCTGGTTACCACTCACGTACAAACTTCCATCATCATACCTGAATGAGCTTTTTTTATCTTTTCCACTTCAACTGATGCCGTGGTGCGTTCGAAAGCCAGAAAAAAATCATTCGTTGTCAGTTGGATCACTCGCACTACAATACGTTAAAAAAATTTATTTAAGGGGGTGATACGTTTAGGCGAGGAAAAAATTCGCTGATTTTCATGATTTTTTTTTCGAGGAAAGATTTCTTCACCTTTTTTGAGACCGAGGGTATGTTTTATTACTACTTTTGACCGTTGCGTGATATTTTTTTAATTAATTTTTTTTTTAACGCGGACGTATGTCACGGTCTTCTAAAATGCATTTTCAAAACAGGCGTGACGTATAGCTAAAAAACTAATCGACCGATTCAAATGAAATTTGGTTTAAATCCTTCTAACCTTATTGTCTAAAACATGATCCTAAACGTTTTCGAAAAGTGAAAAAAAAACTTTTTTTTTTCTTTTCGAAAGGTAGGTTTTTGTTTCAAAGCGTACCATTTCATCGATTATTAACATTTCTCACTTTTTCTCGGTTCATATTCTGATGTGAGTATTAAGGGGGGATTGTCGTTTTTTTTCGCAAAATTTACCGCTTTTTGGGAATTTTTTTGTGAAGAAAGTATACAACGGAAAACTTGTGAAACTTGGCATATAGTTTTATTGATCTGTTTACTACATACAAAAAAAATTTTAAACAATTTCATCAAAAAATCCGCCTCCCACCCCCCTCGACGCGCGATGGTCCTTTTTTGATGGTGTGCACGATTTCTCAAAAACTATTCAACCGATTGCCTTCAAATTTGGACAGAATGCTCAGCTGACATCCTTTTATCGTTTGATGAAGCAAAAAAGCAATACGTTTAATAGTTTTTTATTTATAACAAAAAATCGATCAATTTTTTTCGAAAAATCGATACTTCAAGTTCAAAACGTCACCAAATCGTCAATTTTTTTTCCCCTTCATCGAACGATAGCTATATGTGTCTAAAGTAAAATGCTTTTTGGGTTTTTGTTGCAGGATGAACGTGAAGGCTGTAATCGTGCACACCATCAAAAAAGGACCACCGCGCGTCGAGGGGGGTGGGAGGCGGATTTTTTGATGAAATTGTTTAAAAAAATTTTTGTATGTAGTAAACAGATCAATAAAACTATATGTCAAGTTTCACAAGTTTTCCGTTGTATATTTTCTTCACAAAAAAATTCCCAAAAAGCGGTAAATTTTGCGAAAAAAAAGACAATCCCCCCTTAATAAAAGAAAAATCATCGTTAGTTCGTTTCAGATTAATCCCGCCGACGCTACGTGCTTCGCTGTCCGACTCCATCCGCCCCAACCCGTTTAGAAGACCGTGACATACCACCATCATTTTTGACAGATCAATAAAAAAAAATACTATTTTTTTTATTGATTTTTTCCTTAGGTACACGCTTTTCGCGCTTGTTACCTATTCTAATAAAAAAATACTATATAACAGCCAAAAGTAATAATAACACATAACCTAACTCTCAAAAATGGTGAAGAAATCTTTACCTTAAAAAAAAAAACATGAAAATCAGTAGTTTTTTCCTCGCCTGAAGGTATCTCCGCCCTAAAGTCTGTCAAAACCGGTGTCGTGATTAAATGCGCATAGACGTGGGAAAAAGTTCCGCAGGGATTCTGGGGACGACAGTGGGCACTCGGTGGAAAATAAAGAAGATGAAGAAGCAAAGTGACAGGCGGGTTATTCGATCGGGCGGAAAATGTGGAAAACGCGGTTTAGGCGAGGGAAGTCTCGTTACGCTCGTGACCACAATCGTACTTCCTGGTTCTTCTGTCGTTTATATCGTTTATATTCGAGTCTCGGTCACGTCCGGGAAACCAGGTGGCTTTTTCGGCTTCCATATATGTACCGTGGTCTTATCCTGAGGGACTTTGTACGTGCTGAATCACATATCTCTCTCTCTCTCTCTCTCTCTCTACGTCTCTCTCCTCATGCATCCAGCGCACTTTTATACTCCGTTTACCGTGCTATACATGAACTATCCAACTAAATAAATCGCCGATAAAAGTAACACGGTGTGGTCACTATGGTACAAACATAACCTCCATGTTTGCACCTTATATTAAAATGAACGTATTCCCTAAAAATGTTAAATACTTGGGTGAGTGACCCAACAACATTTTTAGGAATTAGATTAACCCCTTCGTTGGCCGAGAGAATTTGACAAAAAGTGCCCAAAATGGCAGGAAAATTTTTTTATTCTGAAAATTTGTACTCTGGGGTTTTTAAGGCTGCTGATTACGAATTTGAACTAAAAATTCAGGAATTCGCAATGACGAACAAATATGGCGAATGAAAATAGCAATAATACAGATTTGATTTAGATGAAACTCGGTACTCATAGGTTGTGTAGGTCACTGATTAAGGGTCTGAAAATTTTAAATTTTCAAATTTAAAATTCAGATTCGTAATAAGCGACCTCGAAAATCCAGGAGTACTAATTTTTATCTAAATCGAGTAAAGTTTTTGACTTTTGTCCGCCATATTGGCGCCGCCATTTTGAATTGTCAAATTTTGACTTCAAATTCGGATTCAGTGAGTCCAAAAACATATGAGGCTCCGATTTCAAATCAATATATATACATATATATATATATATATATATATATATATATATATATATATATATATATATATATATATATATATAGGATTAAAGAGTGGACCTCTAGACTGAGAGTCCTAGCTCGTGGCTGGAAAAAGAGGAATTTTTGTGAATTTTTTCTTGCAAAATGTGCGCAGGTTTCTAAATTATTTTCCTTTAACATTAAAGAGTATAGTTTTAATTATCTTCTCCACTTTTTGAATTATAATATATTAATAAATGTGATAGATACAACGGTTTGTGCAGATCGCTGTTTGAAAAACATCCTTCGGGGTGACGACTGCTGCTGGAAAACAGATCATCCGAAATAAAATGATCAAACGTATTTAATGTTTGTAGACATTATCCAATGCGTGGACGAAGGATTTAATAAAATATTCATTTTTGACAAACGGCTGTCTAAAGTGAAAGTATCGATTTTCGGTAACAAAAATTGCTTTATTTTAATTGATAAAAAAACTATGCATCGAAAAAAAAAAGTTTAATCACTGCTTTGTAAAACGTAAAAGGGGCTTGGAGAAATTTTTTTCGCATATTTTACATATCTCTATGTTTCTTGAGGTGAGATCATCAAAGGGAAAGCTTTCTCGTCGATATACGTTCGCTCGGGTTCAATTTATGTTATTTTATTTTAATTACCCTCCAAATCAGCGCTAACGTAATGTACGTTTTGTGTCTGTCGTTGAAATCAAATATTTTCGACAGAATTGGTGTCCCCTGATAGGGAAGTCTGATGCAAACCCATGCCTATATATACACACACACACACACACACACACCCACACCCACACACACACACACACACACACACACACACACACACACACACACACACACACACACACACACACACACACACACACACACACACACACACACACACACACACACACACACACACACACACACACACACACACACACACACACACACACACACACACACACACACACACACACACACACACACACACACACACACACACACACACACACACACACACACACACACACACACACACACACACACACACACACACACACACACACACACACACACACACACACACACACACACACACACACACACACACACACACACACACACACACACACACACACACACACACACACACACACACACACACACACACACACACACACACACATACATACATATAGGTATGCATATGTGTGTGTGTGTGTGTGTACACGTACATACACGAGTAAGCTTCGTGAAACACCGTGGCGAGTCGCGTGAGGATGGATCGAATTTTGTTACGCCGCGTAATACAAGCTGACCATGGTTAAGGGAGGATACATTGTTTATATATATATATATATATATATATATATATATATATATATATATATATATATATATATATATATATATATATATATATATATATATATATATATATATATATATATATATGCATGTATACGCCAGGATTCGACCAAGGATACGTCACTCTCTCAATCACATTTCCTCTCTCTCTCTCTCTGGCCAAACTCTCGTAACATACAGCTATATAGATATACAGCCGATGTAGCCGATCAACTGGGTTTGAAAGAGAAGTAAATTGAATTTTTGCAGCGTCACAGAAAACGGTTTTTTCAAACCACTCCCAAACGAGTTTTGGTAACTCTTTTGTGTTCGTTATCACGGAGTAAAAAAGTGCCCTTAAAATTTGCGGTGCACGTACCGATGTCCCCGGGGATGTTTCGTACAGCAGTACTCGTTGTTCTGCTTTCCGTGATAACTTCTCGGCACGAAATTTTTGTGGTGTTTTGCAGTGAGTAATCATCAATGTGTAATTTAATAAGTAATTATTTCGTTGCACAATTTTCGAGTTTCGTGAATCATTAATTAAAAATATGCATTTTACGTAAATAAAATGAATCAAAATATACAGTAATGAAATTATTGATGCATAATAAAAATTATTTATATGGGATATTCCACGCCATTTCAGCTAGCCCGTGACCCCAATCATTTTTTGTTTTCCTGATTGTTCTTTGTAAAATTGTACCCCATGAAAGGAATATGCGCACCAATTTTTAAATTTTTAACTCTCCTTTTTTAGGAGTTATAATTTTCCAAAAAATGTCAATTTCAGAAGTTTTAGAAACGTTGAAACGCTTATAACTCCTGGACTAATTGAGATATCGACAAATGGGACTATATAATTTTTTCCATTTTGAAACATACTTTCGAAAAAAATTCAATTATCAATGACGACGTTTTTTTTGCTTCTAAAGTGAAAACTATTTTTTTAAAAGGTGATCGACATTATTTTCTTTTTTCAAAAAATTCTCTAAAATAGAGTGACCCATTCTATAATTTTTAAGACTAGTCTCATTGTGGGCCCATTTTTCCTTTTATTTTATTTTGAATTAATAATATTTTTTTAAAACGCTTTTTATCATTTTAATATCCAATAATGATATTAATGATTTTGTTATTTTCAATTCGGCTTCGACAGGCCAGAAGCGGTTTATTTTTCATTCGTACTAAATTTACTAAAAAAAAGAGATTTCGAATTTAAAAAAATTCTCCTTAAGGGCGAGGTAAAGTATTAAAATTTTTTTTTTTCATTCTTTTTTAAATTTTTAAATGAATGCATAACATATCAAGAATATTGTGTTAAAATTTCAAGTCTATCGGAGTAAAATTGACGAAGTTATGAGTATTTGAGCGTCTATTGCTCCATGCCGTTCTCTTCTCTTCTGCGTTTTTCAAACCGTTTTTCTGAGACTTGTCATATTTGAAGTCCGTGTGGACGATAACTCAATCGTCCTGGACCAATCGCTTTGAAATTTTGCACAGTACTTCTTCACATAATTCACCAGGTATTGTCGAGAGCTTTTTTGTTTTTTTTAATAATTACTAATTTTTCAACAACAAATTAGCCGATTTTTTTAGCGAAAATCGGGTTTTTGGCTCCCAAGTGCTACGAAAAATCGAAAAATCGAAAAAAAAAAAAAATCCTCCCGTCACTACCTCGAGAAACATCTCCTTTAACAAATGCATTTTGATTTTTTTGTTTCAAATGATTCTGTTGCGAGTTATGGTGCACACCGCAAACCAACTTTTTTTCGAGGCGCCTCCGGGGTTTAATTTTCACTCGCTCAATTTTGAATATTTTGCAATGCAAATTTAGGAGAATGTTGTTCAAATGTTACTTTATTATATGTAAATTTTTCAATAAACGAACACTATTCGTTACGCCAAAAAAAATCTTAAAACCATGTCTTTTTTTCGCCGAATTAACTTTACCCCGCCGTTAAATTCAGCGGGTCCTTCCTCGAATATATATGAATTGATAGTGTCAGCTTGTAACACTTTGAATTGGGCCCCGTGCCCCATATTTACTTATTCGTGCGAGAGAAACCATTGGTCGCTGAAAATTTGGTCTACCAGACTTCATTGACGTTAATTATATGCCAAAATTCGCGTTTCAAACAGTGACTGGCTCTCGTAAAACATACAATATCCATAGCACTTTGGCTCACGTACGAAGGACTTTGACGTAAACTGATAAGCTTTGCTCGCATGCGTCACCGCAATTCTCTCCCTTGACCCTTTGACCCAAAGCTGCGTCTACTTCTCATTAGACTCATTAATATCCTGTTTGCCTATTGGCAGAAAAGTTTTCGTCATCTTTTATAAAAATTTGCTCAAATTGGATGAGGAATTATTTTCCTTTCGTTTGATGCTCTCGTTTGTGATAATTGTCTCGGCTCGAGTATTATTGAAAAAAGAAGAAGAAAAAAACGTGTATTGCGTGGACACATTGGACAAGCCGCTGATTCGTCAATTACCGATCCATTAGTCGCTGCACGCGGTCGGTAAACGATGATAAAATGGAAGCCGGAAATGTCGGGTGACGAAATTAAAATCGGTAAATCGTTCGATTTCGCGGGACTAAACGCCCGAACGTATTAACGTAATTAATGACGATTATCAAAAGCGACGACTATTCGAGAGTGGCGACAGTCGCGCGTGTGTATGCCGGGTGTCCCATTTTCATTGAACTACCCGAAATAAGCCCAAACTACGCGCATATTTTTCAAACTATTAGCGATATTGAAATACGTTTAAGACAGGAAATACCTTTAGGCGAGAAAACAATTTGCTGATTTTTATGATTTTTTTTTAAAGAAAGATTTCGTTGGCATTTTCTAGACATAGGGTATTTTTTGTTACTACTTTCGGCTGTTACATGGTATTTCAATTTTGTTATTACTCTTCAAAAATGCCGGAGGTATGGTCTTCTAAACTGCATTTTCAAAACTAGCGTGACGTATAGCTAAAAACTAATCGACCGATTCTGATAAAATTTGGTATTAATCTTTCTAACCTTATTGTTAAAGCATAACCCTAAAAGTATTTTTTATAAAAAAAAGTATTTTTTAATTGTAAAATAAAGCCATTTTTTTCGGAAAATTTAATCCTTTTGATTCGAAGCGTACCATTTCATTGATTTTCAACATTTCTCAGTTTTTCTTGGTTCATATTCTGCGTATGAGTGTTAATGAAATAAAAGTCCTTATTGGTTTTTTTGCCAGATTAATCACGCCGACGCTACGTGTCACGCCGTCTGACAACATTCGCTGCAACCCATTTTGAAAACCGTGTCATACCTCCGCCTTTTTTGAAGATTCATTTTAAAAAATACCATGTAACAGCCAAAAGTCGTAATAAAACATAACTTGAATCTAAAAAATAGTGAAGAATGCCTTATGAAAAATTATAAAAATCAGCCATTTTTTCTCACCTAAAGGTATCTCCCCCCCCTTTAGACAAAAGTTTAATTGTTCGAGGGGTCACATTAGCCGGTGTAAGTATTTTTCTGCAAGGAAGCGTAGATGACACGCGAAGGTCAAGTTTATTTTGGAATATGGTATCATTTTTTAAATATAGGTATGCCGATGCAGTACTTTTGTGTAGGGCATAGTGAGTTGCGTCGATTGATGTCAAGATATAAATGACTCCATTTGAGAAAAGGAAGTTGGCCTTTGTATGTCCTCTACGCGGCAATGTAGTTGTGGTTAATAAATAATGGGAGAGAGGGGTGACGATCAATAAATAGTTGACTGTGAAAATAGTTGTTTTCAATAATCGGTTGGGTCTGAAAGTATTTAAAGCCAAGAATAGTAAAACAATAAACTGTGTTCAATATAAGAAGTTGTGTTTAATTCAATGTTAAAGGTACAAAGTAGTTGTGTTTAATCAATAGTTGTGTGTGAAAAATAGTTGTTTTTAACAATCAATTAAATCTAAAAAAGCAGTGTTTATAATGATCAAGGTAAAAAATAGTTGTGTTCCATAGATAGTTGAGTTCACGAAATAGTCGATAGATGTTAAGTTGAGTTTGAAAAATAATTGTATTTTATATTTAGTCGACTCTCAAAAATAAGAAAGTTTATAATAGTTAATGCTAAAAAAAGAGGTGTTTAATAAATAGTTGTGAGTACAAAATAATCCCGTTGAACAAATAGTTGAGGGTGAAAAATGGTTGTTTTTTATAATTAGTTCATTCGAAAAATGCCAGTGTTTATAACAGTTGGGGCTAAAAATGGTTGTATTCAATAACTAGTTGGGGTGACAACATGATCGAGTTCAGTAAATAGTTGGGTGTGAAAAATAGTTGTTTTCCATAAATAGTCGAGTGTGGGAAATATTTGTTTTCGATAAACAGTTGCGTCTCTCAAAGTAGCAGCGTTTCTCATAGTTGAGGCGAAAAATTCTCGTTTTCAATAAATAGTCGACGATACGAAATAGTCGAGTTCAATAAATAGTTGAGTGTGAAAAATGGTTGTTTTGAATAATCATTTGAGTCTCAACGATAATGGTGTTTATCATAGTTGAGGCCAAAAATAGTTGTCTTCCATAAATAGTTGAGATCATAAAACCGTCGATAAATAGTTGAATGTTGAAAATAGTTGTATTTTACAATCAGTTGAGTCTCATAATTAGCAAGCGTTTATGGTAGTTGAGACCAAAAAAACTCGTTTTCAGTGACCAGTTGAGGATACGAAGTAGGCAAGTTCAATAAATAGGTGAGTGTGAAATATAGTTGTATCGAATAAATAGTAAATTAAAGAAACCGTAATTACCGAAGAGTTGAGTCCCAAAAAAGTTGAAACCTATTTTTGTATCGTCAAGGGATTCGAAGATATTCGGGTTGCTTGTTTGAAATAGGACACCCTGTATATTTTGAAGCCCTCGTGCGACTGGGCGAGGTGGTATCGTGAATAATGACACCGCATTCGATGCATTACCATTGATTATCATTTGGGGCTGTTCGATTTCACGCCTGTCTGATTTTGAACTCAATTACTTAATGAACTCCCCTTTTTTTAGAAGCGCCCACTTTACATCTACAGCTATTCACTCACCACTTTTTTTAAAATACGTTCATTATGTAGCTGCAATTATTGTTACAGAAAACTATTTTTGCACTCAACTACTTCGTAAGCACGTACATTTTTTCGACTCAACTATTCACATACCTTCAAATATTTTTCAAACCTTCCGTTTTTTTAAATCTCTTTATAAAATGATTCTCTACCTTCAACTGTTCATTTAATCCAATTTTTTAAATAGTTAATTACCTGAAAAGTTTTCAACAGCAAATTGAATGCATTATTGATCAAAGACGATTTTTTTTAGACCCTCGGCTGTTTATAAAACACGACTATTTTTATTAGACTCAATAATTTATTACACGCGTCCCCTATACAAATAATTATCCAGTAAATTAAAAAATCTCAAGTTAACAATTTGATTTCGACAATTTGACGTCGTAATAATGAAAAAAAATCAGGGATAAAAAGAAACGACGAAAAAGTTAACGAAGCAAACGAAAATGTTTTGCTCGTATTCAATTTTGAACACTGTTTCAGTAAAGATGTGATAACAGGGAAAAACAAATTGGCCCGAGGCTCAGCGTGAAAAAAGAACACAGAATATCGGAATTCAACGAAATATTTAATCCCGCCTCGTTCGTATTAATTGAGGATAACGTTGACTCGATGTAACCCGATTGAATCTGCATCCATCACGGACAAGCCGGGGTAACAGGAAAGATAATTGGATATTGCATTCAGCATCCGGCCCTTCAAAGCGACGGACAAGCGATTCGGATACGAAAACGTCAAACAGCCTAGGATAAAAATAAATAAATAAAAAAAGCCATCATGCGGTGTGCGAGAAAAGTTTCCCGTTTGCGTTGAATTTCGCATTTTCGTATTTGTTCTCGCAATACATTCCAGTTCACGTGCATAGTCGAAAGAATTTTATTCTCTCTATCTCTTTCTCCAGCTACGCGCTGTAGGTCCGCATGAATATTTCACGAAAAAAAAAAAAAAATTGCCCCCGTTGCAGGTGACTGAAGCTTCGGGCATGATTTTGATGCTTTTTTTTATCACACTTTTCATCTCTACATTTCGAGTGGAAAAAAAAGTATTTGCGCGAATAAATATTGTATGGAGGCATTGTTATGGGTACGTATTTCTCCCATTTGCTCTGTGTGTTCGGTTATCTTGTCACCAAATAATGCATCTCGAACGTGAATATTCATAATGTCTCTGCAAACAAATATTTATAGCTGAGATACTTGAAATATAAATATTCAAAAATAATGTATCAAAAGTATAAATATTTATTAACAATAATACTCGAAAATAAAGAATTAAAATGTATCCGCAAAATAAAGAATTAAAATGTATCTGAAAAATAAATAATGAACAAGTATCAGAGAAAAAAAACATTTATAATTCGCTCACGTAAAAACAAAAATGGCAGACATTTATTTAATTCGCTAAAATTGGTAAATATTCTCAAAATAACAATAACACAGGAAAAAACAAAATCTCCACCACCGACGTTTATTCGTCGAAACTCCCTAGGGATTTTCCAGCACGATCATCACGAAGAAAATCGACGACCCAATATCAATTAGACCGACAATGAGTCGAGTGCTCTCGTCCACCGGTGAATCGCTTCGAGGAATTATTGATCCCCAGACCATTTCAGACCTGTCAGCGAGCAATAACGAACGCAACGATCCCCCGATTTTCTTCGAACGTGAGAAATCGTGGGGCACAGCATTAAAAAGGCAGTGACTGTAATAGGGGTTGTCTCGGGTACGACACGCGAGGTGGTCGAAATTGATACGAGCAGACGAAAGGGTTGTAGGGACAAGGGACGGAGAGGCAAAGGGCCATAGCGCGCAAAGGGCAGAAAGGGATGGAATTGTACGCGAGTAGGGCCTTTTGCACTTTTTCAAAAACGACCAGAGGCGTGTGAAGAATGGTAACCGTAGATGAGAAAACTCGAGATACAGAAAGGTATCTCGAAAGATATGAAAGGGTCGAAAGATATGAAAGTTACGAAGACAGTTGCCTCGTGACGGGATGCTTCTCGCTGGCTTGCTTTTAATGACGAGCAATTATGAAAAGCAAGAAGCGTGGAAAAGCGCCCGCCAGAGGAGCAAGGAGGGTAGGGTGAAGAGAATAATGAAACTGAGGACAGGCGAAAGTGAAGAAAAAGCCAGGTAAAAAGCTCGAAAGACACAAGTGGCAAGTGGCGAGAAAAAGCGACTCGGATTGTGCGCATTGAGAGTATAAATGGACGAAAGAGGAAAGAGAGAGAAGTGAGTGAGTGAGAGAGAGAGAGAGAGAGAGAGAGAGAGAAGAGAGAGAGAGAGAGAGAGAACAGTAGAAGTTGTGAAAGGATGAACAAAAACAATTAACATTTTAGACACTATATATTTATAGTATATAATCTTTTTTCATTATTTTGATTTTTTATTGTGATTCTTATTTTCTATATATAATATATATATATATATATATATATATATATATATATATATACCTATTTATTGTATCGTATATATTCTATATATATATCTATATAGAAAATAAGAAACACAATAAAAAATCAAAATAATGAAAAAGATTTATACAGAAGGATGAAAAAAAAACAATTAGACAATGTATTTTAGACAATATATATTTATGTATAAATTTTTATCATTATTTTGATTTTTTATTGTGTTTCTTATTTTCTATATATATATATATATATATAGAAAATAAGAAACACAATGAAAAATAAAAATAATGAAAAAGATTTATACATAAATATATATTGTCTAAAATACATTGTCTAATTGTTTTTTTTTCATTTTTCACAACTTCTACTGTTCTCTCTCTCTCTCTCTCTCTCTCTCTCTCTCTTTCTCTTACTCCCTCTCTTTTCCTCTTTCGTCCATTTATACTCTCAATGCGCACAATCCGAGTCGCTTTTTCTCGCCACTTGTGTCTTTCGAGCTTTTATACCTGGCTTTTTTCTTCACTTTCGCCTGTCCTCAGTTTCATTCTTCTCTTCACCCTACCCTCCACGCTCCTCTGCCTGGCGCTTTAACCAACGCTATATATATATATATATATATATATATATATATTATATATATATATATATAATATAATATATATATATATATATATATATAAAGGTTCGAATAGAATTATATTGAAAATCTCATAGTGACGCAAAGTTGTCAGATTCCTATGCTCCTCATTCATTATTCTCGATTTGACTGAAAAATAACTTGTTTGCTTTCGACCAATTCAGTTCAGCACATTTTAGTTGAATATTTACTGAAAGTTGTACGGAAAAAGTGCGAAATTTGATCAACTTGTTGATTTTTATGATCGACGGAAGAACCCGAAGGCATCACACGTGAGATTGCATTTCCGTTGGAAAATTATTGTGGTTATTGCAAAATAATTAGTCGAGGAGAAAAAAAAGTGAAAATAGAGTTTTCAATTTGACAAGGTTTTGGCTGCCATATCTGTGATGCGTGAATTTGACGTGGCAAGTGTTGATGAATTCCGAATTCTACTCATCCAATGTTTATTTTATGGTTATAAAGATTTATTTACTGGTAGAGAAGAATATTGAAAAGTGAGAATTGAAAAATTGTAATACAAATATAATTTAAATACCACCACTGTGACGGGTTAAAAAATCGATTTTTTGCATTTTCTTAAATTATCGCATATTGAAAAATATGTGGAAAAAAAATCGCGTTCGAATATTGAACAAGTTACAGACGGTTAAGTGAGATCAGGTACGCATACTAAAACCAATCGTTGTACGTGGTCGTTTTTTGTTTGCTTGATATTCAGGATTTTTTACACCCCTGAATGTAAGTCAAAATTACACTTTTTTTTTAATACTGGCCATTTGGTTAATATTATTTTTCGAAAAATGTCTACATACAACGAGACCTACATTCATATAGATTATAAAACATTTTTATTTTTCAGACCAACCATTGTCAAGTTATCGATCCGGTCATTGACCGACATTTCTTATACAGAGGTTCTATTATACCTCAATAATGATATTAATTTTTTCATTTTTTATATAAAAATGTACAGCAAATAAGTTCAATGTATGCTTAATAGCATACCTTTTTTCGAAATCCCAAATGAATAATCTAGAAGACAAAAAAAAAATCGGAAAAACGACCTTTGTCGGGCCTTCACAGTGGTGTCCTCCCTTTAATTTTTACTGATTCAATATCCGTGTTTATCTATGATAAATATACAGGGATATTGAATCAGTTATTCACCTTAAACATTTATTTATTTTTATGCTTTATGTATATATTTGAAGACTCATGTCAATTGTTACTTTCTTAATTGAGAGAACTGTAATTTTTGCTGCTTAACTACTTTTTGCTCCATTCTCGATATATATATATGTGTATATATATATATATATATATATATATATATATATATATATGTATATATATATATGTATATATATATATCTATATATATTCCCCATTCCCCACTTTTCCTATCATTACTCTCACTCTATCAGGTAATTACAATTTTTTAAAGATTTTTCAAAATAATATTGAGCGCGTCATGAATTTTTGAATTTTTTTTTTTTTGAACACCTCGATGGCCGTAATAGAAAAATCTGAAAAAATTCCCAAAAATACAGCGTCAGATATAAAAAATGTTGGTGTAAAATTCAGAATGTCTGGGCTTTGCCTTCAACCCCTAATTAGGGTTTTTGTGAGCCATGATAAAAAAAAATCGAAAATTACAAAATACGTTTTAGAAAGACCGGAGAATTTTTTTTTTAATCTGGTTTTATGCATACCAAATTTTGAGAAAGAGTCTACAGTAAATTGACCTCTGTTTCTTATTTTTTTCATTTTTTTTTGTTCAAAAATCTAACAAACGGGTTGAAGCAAAAGTCCAGACATTATGAATTTTACACCAACATTTTTTATATCTGACACTGTATTTTTGGGAATTTTTTCAGATTTTTCGATTACGGCCATCGAGGTGTTCAAAAAAAAATTCACAAATACACAACGCGCTCAAATTTATTTTGAAAAATCTGAAAGAAATTGAAATTGCTTGATAGAGTGAGAGTAATGATAGGAAAAATCGGGAACCAGATTTGAGGGGTCGAGGGTCAGACCCAGGTCGAATTGGTATGGAATGCCCCATATATATATACAAATAGATATATTTACATCGTGTCGAATATTGATAATTGGCGGTATTTTTTCGTTGTTAAAAAAAAATTCCAGATTACTTTGCAAATTTTTCAAAAGTCATCAAATTTACGCCCGAATTTAAGTCATTAAATTTTTGCAATAAAAGGTAATTCATTCAAACTCCGTCAGAACATTTTTTTATTACTTTTTCGCCATCTGGCAGCGGGTTACGAAATAAAAAACTACGAAAGCTCAACAAAGAGCAAGAGAAAGAGACAGAGAGTTGATTCAAAAAAAAAAAAAAAAAAATGTAATCGTCCGAACCCTTTTTTTCGCCAGTAACCCTGTCCTAATAAATTCCATTTTTATTCCTGCCATTTCATTTTCGTTCATCCCGTTTCCGGGGTCAAGGCTTTCCTCCGCCTCGGGCAAATTTCCATACGAGTAGCGAGAGAGAAAAAAAAGCGAAGCAAAAAGTTTCACAGCCGGACTGAAAAGCAGCACAAAAGCCCTCGAGGCCTGAAAACATCAAGCGGGAGGACTTTTGCTCCATCCCCGTGGCACAGTGACGCGGAGTTGAAAACGGGACGAGGGTTTTCTCGAGCATCTTAATTTATTCGAGAGATAGCGTCGAGGGTGCAGGTATACAAGGAAGTGAAACGATAAGGGCGGCGCGGGTGGCAAATTAAGGGTCGAACGGAACTACGAGTCTCACAACGAAACTGCGCAAATTGTCAAGTTTTTTTTTTTTCTTCGACATCGTTTGGTCATACCGCGGAAGAAGGACGTCAAAAAGGGCCAGAAAACGGAGAATTCGTTCTTCATTGGGAACTGCGGACGAGAGCTTTTTGAGAGGACGACACACAGCCGGAGGATCAAGGTATGTCTTTGAGAATTTATACATGGGCTCGTACAGTATCAAACGAACTTCTTTTCCTTTCGTCCGAACGTAGCAGTGGAAACATCCGGGCTTCGCAAGACTTTCCAAAACTCCGAGCAGCATTTGCCAACCCTCGTGTACGTTGGAGTAAAGCTCTAAAGTTTCGAGGGGTCGCATTCACAGATTAAGCTTTAGATATACATTTACAATGATGAAGAAATCGACTTCTTTTTTTTTCTTCTTTAAGGGTGACTTTGTCCCGGATTGAGCAGCGGGAGATGTTAGCGGCTCAGCATGAGCAGCTAGAAGAAGAGGAGGGATGCCTCTATGGACCAGGCATTGCCGATTAGCGGTAATTATAAACACATTTGTGTCAACACATTACAAAACTTTAAACGCGTTTTTCTCGAAAACACGTTTTTAAAAATGGCTGACATTCTCCTGACCGCTGTAATTAACATATCGACCTGAAATTTGGAGAGCATGCTCAGAAAATATGTCTTCGCGGAATGACGGATCGTTTTTTCGATAGATACATTTTTGCATTTATTATTTATCTTTTTGTGCGAAAAAAAAACGCGAAAATTCGATTTTTTTTAAATTGCCGCCATTTTCCGAAATTTGTACTAAACGAAAAACCCATCCGTCATTCCATGACCAAAGGGTCACAGATTGATAATATGCTTTGAATTTGTGTTTCAGATCAACAAAGAGGGGGCAGTGATGTCAGCCGTTTACCTCCCGCGATTTGAGGACCTGTTTTCGCGGAACTGCAACGGCCGCCATTTTGGTTTAAAAAAAAATTTTAACGTTCTGTATATCATGAATAAAAGCAAGAAAAAACCGCACTCAAAAAGCTTTACTCGTTTCCTTAAAAAAAAAAAAAAAAATGTAAACACCTGAAATATGGCACTCCAAGGACAAAGTCTCCCTTAAGATAGTCTTATCGCCAAGCTTCAATCCATTGGATTTTCATAATTTTTTTTTAGCTTCACTAAATATATTAATAATCGTCTCTGTGAAATTTCAGGGTCGTTTATCGACCTAATTACAGAGACAAGAAATATTAAAATTGCGTATTTTTGTGAAGGAATTCCGAGGCGACATGCAAAAACCCAATTTCCGGTCGCTACAAAAATGTATATAATAGTGGGAATCCGTCAGATTCTTAAAAATAATCAGATTTACATTAATTAGAATTAAAATAATCAGAATAATAATAAAATAAACAGAATAAAAAAACAATCAGAATAATAAAAACATAATTAAAATAATCAGATTTACTTGTAATAATCCAGTGCTTTCAGAAAAAAATACGCTTATTGACCTAATTTTTATGTAATATCAATTTTTAATTTGTACTTTCGGTATTGGATTTATTACCACTTGCTACCATAAAGAGACGTGACAGCAATTTTGTCGACACAAATTTTCCACGCTTTTTACCAGTCGTGGCCCGAATACAATGCTTTATATTTCGCGCACCTGACATTTGTTTGACAGATCGACGTTAAAAAACATGGAGGTTAAACTCGCCTGGTTGAGTAAAAAGAGACGGAGATAGGACCAATATTGCCAAATATCAAACCTAGAAATACTGCCCGAATCGTTGGAATAACTATCTTTTTATTTTTCTAATTAAATGTAAACATTCATTAAACAGCTTACACATGGAAATATGAGTTAATACAATTTTTTTGCATACGTTAAAAACATAAATTGTACAAGTCTCAAGTATGATCAGTGGCATGACTGATGTGAAGCGATATGACTACCTCAAGGGGTATGCATACCATGGAATTTCAAAAAATTTCAACGGGTATAAAATCATGTGCGAATTTAATAATTTTGTTCGTACGAAAAAGTGATTCACTCATCAAATTAATTACACATCATTAATTATATTAGAATACTTAGAGAAGTACATACGGAATTTAAAAAATATTGTTTTATTTAAAAGTATTTGAACTTAAGAGATTGAAGTTCAGTGAAAAATTTCGTTATAACTGCTCATAAACTGCTCATAAAATGAAAAGTTTTCGATCAATCAGAAATTCCGTACGTACTTCTCTGCGAAATGCAATGAGGAACATAACTTTTGAATTTGAAATAAATCGAGTGAAAATTGTTGAAGTTATTTGTCATGCCAATTGGAGAAAAGCTGTTTCGACAAGTTTGGAGTAGTCTGGACATCGAAATTTTGGACATCGAAAAAATAAAATTTTCTAACAGCTTGATATTCATACTAAATAGATGTGTAATTAATTTTATGAGTGAATCACTTTTTCATACGAAAAAAAAATTGTTAAATTCGCACACTGAAAATTTCAAATCGATCCAGTGAATATTCTCGGAAATAAACACATATTTGTAAGGACGTAGGAAATTTCAAAAGTGTTTTTCTCAAAACGGTGTTTTCAAAGTCGGTGAGCACGATTTCTCAAAAACGGCTCAACCGATCGGTCAGCAATTTTAACCCAACCTTGTCAGATATATTCCTCAGGTATTGATCGAAGGAACAAGATTTCCGATAATTATTTATATTTTTTTTCAACGATTTAACGAAAAAAATTTGGTCGAAAATCGAAATTGTTTCTTTCCGGAGCCACCATTTTGTCAAAAATTAAAATTTCGACTATCCCTTCGATCAATACCTGGATTCATCTATCCCCTAAAAGAATCTTTTTGGTTTTTTCATTTTAGATAATCCAAACCGGAGATACTTTGCTCGCCACCGGACACTTTTTTTTTGGGACCTCCAGGAGACTTCCTACAGGAGCAATGTTAATGAATATTTTTGAAAATAAAAAAATGCCAATCTAAAGCTAAAAGATGCCACTACACTGCCCAATACTTTTCGTTTGGCCCAAATGAAATCCTTTTCCAGAAAAAATTCGTAAAAAAACGACTTTTTGGCAACTGTTTGATTGTTATACGGTGTAGGAATCACAGATTGAAGGTACCAAAAAAAAAAATTGTGATTTTATCCAAGCAAGTAGACCATACACCAAGGCACATTCTTACAATT
Source organism: Ophion obscuratus (assembly GCA_964007375.1). Taxonomy (NCBI): domain Eukaryota; kingdom Metazoa; phylum Arthropoda; class Insecta; order Hymenoptera; family Ichneumonidae; genus Ophion; species Ophion obscuratus. The sequence goes on along the minus strand of OZ023316.1, from coordinate 55,857,919 downwards.
AAATTTTTCAAAAAACAATTGGGACGAAATAGTGCATTTCATAGATAGAAATTTCAAATAAAAGATGTTAAATTTTTGGACTAGCTCCGTTAGTAATTAAGACATAAGCGACGAAAATTAATCGCATCACCTCTCACTCATCGTTCCGTCTCTCTAGTAAAAATGTTCCTTGTTCATGTCACCATTACTAATGGAGCTAGCAAAAAAATGAAAGAGCCATTTTTTATCGTCGATTAAAAAAGAAACATCTTTTATTTTAAACTTTTTTTTCTACCAAATGCACTTTTTCGTCACAATCGTCGTTATGACAATTAAATTGTTTATGAGGATGAACAAAAAATTTTAGAACAAAATCAATCTCCTATTCGTATTGCCCGTTCCCGAAACCACAAAAAAAACCACCGAAGATATTGAGCAGACCGAAAAATTTATACGAAAATTGTATACGGAAAGAGTGGATTTAGTACGTTTTCCGTCTCTTGCGTTTATCTCGAGAATAAACTTTGCATGTAGAGTACATCGCAGGTAAAACGCAGAGATGGGCAAAAAGTTATTAAATTAACAACTACCAATTACAATGCACTACCGTTATTAACAATTCAATTACTTTGTAACGGATTAAATAATTAATTACCACAAGTACCTAGTGCAATTTAATTCAAATTCTAGGTAAACTTGAAACGCGTTTTATCTCTAAACTGCATTATCAAAATTGGCGTGCAGGATTACTCAAAAACTATTGAGCCGATTGAGTTGAAACTTGGTAGAAATATTGATAATATTGCTACCTTCTACCGGACGAGAATTGTTTTTGAAAAATTCGAAGAAAAAAACAACTTTTTTTTTATACAAATTTTACAGAAACGTTGTGTAAAATGTTGATTTTCCTTTGTAAATGCGTGCCATTCTCTTAAAGTGGCATTTTCTTCATTTTAATTATTGTGAAATAGAAACTATACATGTGCTGACTGAAAAAAAATGTTGATTTTTTTGCAAATGATTCTGCAAGAAATGCACGCTGATTCGCTACTCCCGCGGCAACCTTGCAACATTCTGCCACAGCTCTGTCATTTTGACGATAAATGAATTTTAAACATTCGTTTTGTATACTCAAATATACAATTAAAGTATACCTAAAGTTTAATAAATATGGAGTAACTATTTGTTAGTTAAAAAATCTGTCTAAATTACTTTTTTTCCCGTCTTAATGTATATCGCCTTAAGGAGAAACATCACTGTGACGGGTAAAAAAAATCAACATGCAAAATTGATATCAAAATCAAAGCACAGCATTTATTTTTAAATTGAGGTATCGAATAAAATAACCTCCAAAAATATTCTTCTTTTTTTGGGAAGCGTCATTTATAAAAATCGAGATTCACGAATACTTTTTTGACCCACTGTCTATATTTCTATAATAAATGTTCAACCATCACGAATAATTAATATTTTGCTACTAAAAAGTGAGTAGGAAATAAATCGAATAAAAATTATCAAGTCAAAGGAAAACTACGTTGAAAAATTAACTTCGTTCGGCTGGAAATTTGATTTTTTTTTTCAATTACTGTCGAAACATTCTCATCCACCCTCGTGAATTTGAAGAATTTCGAACAGCTGCGTTTGCATACATACAACTAAGCCCGTATTTTCGAAATTCTTCAAAATTTTCCAAAAACTCCCGCATCATTTCCATGCACATATGAAAAGAAAAATATGTCGAAATTTTCGGAAAATTTTCGACACTTTCAAAACGTTGTAAGACCCTGCACAATTAATTAAAAAATCGCTTTAATTAATTGCGCGTAGCCAAACTTTTGCTTTCAACTCTTTTGCTCTTCGCCGCACTGAAGCCACGAACAAGTTTCAACCCTTTGATCCGTCATGTGTACCCTGATACGGAAGCGAGAAGTGTTTTTTCCCGCCTTTTTCTTCTTCTCCGCGTTCCACCGAAATTGGCACACCGCGGTTTCAATCAAGACTTCAATCAAGAAATTGGCAAGCTCTCGATTGCAAAAGATTAATATTCCACCGGAAATATGGCGCCTTGCGACGCAAGTGATGGTCCGTGGGTCTTATCAGAGGCTTGTCATTTTCGGACATGGGTCTTGATATTTTTTGGGCTCGGTGCATTCCAATGATCGGGACATCGCCAATAATCGAAGCGGTTACGTTCGTGCCACAGGAGCCATCGCGCACTATCGACGATTGGCTCGGAAATAAGAAAAAGGCGAAGAAAAAAATATATATATATGTATACATACATACATACATACATTTATATATATATATATATATATATATATATATATATATATATATATATATATATAATAAAATATCTCATTTTAGAGATAAGCGAAGAGTGATCCGTGGGGAGAGGTAAAGGAGGACGAAAAGAAATGCATTATCTCGCGTTTCTCGAGAAGACTCTCCTGCTCGGAATGAATTTTCTTTTTTTTTTTTACTTTGCCGCTGTATCGGAAAACTTTCCTCGCCCTTCGTCCTGATCGATCGGCAAACGAATGTATCCGAGATGACGTCGGGACCACCACCGTGACATTTTTAATGCGGTCTCTCGCGGCTGAATTTTCTCGCGCGGTTAACAATTTATCGCCGGAATAAAAACCCTTTCAAACGCCATTTTTTTCTTCTTCACGTACGAGTCTATCGAATCCCACGTGAATAAAAAAAAATATGCAACTGAAAAGGGGGTCCATATTCGCACCTTTTACTTTCATGTGGGAAATTGGTGCGAATATGGAACAGTCGTGTGTTTGTTATTTTTTTTTACGAGGAAGCGAGTTTCGGAAATAAGTTATTATTATAATAATCAATTATATTATTATTCTATTGTTATTAGAAGAATTGATATTAGTTCGTGTATACGGGTTATGCCTAATTGTCCCAGTCGAAAACAGCTCATAACTCCAATGATAAATTTTGGAAAGATTTAGGTATCGGAAAAGGTATCATCTGAAGAACACTCTCTTTTTTTTAGGAAAAATATTTAATTATAATCGTCAAAATAACAGCCTATAAATACGTTAATATGATCGGATGACCTTGACATTTTTAGGGTACATATATCGGTTCTGAAAAAAAATGATTTTTTCACTTTCACAACTAGCCACAGTTCCTCAAATGTGCGCCACTAATGCTTGATCTTCCGATCCGCACGACGCGCTTTTTCCTATACGTGCAGAGAAATTGGTGCGAATATGGACCACCCTCTAAACTATTTGTTTCTATAGATTTGTAGTCGTAAAAACTCAAAATTGAACTACAAAGTAAAACCCCGTATGAACAAAAATAAAATCGTAAACCTAAAATTAGTCAATGAGCTTAACAAAGTGAAATAAGGCGAAAATAACATAAACGAAGATTCGAAAAGAGTAAAATGAATTAAACGAGTGAGAAATAAACTAGTAAATGCCATTTCCTCTGATAAACAAAGGCAAATCCGAGAAGAGAAAAAAGTAACGAAAGAGTAAAGGAGAGGGAGGGAGAGAAGGAGAGAGAGAGAGAGAGAGAGAGAGAGAGAGAGAGAGAGAGAGAGAGAGAGAGAGAGAGAGAGAGAGAGAGAGAGAGAGAGAGAGAGAGAGAGGGGAGGAAAGGGTAAAAAGGAAGGGACGAAAAAAAAAGAAGAACAAATTTCCAAAAGAAAATAGGAGCATCACGTGCACTATAGTGGATGTTGCAGGTACAAAGTAGAGTACTCGATGGATCGAGTCCTCAGCGCATCGATCTCACGACCCTGACACGATTATTGCCGCATTTGAGCCCTCTCGTGGTGATCGTGTACATTTTAACTCGACAACGACGATTATTGATGAGGTACCTGAGAAATGGCTCATCGATACTCCACCGCGCTTCAGTCGCTTTTTCCCATCCAAACTCGGTTACCACCAAACTCTCTTGCTCGATATATATAAATATATATATATTGCTTATCGAGACGATATTTCATGCTCAGCACCATTGTAATTTTAACCATAAAGATCGTGTGACACTCCACAACTCAATGATTATTGTTGTACTTGTTGATATTGGAAACATTTTTATTGCAAAATATATTCACATAACATTTAATTTTGAACAGGGGAATAATAAAAATGTAAATAAACAATAAATATATAATAAATAATAGATAATTAAATAAGTAATTTTTTTTACATTAAATTTATTTTTATTTTTTTTAATTTATTTAATATTTAATTCACCTTCATCTTCAATAGTGACGATAAATGTAAATTCGAAATATAATTTAAGAAATCAATCATGTATCGTAATAATATAAAATAATATGAAATAATACTTTCAAATATATTTTAATGAGAAATTTAATTTTTCGAAGAAAATAATGAACATGGAAGATCGATACGAGCTCACCGAGCTAAAAAATAAACCATATGAAAAGAAAAATGTATAAACAACAAGTAGGCCAAGTGGCGCCAAGTGACCCTTGAACTTTGATGAATTATCGAGTACGAATGGCAAAAGAAAAAAACACGAAAAATTTGTTCCATATTGGATTTATTTATCGTGTATACGGTACACAGGTAGTAAGCGCGTGCGCTATTTAAACATGCTATCAAAACGTAATTCAATTCCTTCGAGGGTAGAAGAGAAATTAAGGTCGCTGTGGTAAATGCTTATTTTTTGTTTGATCAAATATTGTTTTTCTTTCTCTTTTCAGTGAAATATTTAACCCTTAATAGTCACACTGGGTTTTTCCAATAAAACATACATCTTTTTATATGCGTAAGCGTTTAATTCTTTCCTTCTAAATCGCACCTGCGTTGGATGAAATAAATGTACATTTTGAAAAGTTCACAGAAATCGCTATGTCTATTTCAAAGTACATTGTTTCCAGATTATAAAACCATTTTTTTGGTCAATAACTACAAGAGTTGCAGCAATTTTTGTAAAAAAAAACGTAATTTTTCACGTTTTTTGTTGCATAATTTTTTTTTGCATGTTTAACATTTAATTTTTGATTTCTAACCAATGTCCTTGTATTAAACAAGGTTTAAATTATACCTCAATTTTTTTCATATCGCTCAATGCATTATTTAATTATTTATAACAAGTTAAAAACGCCTGGGTCCCATGGACCCAGTGTGACTATAACGTGATTCTAGCTGTGACTACTAAGGGTTAATGTTGAATTCACATACATTTAAGGGAATTTCGAAAGTGATTTTTAACATCAATTTTGATTGAATATTAAAAATAAATTTTTATTAATGAAAAAATGTAGTTGAAATTGTTTTACATCCATTTTAAAAGAATATTATCAAAAACGATTTGTTCATCAATGCTTATGAAACATTGAGGTTGTTTTTTAAATTATTTTAAATAAAATATAATAAAGTCATTTTTATCAACTTTAATAAAGTCTTTGTCAGGCATTTTTTTTCGATAATTCTCATTCAATATTGGTAATGCCTTTTCAAAATAGTTTTAACAAAATTTAACATAAAGAATTACGACTTCGAACTATCGCGAATTCGTTTTTCATATATGCAGATAATAAGAAAGTCACTTTCGTGAATTACGTCTGCGGCGTTCTAGATTCGTTGCATTCGCTTCGACGTTTGACATTAATATGGACAGTTTATCGCAGTTCTCGGCACGTGACCTGCGTAGCATATTGTATTCGTTCAATAGATCCGAATCGTAGAAAACTAGACATTACACGTGCTTGCATATATTACGAGTCGAGATTGAATCGAAAAATTCGTCTCATATCAGCGATATTTCCAGGGTTCGGTTCACCCGTATCGAAACAATTTGTAATGCGGCCACGCAACGTTCCGTGGACTCACCCTCTTACGCGAAATGATATAAAATACGATCGAGAATATTGCATTGTTGGAATTGTAAAAAAAAAAACAGTCGGCAATTCCGATCCTCCGTATTGTTAAATTCAGACGATTTTATCAATACTGAAAATATGAAAATTGAAAGAAAAAATAAAACAATTGGGAAAAATTATATTTCGCTATGATAAAGTTCATATCATATTATAAACTTTATCAGGTCATACGAAACTATTTTGATTAGTTAAGGGTGCAGTTTTTTTTTAATGTGTGGAATTCATTGTTCAAGCTGCTAACAATTTTGACATTGGGACTAACGACATTTAATCGGTCAATAAACAATAATGAAAACCAATGTAGGTAAATAAGTCGTTTGGATCGAAACTTCTTCATGAGATATGTTTGTTGCATTGTATTTTTTTTTTAAATTTCAATATGCATTTACATTTATAATATTAAATAGTCTTTTAAATTCACACACACAGATACATGGGTGTGCGTATTTTATTGAATGCATACTTTATCGTATTTATTTTATTAAATACTATTTAATAAATGTATAAATTTAATATTTAATAAAAGTCAATAAATGTGAATAAAAAATAATTAGGAGAAATAACGCGTCCAAATTGTCACTCGTTTATGAAACTTTTTTATTTTATTCTTTTTATTTAATTTCTTTATTGAATTAAATTCTTACTTCATTATTTTTTCAAATGAAAGTCGATTTGGCTTCGTGTTTTTTAAATGTTTACTAGAATTATTCTAGGGGGGGGGGGGGTGAGTATTTTTTTGTTTCGTGTTTCAAACAAATTGCGCACTACTGATAATTGCACAAAAATGTACATTCTTTTTAACATATTCGCACGACTTCGTTCGAAATTTAACGGAGACTTTGTCCTTGAAATTTAGCGGGAGCAGCTAGAAGAAGAGAAGGGATGCCTCTATGGATCAGGCATCGCCAATTAGCGGTAATTATAAACACATTTGTGTAAACACATTACAAAACTTTAAACGCGTTTTTCTCGAAAACACGAATTTTTAAAAATGGCTGACATTCTCCTGACCGCTGTAATTAACATATCGACATGAAATTTGGAGAGCATACTCAGAAAATATGTCTTCACGGAATGACGGATCGTTTTTTCGATAGATACATTTTTGCATTTATTATTTATGTTTTAATGCGAAAAAAACGCGAAAATTCGATTTTTTTTTAAATTGCCGCCATTTTCCGAAATTTGTACTAAACGAAAAACCCATCCGTCATCCCATGACCAAAGGGTCACAGATTGATAATATGCTTTGAATTTGTGTTTCAGATCAACAAAGAGGGGGCAGTGATGTCAGCCGTTGACCTCCCGCGATTTGAGGACCTGTTTTCGCGGAGCTGCAACGGCCGCCATTTTGGTTGTTTAAAAAAAAAAAGATTTTTTTCTTTTAACGTTCTGTATATCATGAATAAAAGCAAGAAAAAAACCGCACTCAAAAAGCTTTACTCGTTTCCTTTAAAAAAAATAAAATGTAAAGACCTGAAATATGGCACTCCAAGGACAAAGTCTCCCTTAAGGCACGCGTTTACAAAAATAAAATAAAATAAAATAAAACCAAAGAAAACAAAAATAAAATAAAACAACAGCTGAAAATAAAAACCTTCCATCTCGACAGGAGATTTTTTTGCCTATCGCAAATCGTGTACTTACGTAGCAGAGCATACTGAGCGTAACCCAAGGAATCTACGTGCGAATATTTCGTGTATTTGCCCGTGAACGAGTCTCGTGTTTCCATCAGGAAAAAGTTATTTCAGCATGCCGCGCATCAGGGGTGGGCCAGGAAGGACGAAGGGAGGAAGCGGCGTACCCGTGGACCGGAAGTTGCACTGTTTGCACCACGAGTTTACAGTCCGATCCATGCTGTCGGCATGACACGCATCGCGGCTTCGAACACGTTGTTGTTTAATTTTTTTTTTTCACCCTCCACTCTGGCACTCCAAAATTCCCAATAATTCTCCGAATAATTCGCCGCCTCAAATTACTTATCGATAATTCAGCTATACGTTTGCTTCAGCTACAAATTTGTTGCAACGTATCCGAAAGGAGAGTGACGATTTTTGCGCGATATTTAGGCGAGTCGACCGAAGCCTACGACTGGTAGGAGCACCGGAAAGTGAAGTTTCGTTTTTGGGTTTCTTAGCTCGCTTTTAACAGGATATGATTATTTTTTCTTCTCGGTTTTTGTTTATCGGGTAGACACTCACGCGCGTCGTGATTTCGAGTGACGTTGCGTGACAGGAGATACTGTGTACGTGTGGACGGTTGGCCGACTACTGCATGCACGGTGCAAGCAAAGCTGCATATCTACTGCGCGCCGGTCTCGGCCCACTCATCTCTCGGCGCTTTAGCACGAGCGACAGAAAGTTCCCGCCACCGATCCCTCTACCCTCCTGGCTCCTCGTCCCCCGCCGCCCGCCGGCGTTGTGCCTTTTTTTCTATACGTACCGCGAAATTGGTGCGAATATGGACGCCCATTCGAATAACTTATTTATACAGATTTGTAGTCGTAAAATTCAAATCTGACAACAATGTCGAATTTAGATAAAAATTGTGTGGATATTTTTATTGTGTATATCATATTGCTAATATTGATGGAACGGGGGAATTTTATCGAATCAACTTTCAACGTTTTGCGCGAGAAGTTCAAAGAAATACGAAAATAAAAGGGGGGGTCCATATTCGCACCATTTACTTTAATGCATGCGTGTACATGTATGAAAGAAAGTGCATGTATAAGTGTAATTTGGTGAGAATGTGGGCCGGCCTTTTGGTTGTTATTATTTTACAATAAAGTGAGTTTTGGAATAAAATATAATAATTAAATATATTTCGATTTGAACATTATATTATTATTAGAAAAATCAATGCTCATTCGTATGCGTATAAACAAAATGTTCGCCACCGATCCGTGCTTATTCTATCTACGAAACGCGTTTTTTTTTCTACGTGCAGAAATGTTGGTGCGAATATGCGCCACCCTTCAATTTATTTATTCCTACAGATTTGTAATGGGGAAAATGTTAAACTGCCAGACGCAAAATTCAAAGGAATACGTAAATAAGAAGGGGCACCATGTTCACACTATTTACTTTAAAGCATGCCTGTTAACATATTTATAAATGTAAATTGGTAAGAATATGGACCAGCCGTTTGTTTGTCATTGTTTTAATGAAGAGGGGAGTTTTTTCGAACAATTGAAAAAAAATGTAAGAATTAGTTAAATTATTGTCGTGATAATGTTATCATTGTTATATTGTCAAAAAAAAATAATAATATTCATTTCGAAAATGTCGGCCTTCGGTCCTTGCTCCTCCCATCTGCACAACGCATCTTTTCCTCTACGTGCAGAAAAATTGGTACGAATATGGACCACCCATTTTATTTCTCTAGATTTTTCGCTCGAACAATTGAAAGTTAATGAAAATATGCACGTTAAATTATATGTATTTTTATAACTCCACAATTTCTTCGACGAATATTTGCCAGAAAAAATAAAAATAAAACAAGCCGAAGCACGTGACAAGAAAGCCACACTTCCAGTGTTCAAATCAGAGAGTGCTCGTTCCCGTAACAGCATCCTCGCTTACTTTAATCTTACATACGTGTACATGTATCTGTGCACGGAAATACTCTTGCGACATACACTCACTTAGTGGAGGGGGGGGGGGCTGTCTCCCAAATATCCTCTGTCGCTTATGTACTTCCTAACCTCTTAAGCTTCGTCATTCAATTACGTGAGATAACCCGCACCATTCCGCCCATCCTCCTTCCCCTGGAACCCTTACTCGCTTCACCAGCCGCCCTCACCAGCTCCGACCTGTTCTCGATATACTCGCCCGAGGCTCGTTTAAGAAACGTGCAACATTCTCTTTCGATATAGGCCCTCGAAACTTGTCTCTCATCACCATTTGCTCCCTGCATATCGCTTGGCAGATTAGCACATTTCGGTTTCGCATTTAGATACATGCATGTATATAAATATAAATATATATATATATATATATATATACTTAAGGAATACATAATTTAATGGGTGGTCCATATTCACACCACTTTCTTAAAACGTAGAGGGAAGGTACGCTATGCATGCATATACACACACTCATATATATATACATTTATATATATATATATATATATATATATATATATATTCCAAAGAAATAAATAATTTAATGGGTGATCCATATTCGCACCAATTTCTTGGAACGTAGAGAAAATGGCAAGTTATAGGTATGAGGGGAGAGAGGCATCGGTGGCGGCAAGTTTCTCTGTTTATCAATCCGTTGATACACTTTGTATATATATATATACACTTACTGGCGAATATGAGTGTGTGTGTGTGTACATGTATATGTGAATATGTGTGCACATGTATGTATATACGAGGTGAAGCGCCTCGTCGTCGTCAAACCCGATTTCCCAAGAGATCGATATCATGGCTGATCGTCAAAATGTCACGAGACAAAGGTACCCGCCACCGTCCCCAACGGAATTATACATTGTATTTATACCGAGACTTTTACTCCCCTACGCTTCCGCAGCATTGAAGCTTGTAAAGAAATTGTGCCGCGAGATGCCGACGCGCCGATTTTCGTATATCTATTCCACCGATAATGATCTTTTCTCCCTTTGTCTTTCATTTTTAGAACCCGAAATGGTAAATGAAGCGGTGAGAGAAACGATGGAAACTAATGGAAAGGTTGCGGCATTATTGGAGTACAAGGTGTAACACCGTCAGAATGATATTGCGACAGGTTGATAAAAAAAATGAGTGCGATATTTCGTTGGTGAAAAAAATTGAAGTGTTTCAAGCGAATTGGAAATATTCCACTCGATTGAAACGCACGTGTTCCACGCACCCCACTATGTCACACGCAAATCAGACGTGCCCTGCGCTCACACAAGTGTTCCACGCACCCTACTATGCCACACGCGCATCCGAGGTGCCCTGCGCCCACACCAGTGTCCCACACGCCTCACTATTCCACACGCACGTTCGAGGTGCTCTGCGCCCACACCAGTGTTCCATGCACCCCACTATTCCACACCCACATCCGAGATGCCCTGCGCTCACACGAGTATTGCACGCACTCCACTATTCTACACGCGCATCCGAGGTGCCCTGCGTCCACACCAGTGTTCAACGCACCCCACTATTCCACACACACACATCCGAGGTGCCCTGCACTCACATCAGTGTCCCACGCACCCCACTATTCCACACGCACATCCGAGGTGCCCTGCGCCATACGAGTGTCCCACGCACCCCACTATTCCACACGCACATCCGAGGTGCCCTGTACCCACACCAGTGTCCCACGTACCCCCTATTCCACACGCACATGCGAGGTGCCCTGTACTCACACCAGTATCCCACGTACCCCACTATTCCACACGTACATCCGAGGTGCCATGTACTCACGCTAGTGTTCGACGCACCCCACTACTCCACACACACATCCGAGGTGCCCTGCACTCACACCAGTGTCCCACGCACCCCACTATTCCACACGCACATCCGAGGTGCCCTGCGTCCACACCAGTGTTCAATGCACCCCACTATTCCACACACACATCCGAAGTCCCCTGCACTCACACCAGTGTCCCACGTACTCCACTATTCCACACGCACATCCAAGGTGCCCTGCGTCCACACCAGTGTTCAATGCACCCCACTATTCCACACACACATCCGAGGTACCCTGCACTCACACCAGTATCCCACGAACCCTACTATTCCACATGCACATTCAAGGTGCCCTGCGCCTATACCAGTGTCCCACGCACACCAGTGTCCCATGCACCCCACTATTCCACACGCACTTCCGACGTGCCCTGCGCCCACACCAGTGTCCCACACACCCCACTATTCTACACGCACATCCGAGGTGCCCTGCGCTCACACCAGTGTCCCACGCACCCCACTATTCCACTCGTACATCCGAGGTGCCCTGCGAACACACCAGTGTCCCACGCATCCCACTATTCCATACGCACATCCGAGGTGCCCTGTACCTACACCAGTGTCACACGCAATCCACTATTCCACATGCCCATCCTAGGTGCCCTGTACCCACATGAGTTTGCATGCACCGCACAGTTCGATAACATGAACACACTCTCCATACATACCATAAACGCATTATCTACGCATCAATGCATTCTCCATAGAAAATCGAAGTAAAAAATGTAGCGTTAAATCGTCTTCGAAAAACGAAGGCAATACGGGTATGTGAAACGGGAGGGGGGGGGGGGGGTTACCGGGAAGACGCCGACGAACTGCCCAAAACGGAGAGCGCGATAACATATGCAGGTATGGCCTAAATGAATAACTAACATTATAAAATAAATAACATTAAAATTCAATATCTCGAAAACTATTGCGAGGCGCCAAAAATCCCTTTAAGGGTTGTCCTAAAATATTGAAAGGAAGGTCTCTGCAAAATTTCTGCTCGATCGGGGATCTTATCCAAAAAACCAACAATGCTATCGAGAAAATGAATTAAAGCATTAAGGTCTATCAAGAAAATTGTAAAAAAAGTTATAAGTATCAAAAACATTGATAATAAATGAAGGTGAATCGCAAAAATTGGTGAAAATGAACAATTAAAGCCTACCAACAAATTGATGAAAAGGAACATTTGAGGTGACTTGAGGTGAAAAAAGGCTGGGGAGACACAAAAGTCCACCAAGACAAATAACGATGTTATGAAGTATATTCAACATATATTGCAGACCGTCAAGCAAATTAGTCACACCGGCAATTTTTTTTCGTGTATAACGGTGTAAAACATTAGCGGAGCATAACAGAGTCAGGCCCAAGGTTGAAGTTCGCAACAGCGACGAGAAGCTTTGACCAGAGAGCGCGTATGCAAATTTTGACCAAGCCATCAGCACCTACGAGCCTGCTAGAGCCCAACCGCGTGAAATTTGTTATTCAACAACTAATAACGTTCGAGTCTACCTGTACCTGTGTCTATTGCCATGTTTCTATGTCTATGTGTGGGTCGGGGGGGGGGGGGGGTTGTCCGTGTACAATGGTTCTTTTATATGCATGGGAAGACCGACGGCAGTAGAGAGCATTTTCCATCGCCGTTGTTGTCACTACCGTGGTAAAGCTTCCTGGCAAAATCCGCTGCAGTTGATCAAGCAACCATGAGCACTTCGACCTCTCTGCTCAAGCAAACAGCAGAAAAAAAATCCAACGCAACATCGTCACCAGCAACGAAAAATAGTCTGTCCTGTATATTTTTTCGACCTAGAGAAAAATAGCACACGGCTGTGTGTGTGTGTGTGTGTGTGTGTGTGTGTGTGTGTGTGTATTTTTTTCATAAAAGTTGCAATATTACTTTTTTTTACTTTTTTACTTTTTATTGCTTTTATCTCTAATATTCATTCGTATACTTTTCGAGGTTTTTCAATCCCACCGCTTTCACTTCTGTTCGACATATACAATTTAAGGGGGGATATTGCTTTATAACGTAAAGAAGAGCTTCCGGCCGGCGAATGAACTTCACGAGGAAGCTGAGGGACTTCATGGCCTCGGAATTGCAGATTAAACCGTAGGTCATTCAGACACAAAGCTTTTGAGGCTTGAAACTTTAAACGCGTTTTTCTGAAAACCACTTTTTGCGAACCTCGTACAAGATAACGCAAAAACTATCTGACCGATTATTTTGAAATTTCGCAACCATCTAGATAATATAATTATCGTCTATATGAACCTAAAGTTTCTTGAAAATTAATTTTGAAAGACTACTTTTTTATTCACCAATATTATTGTGAAGTTTCAAGAAAAATAGAACATTTTTTCCAACATATACCATTGTCCGAATTTTTTATTTTTAGAATTTTGTTTAGGTTCACGTAGTGCGTGTGGATCTTAGAAATCTAAAACTTTTTGGCCCCGATGTTGCACACCAATGCACCGGATGCTAGGTTGTACGCCGTGGAACAACTCAGGCGGCAACCGTCTCTGAAGCAAGTATCCCACAGCCGCCATTTATAAATATTTAAAAGAACAATTTTTTTTTGGTAAATTAAAAGATGTAATAAAATGTATATCCAATGTTGGTTATGTAGAATAAACAATTTCGACACAGAACGTCTCGAAAATTTGTTATTCGGCTGCCTAAAGGAATCTCCTCCCTCAACTATTTCCAGAAAGGATGAGGATTTTTTTACTACAAATTGAGATAATAAAGCTACATCCATATGCGTGTACACTAGTGGAATTAGTTTTGGACTCTTTTAATAGAAATTAGCTTTTTTTTGTATTTACGCACAAATTGTATATCCTGCTATGTCGAAATGATACTGTCGTGTCTTTGGTTTGATCTATACTGTTTCTACTTGATATTTGCCTTAATAAGCCTATAAAAATATTAAATACAATTGATTATAACGAAAAAATGATCAGTGAATGCGGAATTATTGAAATTTGAAAAGTGTCCAGAGATAATTCCACTATATATATATATATATATATATATATATATATATATATATATATATATAGCGGAGTAAACTCTGGACACTTTTCAAATTTTCAAAAATTCTGCATTCATTTATCATTTTTTCGTTATCATCACTTATATTTAATATTTTTATAGGCTTATTAAGGCAAATATAAATTTGCCTTAACAAATTAAGATAGCCTTAAGAAGCTATCGATATATATCGATATATATATATATATATAAATATATATATATATTCACATCTATTAGGGTTCCCTTGGTGAGCATATAAGGTGTGTCATTGCGAGCAAATAGCTTTGTTAAACGAGAGATATACACTTAGATGGCCGAGGTCGAGGATTTAGAAGCTATGAACATTCCGTCGACCGTAGAAGACCTACACTGTGGGCCTGGTATCGATGATTCCATGTAAGTTGACCAATTTCATGATTTATTCATTTCCAAATGTTCAAACGCGTTTTTCTCAAAACCACGTTTTTATAATCGGTGCCCAAAATTTCTTGAAAACCAATGAACCGATTGCCTTGAGGTTTTTTGTGGTTATTTTATACACCGTTATCTAGTACTTGTCATAGGATTTTTTTTCCGTTAGTTTTTGTTTTATAGGCAAAATAATAACTAATGTTTGGCCCAAAAATCACTCTTTACGTTTAAATGTCCACCATTTTGTCATAAATCGATATTCTCAAAATCGGCTATGATGAGTACTAGATTATAGTATCTAATTTAATAATCTTTTTGGTTTTTTTTTCAGATGATTTTTGAAGAAACGCCAGTGGGTACCGTATACGCAAATTTTTTTACGCCGCTCCCAGGATCATACAATATTCTTGTATATTTTTGATATTTTTAAATAAAGAAAATTAAACATATTTTCGAATGTATATACTTTTAGATAATTAATACCCCAATCCGAAATTTTGAAATAGTTTTGAAAACATTCACAAAAATTAGCTTTTTTCCGGCTCCTAGGTGTATATCTCCCCTTGATGTCGTGCGACAAAAATTGGCCGATATATTGGGGTTTCAAGGCCAATGCTGGGTAAACAATGATACAATGACAATCTAGTATTAAATAATAAATGAAAATTATTTAACCATATTGTCGATTTGCAAGGCAAGTCTCCGTGTTTGTTATTTTTAAGCGAACCCAAACAAACCCAAACAAACCCAAACAAAAATTAGCCGATATATTGGGGTTTCAAGGCCAACGCTGGGTAAACAATGATACAATGACAATCTAGTATTAAATAATAAATGAAAATTATTTAACCATATTGTCGATTTGCAAGGCAAGTCTCCGTGTTTGTTATTTTTAAGCGAAACATCTTTTTTAAGAAAAGTCAAATCCACTTGTCGTCGTGTTCGAATCCGCGCTCGTTCCGGCTCGCAAGTAGTGAAAAATGGCATTGCTGCGCCATTAGTCCAAAGTCCAAGTAGTAAAAAAAGCTACAATAGTGTCATTTGAACAGACTTTGAAAAAGTCCAAAAAATAGTCCCGTTTAAATTACAAGTAGTAAAAAATGGCACAGCGATGCCATTTTCTACTACTTGAACTTTGGACGAGATTATCTCGGCCAATTTTTATCACACGACATTAAAAAAAAGCGTTGTGCTCGCGATGGCACCCCCTGTTACAGAGGGCACCCCGATAATTGTGGATCACCCTGTGTACGCACGTCCCGAGCTTTTTTCATGAACAAAGTTACCAGCATATATGGAAAAACTGACTCGATTCTTTTTGTTTGCACCAAAAAAAAATGCGGTATACACCGTGCATTTTGTGGAGCAGGCTCGCCCTTCGCCAGGTTAAAATGAAAAGCAACGTTTTGATAGCGTGCATCACAGTCTTTTCGCATGAACGATGGAAACGCGAACGCAAGCTTCGCGGCCTGGAAAACGATGAGAGCCAATTGCCAATTTGATCGGCGAATGTATGGCACTGCATACGCGCGAGATGAACGACGTTTTCGCCGAACGTGCGAGAATTCGCGCTTTGCGCAATTAGGAGAAGCTTTTTCCGTGGCTCAGTTTTGTGCTGGAAAAAAATCTCGTTTGCTGGGCACGTCGAGGGGGAGAGGGAGAGCGGTAGAGAGAGAGAGAAAGACAGAGAGACCGAGATTATATTAGATTAAGGGGTCTTCTCACTTTGGACGCTAAAAAAGGATATATTCATGCATTTTTTGATAGGTTTATATTATAGAAATTCATATAAAAGTTGTTACACTTAATAAATACACTTTCAAAATACATTTAAAAAAAAAAAAATGTTCAAGTCACTATTTATACAGGGTGTCCCAGAAGTAACGTACGCCCTTCTAGCATCTGGTTGGAAAAACAATTCTGAGACGAAAAGTCCTTAGTCATTTTTTGATCAGACACATAGACAATTAATTATGGATTAAAATAAATAACCAATCAGGTGCGCGCTATAGCGGAAATGGAGGGTAGAGGGGAGGGATAGGGGAATGCGTTGTAATTGCGTGCGCCTGAAAATGTGTGCGGAGGGAAAATTCCGAAATCATGTGTGTGTGTGTGTGTGTGTGCGCGCGCGTGTGTGTGCGTGCGTGCGTGCGTGCGTGTGTGTGTGTGTGTGTGTGCAAGTGTGCGTGTTCGGAATTTTCTCTCCGCACACATTTTCAGGCGCACGCAATTACAACGCATTCCCCTATCCCTCCCCTCTACGCTCCCTTTCCGCTATAGCGCGCACCTGATTGGCTATTTATTTAAATTCATAACTAATTATCTATGCGTCTGATCAAAAAATGACTCAGGACTTTTGGTCGCAAAATTTTTTTTCCTACCAGGTGCTGGAAGGGCCTACATTACTTCTGGGACACCCTGTAGATGAAAATGGTAGTTAAAAAAATGTCCTGAAAAATTGTAGGTCTGCGCTGTTGATGAAATCTCGGGGATGGATCATCGGAAACAAAAAAATCAAACGGTTTTAGATTCAGTATGTTAATGGCTATAGCGCATATCGTACGATTTTCTTTATATGCAAAAATAACAAAATGGCGGGCAGTAAAAAAACAAAAAAAACGTGTTTTTTTCTCACCGTTTTTGGCAAAAAAATAGTAAATATCAAAATTTAAAAAAATCCTTGATATGCGCTATAGCTATAGCTGTAAAGAATATGTGGTTACAATTTCATAAGGTTCGGTTCACTAGTTTCGAAGTTTTTATCGACAAGCCGTCGAAAAACCTTTCGAGAAAAACGCGTTTAAAGTTTGTTTGGGTTACATAGATACAAAATTGAAAAAAAAAATGTATTCCGAAAATGTATTTATTGAGTGTAACAATTTTTACATCAATATCTATAATATAAAGCTATCAAAAAAATCATGAAAATAGCCTTTTTAGCGTCTAAAGAGATAAGACCCTTTAAGACAGTATTCTAGTCTGGGTGCCCGAAAAAATCGATTTTTTTTCATTATCTTAAAGTTTAGTCTCTTTTTTATACTCTTAAGAGTATGTCCTCCAGAGGAAATTTCGAAATTCCAAATATTGACATGGTTAAAACGATACTACTGATAGAACTGCTCGCAGAGAAGAACGAGCTCAAGAAAATAACCATTTCGAAGTCGAGGAAGGTACACTTTACGAGCCAGGAAAGGCTGATTAGTACAACGTAAGCCATCATACTATTTAGATAAATTCGGTAATAATTTAGGTATACGCGTTTTTCTCGAAACGACTTTTTTCAACCTGGTTGACATCAAATCCCGAGTTCTATTCAACCGATTGACTTCAAATGTGATGTGAATCTTCAGCATATATCTCTCTGTCATCTTTACCTCGCGCATTTCGAAATTATTACTAATACTATTTGGACTAAGTTTCAAATTGAAAAAATAAAACAGAGCGAAACATTAACTTTTTTTCAGACAGTTGCCATTGAAGTTATTTGATGTCTTTGGTACGTGCCATAATGACATTTCAGCTGATTAATAAAATTGGTTTTATTTATTACTCTGATGAATGGGAGCTTCGGAATCATGTCAATCACCGCAACTGCTTTTTCACGGCCATATTTAGAGGCACACAACCTGTTCAGTTATTATCTTTTTTAGCAGATTTTTGTTTTGTTGGTATTGAAAATGCTCTTGAAACTATATAGGTTTGTTGAGGAAAAATTACCTCTCCCCACCCAATTCTAATCTTGTTATTAATTAAAAAATTATATTACCTCAATCTATCAATATTTTTTGAAAATCAATTAAAAACCAATTCATATTTCGTACATGTGTACCTGTTTTTTTATTACCCGAAATGCCTGATTACATTTTCAATGCCATGAAACAGTTGCACTTTGTGTAATATCTGTAGATTTCATTGTAAATTCTTGAAACATTAATAGAAAGACTGGTGCAAAATGGGTGGTAAAAATATTTGTTGGTTCTGTTTCATCAAGCCCGCAAAAACGCCCAAACCTTAGGCCTCTAGACAAGGAGTTGAAATTAGATTATATAAGATTGAATAAGATTAGCTTTAAATTAGATTATTTTGCTTGTGCTCCAGGACAAAGTCCTCTGAGGTTTTCTTTGTTCTCTTATTTACAAGAAACATACCAAAAATGAAAGAAACTCAATCGAAAACACAAGAAACGAAAAACAGAATGTGAATCTATATAATCGTCATCAATATAATATCCGGAGAGAGAGAAAGAGAGAAGAGAGAGAGATTAATTGATTGATTGAATGATTGGTTTATTTATGCCGTGGTTATACCTTCAGGCAAAATCTAACAGGGCATTATAAACATTGTGTACATGATCTCATCGATAATAACTAGGAATGAACGTAACTGTTGAGAACGCATTCGAAGGCAGTTCGAATAGTAAAATAATATTTACGTTAATAATAATAAGTAGTAGTAATGGTAATGAAAATGATAGAGAAAAATAAAAATAAATTATATAAATAAAAATAAAATAACAATAAAAATAACGATAAAAATAACCAATAAAAAAAAGAAAACTAAACATTTAAGATAAAAAAAGAAACTATAGTAGAGATAAATGTGAGTATCATAGTGCTTTACAGAGTGGAATAAAATAGGAGGGGGAGAGAGAGAGAGAGAGAGAGAGAGAGAGAGAGAGAGAGAGAGAGATTGCTTGACGGTTTATTATATGCTGTAGTATAAACCATTAGGCAACAAGTTACGGACAGAAAACAAAATAAAGTATAAAAATAAAAACAATGACAAGAATAAAAATAAAATAAGATAGAAAAGATAACAAGCGCCGAGAAAAAGTTATACAACCCAAAATCATAATTTACATACCATAACACGTGCACAGGAGCATAACTAAATTATAAGCGGAAAAGTGATATAATTCAAATAAAACTAAAAATAAAATAACCTAACGAAAATAATATACAAATAATATGGAAAATAACATAACAAGAAGTGGCATAATGAAAACATAGACATAGGAGGTATATAATTCTAAAAATAAAGAGAGAGAGAGAGAGAGAGAGAGAGAGAGAGAGACCGACAGTCAGGCAGAGACCGAAACCCACATAAATGGATTACATCATGAACTACTACTAATCCAAAACTTTTCCCAATAATTCATGGATTAGAGCATCTCCGTCACGCCACGGGCAGATTATCCGAATGCGAGAAGCTTGCCAACTCCCTAGCCTGAATTCCCAATCCTACTTACGATATACCCATTTACCCCTGGCTCTCGTTCCGGTGCCGCCTACGTGTACATCCGATCAACAACCAAAGCCACGTTCAATCTCTGGACGAGCCTTTGAGATTGCAATGACGAGTATTCCTACCGCCATCATACGTTGCCATTATTTACGAGCGCGATTACCACGGAACGAAACGCACTGGGTGCATCCAAGAAGACGGGTAGCTACGACCTGTTGAGCATCTCTTCGATGACTCCCAGTGCACCAGCTGATTCGTACGACTCGTCAAGAGAATACTGGAAGTCTAGAGATTTTTTTTTGGCCGTTTTCCCAAACGTCCGACTCGGCACTCGCCAACTCAACGAAGTCGTCAGCGGACCGTGCACCATTGTCGTCACGTTCCAATTAACTAGAGGCCGAAAAAATAGGCTTTTTGGGTTTTTTTTTTTCAGAAAAACTACAAAATAAATCGAGATTGCAAAAAACGGCGTTTACCATACATATCAGTGATTGTATACAATAATTTTTTTGAAGCGATTAATTTCAAAATGGCGGCTGTGCAGCGTTTAATTCAAAACTGATTTTTTTAAGTTGGCCGCAAACATAACTCAGACAATTTTCGACTGATTCACTTGAAATGTTGAATACATCTTTAAAAATATATCGTCAATGGAAGTATGTAGGATTTTTTTTATATTGCATAGTTCATTTGCTATTAACAATCAACTGACGATTTTTTAGGCAAATTTTTGGAAAGTGAAAAATTTCGTTTCCATTTATTATGTACACGGAGAGAATTAAAAAGTAATTTTTGTCGTGAATTTCACGGTAAAAATTACCGTGATATATTTCAATGTAGTGACAAGTGGGAAAAACATAATAATTCGTATGCAACAAGTTTTTTTTAACTCGCGTTACAGAAAATTTCAAGTACGTAGCTAAAATTTTACCTACCGTCGGTTAAAAATTACCAGTCGCACCGTACGATATTTTTACGGTACTGCACAGTAAAATTTACCTGCGTCAACCTCAGCAGAAAAAATTCCTATAAGGCTGGTAAAATAACTCCCCCCCCATTGTGACCGATTCTTTCCTTTACCATTTTTGTTTACCTTTTTTTTCTCCGCCTTTCTCCCTGTCCCCCCCCCCCTTGCGGCCCACCCGACTTCTCCCACTGTCATATTTCGCCGCGAAATGCCGAAGAAAAACATTTCACGACGACGAACGTACGCCACTGGGTTTCGAACCCGGGACCTCGCGGTCCGCAGTTTCAGAGAGGCGAGCACGCTAACCACTCGACCATCGCACCAACTCATTAATGAAATGTATTTTTTCTTCAAAGACTGGTGCGATAATAATCATAATAAAAACCAACCTGTTTGTTTTTTGTTGGGAATTTTTTTTTCTTTCATATAAATTGGTATACTCAACAAACGGATAAAGAGAGAAATTTAATTACTAGAATTTATTTTTCATTTAATACTACCATTTTTTTTACAATACATTTCGTACCATCGTAAGCTCGAGTGAAGTGACTAATTTGCACACATATTATTTTGTCATAATTTAAAATCGTGAAATCGTATTCACTCTTAAAAATTTCATAAGCCGTTGATGTACGTAGTTTAGACGAATTTTTTTGGGAACTCCCATCGCGCTATATAAGGAATAGATAGACCACTGAAACGAGACCGCGCACCCCTACTTAGCCCCACCACCATACCATTCTGAAGTGAAAGGTATGAGGGGAATTTTTACCATGCAGTGTCTCAAAATTTCCGTACCGTACCGCACGATAATTTTAACCAAGCGCGCACGATAATTTTTACCGAGAGCACAATACATTTTCCTATAACATTCATCAAATTTTATAATAAATCTTAAAATAACTGTTATAAAGACGATACTTTTTTATAGACATTTTTAAAAGGCATAAAATAATAAAATGCACAGTAAAATTTCGCTGATATTATATATTTTTTAAATTTAAGTTTTGCGTATTTTGTTACGCATCAAAATTTACTAGAAAATCTGGTAAAATTTTCTATCTGAAGAAGAAATTTTATTTTATTTTCGTGAAAATCTGTGTTCTACCCAACAATAATAAGCGAAGTTTCAGGGTTGTCATCTGGTTACCGTTACTGCACGGTAATTTTTAACCTTTAATTCTCTCCGTGTAGTTTTTCAGAAAAAAAGTCCCCAAAAAGCCTATTTTTTAGGCCTCTAGAGTAGCCCTTGAAGTGCGTTTTTCTCGGAACGACTTTTTTCACCTGGCGTTGGTGATTTCGGAAAATGGCTTAACCAATTGGGCTAAAAAATTGCTGCGTATTCAGCATACGTATGGCTATCGCCCGAACTAGAATAATTAAAAAATATGAATTTTAACTTATACTTTCGCTCGAATCATGACGGAAAAAAACGTGTGGTTATCGTACATTTTTGCAAAAACGACGCCATTTTGTTATGTTGCAATATAAAATAATAATTCTAGTTCGGGCGATAGCGACACTCATGTAGATTAAGAATCTCTTTGAATTTTTCGTTTCCGATTACCTGGTGAGCGTAAATCATCAACGCCACCAACAACTTACAATCATGTGAAGTCATGAAAAAAGGGATGATTTTTCATGAATTCACATGATTGTAAGTTGTTAAATAAATATACATTTGCATGCAACAAAATTTTTTTTTTCTATTCTGTAAGAATGTACATTTAAGCGGAATAAAAGTTTATGCCGAAACATGCTACAGTTAAAAAAAAAGTTTTAAACATCGCTTACTTTTTAGCCGTCACAGGAGAATAGCCTCTTAAGGAGGGAGATACGTTTACGATCTTCATTTTTTTTAAATTTTTTTTTTAAGGAAAGGTTTCATCATCATTTTTGAGAGGGAGGGTATGTATTATTACTATTTTTGGCTGTTACAAGGTATTTTTTAATTTAATTTATCCCTAAAGCTGGCGGAGATGTGGCACGGTCTTCTAAACTGCATTTTGAAAACTGACGTGGCGTATAGTTGAAAAACTAATCGACCAATTCTGATGAAATATGGTAGAAAAGTTCCTAATCTGATTGTCTAAATTGTGACCCTAAAGGTTTTTGAAAATAAAAGTTAAGTATTTTTTATTGAAAGATACAGCTATTTTTTCCGGAAAATTTAATCTTTTTGTTTCAAAGCGTACTATTTCATCGATTTTCAACATTTCTCACTTTTTCTTGGTTCATATTCTGCGTATGAGTGTTAATGAAAGAAAAATTTTCACCGGTTCTTTTACAGATTAATCCCGCCAACGCTACGTGTCACGTCGTGTGAAAATATCGGTCGCAACCCGTACAGAAGACCGTGCCATACCTCCTCTATTTTTAAAGATTAATTAAGAAGATAAAAATACCATGTAACAGCTAGAAGAAGTAATATAACATACCCTAATTGTCGAAAATGATGAAGAAATCTTTGCTCTTAAAACAATTATGAGTCAGCAATTTTTGTTTGCTCAAAGGCAAGAAAAAATTAGCCACCTTAAGATTTTCCCCATCAGCGACGATGACCACCCTCGAGGTCGTGGCAGACATTTTCCTTTGAGAAAAATTTTCCTCCTTCAGCTCATCCCACTCTCGTTTAAACAATTGGTCGCCGAAGAGTTTCCTTTTTCGACTCAACATCACGATCGCTTGATTATACTTCCGGTTACAATTCTTCTACGCTTTGGTACCCGGAAGGAGCACGGGAAAAGAATGGATCGACGGCGCAACGACAGGATTGGAGAATCGTTTCGACGCAATTTCCACTAACTTGCGGAATCGTGTACAGGTACTTGGTCGCTCTTTATCTCACGCCTCGATGAACTTTGATGACGGGACAAAAAGCTCACAACCTTGATTTATCGATTGAAATTTTGGCATATCTCTCGCTCTCTCTCTCTTTCTCTCTCTCTCGGCTATCGGACTGATGTTGGCAGCGTTTACAAACCCTTCACCCTTTCAAGCATAAGGGTCTTACTTTTCTTCATTGAATGATCCAGACACCCACGCATATATATACACATATATATATTAGGGTGGCACAAATTTCAGCTCTATTTTTTTGCATATTCTCACAATCCAATTATCCACTTTAAAGAAAAAAAAAATTGGTCGCGAAAGCTGTAACCCGTGCAGAAATTTTGGCAGGGTTACAGCTGGATTCTGACTTGTCTCCCGGGCTCCCAGTCGGGATCTAGTCCGATATCGGATCAGATTCGAAGACTAAATGTAAGATCTGTAAACTGGATTCCATTAAGGATCCAGAACCGGCTCCTTTAATGACTCTAAATAGATTCCCCATGGAATCATTGAGGCATCTGGGAAGGATCACGGGTGAATACAGGCTGAAATAAAATGTCAAAAATGGAATTATGACATGTTAAATTTATTATAAAAATAAATAACATTTATAAAGTTTTGGTGCATTAAACTATCAGTAAAAAAAAATTTGTCCAAAGATTCAAATGGCAGATCGCGCACATCGCGAGATTTTGATGTGAATTAAAAAAAATTCACATCAAAATCTGTGAATGCAAATGTATTGACAAGAAATTATAAATACAAAAAAAATCACACAATTAGTTGTGAATTTTTTCGTATTTAAGACAAATTAAAATCAAATTCAAAATGATTAGATTAAAGTTTGCGCCAAAAGTGAGTTCGTACGTATTTTGAGAGAAAACATTGCCACGAGGCAAAGAAATTTTTGCACATAACTTTTTGTGCGAACATTTCTTTGCCTCAATACAATGTTTTCGCTCAAAATACGTTTACACTTGTGGTGTAAATTTTAATATAACTGTCGTGAATTCGATTTTTATTTTCTTCAACTTGAGGAAATTCACAACTTATTTGGTGATTTTTTTCATATTTATAATGTAATATTTGAAACTCACAACTTTTTTGCAAAAATTTCTTTGCCTCGACGAAATGTTTTCTCTCGAAATACGTAAGAACTCACAGTTGGTGTAAATTTTAATCTAATCATTGTGAATTTGATTTTAATTTGTCTCAAATACATGTTTATACCCACCGACATGTCGGTGGGTATAAACAGAGACTTATTCCCCAAAACCGGTATCCCGGTTAGAATCCAACTTGCATCAGTATCGGCATATGTACGACGACGATGGCATCATTTTGAAAATTTTGGCGTCACGTGTATTTTCTGTATTACTATGTAATTCCTATCTATAGATAGGAATTTTATAGATAGGAATCTATAGACAGAAATTCCTATCTATAGATAGGAATTCCATAGTAATACAGAAAATACACGTGGTGCCAAAATTTTCAAAATGATGCCATCGTCGTCGTACATATGCCGATACTGATGCAAGTTGGATTCTAACCGGGATACCGGTTTTGGGGAATCCATGACAAATCCTGATCGGGATTTGATCGGACGTAGGGTATCCCGGTCAAAGTTTCTGCATGGGAAGCGGTCAAAAAATATTTAGAGGCCTCTCAAAAATTCAAATTTTCATTTGAAAAATCTTTTTTTTTTCGTTCACTTCTCATCCATGAATTTTACGCTCTATAATTTTAAAATTGAGCTCGCGAAGGCTCGGCCAATTCATATTTAGTGGTAGCTGAAGAGCTTCGAAATTTCCAAGTGTCGCGAATTTTTTTCTCTTCTCACGTATAAATTTGCCGCTTTGTAAAATTTTCAAAACAATCAATCCTTTTTTAATTTACAAAAGGATTATTCAAATTTACCTCACACCTTTAACCCGATAAAACGGGGGACCTATAATTTTGATTACGGACAAGAGCTTTAAAGAATTATTTTATGAGAACGAAGATTATAATTCTTGGGTTAGCGGTGTGAGGTAATTTTGAATGGTGTATATCATTTCGCCAAAGTGTAAATCACTTTTTTTTCATAGTGTTAAACATGTCAAATTTCGTGCCAAAAAGAGAGTGTTTGGGGGGAATTTTACTGCATTACTTTATTTAAAAAAGATCTGCAGTTAAAGCACACAGAATTCTTGTTGAGACTTACGGCGACCATGCTGTGTCAGAAACAACATGCAGAGATTGGTTTAGACGCTTCAAGAATAATG
Organism: Ophion obscuratus; assembly: GCA_964007375.1. Taxonomy (NCBI): domain Eukaryota; kingdom Metazoa; phylum Arthropoda; class Insecta; order Hymenoptera; family Ichneumonidae; genus Ophion; species Ophion obscuratus. The sequence continues at coordinate 55,831,825 of OZ023316.1, read as the reverse complement.
ACTTTGATGTGTTGAATTGGAGGCATTACTTAATAAAGACTCATATCAGCCGCTAGCTGAACTTAGAAATCATTAGGAGTTTATCAGACAACAGTTTCGAAACGTTTAAAAGCATGAGGAATGATTGTTTTGAATGAAGTATTAATTTTCACAAAAAAAAACAGCAAGAACTTATTCAACATCCCAATATATATATCTATATTGTAACGGGTCTTAATTCGTTACAAATAAATTTATAGGTTCGGGACTCGAACAGGGAAGAAATTAATATAAACTCAGGTGTTTTGGGTATTTTTTAACAAAAAAATAAGATTTATTCAGTTTTTTATGGCTCGATATAATCTAAAAATAACGCTATGTATGAGTGTAGTGTGTTGTTTGTGTTGTTTTTGTATTTTTACCCAATGTCTTTCTCGGTCGGTAAATGTTCACTTCGCGTAATTACTCGGATGGTAAACCCTTCCGGGCGCGACCCGCATTGATTATCATGGGCCGATAAATTTTCCCCCTCTCTTACTCGCCCTATCGATCGCGGCGCGGTGAATCGTGACGCGCTGGCTCGCTCAATGTTTACGTTGTATCGGTGGAGGTGTGCGTATGTTTGTTGTGTTTTTGCCTGAGTATCGTGACGCTCGCAGATTTAAAAAAACCTCTTCGCCCTTTATGCTCTCCTAATATAATTTTTCTACTTAGTTTGCGATCACTGATTTCAGCGCTTTATTTATCGACCTTCCGTATCTCTCTTTTTATTTTTATTTGATTTTCCAAAATTTTCTCACTTAAGACTAAAAAAAAAGGTTATTCCAATTCTTCTTCGTTTTTTGTTCCTTAACGTTCCGTGTTCTAGACGTTTGCGATCCGCGAGGGATGTACTTGGTCCACCAGTACTTGTTATCTTCCAACAAAAAATGACGAGAGCTTTCTAAAGCCTTTTAGGCGCGACTCCGTTTTTTCCTTGTTTCCCAACGTTCCGTGTTCCCAGCGTTTCCTTCCACTAGCGAGGTACTTTGCCAAGCAGTACTTGTCGATTCACGAGTGACTCAAAGAGTGCTTTTCCTCCAAAATTCTCGTCCTTTTATACGCATATTTTACCGCCTTTTCGTTTTCCCTTCTCTTCTGTTTTCCCTTAATTTAATTAGTTGGTTTTATCCAGTTTCTGCCGGTTTTTCCCCTTAATTCGATTAGTGTAACGCTTCCACATCTTTTTTTGCTGTTGTGCTGTGTGGCCGTTACCTTTCCTATGTTGCTATCCGCCATTAATTTAATTATCGTGTTTCTATTGGTCTGGGTCCGAGCTGTTTACCTTGTTTTTATGTCGGTCTGTCTCTTGCTTACCCCTTCCCTCTCCTGAAATCGGTTACCTTTTTGAATATTTAGGGCGATAGTTTCTTAGTTGGTTTATGAGACGGTCTTTTCCGTCTCAATACACACACACACACACACACACACACACACACACACACACACACACACACACACACACACACACACACACACACACACACACACACACACACACACACACACACACACACACACACACACACACACACACACACACCACCCTAATATATATATATTAGTTCTTAATTTGGTGATGTTGTAAATTATTTTGTGATGTAAATTCTTTGATATTGTTCCTCAAAAGTAATCGACATATATAGAAACAAAATTGGCCGCAAGCGGAAGTTTGTCCAGTAATTCTAATCCACCCCACCGAGCTGTCGAATTTTTACATGAAAAAAAAAAATGATTTTTTTCCCGCACGTTTTTGCAATAGATTGTAGCGTGCATGTAACTTTTTGATTTTTCAAACGCATTTTGGAAAAGTTTGTACCGGTATGCCGGCTTTATCCCAAAACACAAACACGTCTGTGGCAATTATTGTGGTTAAAGTACTTTCTTAAAAAAAGTACTTTCAACACCTGCTATTTTGAAGGCAATTTGCTTCCAATTATTCATGGAACGTCATCGTGATTTTCCAAACTTAAGTCGTCGAGCGCATGTGTCCAGCGCTGAATCGAGACATGTGCCTCACGTGGCAACAGTAGACATACATTTATTTCGAGGTTAACTAGGATTGCGGCAAGCATGGGAAGCAACTCGTCCGACGAAAGGATACTTGTCGGTAAGGCAGGACGGCTTTAGTTTATCATAATTTATGATAAAATTAATAAAATTGAAAATTTAAATATTGTTTACATATTGTTATTGAGTGCGCTATGTATCTCTTCATATTTCTAATTGCATACGAAAAATAAATTGCAGTTTTTCGACGTCAAACTCCTGTTTTGACCATAATGATCGATTTTTGAAATAAATGATGACAGTTTTTTTTTGCTTATTACGTGATAAATATTAAATCCACGAAAATTTTACAAGTTACCTTTTTTGTAGAGCATTAAATTTCCTACAAAAATACGTTCTGAAATTTTTTTATCATGTATAGTTTTAAAACAATAAACAATTTTCTTAACAAAATTTTATATGCATGCATTTTCTCATATGGGTGTGTTAGCATTAATGGACAAATTTTCGCTTGCGGCCAATTTTTTTTCTTTATGTGTTGATTACTTTTGAGGAACAATACCAAAGAATTTCCAACATCACCAAATTAAGAACCACCCTAATATATATATATATATATATATATATATGCGTATGTGTGTGTGTGTGGTGGAGATGCAGCGTGTAAAAAATATTGGTACGAACGATAACTTGACGTGTCTGTGTGTATGATACTCATATGGAGATATCGAGGAGCTATGAATGCATAAAACATTTCTATATTAACATGTATACTAATAAAATGTGATAATGCAATCATATATTTAAAATATTGATCAAAATATAAATAAATATAAATACGACAATTCTATATGGAAAAATGTATCGATAAGAAATCTAGTTAACAGGATACACCTATAATAGGTCGTGGGCGGAAAAAATATGAATATTCGTGATTCTTTTACGGGAAAACATTCACAAATTTTCAAACTGTTTTTTTTTCATTAAAGATAATAGTTTTAAGTATCTCATACAATTTTTGTGTTAAAAATTATTCATAAATGTGGTAGATGCGATGGTTCGTGCAGACAGCTGTTTGAAAAACGTCCTCTCGCGGCGACCACTGCTGCTCGGAAACAAATCATCCAAAATAACCAAATGAAACGCCTTTGGTTTTGCAGTCCAAAGTGAAAATATCGATTTTCGGTGCCAAAAAAGGCTCTATTTTCGTTGATGAAAAAAAACTACCTATCGAAAAGAAGAAACCGTCGTTCAAGCACTGCTTTTTGATGTGTGAAAAGAGCTCGTAAAATTCAAAGTTGATCGGTGGAGTGATTTTTTACAGATCGTGGTCACCGATCTTGAAAAAGTCATTTTTTGAAAAATGCGTTTAAAGTTCACCCGTTCGCGGTTTGCCGGTTAGCAGAATCTACCTATAAACACCCACAACTCCAGCAATTTCGAACGGATCGACTTGAAATTTTCAGAGGATATTTTTGAAATCTTACATTTTGAGAATCCGTCGAAAAACAAAAATCGATGTTTTCAAAAATCTTAACCAAGTGCAAGCCCTTAAAATGGATATTACGTATTCATAGATGCTCATTAATCCACATACTACGTAATATTTGATAATATTGTATATCAATATTTATTCAATTTAATCATTGTAATGACAGTTAATGTACAATATTTTATGACATGTGGAAAAGATACATAGTATAAAGGACTAATTTTTAACGCATAATTATTATTGCTTATACATTGTTGGAGTTTCCTTAAAATACATTTTCCTGCGCCAACTATTGATAACGAAGATCAATATTTTGTACTAAAACTATAAAGATTATGTTATTATTTGCAATAATGTACTATATTGATATTTATAATAATATATTATATTATTATTCATAATAATATATCATGTTATTATTTGCAATAGTATACTATATTGTTATTTATAATAATATATTAAATTATTATGTATACTAATATATTATATCACCATTCACAACAATATAACGTAGATAAAAGAAATCTTCGATACGTCTCGCGCTGGTTAGTATCGAGACGTCGGTAAGAACGTTGACTGACTAATAATCGCGTCGACAAGCACGGCGTCATCTCTACGTCGCCGTCGTACAGACTTGGGTTTCTCCTTAATGATTTTATGACCCTACGGTACACTGCTCAAGCCCTACCAGGGAATACGAAGGTACGAGGCTGCAAACTTCGTTACTAGTGACATCGATTTAACAAGACCAAGAGACTAGATGGTCCAGGGGCTCTACCTTCGGCTCTACTTACCGGCTGATGGCGCAATAAAACCCATTGGGTAAAACTTTGATTCCAGGCGGCGCTCGCAACCAGCCATGCAGTTTTATCTCGTACCGGAATTGAAGAGAAACTATATAGCGTGTGTGTGTGTGTGTGTATATATATATATATATTAGGGTGATTCGTTTCAGGGTAACTTTTTTTTTCTGACCCATCGTGCCCGAAAACCTTTAGTTGGTACCCAAAAACGAAGTTTCGTGAAAGGAGGGTGTTGTCAAAAAAAATTTAGAGGTTGCGAATCAAAATTGAAGGTTTCCCATTTGATCAACATTGAAAAAAATGTTTTTCTCATTATTAGTGTTACCACTCCGCGAATTTTGATATCGCGATATTTTCCAAGTGGGTTCTCATAGAAAATATGATACTTTACAATAAAGTTCGTTGAGCCATGTCCGTAAATTCAACCGTTTCAGCGGTATCATTATTTCAAGTGAATATTGTATGAAAATATCTATTCAAACCGCTGTAACGCCTAAGCTTTTAGATATATCGAAAAAAATTCAGACGAGAACGTTGTAGAGAAAGTAATTTTCTACAAAAAAGTCTTATAAGCCGAGCCCGAAAATTCAACTCTTTCTCAGCTATAGGTGGATGAAGTAAAATAAATAGATTTTTTTTGTTTAAAAAAATCCATTTATTTTACTTCTGATGTGTATATATATATATATATATATATATATATATATATATATATATATATATATATATATATATATATATATTTAACACAAGAGGCCCCTTCTCGTTTCCTTACAACTATAATAATTGTGTTAAAGAAAACGTAAATGACAAATTCGTAAGATGAAATAAACAGCAGATTTTAGTTTAGTCCTAATGAAGTGATGACAAGGTCGACAATGAAATTTGAAAACTATTTTCATATTTCTCGAGATATGGAGAAATATATTGTTATGTATTATTTACACATCAATGTAGAAATATAAAAAAATATAAATATAGAACTGTAGAAATAGGGAAAATGTATTTCTGTATTTCCATAACTTTATATTGTTGTATTTCTATGTTGCAATATTTCAGTATTTCCATATTTTTTATTATTTATATCCGATCATATCTATATCCGGTATGTGATTATATTTTAATTTTCCCATATTTTGATATTTTACTTATATATCGATATTGGAACATGAAAATATAAAAAATAGAATTATAAAAATAGAGGTACATATTATTCTATTTGTCTACTTCCATATTCCATATTTTTATGTTACATTCCTATACAATAGAATATAAATACGAAATATAGAATTGGAGGAATAGATTTCTCGATGTCGATAATTTCTATAATCCATATTTAAATATTCAAATTTTTATATTTAAATATTGGATTTCTTGAAAATTCGAATTCGAATTCCTCAAGAACGAATTTGGAGTCTAAGGAATTCTTAAGGAATTCGACTATCTTAAGAATCAGCAGTTCTTTAGAGCCTAGCGATTAAATTTATATGCTCAATTTCTTTATTTGAATATTTAAATAGAGAAACATATTTCGCCATTTCTATAATTCTATATATCTTCGTTCATTCCATACTTTAATTTTTCTTCGTGTCTATATTCCTCTATTTCTCCAATTCTATATTTTTATACGTTCTTTATATATCAATATAAAAATATTAGAACATCAAAATCTAGAATAACGTTTTGTATTTTTCCACATTGTTATAATTCTATATTCCAATTTTTTTCTCTACATTTCCACATTTTTTAATTCCCCCATTTTTATATTTTTCCACTCATATGTTTCTACACCCCCAAATATATATAATTTTCTAAACAGTCCCATAGTCACATTGGAACGTTCACAAAACGGTGTCACGACGCTCGTCCTTCGGATCAAAAGGAGACGTCACTTGAACATCCGTCACCAAAGACTCGCGATTACGCCGAGGTCCTCAGGAATGACTAATCAGTTGCACTATTGCTACCCGGAGCCGACCGAGGATGCTGGGAAACGTTTGCGGTATCATTTCCTAATTTGCATCCAAGTTGCGACGAAGGGCCAAGGGCTCGTAAATCTGGCGAGTACTGACGTTTCGCAATCTCGTGAGTTCTCTCGTCTCCTCTCATCGAAGTGATACACAAAAGGATCTCCGCGACAAAAGCTCCGGCGCGACACGACGCGTACAGTGCAAACGTTCCCTGCGCCCTTCGCCCTTCGCCCTTCGCCCTTCGCCGAGTCTCACGGAAACGGCAGTTAGGTGTCTTTAATTTACTTGTCGATGCAACAAAGCCGAGGTTCCTTCACTTGGATCGTTTCATCTCTCTGTTGGAAGGGCACTTGATCCTACTCCGTTCCGAGGCTATACGAGTTTATTCGGGGACTGAACCAACACTGCGATGCTGCTAGACAGTTCATTTTCTCGGACCTCTGTTACCCTTTGCGTTAGGTCGACGCGAACTACTCGGCAAATTGTAAGGCTCCTTTCCCTAGACTCGACTAGACTATTTTATTCATTAAGGGGCTAAACCAGTGTGACACTTTAAAAAAATCGATTTTTTTTGTTGACTTTTTCGACAGTTTATACTTTCAAGAACATCACTATCATTTATACCAATATCATTTTATCTTGTAAAAATCGATATTTAAATCTTTAAGGCCTTAGGCCACTCTAGAAGCCGAAAAAATAAGGTTTTGGGGATTTTTTTTCTCAGAAAAACTACAAAATAAATCGAGATTACAAAAAAGGGTGTTTATCATACATATCAGTGACTGTATGCAATAATTTGTTTGAAGTGATTAATTTCAATATGGCGGCTGTGCAGAGTTTGTCTCAAAACTGCATTTTTCAAGTTGGCCGGAAACATAACTTAGACAATTTTCAACCGATTCACTTGAAATGCTGAATATATCTTGAAAAATACATCGTCTATGGAAGTACGTAGGTTTTTTTTTATATTGCATAGTTCATTTGTTATTAACAATTATCTGACGATTTTTTAGGCAAATTTTTGGAAAGTGAATTATTATGTACAGTCACTGATGTATACGATAAACACACTTTTTTGTGATCTCGATTTATTTTGTAGTTTTTCTGAAAAAAAAAATCCCCAAAAGCTTATATTTTTCGGCCTAACTCCTTAGACGCGTTTTTCTCGAAATGAGATTTTTCAAATTTGCTGACATTGCAACTCAAAGAGATTAACTTGAAATCCGATTGACTTGAAATTCAAACTAAGTACTCTTGAATATATTTACTCCACATTGACATAGGATATTTTTGATTCGATGAAAATTGACGATTTGGCATTGAAAAAAACGACCATTTTATAGGCAAGAAAACAGACTTTTTTCACAACTACGCCATTTTCTTAGATTTTGATATTTTTCGACAATCCTACGTCATTGCACAGGAAATACCTTTCAGTTTAATGACACTTTTTTCCTTTTTCGGTTTCAGCTACTCAATCGGCCGGAATCATGTCAGCAGTCGCTTGGATCTCAATATTTTTCTATGACAAAATGATGTAATATAAGTCGAATATAGCCACATATATTCTTAATTTTCCGAAATATTTAATTGAGTACTTTTCATCCAAAAAATTCCCGAAAATCACCCAAATTTTCAGCGTTCACATTGGTATAGCCCCTTAAGGGGGAATATACCTTCGTGAGGGTAAAATCAAGCGTCATTTTTGACAATTTATTTCAGAAAAACAAAACAACGCTTTTAAATCCAGTTTTTTATATATGTTAGTCTTCAAGTAAAAGAATTTTTTTTTAAATTATTTCGAAGCACAATGGCGGCGCAGTAGTCGATGAAAGAAAACTCCTTTTTTTCATAATCCTCTACGGGCGCACAGGTCATAATTTTCAAGCTAAAACAAAAAACGAAAAAAACGATTGGGTCTTGAGATTTTTTATTGCTTAAGGGCGTACCGCGATTTTTTATTGCTTAAGGGCGTACCGTTCCTAAAAGTGATGATAATTTGAAATTGTGATCGAGAACTTCAATCGGGGTAAAAAATGCAGATCATCAATGTTGAACGTACTGAAGATGGAAAACATTAAATAAATTTAAGGGGTCAGGCTACTGTGAAAATGTCGAAATTCTCGTTCGTTGCTTGAGGCGACTCAAATGGAAGAGGAAGGTCCAGCATATCGGACAAGAATCGCAGATTGTAGGTAAACTTATGATTACAACGATATAACTGCTAGTAAAACTTCGGACGCGTTTTTCTCGAAACTATATTTTTTTTTAACGGTGTACACGATTTATCGACATCCAATGAACGGATTGACTTGAAATTTGGTACACTTATTCAGTGTAATAGTAGTTTAGTCTTGACGGATGTTTTTTTTTTCTTAACATTTTTTTACATTTTTTATTCACAGGAACAATGTATTTTTTTCTCGAAAAATCGTAGACAAAATGCAACATGTTGTTATCGATTATGGAAACATGATAACAAAAAAAAGCTCGGTCAAGTCTTAGCCAATATTATCTATTGTAAGAAAAAACTCGTGTTTTCTGTTTCAGATGAACCGGGTGGCCAAAACCAAGTACACCGTTGAGCGAGGCCGAGTGAAAATTCCGAACTTTGAATGATCATAGCGCTCAAAACATTGAAAGAATACAACCCCGAAAGATCAAGCCTCCTAAAGAATTTTACACGAAAGACCAAAACTCCGAACATCTGAACACCGTCAAAATAATTCGACTATGGAAGTTTTTAAAGTTTCAAAATTTTCAATACATCGACGATTTATTTCAAGAACTTTTTTTTTATTGAGAATTTATTTTACGTCAATTTTGACATTTGTCTAGACAATGTTATACGTTCTGCATCATTTACAGTCAACTGTGTAGACTGTCGCTGGCATGATCTTGACGAACGTTGCTATTTCGGAACATTAAAGTTAGGAATTTTAAACCGTCGGAGCATTCAACGTTCGGAATTTCAACCTGGCCCCCGTTGAGTTCACGTTCGAAGCCCCTTCACGAGATTGTTCATAACTTCTTTAATTGTTAATACTTTTTAATAAAATTTGGTACAAAACTATGTTAATGTCGATACAAATAAATGTCCAAACGATTTTACATCATCTTACTTATTCTTCCAAAATGATTTTCTTGAAATAATTCTTATATTCAGGTCGTCACAGTAGCCTAACCCCTCAACAACGATTAGCAATAGTGTATGAAAATCAACTGGTCATCATTTCATGATTCCGTATGTATATAAATGTGAGGTATATAAATCATTTTCATTATTATCAATATATATTTGTCTATAATATATATCTATGTAAAATACATTCAAAATTATATATATATATATATATATATATATATATATATATATATATATATATATACATATATACACAATCGAACCTCGATATAACAAATATTTGTCCACTCCCTTCCGATAGACACGCGGAACCTTGATACAACAACATAATAATATACATTGTTTTCTATTTGCGAATTTACAGTACTAATATATATATATTTTTTGAAGAACATGATCTTCATATAACGAAACCTCGATATATAAAATTATGACATTATTTATAATATCTTATGATGATACAAATTATGAATCGCGATAAAACTATTTATAATAATATTAATAATAAAATAAGTGATTAATGATAATAAAAATGTTTATGTGAATAATTGAGATCAATAAACACCATTGATTCGCTGTTTTTTTCAACGATTGTGCAGCGAGCTTAGTGATCGGTCAGCTCGCGCACGTTGTGCCAATTGCTCGAACATACACGAGACAAACATCGCGAGCGGAGAGGACAAAAGAATAATTCGGTTTGTTTTTTCACGTCCAACGGGATTATCGAGATCCCAAGGGATAAGAGTCGCTGGCGCAATATTGACTTGGGTTAAGGATACCGCGGAAGGGGAAAAGCAGTACGTGAGGTCCGAAGAGCGTGAGAGGGAGAGGGAGAGAGAGAGAGGAGAGAGAGAGAGAGAGAGAGAGAGAGCTCCGAAATTACGAGGATTTAATTGAACTATGTAGATAATATCGGAAATTCAAAGTCTGCGTGTTATTCCGTTTAGTCCACATATTCCTCGAGTATCTCGAAATAGATCCTCGTTTTGCACAATGTTATTGCAATATGATGGCGATTACACACAAATGTAATCCAATATTTGTTCACGTTAACGCCTTAATTAACATTAATTACACATATATTTAGTCTGAATATCAAGCTGTTAGAAATTTTCTTTTTCCGATGTAAAAATGGCCAACTACTCATATTTTGTTTTGTTATCTTTTTTTTTCAGGCGCTCCGCGGCGTGACATTTAGCATCCGCAATTTTTTACCTAGAACAAAGAAACAAAAATTCTCGTCAATCTACATTGGAATACCTAGAGAAGTACGTACGGAATTTAAAAAATATTGTTTTATTCAAAAGTTGTAGGTATCTGAACTTAAGAAATTGATGTTCAGTGAAAAATGTCGTTGTAACTGCTCATAAACTGCTCGTAAAAGGAAATTTTTTTCGATTATTCAGAAATTCGGTACGCAGTTCTCTGTAAAATGCAATTGGGAACATAACTTTTAAATTTGAAGTAAATCGATTGAAAATTGTTGAAGTTATTTGTCACGCCAATTGGGAAAACGTCGAAAAAAAAATATATTTTCTAACAGCTTGATATTCATACTAAATAGATGTGCAATTAATTTTATGAGTGAATCACTTTTTCATACGATAAAATTGTTAAATTTGCACATGAGTTTATACCCGTTACTGTAGCCTAAGACCTTGATGGAATTAGCGAAGTTTCATTTTAATCTTCGCACCAATTCTCAGGCAACATCGTGGAAAAATTCTTCAAGCGATTGCACTATCGTCGAAAAAATGAGCGGAAATTAATTTGCACTATTCGAACATTCAACAAATGTTTAGCTGAGTACATACATTTCTTTTAAAATGAAGTTGAAAAATGCGTACGAAAAATTTGTCAAGAACCTTCGATATTTTTATTTTCCTTGGAAAAATTCTCTAATTTATATTATTATTTTGTTAAACTTATTGACTTTTATTTTCGTTATTCCAGTTTTCAGATTATTTTCATCAGCGATACGTATGACTGAAGAACGAAATGGGGATCGGGGAAAATTCGTAGTGAAAATACCGATTTCGTTTTTATTTTCATTTGTAATCATACTTTTAAATACAGTTGAATTGTTTATGAATATTTGTTGATTCCACTAATTAAATTCGTCTAATTTATTTATTTATGTCTCAGTGGAAAAATTGCGATAGTGTCTTTTTCTTTAAATTGGCTTCATATTTTTGAATTCATTCTATTTATTGAAATTTGTCATTTCTACTCAGTAATTTCGTCAATTAAATTTATTCTTCCAACAGTGGCGAATGCTCCGATTTTTTTTCAATTCGAATTAATATTTTTTAAAATTTATTCGATTTTTTTATTGAAATGTGCTGTATCTTCGGTAATTTTTTCAGTTTTATTGATCAATTTAACAATGCGTCAAATTCCGATTTTTTTGTTCATTTGAATTAATATTTTTAATTTATCTGATTTATTTATTGAATTTTGTTATTTCTGCTTAGTAAATTTGCCGAATTTATTAATTCATCAAGTAGTGATGAAATTCCCGGTTTCGTCAATTTTTTATTCCGTCTCATATTTTTAAATATCTTGAAGAAATATTTAAAAAAATTATTCCTGCCGACTAAGTTCGTCAAATTTATTTAGCAATCCATAATAGTACATCAGGCCAACTATGTCCAATTCGTAATTAGTACCCCCGTATATACCCACGATCCGACCACAATCTGTGGCCCCATTTTCTTTCTCTCCATCATCAGCCAGCATCTTCGATAATACGCGCCCACTGCTGCAATTAATCAACGACGAAGCGACGTCCGATGAGTTTTAACGTCCCGCTTAACAAACAGGCGGAAGAACCACGTTATTCCACGTCGCGCAACATTTCTCATTAGCAAATTTACGCGCAGTGGCCCACGTTTGGACAATCTTGGCTCGACTGTCGTCTCGTCCCTTTTTTTTTATTTAGCAATTTGCGCTGCATCTCCTCAGCCCTAAGAAAAGGGCGAGAGGGCGAGGAGAAGCGAGAGAGATAATAGAGAGGGGCGGAGGGAGGAGCGGTGCTCAATATGAGTACCAGAGTTGCAGAGACTCGAGGGCATCGAATATAACCCAAACATGAAAAAAAAATTTGTTCCAAAAAGAGTTTTGAAGAAGCTCTGCTTCTTACGAACTTCCTGTGACTCTCGCTCGCGAGTCACAGAAATCCATATTCATCTGTGTGTGCATATTTTCTATACAGGTTGATCCATAACTATTAGGCTTCCCTTGTCGAGCCCATAAAATCACTCATTGCGAACAGACTTTATTTTTCAAAGTGTCAAACTAAATTGTAAAAGTAGTTGGCGACGCGCGATTTTTTTTTTTCGTGTATCAAATAATAAACGATAATTATTGAATCATATTATTGGCTTGCAAAGCAAATTTCCGTGTTCATTATTTTTTAGAACAAAAAAAATGAAGAAAAAAAAATTTACTTGTCCAAAGGTGGATTTGAACCCGCGCTCGCTCCAGCTTGTACGTTCCGCGCGGGAGCAGCTACTGTGGCATTGCTTACTACACTACAGCCTCTATTATCGGGACAGTGGTGTGATCGGGTTCTCATCACACTTGAAAAAAATGGAGGTGGCGCACTATTCACCCAAGCCGACTCTGCACAGCTTACGTAGCTGATCGCAGTACTCCTCTCTTATCGTCTATACTGCGTTCAACGAGAGAACGATACGCTTTCGAACCTAAATTCGTCCGGTACGGTCAGATTCCGGCTAACGCGCCGCCCTCTTTACCCTCTCCATGTTGCCACGTTGGGGAGGGACCCAATACGGTACTGAGCAGCAAGCCCCACTACCCCTACTCGACTCACCGGCGGCTCAAAGCTGTGCGCCGCCGCGTCGTTCGCGATGAGCTACTCCCATCGATATTCGGCATTAGTGGGAGGGAGGGGGGGCTGTTGCACCCGTCGAGGTCCCGATAATAGAGGTCGCAGTGTACTTGGACTTTGAACGCGAATATCTCGGCTAATTTTTGTCGCACGAAATTTTGAAAAAAAGCGTTTTGCTCGCAATGACATGCTCTATATGCTTACAAAGGAAGCCCAGTGTGGATCACCCTGTGTATATATATATATATATATATATATATATTCGGTTAGTTATATATATATATATATATATATATATATATATATATATATATATATATATTCGGTTAGTTTAGGTGAATAAATTTTGGTTTTTCGAGCAGACCGCCTCTCGCATTCAGATTTACCTACATAGAGAGAGGGAGAGGTATGACGGGAAAAGCGGCGCGGGTGGGCGTCGTCGGCGTCGTTGGCAGTACAGCGGTGTGTACGGCTTGCCCGGGAGTGACCTAATTCGCTTTTCCAGCGAACCGTAATCGCGACCGAGTACAGGGAGGGAAAAGTGGACCAAAATGACAGAGAACGAAGGGAAAGGGACTGGAAGTTAGTAGCGCAGCTCAGAGATGAAGAATTTTGCAGATATAGAGGCTTATGGGTAACGATGTAAGCGAAGTGTCGTCCCGGCCAAGAAACGGTGTCGAATGCAATTTCGAATTGACCCGACGTCTCTCGCCTTTCACGATAATGGGAAACTTCGCGTTATCGTATTGAGGAATTCCTCAGCCCTTGCTTCTCTTACTACTGTGCTCTATCAGCGCCAACCCCACCAACCCCACCGCAATCCTCGACCCTTTTTTCGAGAGAGAGGGTAGCTTCGCACTTTGTTTCAATTTGGCCTGAAGAAAACTCCACAAGAAGAGAGTACTCCACAATGTGGTGATGAAGTTTGCAACGATGGAGTGGAACGGACAGATTCTTTTTCACTTTTTCTTTTAGTTTCGTGTGAAAAAAACGTCACGACCGGTTTTCCATTCGGCTCGAGGGGTATGTGTAAACTTGGGATTTCAAAATACGACTTTTTTTCTCGTTTTTTAGCCTAATTTGCAATGAAGATTTTGTATAAGTTCCAAAATCGAGCGAGTTATGAAGATTTTTGTGAAACGTCAGGCCGCTGCGATTTATCGTTACACGTTTGCATCTTTGAAAAAACGATTTTTTTGAATTTCTGGATTTTTATTATTATCCAATGACTTTTTTTTGACAATTGATGTCGTCCGTTTCTGATGAGAATACGTGAAAACGTTTGAGGGATTTTCACAACTTAAATCGACAAGATAACATTTGTGAAAAGGAAAAAAAATGCATTCTCGTTGCATTCCAACGATGTAAACTTCAACGTCATACCATTTACTCTTTTTTTGCCTCTGTCCAGATCACTATGTTTTATAAAATGTTTTTTCAGTCCGCCACAGTGGTGTCCTCCCTCACTGAGGAATGATTAAAGTTGTTTTTTTGCTCGAAAAACTAACCTTTTTTTCTTCAGCGTGCCATTTTCGTAATTTTTAAAACTTCCAAAAAGTAGCCGGTCATACGAGAGTATTATTATTATTCTGAAGGTACATTTTTTTTGGACGATCCTCGCTGCCAGAACTACGTGAGCTTTTTGGCCATTCGGCAACGGCAGCACTTTGTTTAAATAATAATAACTTCGTTGTTGATCGATATTCGTCAATAAAAAAATCTTAAACGTGGCGAGAGTATGCAATAATAAAATCGCGACCTCGTCCGGAGACTTGGTCAAAATGTGACCCAGATTTTTTTGCTTCTTGGCACGTTCGAGAAAACATTACACGGAGCTACGACGAATATTTTATATTTCCGTATCGATCGGCCAGCGCAGAAGATTTATGCGAATTACGGAATGTTGACAAGGGAAAATAAGTTATCATCGTCACGTCACGAATTAATCGTCAATATGATTTATTCATAATTTATTAGAAGCCTTCTTTAAAGACACGTCACGTATTTTTTCTTCGGATATATTCGTGAATTTATTTCGCGTTTTTTACTTCACTAATCGTTACGGCGGATTTTCCTCGCCAAAGCTTGCAATTGTACAAGAAACGCGAAATATTCTGGCGTGCGGAATTTTTTCGGAGACCTGCGTGGGCCAGGTGCTGGATGATTCATCAACATTTTCGATTTTTATTTTCTCGTTCTGGTCTTGCTGGCGGCAAAAGCACCAAAGAAATGAATATTTATGGAACGTAGGCTAGCATGTTTCGCGTCCTTTTCCATCGTAACCAAACGCAACAGCCCAGAAATATTTGAATCAACATCGGTAAAAACAAACAAAAACAGATTTCACGTCGCTGAAGGAAAGCATCCTTTTATTATTCTGACGAAAGGTACGATCTGGATTTTTAAAATAATTTCCAAGTATTCGCAAGAAAATCCAGAAATTGTTGATGAGGAAATAATATTCATACGTAATGATTAAAAATATTTTGATGTTCTCAAAAAATATCTTAAAAACTACACAGACCTCAAAAATCCGATGCTTCGAATTTAACTTCGATATGGCGAGCAGGATAAATACAAGGAACGATTTGCATTGTCTAGTTTGATTAATCGCCACCGACGAGCAAAGAGTCTTGAATGGGGAAAAGAGAAAAAATTCATGGTAAATTCGTGCATTAAATGCGCAATTTTTGGTATGTTCGTGAGCGAGACAAGTTCTAACGTCCCGGAATATTAATATATATCGATCAACATAGTTAATATAGATATATGTCTATATGTATATACATATTATAATTATACATTATTTCTAGCTTAATTGTATTTTATATTTACGTGTTACATTGTTATTTATTATTATTATTATCGCATCAAATAAGAAGATGACACACACAACTTATCGATATATGTATACATAAAGGTTATGTGTGCCAGCTTTCATTTATTAATGCTCAGTTATTTAAAAAATTAATTAATTTTCACGGTAAAATAGTGTTTTTCTTTGCTGGTAATACATATAATAATAATAATAAAAATAAAAAAATAAAATAAAATTTAAACAACAACAACAACAACAACAACAACAATAATAATAATAATAATAATAATAATGTTTTAAAATATATGGTTAAAATTATTATTATTGTTGTTATTATACCATAATAATACAATGAAATTATTATTATTATTATCAGATAATATATGTGAAACTTGAACATTTAAACCAAAATGATGTCACCGTCACATATATGGTATTCAATATATATTATGTAAATAGCCCATGTATAAAATATCACATGCGAGAAATATGACTTTTATACGAGGGAAGTAAATTGAACGCAGATCACGTATATGATAAATAAATATAACATGAGTGTATATATATATATATATATATATATATATATATATATATATATACACACGTTTTCGTTGGAGTCTCGTATACATTTACATATATTTGTGCATAGATTTTGCCGGCGTGTGAGGTATGTAAGAGTCTTGGTCGTTTGTGAGTGGACCGTGAGCCGATTATGCGTGTCAAAAGAGAAAGCGAGGGATGAAAATGCATGTTTGATCGACAGATCTCGGGATACGAGCACACCACACGGACGAACATTGATGCACGTCGAGGCAATTCGTGATCCATTTTCTGGGCGGAACTCACTCGGTGCAGCTTCGTTAACCATGAGCTTGTCGACAAAAAATGGGTCTCGGATAATTTTCCGGTGTACAGAAGAGACGAAAAGTTCCTGTACGGGCATCTTTGATGACGCGAGTTAAAGAGTCAGCACTTTTGTTCCACGACTTCCAGCCTGAGGTGCCTCGAAGGAAATTCTACCCCGCTTTTCGCAAGGAAAGCATCGTTGATATCACATTTATGTTGGATTCTGCAAATCGGATTGGTTAGACGTTTTGGACAAACGAATACTTTATTGTTGTGTTGAATATGTATGGAATATTGTGCTTCGAGGAATTTTTATTTTTTAATTGCGTGGATTTTTTTATTAGCGCATATTATTGAGTGAAATTTATTAAATTAATTTAAAAAATGTGGCGTGTATTTCTTTGGCAAAATTTTTGCAAAAATTGCAAAATTTGGCAATTTTTTGCATTTACTCACAGCATACATATTCGAGAATATGTGAAAAAGTTATCGAGTTGAAATATTGAAAATTGACCCCGTTACAGACGATTTGGTGGGAGCAGGTAGCGCAACGATTTGGGTATACTAAAACGGTCAATCGCGATTTTCTCGAAACGACTTTTCTCGACCTGGCCTGGCGATCATACCTCTAACTATAATTGTCCGATTTTCAAGTTTAAAAAATCCATAATTTCCGCAATTGTGGTAACGTAGTCGTTTTTTTCGTTTGTTCGTAATTTAGTATTTTTTACACCGCGGAATATAAGTCGAAATTTTGCCAAAATTAAACTTTATTTGTATTTACACCAGCAATTTTGTGATTTTTTACACAGGTTTTATTATACCTCAATAACGTTGTTAATTTTTTTATTTTTTTAGTATGAAATTTACACGAAATTAGTTCAATGTATGCTCAATAACATGCATTTTTTTCCAAATCCCAAATAAATACTCTAGTAGACCAAAAAATTGGGGAAACACGTGAAATCAGTTATGATAATCTTAGAACTGCATTTATTGGATATAATTAATAATAATTTTAGAATTTCCGTTAAAATATATAATTTCTAATTATGTGGAATCCCATTTATCAATGGCAATGCCAAATATTTATATCACAAGAATTTTAATGCTTTATCGACAGGATAAAGCGAAAACGTGTAGTGGCAAAGGAGACGGACGAGACGGGACGGATAAGTATGTTTATTTTCGAGCCAAGGAGTTTCTAAACGACGAAAATATCTTTAAAAAAAACATCAAATCACTAGCATTCAAACAAATGGAATTACCGTGACAATTTCCGCAATTTCTGAATTATAAGCACGTATCTCTCGACTGCAACAAAATGTTACCGAGTAAAGTACATTTTACAAATTGCAATTGGCCCTTAAAAATCCCTAAAAAAATCAAATCTCTATGACTCAAACCAGAGGAATTACAGGACCAATTTCGATAATTTTTGAAAGATAAGAACGTGCCTCTTGACTGCAATAAAATATACACCGAAATCTCCAGTTAGAGACAGTGAACGAAGTGATCAAAAGATTTAGTGAAAATTACGGAACAAGACTTGTAACTCATCCTAATGAGTTGGTGACAAACTTACTAAATAGAAATTTAGTGATAAAAAGACTGAAAAGGTTCAAGCCCTTAGACCTACGAATACTTTTTGAATAAACCACGTCATGTCATAGTAACAAAATCCAAAGAATAACGCTCATTGGATGCCTACTTTGGTAGGATGTATATAGAGTCGATGGCCTACCCAGTTATTCATTGTTATTTTGAGTAACAGATTATAATTAGTCACACATGCTATATATATATATATATATATATATATATATACTAATGGAAAAAAAGAAAGGGTAAACAAAATTCCGAAATTTTTCCGTGATTTTTGACAGACTGAATTTAGGTGAAAAATGGTCGTATCGAGAATAAAAAAAAAGTATTTTGAAGCTCTAAGATTCTAATTTTTAGATCTTTTAGTCAAACATTTTTAGGAGCTACGGTTATCATGCAACCCTAACAAATAGCGTGAAATTTTTTTTTGCAAATTGGACTTTTTTTTCTTTAATGCCCGGAAGGTTTTCCAAAAAAAAACGAATTTTTTATCGAAAATTTTTCGATTTTCTTTTTTCGTCAATTTAAACGTTGTTTGCGATCAAAATGTGAGAAAACCGCAAAAAAGTGTTTTTTTTTCCATTTTGATCATGATTATTAAGTGTTTACGCTCAAAAAAAGTGACCCTTTAATTTTTTTTCAAAAGTTTGAAACAGAGAAACGGTTCGCAAGATCGAGATAAATCTTCGAAGGGTTTTTTTTTTGGGTATATCGACTTGTAAAAGTCACGCTTAACATTAATCATTTCATGGATATTTCCAACTTAGCCGTCAATTTTCTAAAAAACCATAAATTACGCATTTGTCCTGTTTTTTTCAAATTCATGTAAAGGATTTTAAAAAAATTCTTTAAGTTCGCGGCAGCATCTTATAGGAAATCTATTTCAGTTTCCGAAACTGCCCCTCCATTCTCTATACGATCATTTGTCGCTGAGATATCGATGATTGAAGACAAAAGGATCCCTTTCCATTAAAAGTCCGATATTTCGATGAAAAATAGTCGTATCGAGGTTTAAAAAGGAGGAAATTGAAGCTGAATAAATATGTTATCCGACCAATGCAAAAAATTCCAAGTCCTTGGGCTCGGAAAAAAAATGGCAACATTTTTTTCGCGCTATTTCTTAGGATTGCATGATAATCGTAGCTCCCAAAAAAAGTTTGACTAAAATATCTAAAAACTACAATCTTAGAGCTTCAAAATGTGTTTTTTTTTACTTCCCGATACGACCATTGTTCACCAAAATACAGTCTGTCAAAAATCACGGAAAAATTTCGGATATTTTTTTGACCCTTTAATTGTTATATCAGTGTATATGCATATACGAGGGTAGGGTGAAAAGTTTCCGGCCTGACCAAAAAAAACGATGTTTAAAATTTTTTTTTTGCTTTATTTTTCAACATAATCTCCACCAACACTGATACATTTCTCATAACGGTGTTCTAATTTAGTTATACCAGTTTTAAACGTAGATTCGTCAAGCTCCTCAAAATACTGATTTACAGCTTCGATAACTTCTTCGTTGCTCTTAAATCTTTTTCCGCCCAGTCATTTTTTGAGGTTAGGAAACAGGTAATAGTCGCTGGGGTCTAAGTCTGGAGAGTAGGGAGGATGTGGCATGAATTCAAACTTCAATTCGTGGATTTTGGACATGGCAACAATCGACGAATGCGCTGGTGCGTTATCGTGATGAAACAAAACTTTTTTCTTCGCCAAATGAGGTCGTTTAATTTGCGCCTCGTGCTTCAAACGTTGCAATAACTCTGCCTAGTATTGACCAGTGATAGTCTTACCCTTTTCAAGGTAATCAATGTATATAATTCCTCTCGCATCCCAAAAAAACAGTAGCCATAACCTTGTTTGCCGATAAAATTGTTTTTGCCTTCTTTGGGGTTGGTACCCCTTTTCCAACCCACTGTTTTGACTGTTCTTTATTTTCAGGAGTGTAGTGGTGGACCCATGTCTCATCAACAGTTATGAATCGACGCAAAAATTCGTTTGGATTACGCCTATACAGCGCCAAATTGTCGGTAGAAATGGTTTTTCGAAGCAGTTTTTGGTCGAGCGTTGGCAAACGCGGCACCCAACTTGCACACAGCTTTTCCATGTTCAAATGGTTGTGCAAAATATTTCGCACACGTTCAGCTGACATTCTACAGGTCTCAGCTATCTCATGCACTTTCAACCTGCGGTCTTCCAACACTATTTTATGGATTCTTTCAATCATCTCTGAAGTTGTGACTTCAACGGGCCGTCCTGAGCGAGGCTCGTCAGAGGTGCTCACACGACCCATTTTAAATTCAGAAACCCACCGCTTAATAGTTGAATATGATGGGGAGGAGTCTCCTAGTGCTGAATCCATCTCTTCTTTTATTTGTTTTGGTGTAAAACCTTTCAAATGGAAGTATTTGATGACAGCACGTTTTTCCAATTTTTCCATTTTTACGAAAACAACGGAAGCGTCTCGCGTAATGTGCTCTCAAACGCAAACTAACGTAGCGATTGGGCTGAAACTGTACATACAAGCTCGGTAGGAATGGTACTGTAGGACGCCGCTCCAAAACTAGACATAGTGGCACCATCTCTTGGTCAGGCCGGAAACTTTTCACCCCGCCCTCGTATATGACCAAAGTGCATTTCGTATACGACGTAACTTTACCTGTGCAGGTGTGTGTACGTGTGTTGCATACCGTGTCGACAGAATGAGCATAATAGCACATTCATAGCCGCGATTACGATAGTTTTAGTGATCATTGGAGCCTGAAAGCGAATGCCAGCGATCCCGGCCAATAGCGTCTGATGACCATAATAGGCGAATAACGATCAATCAAACTGGCATGTACAAGCCATTGGTTCGAGTACAGTATCGCGCACACTGGAAGGCAAACACCGTTCAATCGATGAGTCATCATTGTCCACTACATGCGCATCCGAGCTGACAACAATTTCGTGCGATTCGTTTGCTCACTTTGCAGCCATCTCAATTTATGCGCATTTTTATTCGTAAAACGACACCGCGCTCGTTCGCGGTCTGATCGTTAGCAATGGAAATTCCCGAGTTATATGACGCGGGATCGATACCCGTCAATTTTACAAAATCAGCATGATCAACCCTTCGAGTGCACGGGTAATTTGTACAATACAAGGAGCTGGCGAGCAATACAGACTTGTCCACAATACGACAAAATATTGTATATTTATTTTTCGTGTCTTTCAAGTACACCTGGATTAGTTCCGGAAATATTTTGAATCAAGTTTGGCTTTGAGCACCTCAAAATTTGTCAAAATCAGCCTTTTTGAGCGGGAAGGCAGTTTTTAGGCACAACATTAAATTCATTGTAAATACAAATTTAATTTGACTTAAATATATTTGAGAAAATTTGATTTAAAATATGTTTTTATTAGGTGGTTGCGGATGAAACCGTCCGCTGCCAATAGATGGCGTTGGGTGCACTATTTTCCCAAATCAAAAGTTGGCCATACACGTGATGATATGTCCATAGAGTCCCGCTGAAATGTCATGGGTGACATTTGTAGGACGCCCCAACATCATCTGTTTTAAGGGTCACCAGTGTGACACTTTCAAAAAATCGATTTTTTTTCCTTTTTTCGACATTTTATACTTTCAAGAATATCATTATCATTTATATCAATATCATTTTATCGTGCAAAGATCGATAGTTAAATCTTTAAACGCGTTTTTCTCGAAATGAGATTTTTCAAATTTGCTGACATCGTAACTCAAAGAGCAATTATCCGATTGACTTGAAACTTGAACTGAGTACTCTTGAATATATTTACTCTCCAATGACGTAGGATATTTTTGATTGGATAAAAATTGACGATTTGGCATTGAGAAAAAAGACCATTTTATAGGCAAGAGAACAGACTTTTTTTTCATAACTACGCCATTTTGTTAGATTTTGATATTTTTCGAAAATCCTACGTATCATTGTACAGGAAATACCTTCCAGTTTAACGACATTTTTTCCTTTTTTCGTTTCAGCTACTCAATCGGCCGGAATCATGTCAGCAGTGGAGGAACTTTTTTTTGGCGCCTCCGAAGGCAGCGTATAAGTCGCTTGGATCTCAATATTTTTCTACTAAAAAACTATGGAATATAGGTCAAATATAGCCAAATATATTCTTAAGGGGCCAGTCCACTTTGAAAATTAAAAAGAATCGAAAGCAAGCTAGACTTGAAAAAATCGACGATGATGAGCAGTCAGAAGGGATTTTGTACGGTGCAGGAATTGCCGATTGGGTTTAGGTAAGAGTTTTTCGTAGTATAAACTTCGAACGCGTTTTTCTCGAAACAACGTTTTCAAAATCTAGCTCCATCGTATCTCCAAAACTAATAAACGGATTCTCTTGAAATTCGAACCACATATTGTAAACATGATCTGCGACAAGATGAACCTCAATGGTTTTAAAATTTTAATTTTTACTCTTTTTTTTGCTAAAAACTGCGGAATTTTTTTTAATTTTTGATAAAACTTTATATCCCAGGGTCATTTTGTAGCTGGTGTCGTACTGAATCTAATGTACTTTGATTTATTTTAAATTTCAGACAAGCCGCTGTCGAGTTGTGATGGAGGTACCTAGCCCACCTATTTTTAAGGCGTTACGTTAAACTATAGTTTTTGTACTTAAAAATGAATAAAAATGAATACACTTTTTAAAAATATATTTCAAGACTTTATCTATCAAGCCCAACAACTTTTACATTCATATCTTTTATAAAATTCTCAAAAAGAATCGTGAAAATAGCCTTTTTTTCGTGGCTCCAAAGTGGACTGGCCCCTTAATTTTCCGAAACATTCAACTGATTAATTTTATTCCAAAAAAATCCCGAAAATCAGCCAAATTTTCTGCGTTCACACTCGTATAGCCCCTTAATTGCCTTTACGATGGCAAGATTTGTTCCAATTGCGTCACATTCGCGGCAAGTCATGCTCCATTGTTTCCCGGCAATGGAATCAGCCGCGAAACCGCATTGTTCGCTAGAGGAAGTGTATGCCGAACAAGGTTGTCTTTTCTGATCTGCAAACCCAAACCATTTCGTCGTTTTGCTACCGAACCACTATTTTCTTTCTCGCTCAACAGTGGGCGGTTTCATATGCAGTCACCTCATACACACACCCTCATCCCAAAGTGGCAAATTCCCTCCATTTCGCCCCTTTCTATTTTTCCGCTTATTTCCTACCGGTAAGTCTGAACTTTGCCAACGCTCGGACCCTTAACTCGCGCGTGACCCTCGTGAAAGTGGCTTGCCACACGGATTATTCGTACACCATACGCACTCAAATGAGCACCAGGACGTGAAAGCCAGTGGAAAAAGTGTAATCTGAGGTTGTCATAATCGTATGGAGCAAGAGAGAACGAGCAGAGGGCACGGACTAGCGAGGCAAAAAAAGCTGGTGCCATAGTCCATGCAGGGTGAAGAGACAGCGGCCAGAATGAGAGCAACATAGTAAAAGAAAATACCAAGCATGGCAACATAGTTTATTATTCATTGCGATGCGTCGCTGAGTTTGTAACCTCGGTTGCGGTACCTCCTCCCACTTAGTTAATGAACGCCCTTTCTTTATGTAGAAAGAGAAAGCGAGGGAGAGAGAGAGAGAGGATAAGAAGGGGGAGATGCAGAGCTACTTTTTGTTCGGGTGCATAATGACACTTACCTTGCATATCCCACCCACTTTTTATTTTACAGCAGCAGTCTGCAAAAAAGATACTTGACCCGTCGGATGTAGTTTCGAGACTGGCAGACTTAATGGAACAGTATGCACATTGGTTTGCGAATATTTTCATTCTCATTAATTTCCATGGGATACGGATACCGTGATGTCACGAAGGAGATGTGATCACGAATGACCACTTTGCGGTCATTCTGAACCATTGGAGCGAACCTTCCAATGAAGGACATTAGCACTTTTCAATCCTTGAGGAAGAACATCAGGATTTCTCATACCTCAAGGCACAGCATCAGGATTTTTTAATCCTCATTGAAGGACCTCAGGATTTCTCATTCATCAATGTAAGACATCAGGATTTTTCATTCCTAAAGGAAGGCCATTAGAATTTCCCAATTCCCAAGGAAAGACATTAGAATTGTTTTTTCCTCAAGGAAGGACATTGGAATTGTTTATACCTCAAGGAAGGATATTATAATTGTCAATTCCTCAAGGAAGGACCTCAGAATTTCTTATTCCTCAAAGAAGGACATTTTGGAACTCCAGGATTTCTCAAGGAAGGACATCAGGATTCCTCATTTCTTGAGGAAATGTATGAGATAGGATATCTCATCCCTCAAGGTAGGTCATTAGGATTTCTCAATCCTCAAGGAAGGATGTTTGGATTTCTCATTCCTCAAGAAACGACATTAGAATTTCTTTCCTCAATGAGGGACATCAGGATTCTCCATTCCTTAAGGAAGAACATCAGGATTCCTCATTCCTCGAGGAGGGACATCAGGATTTCTCATTTCTTAAGCTAGTACATCAGGAATTTTCATTCCTCAAGGAGGACGTTAGGATTCTTCAATCCTCGAGGCGGAACATTAGGATTTCTCATTCCTTAAGCTAGGACATCAGGATTTCTAATTCTTCAAGGAAGGGCATCAGGATTTTTCCATCCTCAGTGGAGGACCTCAGGATCTCTCATTCCTGAAGCTTGGGCATCAGGATTTTCCATTCCTAAAGGAACGTCATCAGGATTTCCCAATTTCCAAAGAAGGATATTAGAAGTGTTCATTTCTCAAGGAAGGATTTTAGAATTTCTTATTCCTCAATGAAGGACATCAGGATGTTTTATTCCTTGAGGAAGAAGTTCAAGATTTCTAATTTCTCAAGGTAGGACATTAGGATTTCTCAATCCTCAAGGAAGAACGTATGGATTTCTCATTCCTCAAGAAACGACAGTACAATTTGTCATCCTTCAATGAAGGACATCAGGATGTTTCATTCCTTAAGGAAGAACATCAGGATTCCGTATTCCTCAAGAAAGGACATAAGGATATCTTATTCCTTAAGCTAGGGTATCAGGATCTCTCATTCCTTCAGAAACGATATCAGGATTTCTTATACCTTGAGGAAGCATGTTTGAATTTTTCATTCCTCAAGAAACGACATTAGAATTTCTCATTCCTCAATGAAGGACATCAGGATGTTTCATTCCTCAAGAAAGAACATCACGATTCCTCATTCCTCAGGGAAGGACATCAGGATTTCTCATTCCTTAAGCTAGGACATCAGGATTTTTCTTCCCCCGAGGAAGAACATTAGGATTTCTTAGTCCCCAAGGAAGGACATCAGGATTTCTCATTCCTTGAGGAAAGACATTAGAATTCCTCATTCCTCAAGGAAGCACATTAGGATTTTCTATCAAGCCAACCATGGGGATTTTCGACCACTCTGAACAACGTTCACAAACACGAATAACTGATTGTTAAATACATCAATAAAATCCCATACCCAATTCACCAATAAACAGTTGACGATGGATCTTTTTTCGGATCCTCCACGATTTTTCATCCTAAAAAAAATCGCAAAACCGTCGATTTTAGGCTCGGCTGGAGGTCCGTAACTAACCAACGAACCTACGTCTATTAGCCGGAATAAAAATTGCCCTTCGGTCGTCACCTTTGAAGCGGAAACTCCTTCGAGACTAATGACCCAAATTAAATGAAAATTTGCGAGCTTCGCACCGTCGAGTCCTGTAATCGGTACAGCACAGCATTGTCACTACATTTATTTACCCCGCTGGTGTATAATGGCCGCTGTACTTGCCGTCGAGGAAGCGGAATTAAAGACAGACTGCGGAGGTATGACGGAGAAAGGGGTTTCCAAGTGCGAATCAGGGTACACGGAATATATTTAAGTGGGCACGAGGAAAGCTGTAGCCAGACTTTGACTTCGAGCTACTTGGGAGTACTGCACTGCTGCATGGTACGTCGACTCGCTTCGTTCAACGGAGGCAGGGATACTCTCTGCATAGTTGTCAAGATCTCACAAAAGTCTTGCTGACTTTTCCTCTCCACTCGCTGTCTCATTTTCTTCAGCTCTCTCTCTCTCTCTCTCTCTCTCTCTCTCTCTCTCTCTTTCCCTCTCTCTCTTGCTTTGTTCGTCTTTCTTCTGTTTTTCTTTCGCTCTTTTTCGCACTTTCTGTTTGGCCCTCACTCTCCCTCGCTGCTTTATTTATTTCCCTTTTTTATTCTTTATTGCGAGCTTACCCTATTATCATTATTTATATGATTTGTATATATATGTGCATCGTTGTTTAATGCTTTTATATTTTTTGAAATTGTTTTTAAATATGATGTGGTATGGTTTCGGTTCATTTTTTACGGTTTCTTCTTGTAAATTTGTGTCATTATGGCTTTTTCTTACAACTTGCTCATAGTTTTATTTGATTTTGTGTAATTTTGTAAAGAGTGTGTTTCGTGTGCTTCTCTTTTTGAGTAATTGGCTTCACTCCCTATCTCCCCCTCTCTCTCTATCTCTCTCTGTTTTTCATATTTATGATCACTATATTTTAGAATGTGCCTCAAGGTCCCAACGGATGAATAAATAATCGATTAATCTCTCTCTCTCTCTCTCTCTCCTCTCTCTCTCTCTCTCTCTCTCTCTCTCTCTCTCTCTCTCTCTCTATATATATATATATATATATATATATATATATATATATACTACGACGTAATTTGCTCCCATTATCATTATTTACATGACTTGTACTTTTCTGCACGATCTCGTTTGATTATTTATAATTTTTCTTTACCTTTATAAGATCAACCGCGATTTTTTACAATTTCCTATGTTTCTGCCAGGCTTCGTTCACTTTTGTCGAACTTCGTGAGGATCGTACGAATTACCGTCCTTCATCATCATCATCATCGCCGTCTCACTCGATTGCATACGATTTCTTCATGGCTTTCCTACGATTCCATCATACAAACATTTTCACTTTACATCAATTTACTCGTTCCCAATTATGTTCGATTAATCCGACGAATGGTCGTCCAATTACCCAAACAATACGAATAAGCCTTCGGAATCAAACGTGCCACATAAACGACAAAAAAAAGTGTTCCTTCGGGCTGGCAGTGAATCGCATCAAACGACGAGTGTTTTTTTTTTCTCGGTTCAGATTCACGAATGCTCAGCTATGTAATTCGCCGTTATGCGGCGCCTCGTAAATCGTAGACACAATTTAATTGGTCATTCGGAAAGCGAGGCCGGCAACGGGGGGACTTTAAGTACCGAAGCGAGCCCGGAGCTTCTTCACACTTGGCAAACTCACGTTTGCCAGTAGAAACGGACAGTCTCGGTCAGACAACGCCAGACACCGTTATCCCCTATGCCCATTTATTTCCTTTTTTTCCTTCCATTCGTTCTCGTTCTACTTCCTTAGGGACGTTTTTACTCGCTTTTGGCCAACAACAGTGTACAGGTGCGTGGGTGGATTTGAAGCGAAGCCTTTAATCAACTACAACGAGCTGACTCTCGGAATTTAGCTGTGCTGCATACTTTAATTGCATTATGTTTCGGGGGTTGCGTGCAGTCGTGGAAGTGTTTATAAACGGTTTAAGGTTTAATTCCATTGTCTATTTTGTTGCTGTGTGTGTGTGTGTTTATATATTATTAGTAGAAAATATTCTTGCCCCATTTAGTGTACAGAAATGCAACACTCAATTGGGGGTCTGCAAAAGAGTGAAATTATGATTTTTTTATTGCAGATAGTTTCAGAGCCTAAGGTCTTAACTTTAATTTCCAACAAGATTTTGCATAAATTTGAAAAATTGACCGAGTTTTGACGATTTTTGTGGAGGCTCTTCTTTCTTTTGCTTTTTTCTTGAAAGTATGTTTTATGAAATGGTGTAAAAGTTTTATCTCGCAATATGTTCGTCCGATTAACTTCAAATTCGGACAAGCTCCACTTTATTATATTTTCCATAATTTCCAACGTTGTTGTTATTATCGCAAATCAACATTTTTTTTACAGCTTGCCATTGTCGTAATTTGCAAAATTTCAAAACAGTATGCCCATTGAATGTAGTTTTATTATTATACTAAGAGGACTATTTTTTATTTTTTACTTTAGGTGACCCTAGTTCCCACAACGACTTACACGGAATGGGCATGTAGCAACGATGGCACTTCGTTTAAATAACAATAACTTAATTATTGACTATATGATAAAATCAATATTTCCTGATGAAAAAGCCCAAACTTAGCAACACTATGGACTGATTTTGTGTGAAATCTCGACCTCGTTATTCCACCACTCTCATCAGAAGAAAGTATTGAAAATCGAACTGCTTTTTGGGCCTCAAGCTTATGCAGCACTTTTGAAACGATTTTGCGCGACGCTAATAAGACGAAAATAATGGAAAAAACCGGGATAAAAGCTTTTCAGAAAATGTTTATTTTCCAATAGAATAAAAAGAGTGTTTTTAATATATAAAACGAGCCTTCCATAATAACCTTGGTGTACAACACTTAAGATTTATATATATATATTCTTATTCATACGAAAAATATTTTCAAAATGTCATGTTCAATTAATTAACAACAACAATAATAATAAATAAAAATATAAGTAATAAGTAAATTAAAAAATATATATGAAAAAGAAAAGAAAAAAAATAACCTGCTAAACGATTTCAGCCCTGTTCCTTGCTGTGTCAACAAGACCACACGTACACATATGCATAAGGAGAATGGAGGGTCAGCACACGTTGCACCTCTCGACACATCATCGACTAGAAGTATATTTAATTGGACCTTTCGTAAACCGGAGCGCGAAGGGTCGGGTGTGTGGGGGGGGGGGGGGGGGCTTTGACGATTGCAATGAACCGTCGACTCGATTTGCCAGGCCTTTTTCCCTGACATTGTTGTATTCCAATCAGGCTGGTGGTGATGGTGGTGGTATCGTGCACACCTCGAAATAGGTCAGGCAACGTGAGGGCTTTGACAAAGGGAGAGCTTTTCGTGTACGTGTTCGCGAGGCAGGGGGGGGTGGTGTTGGAATAGAGCTTTAGTGCGAACACCCAGATACACCCTCATATGTATGTACACACGTATGCGCACACTAACAAGTTTTCTGGCATTGGTTCAGTGGAACGAGAATTTCCCTTCGCATTCCACTGGCCACACGTACACGCAGATATGTTTGATCGTACATTAGGCAAAGCCAACACAGCAGCAGCGGAAGCAGCAGCCTCCGGAAACAAGAGCAGTGTGTGTACATCCGCCTCGACTCAATGGAATGATCGAATCGTCGCGTAGAAACGTTGACTAAGCTATTCTCGTGAATGACTAGGGGAGTGTGGCGCCCTCGCACGATCACCTCCGCGCTGACCGCAGCTCGTTGCATTCTTCGGCAGGACGGGAGGACGGTCAACCTCGATGACGTTTTGAAATTCATACCGGAATGTAACGATCCGGTATGAATTGTCAAAAATGGAAAAAAAATGAGAAAAAATTTAGATTTCTTCATTTTTTGTTGTAACAATTGGAAATTCATAAACAAAGATGAAAAAAAGTACAAAATTGTACAAAATATACAAGCTATACTTTTGAGAATTTTTTAATTTTTTAGATCGTTTCGCTATTTTTTTTTTTAATTATTTTAGTTAGTTCAATTAGATTATGAAGGTGAAATTTCCACGCACTCTCATTAGACTTTTGCGACCTGAATTTGCAAAAAGCAAACGTTATGGCAATTCATAAAATTTTGTACATTTTTTCAATTTTGTTTATGAATTTCCAATTTTTACAAGATAGAAGAAAACTCAATTTTTCATGTATATTTGGTTCTATTTTTATTTTTTGGAAAAATACAAAATTTACATTAAAAAATTAAGTTTTCTGCTTTTCTGCGTAAAAATTGGAAATTCATAAACAAAATTGAAAAAGTGTACAAAATTGTAAAAAAATTACAATTCTAATTTGTAAAATGTACGAAATTTAAAAGCTTCGAACATTCACTATTTTTACAAAAGTGAATAAAAAATTCTTTTTTTAAATTTCTGTATTTATCTTTTTTTTTAAATAAAAACTCTCCATTATTCATTTAGTGAAATTTGTAAATTCAGAGTAAGAAAAATAGTAATTACTTTTTATGTAAATTGAACAAAATTGTTCGTGGATTCACAGTTTTGACAAAAAACGAGTAAATTTTATTTTTTTTGTTGCAAATTTTGGAAAATTTAATTGGTAAATTTTGTCAGTGAATTCCGTAAATTTTTTCGTTGCAAATTAAGATCGTCGATCTCCAAAAAGAACACGTTGAAATGTTCGAGTGATTTTCACAGTCTAAATGGGGCGAAAATATTTTTGATTGTTCAAAATCATAACAATCGATAAAAAGACGAAAAAAAGAAATGTTCATTGACCAGCAGTTGTTCCCTGGACAGATACTCGGATGGGTGACCGATGAAAGCCTTTTTTTCTTCAGTTTTCCGCATTTTTCCAGTACGTTGTCAAAATTTTTCGCGTTTCTTGTAAATTCCTAACGCTCGTGCGCGTGTCTTGGCGGGATAGCGTGCAACTGGCGAAGAGAGATGAGCAAAAAAATTACGGGGTAAGTTTTTACGACGTTAAAAATCAGCGAGCAAGCGAAAATGTGCATTCAGTGCACCGACACTGGTTTACGTAACAGCGGACATGTGAAATTCATTCCGGAGATTAATCTCCGACTGTAAACGGCGCGATGTTGCGCGAAGACTTCCCGGAGGAAAAGGAGCGAGAGCGCGGTGAGGTATCGCGTCGCGGCAAACTGCCAGGACGAGAGGGGAGCGTGCTTTTGGCTTGGGGCTTCCCGGAGAATGAAACTCTTCCCGTCTCGCGCAAATTCACATTGCACCAGTCGCAAACTATTTCCATTTCTCTCTCTCTCTCTCTCTCCCTCTCTTTCTCTCTCTCTCTCTCTGTTATTGTCTAGCAAGCCAAACCTACCGCCTGGATTTCCTACAGCAATCGCACCGAGCAGACTTTGAGGAAGAAAGAGAGAAAGAAAAAAATTGTCCATATGTGAAAATATATAACGTTCATTATCTGCCTCGAACTAATTTTCGTCTCATCAGTTTTTCAGGTACGTCAAAGGCATATCAAGGTCATGTCAAGGTCATATCAAGGTCATATCAAGGTCATATATCAAGGTATCAAGGTATATCAAGGTCATTCCAATGTCATCTCAAGGTCATAATACGTGATCGATTTTATTCGAAACAAGTGTACTAGACGATGAAATAAGTTCGACACTTTCGCTTGAAATAAAACTGGTGGTGAGAACCAATTTCGAGAATGATTTTTTTTTCTCAAAAATCAATATTTGTAGAAGTTTTCGAAGTCTCTAATTTCATGTATTTATACAGGGTGAGGCGCATAAAGTGTTACAGAGCATAAGCACTCAAACTCCATCGGTGGCGGCGCTGAAGCTACGTCAAGGTCAACTCCACTTTTAAAAATGGAATGATACATTTTTTTCTACCATCTTATGGAGCACCTCAAGCCGCGTAAAAATCATTAGGCGGTCAAAGTCGTTCAAGGTCATTCAAGGTCACCTATTAAAATGAAATACAAATCTAAATATCTCGGATCACTATCAAATGCTCGGTAGTGATCTGAGATATTTAGATTTGTATCATTGATATTGACCTTCAATGACCTTGAACGACTTTGACCCCCTGATGTTTTTTATGTTTGAGGTGCTCCACAAGATGGTTGAAAAAAAATGTACCAGACCATTTAAAAAAGTGGAGTTGACCTTGACGTAGCTGCAGCGCCTCCACCGATAAAAAAAATAGGGTGGTCAAGTATGATGGCCTTCTCGAACACTGAAACTTTTGTCTGAAACATTTTTAGATATGATCAATAGTTTGAGTGCTATTGCTCTGTAAGACTTTATGTGCCTCACCCTGTATATGTATATATGTATATTTACAGGATTTACATACTCGAAGTGAGAACTTTCTTTGCGCATCTCGTTGCCGAGAAAAAAAAATCGGAGATGCATTTAGAAGGCGACAAATTGAATTCAGTTGCATTTAAAAAAGATTTTAACGACTGTTCCGTATTCGGAATTTGATTATCTTTATTCTGCTGAACTCAAAAAGGAATTTTGATTTTATTCCGGTATGCATAATATTTTGGCAAATAGTAATTGCTAAAAACATGCGCTATATTTTTGTCGAATGGAGGTCGAAAAGCCATTAAACAATACACGTTCTCGGTCGCAAAATCTCCACACCAGACTCTTAATAATACATAAACTCAACACTCGAATGTACCTGTATGGATTCATTTTCGACAGTAACAACAAAAATTGGCGAAAATTTTTGTACGGCTCCCCGTTAAGATCTACAATTTTCAAAAATATGGTCTATACGATTATCACAAATGAATGAATAAGTAAATGAATAAATAAATATTTACATATTTAATGTAGTTTCATATACAACTCTAAACACCCTTGAAGGGATGGAAATAAAAAACTCCCGAAACTATATATTCATTATTTAAATCAGTAAATGAACAAATGAATATATATACGAGGGTGGGGTGAAAAGTTTCCGGCCTGACAAAGAGATGGTGCCACTAGGTCTAGTTTTGGAGCGGCGTCCTACAGTACCATTCCTACCGAGCTTGTATGTACAGTTTCAGCCCAATCGCTACGTTAGTTTGCGTTTGAGAGCACATTGCGCGAGACGCTTCCGTTGTTTTCGTAAAAATGTAAAAATTGGAAAAACGTGCTGTCATCAAATACTTCCATTTGAAAGGTTTTACACCAAAACAAATAAAAGAAGAGATGGATTCAGCACTAGGAGACTCCTCCCCATCATATTCAACTATTAAGCAGTGGGTTTCTGAATTTAAAATGGGTCGTGTGAGCACCTCTGACGAGCCTCGCTCAGGACGGCCCGTTGAAGTCACAACTTCAGAGATGATTGAAAAAATCCATAAAATAGTGTTGGAAGACCGCAGGTTGAAAGTGCATGAGATAGCTGAGACCTGTAGGATGTCAGCTGAACGTGTGCGAAATATTTTGCACAACCATTTGAACATGGAAAAGCTGTGTGCAAGGTGGGTGCCGCGTTTGCTAACGCTCGACCAAAAACTGCTTCGAAAAACCATTTCTACCGACAATTTGGCGCTGTATAGGCGTAATCCAAGCGAATTTTTGCGTCGATTCATAACTGTTGATGAGACATGGGTCCACCACTATACTCCTGAAAATAAAGAACAGTCAAAAAAGTGGGTTGGAAAAGGGGAACCAACCCCAAAGAAGGCAAAAACAATTTTATCGGCAAACAAGATTATGGCTACTGTTTTTTGGGATGCGAGAGGAATTATATACATTGATTACCTTGAAAAGGGTAAGACTATCACTGGTCAATACTACGCAGAGTTATTGCAACGTTTGAAGCACGAGGCGCAAATTAAACGACCTCATTTGGCGAAGAAAAAAGTTTTGTTTCATCACGATAACGCACCAGCGCATTCGTCGATTGTTACCATGTCCAAAATCCACGAATTGAAGTTTGAATTGATGCCGCATCCTCCCTACTCTCCAGACTTAGCCCCCAGCGACTATTACCTGTTTCCTAACCTCAAAAAATGGCTTGGCGGAAAAAGATTTAAGAGCAACGAAGAAGTTATCGAAGCTGTAAATCAGTATTTTGAGGAGCTTGACGAATCTACGTTTAAAACTGGTATAACTAAATTAGAACACCTTTATGAGAAATGTATCAGTGTTGATGGAGATTATGTTGAAAAATAAAGCAAAAAAAATTTTTAAACATCGTTTTTCTTGGTCAGGCCGGAAACCTTTCACCCCACCCTCGTATATATATATATATATATATATATATATATATATATGGTATTAAAGAGTTGAGTCTCGTCCCACTGCCCTGGATTCTTTGGTAACGAATGCTTTGGATGTTCGGAGCAAACTTTTCGAAAGAAAAAACAAAGAAAAAACAACACGCCCCTTCTCTCTCTTATTTTGTATGAATCGACGACTCGTGAGCCCGCGATGCGGGTCAGCAGCGTCGAAGAATAGAGCTCGTTCTTTCTTCATCCCTCTCTCTCTCTCTCTCTCTCTCTCTCTCTCTCCCTCTCCCTCTCGTTCGCGAATTATTCTTCGGATCGTATACCAAGCTCCTTCCACCTCTCGTTTTCTTTCCTCCGAAGGAATCGACGTACGGTCGTTTCGAAGGAGCAGAAATCGTCGCTCCTGCAATCGCTGCAGAATCACAAAAGCTCCGAGATTGCTGAATTTTCTGGGTTTGTGGGGGGGGGGGGGGGGGGGGTGGTCCGTAAAGTCGTTCGAATTGCTTCGGAGGGAAATCAAGATTTTTAGTGTCGAAGTGTTTGCTGAGTGTTCAGGGCTGCGGACCCGTGGCGGGAACGACGGACCTTCGGGGGGGAGGTTAATTTCCCTTGTGTCTACCATCCCCCCACCCCCCAGTTCTTGTAGCCCTTGGGCTAAAAATATGGAATTATTCACGTGGATCGCATTCACTGAGTACTCTAGAGGAAAATTATCGCGGTTAATGTTAAATTGTTAATTGCGAAAAAAAAGACGGTTTTGAAGTGGGTGAGGCTGGACGGGGCAGAAACCGGAAGTAGAGGAGGAGGAGAAAGAGGAAAAAAGGGAAACGAGACGGGAGTTTAATGGGAAAAAAGAGGAAGAGGAAAAGGTGGAAGACGATGAAGACCGAGGAAAGAGAAAAAATGCGGAAGCAGAAAGAGAGGAAGAAGAGTTAAGGCAAAATACCAAAACGTCAGAGGAACACCGTGAAGGGTTCGTCAAGATCTCCACTTTAATCCGCTCAGTTTTCTTTCTTCAATTGGTGAAGTCAAGCCTTTTTTAGGGTGATTTCCCTTTGGATAATGGCAACCCCAGCTTTTGGAGCCCCTCTTCTACTTCCTTCTTTACAACACAACGGCAATGATGTGCTGTGACCTTGGGATGACCTTGGCACACTGAAAAGCTAATAGACAAAAAATCAATAAACCGAGAACAACAATTAATAATTCGAAAAAGAAGTTTCTTAACCCAATGAAAAATGCATGAGCCGGAACGAAATTGATAAACCGAGAAAAAAAAATTAACCGAAAAAAAAATTAATAGGCCGAAAAAATAAATAATAAAGGGGAAAAAAATTACTTGATTCATCGAAATCGTTTATTTACAGGCGGCCAACGAAATTTTCCTTTGAATAATGGCAACTCCTGCTTTTGGAGCCCCTTTTCTACTTCCTTCTTAACAACTAAACACCAATCAGATGTTATGACCTTGGGATGACCTTGGCACGCTGAAAAGCTAATAAACGAAAAATCAATAAAGCGAGGACAAACATTTTAAATTCGAAAAAGAAGTTTGTTAACCCAATAAAAAAATGTAGAAGCTGGAAAAAGTCTATTAAACAAAAAAAAGTTATAAACCGAAAAAATAAATAGGCCTCAAAATAATAATAAATGGAAAAAAAATTACATGAATCTACGAAATCGTTTATTTATACGCGGCCAACGAAATACTGATATGAAACACTAAAATATATGAATATTCCGAATATTCGTTTCCTCAATAAAGTAAATCATCTAAAAAACAGTCCCAGATTCTATTTTTTCAATAAATAATTCGTTGGCATCCCCCAATGGCAAACATTGCCATTTTCTCCGGACCGGTATTTCCAGAAGCGAACAATACACACACACACATATATATATATATATATATATATACTTTTATATTATACTATTTATTTTATATATTACTTTTTCACAATGTAGTCATATTTTCCGTTGAATACCGCGAAAAAAGAAATTAATTTTTTTAACCACCCTAATGTATATATATATAAATATATAAATATATAAATATATATATTTATATATATATATATATATATTGTACAACTTTGCAGTGACCGTTTTACTTAGAGAGCCACTGCGGCCGAAGTAGTGGCCCTAGCTCAATAAAAAAAGTTGCATTTTAAACTAGAGGCTCTGCCAATGTAAAAAATTTAAAAAAGCCAACGGATACGTGTATGCATTATAAATTTATAGGCACTCAAACATGGCAACCTACGAGCCGAATTCTCAGCAATTGCGGGAGGTTATGATTTACTTCTTCAACATCAAGAAATCTGCGGCTGAGGCCCACCGTTTGCTTGTAGATGCATACGGGGAGGATTCTATTAGTGAGAAAACGTGTCGGCGGTGGTTCATCGACGCCCAAACCGAATATTCACGGATCCAAAGTGATGCTGTGTATCTGGTGGGACCAGCTGGGCGTTGTGAACTATGAGCTGCTCAAACCATCCGAAACCATCACAGGGGAACTCTACCGACGTCAGTTGATGAGCTTGAGTACGGCACTCAAAGAGAAACGGCCACAATTCAACGAAAGACATGACAAGGGGATACTGCAGCATGACAATGCCCGACCCCATGTTGCAAATGTCGTGAAAAAGTACTTGGAAACGCTGAAATAGGAGGTTTTATCCCACCCGCCGTACTCTCCAGACATTGCCCCTTCCGACTATCACTTGTTCCGGTCAATGGCACACGATTTGGCTGACCAGCACTTCGGTACTTACGAAGAAGTCAAAAATTGGGTCGATTCCTGGATTGCCTCCAAGGACCAAGACTTTTATCGACGCGGGATTCGAATGCTACCTGAAAGATGGGCCGAGGTCGTAGCTAGCGACGGGCAGTACTTTGATTAAAAAATATGTAGCCACTTTTTTATAATAAAACGTTACACTTTTGAAAAAAACGGTCACTGCAAAGTTGTACTCTATTAAGGTGGTTCAAAAAAAAAAAAAATTAATTTTTTTTCGCGGTATTCAACGAAAAATATTACTGCGTTATGAAAAAGTAATTCATACGAAATTTGAGAGGTCAACACGTTTGACACCCCGCCAATAGACATCATAATAATATAATTTTCTCAAAACTTTTTATGCTCTGTAGCATTATCTAAGTTAACATAAACAGGTTGTTTTCATTTCAAGTACGTTAATAAAAATAATAATTCCGAACGACGTTTAAAAAAATATGTATTCTGAATTATAGTATGCGATTGTTGAAAAACTTATGTAATTACTTCATTTTTGCAATGCTGCCCACTCCAATCGTAATTTTTGTCACCTTTTGAAATCGATACAAGGTTGAGAAATTCCTATTCCAGTTTCGCTCCAAATATTAGTTATTGTCTCGATAACTTTTTGTGTACTCTCTCAAACAGAAAATTGAAGAGTATTCTGATGGTGAATGACTAGATGTAATGCTTCTCTATTCGCGGGTAATTTTCGCTCCACAAATTCTTCGATTTCCGACCCAATCGGATAAATTTCGGCACTTTCACTATCTCCCTAAGCCGCGATAATTTTTTACATTTTTATTTTTACGTGTACTGTGACGTACCTCAATACAGCAAGTACTGGAAACAGTCAAATGAATCGCGAAAATAACTCACGGGCAGTCAGAGAAACTTTGTTGAGAAACGTATGACTTTGTTTTCTTACTCCAAAACAACATATTACTCCAAAAAAACACGCATACTTGTTAGACGTTCAGTGATGCAAACACCGTGTTCTTGTTCATCAAGTGGTTTATAATATTTTCACAACCGAATTACATATATTGATTCTTAAGGAGGTTGTAGCGTTAGCCACAATCCAAGATTAAATTTAATTAAAAAAAAATACATGCTATTGTTTACACTATACTGAGTCTTTACGAATTTTTTGAACTTTTTTCACCACCAAACACCAGAGATAAAAATTAGTTTAATGTATGTAATTTAACGTGAGGTTAGATGGGCAAGACTTTCACACTAAAGGTTATGTAATTTTTATTGTTATTTAGCACCAAGATAAACCATTTCTAACAACGGATTAACGCAAACTGAACCTTTGTGGATATTTAGAGAAAAAAATCCTCATCTTGCCTATCGTAAACCATGGGCCAATAATATCGTGACGTAAATATGAATAGGCATAATTATGAATTACTCAAAATTTCATTGTGAATTGTATAAAACATTCATTGTCGTAGTTTTTTCGTAATAATCATCGATAATGTTATGCTTTTTCAAGCTGGTAGTAACACAAAAGTTTTTCTACTTTACGCAATAAAAATGTTAAAATGCATAATTTTGCCCTTTAATTATATATTTAAAAAAATTAGCATATATAGAATAAATCTGTACGTCGTATGCATTATTTTGAGGTTCATTGAGAAACAAAATGAATAAACCGTCGTTTGACTCAACTGCATCGCTCCAACCTTCTTAATCTGCAGATACAAATTGTTTATAATAAAAAAAAAATATTTCAATAAAAATTGTGTATTGTTACAGAAAAACTTAAATCAAGACTTACATTGGATCACGCACCAACATTTTCTGCATCGAGATAAAAAAATTAATCCTCCGATAATCATGAAAAAGATGTTTGAGCACTAACTGAAAAATTGTTTAGAAGCCTCAAATTTCGCAAAACTTTTTTTTTCTTAACATACTTCAATTTTTCGTTGGAAAAAAATCATTTTTCAACCACCCTAATATATATATATTTTCAAATTAAATAAATCAGTCCCGTAGAGAGAAAAACATTTTTTCGATCGACTCTCGCACTCTCTGCGTCTCTTTTCCGGGTGTCCAATTTGTCGCGACTCATCCTGTATGCGAGGATGACGAGGATTTTTCATCGCAAGAGAAAGAGGAGCCGGAAGAAGCTTTTCGCAAAGTTCGAGTTGGAAGAAGACGGAGACAAGTCGACCGCACGTGGAAACTCGTTCATGAAGAGTCGACAGTCGCACACGTCGATCGTGAAGCTCCGATGCCCGTTGGGCCCCGGCTAAGAATCTTACGATGGCGGGGGCGTGTTCTCATTCGACCGAATCGACATTAGACTGTCAGTCGCTGGTTGCGGGGGTTTTCGCCCCGTGAAAATCGACTCTAATGGATTTTCATCGTGTTTCAAACTTCAAAGCTCCGCCTTCCGTGAAACCGGAAGTGTGGCTCTCGATGGATCCTCTCGCGCTTGGCGAGAAACTTTGTTACACGAGAACTCGTTGTGTCACCGCACTTTGCCACACCGGAAGTTGCGGCCCGCTGTGAGACTCGGATTATTCGGTCCACTAACAATAAAGAAGCTTCACGACACGGAATAGCGGAACAAAAATACATCGAGCTTCCTGTCCGGTGGACCATTCTTCGAGGGAGTTGTTTGGATTTGCTTTTATGTAGATAATGGTTGGGTTTGTTGAAGGGTCTTCTCACTTTACACGCTAAAAAAGGGTATTTTCATGATTTTTTTTATAGCTTTATATTATAGTTATTTATATAAAAGGCCATAGCCGAGTAAGTAGGAAAAGATTGCCCCCGCATTTTTTCCAGCGAAATTTGGAGTATATTCTGAGGTATAAAAAAAAAAAAAAATTCTGAAAATGTTATGCCCGTCAACGCAATAGTTTTAGAAAAATGAATCTTTTTTGAATATAAAAAAAAATTCCGGAAACGGTACAGTGGATCAATTTGATTTTTTTTTTGGTACTTATTCCGATCAAACGTGTTACGAAATAAAATTATAAAACATCTTGCGAAAGATTAAGGTTTGAAACAAAAATAATGTTCCTTGTTTTATTATTTTTTACTATAATCCACTTGGGGTGCAATAGCGAAATTTTTTTCATATAATCTTTGGGCACCCTATTAGATTATATAATTTTTTCAAAATGATCGGCTTGGTACGCCACAGTGAAAAAAAAGAAACACACTTTATTGATATATTTTAGTTATATAGATATATAACTAAAATATATCA
Organism: Ophion obscuratus; assembly: GCA_964007375.1. Taxonomy (NCBI): domain Eukaryota; kingdom Metazoa; phylum Arthropoda; class Insecta; order Hymenoptera; family Ichneumonidae; genus Ophion; species Ophion obscuratus. The sequence goes on along the minus strand of OZ023316.1, from coordinate 55,791,421 downwards.
ATAAAGTCTGTTTTTTTTCACTGTGGCGTACCAAACCGATCATTTTGAAAAAAATTATATAATCTAATAAGGTGCCCAAAGATTATATGAAAAAAATTCGTTATTGTACCCCAAGTGGATTATAGTAAAAAAAAATAAAACAAGGAACATTATTTTTTTTAAACCTTAATCTTTCGCAAAATGTTCTATAATTTTATTTCGTAACACATTTGATCGTAGCAAGTACCAAAAAAAAAAAATCGAATCGATCCACTGGAGCGTTTCCGGAATTTTTATTATTTTTTTTAATTAAAAAAAATCATTTTTCCAAAACCATTGTGTTGACGGGGATGAAATTTTCAGAAAATTTGTTTTTTTTTATACCTCAGAATATACTCCTAATTTCACTGGAGAAAATGCGGGGGCAATTTTTCCCTACTTACCCGGCTATGGCCTTTGTTATACTTAATACATACACTTTCGAAATACATTTTTTAAAGATATTTATCCAAGTCACTATTTATAGACGAAAATGGTAATTAAAAAAATGCTCTGAAAAACTGTAGGTCTGCGCTTTAGGTTTTAGATTTTAGATTCACGGTTTAAGGTTTAGGTTTAGATTTTAGTCACGGTTTTAGATTAAGTATTTTAATGGCTATAGCGCATATCATACGATTTTTGATATATGCAAAAATAACAAAATGGCGGACATTTTTCGAAAAAAAAACAAAAAGACGTGTTTTTTCTCCGTTTTTGGAAGAAAAATTGTAAATACCAAAATTAAAAAAGCCTTGATTTGCGCTGTAGCTATAGCTGTAAAGAATATGTGGTTAAAATTTCATAAGGATCGGCTCAGTAGTTTCGAATATTTTATCAATAACCGTCGAAAAACGTTGTTTCGAGAAAAACGTGTTTAAAGTTTGTTTAGGTTACATAAATACATCAAAAATTTTTGTTAAATGCATTTCAAAAGTGTATTTATTAAGTGTAACAACTTTTATAGGGGAGACCGGGGCAAAATGGTATAGCGGGGCAAAACGGTACCGGGGCAAAACGGCACTGGGGCATAATGGGATCGGGGCATAATGGGATAGCAAAAAAATGAAGTTTCTTGGTGCTTGATTTGGGGCAAAATGGGATAGGGGCAAAATGGGACACACAAAAATGAAGTGTCGCAGCCCGCTGAATTTGGGGCAAAATGGGATGACAGGAAAATTCATGCTTCGGCTCTATGAAAGAGCTGTTGAAACATAATCTAATCTAAATGGTGCTTGTGGTTCGTTTCAGTCCACATATACGCAGATAATACGGACTGACCGATATATTTGTCGACACATATCCGTCGATTTCATGGGGAGCGGCGGTCCTAGATTCATAAAACAATTTACGTAAAAATTGACAAGAGTTAGATTTTCATCAATGGCTTGAAAATCAGTATCAGTAACGTGCAGTTGGCAGAAAATAAATTTAAAAAAAAACAAAGAAAGAAAAAAACAAAAAAAAACATAAACCGCACGCGTTTGATTATAAAAATTACTTGATTATTTAAATAATTAATAACGACAAAGAAATTGTACCAATCGAATAAAAAGGCTCAAATAACAATTTACGTCAAGTTTGGTACAGTTCTGACCGCAGAATCAAAAGTAATTGTTTAACAAACTTTAATAACAAATGAAAAATTAGTATTTTTTTGAATGTTGAAGTACTTAAATTGATTGTAAAGTCAAAAATAATAATAATTGTTTAAGCGATTGAGTTAACAAATAAAAATTGTCGTCTTCTTTAATGTTAAATTACTACGATTAATCAAATTTCAACGAAATCGAACGAGTCGACCTTGAAACATTGCCTTAACCGCATGTCCAATCATTATATTTGGTCAAAAAATGAATATCAAAAAATCAATTGAAGTTTTAGACTGCATTAATAGTCATTAATGCATTAATAGACTACACCAAACTTGCGAAGATTCTAACCGAATGATGAAAAATTATTATTTAAACAATTTCATTAACAATTAAATTGTTCGAATCGAATTGTTACGCTCGATGAACAATTTCCAAGAAATTTCAGAAAATGCCGATCGTACAATGAAGAATAAATATTTGAACAATTCAATTAACAAATGAAAACCGCTGCAGTCTTTAACATTAATAAATTATTACGCGTAATCGAATCTCAACGATATTAAAGGAGTCGATAACAAAATACGTCTTTAAAAATATGCTAATTAATGCAATTTAGTTAAACGATAAATATCAACAAACTTATCGTATCACCTGGATTGTTAAGCTCAATTAACATATCCATTGTTTTATTGAATGCATCGGCCGTAGTTTCGTGAAAAAATAACTATTTCCACAATAATAGAACTTTTTTTCATCCGCCATATTGGATTTTCAGTTTTTAGTTTTTCATTCCAAACTCCTATCCTCAATGCATGATTTCGATATTCTGAAATCAGTGTCTTATGTTTTTATTCATTATCTAAACGATTACGTATTTATTCATCTATCATTATTTCGCAACAAAATCATGAGGTACATTTTATTGTTGGTTGAACCCTAGTCAATGTTATTTTTGTTTAGCAGAGAGACGCCATACGCGTCCATTGTGAGTCGTTTTTCCTGGATTCGTTGTAATTCATGCGAGAAATGGGCCCAATATTCATGTGCCCATGCTGACGATAACTTAATCGAGTACGTTTGCGACAATTGTGCCGATAAAAATTAGCTTAGTTAAACAAGCAATAAAAATTAAACATTGCCACCGTTAAATTATAGTATCGTAAGTAGAGTGTGACCCAAATATCGTGTAACATTCAATAAAACCTGTTTTCACTCATTTATTACCCCTCGTTTTTTACCCCTGCATTTCTTTCGTTTCTGCATCGAATTATTCCACTGTCCCATTTTGCCCCGATCCCGTTTTGCCCCAACCGCCTCTTTCTGAGGAGCCTGATTTTCTCCGGCCCATTTTGCCCCAGTCCCGTTTTGCCCCAATGACGTATTTTCCAGCAGTGTTGATTTTCACTATTCCATTTTGCCCCAAACCCGTTTTGCCCCGGTCCCATTTTGCCCCGGTCCCATTATGCCCCGCTATAGCATTTTGCCCCGGTCTCCCCTATCAATATCTATAATATATACCTATCCAAAAAAATCATGAAATTAGCCTTTTTTAGCGTCTAGAGTGAGAAGACCGCTTAAGGGATACCTTCAGGCATGGAGAAAATTTGCTAATTTTCATCGTTTTTTTTAAGGACACATTCTTTTCATTATTTTTGAGACTCAAGAAAAGGTTGCGAGGTGGATCTCTCCGATTTGGATTAAATTTGGCATGCTTGTAGAATTGGTAAAAATAGGCGACACGTATTTTTTGATATCCGTGGAACTCGATCCTTACGGGTTGAAACGCACCCTCGATAATTGGGGAATTTTTCATTTTTTGTCGATAACGTTATCGATAACGATAACAAACGTATATGATCATTTTTTACGAAAAGATCGTATCAGAGTTTAGGGATTGTTGAAAACATTTTTGGCAAATGTATTATTTTTTTTTTTTTAAATCTGTGTGTGTGCGTATATATATATATATATCCGCAAACAATTTTTATTACGAACGATGAAGAAATGAGTACCGAATCAAAAGTTTTTAATTAATTAAAAATTCAACAGGTCCATTACAATATTTTTATAAATATGTTTCTAAAGTTTGATAATTATTTTTAAACTGAAATATATTGTTTCAAAAGTAATTCAATAAGTTAATTGATTTAATATTTAAGGTAATAAGTAATGAAGAATACTTTTAACTTAAAACATTTTATTTGAAGTTTATAATTAAATAATTAAAAATTCAATAAATGTTCAATTCAAATGCTAAAATTCAATTAATATTTTTATAAATATTTTATGCCCACCCGCACACGCACACGTATATAAACATGTATGAATGCCGCTAACAGGATGCGCAAAGCATTAATTCGAGTAGTTGAATTGAATAACGAATCAGCCTACAAAAAGCCGGTGTATCGCCTACCTTTCAAATGTATTAGAACAAATTTTGAAAAAAAAACCTCAAAGAAAAAAAATTAACTTTAAAAAACACCATAAAGGAGGAATTTTCTGGATTTCGCTCGTACCTTGCGTGGGGCTGTTGGATTTGTGGAAATTCGACAAATAAGATTACCTGTAAAATAATTGCGAAACTGGCAGCTCGAAAACTTGGAGAACAACGCGAGATGTAATTTCGTTGACGTATTCCCGTCAACCAGAAACCTATGGGGATGCCTGGGTAATGTTCCGAGGCCATTTCCCCCGGGAGTTATTTCAACTGGGTCCGGTTATTCCGCATAACGAGTTTTACGTAGTTATGCAGAATGATAAAGCTTCCAAACGATATGAGTCAAGTTTCAAGCACGCTACTCGCCAGCCCTTCTCACTCCGTATTTTCGAAACGGAGAGCAGGGCAGAACGAAAACTGGAAACACAAGTAACACTCGAGTATACGCGAGCTCGTGGAGTTTCGAGAAACTACATGCGAATACTCTTGATCAGAACACAATTTTTTTTCGCCCGATCGATTAATATTTTTCTTTCATTGAGGGGCCGCAGGTGCTGGAATGACGAAAAATTAACCTTTTACGCGAGTTCACAAAACTCGATACAGTCATAGTAATTAAACATTAACGGGAATGTGAACAAAATAAAAACTAAATAAAATGATACAATATTTGCAAGACTTTTCTGAAGAATGAAATTTAAAGTTAACTAAAATTATATGATAATTTACTCAACTTCACCTAATTTTTATTTTACTTAATTTTGATATTACTAAGTTTTTGTTGTTCTCGATTTTGATTTTACTTCATTTTTATGTTCATCGGATTCTCCTCAATGTTTTTGCAAATATATCTGTGAATTTTTGGAAACAAGTACAATGAACTTTCTATGTGATATCATAGCGTCAATGGTTTCCATTTGAAAAAAATTCAAGGGCGGGGTAAAGTATTTAATTTTATTTTTTCATTTTTAAAAAAAATTTTAAATGAATGCATAATATATCAAGAATATTGTGTTAAAATTTCAAGTCGATCGGAGTAAATTTGACGAAGTTATGAGTATTTGAGCGTCTATAGCTCCATGTCGTTCTCTTCTCTTCTGCGTTTTTCAATCCGTTTTTCTGAGACTTGTCATATTTGAAGTCCGTGTGCACGATAACTCAAAATCTACTGGACCAATCGCTTTGAAATTGTGCACAGTACTTCTTCACATAATTCACCAGGTATTGTCGAGAGCTTTTTTGTTTTTTTGAATAATTACTAATTTTTCAACAACAAATTAGCCGATTTTTTAGCGAAAATCGCGTTTTTGGCTCCCAAGTGCTACGAAAATCGAAAAAAAAAAATCCTCCCGTCATTACCTCGAGAAACATCTCCTTTAACAAATGCATTTTGATTTTTTTGTTTCAAATGATTCTGTTGCGAGTTATGGTGCACACCGCAAACCAACTTTTTTTCGAGGCGCCTCCGGGGTTTAATTTTCACTCGCTCAATTTTGAATATTTTGCAATGCAAATTTAGGAAAATGTTGCTCAAATGTTACTTTATTATATGTAAATTTTTCAATAAACGAACACTATTCGTTACGCCAAAACAAAAATCTTAAAAACATGCCTTTTTTTCGCCGAATTAACTTTACCCCGCCGTTAAACGTGAGTTTCCGCGGTATTTTTACTGTCTCAATAGTGTGCACTGATGAAAGGTGGCAAGCTAAACCCAAACAGGTTTGGTTCCGATTATTAATTCTTTTTGCCAGATTACAACAATTCTTTTTCGATGTATTTTCTCTGCCAAAATCATTTGCAATGGGAATAAAATAAACCAACGCCAAGCAGATTTAGAATTTGGTTTTCCACATTTTTCAAATTTTGACGAGGGCGTTTCGGTATATTTGTGCTGTCTCGAATATTTACTATAAAAAATAATAGCAAATGAATGGTTTGCTTCCAGATTTTTTTTTCAAAATTACGACATTTTGATATTTGATATTGCTGCGGATTTTATTAACTGCACAAAAAAATGGACAAGCTGAGATTGTTTTCCATTTTTCATTCGTTGCAGATTAATCAACAAGCACAAATCGAAAAATCACTGTCGGATTTTTCTTTATGTCGTTAAAGTTTGAATCGTTGAAATGCAACGAAAATTCTTTTTTATATTTTCATTATTCCATGAAATATTTTTCACAGATCACCAAAAAAAAATTCATTTTTGAGCGATTTTCGTAGCTACAATTTGCTGGGAGAAATTTGAGGAAGTAAAAAAAAAGTCGTTTGCATTGAACTCCACCGATGCAGGCGTGGATCTAATTGTCTTTTTTTCCAGGCTGAGGTCCATTTTCCGCAATTCCACCCAATTAGCCAGACCCGCTCAATTGAATTCCTCTCGCGATCGGGTAGTCCCGACGTGACGTCTGGATATCCTGCAGGAGTAATTCCTCGCTATTCTCTCCTCCATCTATCAGTGTCGAATTATCAGTAAAATCGTTGCACGTATAACGTGCGAGACGGAGATCCGTTCCACGAGGAGCAGGAAGAGCGTGAGCCGTTTGCAAGGTAATTGGAGTCAACTTTGACGGGTCGCAATTAGGGAAACTCGCGATAAACTGTGACGTCTAGAGAGCTAGATAGCCCCGCTGTGCTGCTGACCTAATTAAAATGTAGCCGCACCTCCAGACTTCCCGAACAGGGCGAGAAAAGCGGATTCCTTCGAAATGGAAACATCGTAAAGGTCCTATCGTTTTCTTTCTCATGAAAATTGGAAAGGGTAGATTTGTGCTTGAACGGAAGGGAGAAGAGAAAAACTACGAAAAACCGAACACCGAACGGAAAATGGCAGAACTGGCAAGTTGAAATCTGTTTTTTAGCAAAATGGCGTGGATGCTGATTTGTATCAAGTTAGCTCGTCGATTTTGTATATTTTAATATTTTTATTGAGTAAGTATTTTACTAGTTAAACGTCTCGTCGATTTTTTATGTTGTTAAACTTTATTTAGTAAACATTTAGATTACCAATCAAACCAAATAGCTCCTCAATGTATATTAACAAATATTTACTAAGCAGAGTTTTGAATCGTACACAGTTGACGAGCTAGTTAGACTAGTAAGCTAAATTCTATCCAAATAAAGTTCAAACATGATTTCAAAGACAATCTCATTTATTGCGAATAAAGTTAAAAACTATAAAAAATTGATCAACTAGTTTGAGTAATGATCGAAATATTTACTAAATGAAGTTTCAAAATATACCATATTGACGAGCTATCTAGGATGCCTAGTAACCTTAATATCCACTAAATAAAGTCGACAAACCGATAAAATTGACGAACCAGTTTGACTAGTAATCTAAATATTTAGTACAAAAAAGTTATCGAATACACGGAATTGATAAACTAGCTTGGCTAGTGCTCTAAATATTCACTAAACAGAGTTTTTAAATATACATTTGTATATTTTTAAATATACATATTTTTAAATATACATTTGTATATTTGTATAGTTTTTAAATATACATTTGTATATTTAAAAACTCTGTTTAGTGAATATTTAGAGCACTAGCCAAGCTACTTTATCAATTCCGTGTATTCGAAAACTTTTTTTTACTAAATATTTAGATTACTAGTCACACTAGTTAGTCGATTTTGCATATTTTTAAACTGTATTCAGTAAATATTTAGATTACTAGTCAAACTAGTTCGTCAATTTTATCGGTTTGTCGACTTTATTTAGTGGATGTTTAGGTTACTAGGCAAACTAGATAGCTCGTCAATATGGTATATGTTGAAACTTAATTTAGTAAATATTTCGATCACTAGTCAAACTAGTTGATCAATTTTTTATATTTTTTAACTTTATTCGGAATAAATGAGATTGTCTTTGAAATCATGTTTCAACTTTATTTGGATAGAATTTAGCTTACTAGTCTAACTAGCTCATCAACTGTGGACGATTCAAAACTCTACTTAGTAAATATTTAGATTACTAGTCAAACTAAAAAGCTCGTCAATATTGTATACTTCTAATACACCATTTAGTAAATATTTAGATTACTAGAGGAACTACCCCGTCAATCCTGTACACTTTTACCCTTTATTTAGTAAATATTCCGATTACTAATCCAACTAGTTGAATAATGCCGAATATTTTAAAAATTTATTTAGCCTATATTTAGCTTACTAGTCAAGCTAGTTTATCGATTCTGTGTACTTTTAAACTTCATCTAGTAAATATTCAGATTACTAATAAAACTAGTTGATCCATTCTGAATATTTTTAAAAATCGTCTAGTAAATATTTGATCTCGGGCTTTTCCGAAAAATGGCCTGACATTTTTATTCCTTGGTTTGCAGGTGCTAAATAGATCAGCAGCGTTTTATGCTTTGGAGGAACCTTAACCATAGTTAGCAATTCTTTTCCCGTAATCCTGCATCGAATAAATTATGGTTCGGGCTTTTTCGAAAACATCCACAATTTTCGTCATCCCTTAAAATCATGCAAGAATAATTCCTTATTAACATAATTCACAACAAGCATCAATTCCGTGTATTCGAAAACATGTTTTTACTAAATATTTAGATTACTAGTCACACTAGTTAGTCGATTTTGCATATTTTTAAATTGTATTCAGTAAATATTTAGATTACTAGTCAAACTAGTTCGTCAATTTTATCGGTTTGTCGACTTTATTTAGTGCATATTTAGGTTACTAGGCAAACTAGATAGCTCGTCAATATGGTATATTTTGAAACTTAATTTAGTAAATATTTCGATCACTAGTCAAACTAGTTGATCAATTTTTTATAGTTTTTAACTTTATTCGGAATAAATGAGATTGTCTTTGAAATCATGTTTGAACTTTGTTTGGATAGAATTTAGCTTACTAGTCTAACTAGCTCGTTAACTGTGTACGATTCAGAACTCTACTTAGTAAATATTTAGATTACTAGTCAAACTAAAAAGCTCGTCAATATTCTATACTTCTAATACACTATTTAGTAAATATTTAGATTACTACTACCCCGTCAGTCCTGTACACTTTTACCCTTCATTTAGTAAATATTCCGATTACTAATCCAACTAGTTGAATAATGCCGTATATTTTAAAAAATTATTTAGCCTATATTTAGCTTACTAGTCAAGCTAGTTTATCGATTCTGTGTACTTTTAAACTTCATCTAGTAAATATTCGTATTACTAGTCACACTAGCTCATCGATTACCTACATTTTTCAATTTTACTGACTAAATATTCAGATTACTAATGAAACTAGTTGATCCATTCTGAATATTTTTAAAAATCGTCTAGTAAATATTCGATCTCGGGCTTTTCCGAAAAATGGCCTGACATTTTTATTCCTTGGTTTGCAGGTGCTAAATAGATCAGCAGCGTTTTATGCTTTGGAGGAACCTTAACCATAGTTAGCAATTCTTTTCCCGCAATCCTGCATCGAATAAATTATGGTTCCGGCTTTTTCGCAAACATCCACAATTTTCGTCATCGCTTAAAATCACGCGAGAATAATTCCTTATTAACATCATTCACAATAAGCATAAATGGGATAAGTCGCACGTTGTCTGCAGCACGTAATTGTCGCACGTGAGAGCAAAAATGTTTGATGGGTCATGGGGACCCTCGAGGTTTATGGTAGCTCGTACGGTTGGTGGGGTCACCCTCGACGAGATCGACGAAGGTACCGCGTGACCGGTACTGTGGAAAAAAGGGGCCTAGGGCAGGCGGGAGGTCGCGAGCTCGGGGCTCGTCGAGGCCGGAACCGGAAATTGACGCTGGAACGTCGACCCTCGTCCTTGCCGCATTTGGTAAACGTCGCGTACAGTTTCACGAAAAATTCGCACCGGTGTGTGTTTAACGACGTTGATTCATCGTACGTATGAAGAAACCCGCCGACAATAAAACGACACGAGCATCGACATGCCTCGTCATTTTTTGTCCTCCTCTGTTCTTTTTCCCTCGTCCTCTAATCGACCGGAACCGTATCGTAATGGCGCGGGATAAATCACGATTCGATATATCATTGCGAAACGTGGGGCTACTCGCATTTCGAATGCCCGACGCATGCTTCCTAAATGGCACTTGGAGTCCTTGGCTCCCCTTAAGTCAGCCATTGTCAAAGCTCGAATGCTTTGCCACCGATCGTATGGCTCGTTGCACATAAATCATCCAACGAGGCACGAGCCGTCCTTTCGTCAAATATCTGCACGCAGATGAAACATTTTGTTATATATGTTGGATATTCCATCTCAACTCACAAGGAACACGAGGAGAGATATCTTTAGGCGAGGAAAAAATTTGCTGATTTTCATGACTTTTTTGGGGATTTTTTTCTTCAGAAAAACTACAAATTAATTTGATTTTTTGGGGATTTTTTTGCTTCAGAAAAACTACAAATTAATTTGATTTTTTGGGGATTTTTTCTTCAGAAAAACTGCAAATTAATTTGATTTTTTGGGGATATTTTTCTTCAGAAAAACTACAAATTAAATGGAGATTACAAAAAGGGTGTTTATCATACATATCAGTGACTGTGTGCAATAATTTTTTTGAAGCGATTAATTTCAAAATGGCGCTTGTGCAGCGTTTATTTCAAAACTGCATTTTTTAAGTTAGCTGGAAACATGACTCAGACTATTTTCAACCGATTCACTTGGAATGTTGAATATATCTTGAAAAATACATTGTCTATTGAAGTAAGTACGATTTTTTTTTATATTGCATAGTTCATTTGTTATTAACAATTATCTGACGATTTTTTAGGAAAATTATTGGAAAGTAAAAAATTTCGTTAGATTATTGTCAATAACAAATGAACTATGCACTATAAAAAAAAAATCCTACGTAATTCCATAGACAATGTATTTTTCAAGATATATTCAACATTTGAAGTGAACCGGTTGAGAATTGTCTGTGTTATGTCTCCGGCCAACTTAAAAAATGGAGTTTAGAGATAAACGCTGCGCAGCCGCCATTTTGAAAGTAATTTCTTAAAAAAAATTATTGTATACACTCACTGATATGTATGATAAACACACTTTTTTGTAATCGCGATTTATATTGTGGTTTGTCTGAAAAAAAAAATCCCCAAAAAGCCTATTTTTTCGGCTTCTAGAGTGGCCTAACCCCTTAATAAAAGATTTCTTCACCATTTTTAAGACTTGGAAAGGTTGCAATGTCAATCTCTCCGATTTCGATGAAATTTGGCATGCTTGTAGAATGAGTAAAAATAGGTGACACGTATTTTTTTTCGTATCCGCGGAACCCGATTTTTAAGGGTTGAAACGCACCCTCGAAAATTAGGGTATTTTTCGTCAATAACGTTTTAACGGGACGAGATATGAAAAAAATTCAAATTGCAACAATGGTTATTTTTTCTTTTACTATACATTGAAGATGAGAACGATAACGTTATCGACGAAAAACGAAAAACACCCCTATTTTCGAAGGTACATTTCACCCCTTAATAACCGGGTTCCGCAGATATTAAAAAAATACGTGTCGCCTATTTTTACCCATTCTACAAGCATGCCAAATTTCATCGAAATCGGAGAGATCGACATTGCAACCTTTCCTTGTTAGGGTGTGTTTTATTACTAATTTTGGCTGTTACGTGGTATTTTTTAAAATCAATCTTTAAAAAAGAGTGTAGGTATGGCGCGATCTTCTAAACTGAACTTTCAGAACTGCCGTGACGTGCAGCTAAAAAACTAATCGTCCGATGCTCATGATGTTTGGTATAAATTTTTCTAACCTTATTGTCTAAAATAAGACCCTAAATGTTCTTGAAAAAAAAATCTGTCTTTATCGCAAAATATAGTCATTTTTTCGGAAAATTCAATCTTTTTGTTTCAAAGCTACCATTTTGTCCCATTTCATCGATTTTCATCATTTCTCACTTTTTCTTCGTTCATATTCCGCGTATGAGTGTTATGAAAGAAAAATCTTCATTAAGTTTATTTCAGACTAATCCCGCCGACGATACGTGTCACATTTTTAAGGATTTATTTTAAAAAATACCATGTAACGTCCAAAAGTAGTAATAAAACATACCCTACGTCTCAAACATAGAGGATAAATCTTTCGTTTAAAAAAAATCAGTCATTTTTTCTTTGCCTAAAGTCCCCCCCCCCTTCAGTGTACGACTCCTATTCTTCTGCAATTCATATGGGTGATACAGCAACAAAAACTGTTGGACACGTACTTTCTTGGCAGCGGAATAAGGGTTTTAAGGGGGAAACCACCCTTCAAAGAAAGGCCCCTTAACGTAATTTTTTATTTACTGGTTATAATTCGTTTTGTTGATTATTAGAGAACGGATTTTATTCCTACATTGGAGGTTTATATTCATGTATATTAGAAAACTTACACACAAAAATCTATTAAAAAATTGCCGTGAAAATATTGTATCAAACTTAAGCAAATTTATAATTTCCATTTACTTTATGAATATAATTTTTGATAGTAATTTAATTTATGGTAATTAAGATTTATGCCGAAAAATCTAATTATATTGATCAAAAGAACGAAATCAAATTTAATGAACTTTACAACTCTAATAAAATTGATTTATTATTTTTTACATCATATCTTCATTTTTCTTTAATCGTAATAAATTTTTTTGTTATATATTACCAAATCCTTCACCACAAGACAACTTTTGGTTATATGAGGAAAGGATACGAATTACACACACACACTCATATATATATATTTAATTACGATCAAAGAAAAATGAAGATATATTATAAAAAATAATAAATAAATGTTATTAAAGTTGTAAAGTTCATGAATTTTGATTTCGTACTTTTGATCAATTAGATTTTTTGGCACACATCTTGAATACCATAAATTAAATTACTATTAAAAATTATATTCATAAAATAAATAAAAATTATAAATTTGCTCAAATTTGATAAGAAAAATATGTATATATATATAATGTGCAATTCAATATTCATTCTGAAACCAATATTTTTTATTTTATGTATTAATAACTTAAAATTAAATACTAAAGCGAAACAATCATTCACAATTTCGATTATTGATAATTATAAATATTATTTTCCCACGCAATCAATTATTAAAAAGTAAAGTTTTTATTTCACATTAAATATTTAAAATTACAAATATTCAATTTTAAGTTATCAATAATCAAAATGTAACCTTTCAATTTTTCAATCTGTTACTTTAAGGGAACTTTTTCCGCGTGTCCTTTACCTTGCGCGTCGTACGCGCAAGGTACAAGGTTTTTTCATTCACTCTTCCAATGTACGTTGAGAAAGGCCAGACACGAGGCTGATAAAAGATATGACGGAGGGAATGGACTATAATTAGCGGCTCTTTATGCGTACAGTGTATTACGTAGGCGTCCGGATGCATCTCGCGCATATAAATAACGAGGCGTCGTTGTACGTCAACGAGTTTTTGCCTCTCGTTCACGTATGTGTATGTATACGAGCAAGGGATATTTCTACCCCGTCATGTCTATCTAATGTTGACTATTAGCACATCTGGCACTTTTGAGGACAGTATTCGAATCTTTTACGCTAATAATTGGTTTTGGGGACAGAAGTGTCATTGTGATGTACCCGTACGTATATATACTTGCATCCATCGAAAAGACATTTCAAGACGGTGAATTTTACATCATTTTGAGTATGGGGAGTCTATTTGAGTATAGGGACCGTCTTCACAACAGCGTCTTCACAACGCTGTTGTGAAGACGGTCCTTGACGACGACTTTTTTTAAATTACCTTAACATATATGTATACATACATACACACACACATATATATATACATATATATACACCCATCAGACGCAAAAAACATTTTGACATATGTATCTAATGTTTATATATTTTGTGGAAGTATATAACCATGCATATATTAAAAACAAAAAATATTTTTAAAAAATAGACCACTCAATAAATGTATACATATGCCTATAAGGAGAAAACGATACAATTTAATATATCTTTATTTTTTATTCCGATTCAATTTCATTTAATTTAATTTTTATTAATTTTATTTTATTAACAAATAAAATTTAAAAAAAATAAATAAAGATATATTAAATTGTATCGTTTTCTCCTCATAGGAGATATAGGATCTCCTTATAGGATATATATATTTCTCCTTATATATATATATAATTTTTTTAGCGTGAGGCATGGGCAACTTTAAACATTGATGTTAAAAAACTGTTCAACGGAATTAATCTTTTTTATAGAATTATAAATAATGAAATAAGAATAATTATTAAACGTTCAGAGTTTTGGATCCCGAATTCAAAAATGTTTGCAGACTATTCTTATTTTATTGTTGATGATTCTTCGTTACTGTGCCCTCAAACTATAAGTAATGAAAAAAGTTTGATTATGACTGTTAGTTAGTCAATAGTCATATTATTTTCATTATCACGAATACTTTAATAATAATAATTATTATTATTATTATTATGAAAATATGTATTATTTTTACGATATTTATTTTTAACTATTTCAATTATTATCGTGCTTTGTTGGTTTAAGCCTATTGCATATTCCGATCGCCTGATGGTATTTCTAACGCATAATCAGCCGATCAATCAAGCAACCTCTCGAAATTTGTATACACATGTCGGGAGATATTGCAAGCCAGGCTGCAATCCCGGTTCCCACGCTGGGTTTCAATTTATTTAGTTCCGCAATGGTAGGTGCCTCCGTGACCCACATGTTGTAGGTACCCTTGCCCACATGCCGAAAGTCCTATATGACACATAGCCGTATGTGTGGACGTGTTCTATCGAATCTCATTTCGTGAGGATAAGTCAACATCGAGCCAAGTGTGTATTGAGGCGGCCTTACTTCGCATTGATCCGGGAAAATTGACATTCCTTGATGCAGTTTGGCTGCGAACGAGAGAGAGAGAGCCATCAATAAATGAAGATACCGATCGACAGTCGACAGTCTATCGGATATACGTTGAAAAGAACAAGCGAACATTGTCGAGGTCATGAGGGGATCCTGCCTTTGGAATTTGATGGGCTTGCATTCGTGCAGGATTGCCTCATTGGAAACCCAAAAGAGTCCATGCAATGATGGATGATGTACGGGTCAAAGTCATGCAATGATACCTGAAGGGCCATTATTCGCTGATTGTTCCAGCGGTTGCTGAGAGAATTAGGTATCACGCGGTGTCTGATTGCGGAACATCCGGCGAGGTCCAATTGCATCGCTGATGACGTATCTGAGGAGCCAGCAGGTCAGCTGATCAGTGTCCAAGTTTTATCGACGGAACTCTCCAGCTCCCTCAAAATGTGTATCAGGTAAAGATGGTAATGTAGGTGGTCTTCAACTACGAGCTGACCTTCACGCTTCCAAGGACATTGTACCGCAGAGCATCATATCTCTTCCAATTGAACATGGTTCAAGTGCCAATAGGAGCCTCGAAATGAGAATTGAGCGGAAAAGAAACGAAGGAGCAAAAAGAAGAATAGTAAGATCGCGGACCAAGGAGGACAAGCCGGCAGATGGAAAGACTAAAAAGGATAACAAAGAATCAACGGGAGGCTCGTAAATTTTCAACTGGATTGCAGACACCTCAAGTATTCGCAATTCCGTGACGATCCATAACTACCGTCCAATCCAATATCATCGGGAGCAATAATTCAGGTGGGTCACCTAGCAGCGGCCGGGTGGTTTCGCATTTTCGAGATTCCCAGCCGCGGTTCGGAGAGCGGATCGGGCGCAAATCGAACTAAACTCCTCACCTCATCCTCATGATTCCCATTCATGCCTGATCCGCCGGTTAACCGCGCTTCCCCTGTCATTGAAACTCGCCAGTTCGCAAATCATCAGCATTCCTAAAAAGCTAGTAAACCACTGTTTTTCCTCCGATCCTGGGTTGGCCGACGATGGTTGACCGTAGGCGCGCGCGCAACCCTAACCCAAATGGGTAATCGAGTTTGCGTATGGTCAGGATGTCGGCCGGAACTTCGAGCCCCGATTATTATTATCGAACTTCCCTGGCGAGACCGCGAATAATCGAATGGCTCTGTGATACGAGTTATCAGGCGACCAGGCGCCATGATGAATCGTCCTTTCGACATGGCAAACTACGAGGCGATCGACCCACGTTCGAGGCTTCCGCTTGTGGGTCGAAGGCTCCAATGATTGCTGTAGTCGTGTTTGTGAATTGATTCTCACCGCTCCATGTGCATCTGTCTGGTGGGCTGGATTTTTCAGGCTTCCAACAGAGATTACGCCACTTTTAGATATTGGCTGAACAATCATCAGGCTGAATTTGGTTCTTGAGGCCGTGCGCAACAGATGTGGATTGGAGAGAAACGGCGATAGTTCACGGCGGACCAAAAGAAACAGATGGACAGCGTATCACCTCAAAATGATGTTTAAGACGTCATCGTTTTAGCTGAGAATCGCCATGATACAAAAATATGTCCAATATCACGAGCATGCCTTCAATTGGAGTTCTGGTGTATGGGATTTTGGCTGAAAACCCTTTTCAAGCCTTTGGTTAAAGCGAAGTAACTTCTGATGTGTTTGACATGTATGCGTGTTGAATTTGGGGCGAATCTGTACTTTAGTTAGGTTAAAGGCACAGCAATGCTGTGGCTTACCTGAAGCTCTGGTGGGACTTAATGATCAGCTGATGAGCTTTCGATGGCTTCAATGTTGATTATCAGGAGGATGGGAAAGCCCCGAATAAAGGAAGGGAAGGGAAGATAAGGGCTGAGAGAGAAAGAGAGGAAGCTGGAAGCCGTAGATGACTCTTGGTAATCAGTAAGCCACCCACGGCACTATAATATTCCACGTGACTAGGTATTGGCACTCAGGCGAGTCCGCTACCAAAAGTGCTGGAGAAACTTGCTTCGGCAAGATTGCGATGTGCGCCATCTTCTCGTTAGTTCATCCCTTGGCGAATACATTGTGGAGCCTACTGTCGGGTATTCTCGTGCGAAACTTTGTCATGTCTTGCGAGAAAATTGGGGGATCATCTGACGCCATTTGATTAGAGCGGAATCGTACGGTTCGTATAATGTTCGGGTGCTTTGCTCAAAGCATCGGGTTCTAGCACGAACATGGCAAAGACGATATGGAAATTTCATTTGCATTATTATCTTCTTCGTAAGAAAAGGTATTTTCAACTTTGGCAAGACCGAAAAAAGCTGACGGAATGGTTTGGCCACAAGCAAATCAAGAGTTTTCCGATGATACGTCACTTGCCTGTACAAAAATGATATTCTTTTACGGCTTGTTTGGGTTTGTTTGGAAGCTCTTATCACATGCCAAGTTTCGTCGTTGTAGTTCCAATAGTCCATTGGTTATAGGCCTGTGTCAGGTTAGGCTAAGAGAGGGAAAAACTCTTGCCTCGTCATGAGAATGTTCTTTTCTCACTTTTAGTACAGGGCTGTATATTGGAAGCGGAAAAAATTCGAAGAAGGCTAGTTTTTTGACAGTTGATTTTGTAGGTGCCGCGGGTGCTAAATCCACGTTTGCCTAAAAATCGGGATGTAGGGTTTTTTTAGGGGATGAAGGGGGATAGGGGTGGATTCATGTCAAAATACAACCACCACGAGGTCGCCGCCGCGAGACAAAATGTTCTCAACAATCCGGGCTTTATTTTTGTCCATAGCACCGAAGTCGTGGAAGTTCATTTTGGGGTTAAAAAGTGGGGTGAAATTTTGAAAAATTAGTTTTAATATGATAACTCTTTAGGAAAAACTCATACAATCTTTGTTCAATTGAAAACGTTGTAGCCCCTTAAAAGAAGCGTCGATCGAGTATTTGATCATCTGTCTCCAATAATATTTTCAAATGTACCTCAAAAAAATTGTTGAAGGATAACAAAAATTGTTTATTCAATAACTAAAAAACAATCGATTTTTCGGGGATGGTTCAAATGTACGAAATGTAGAGAATAATTCCTTCTATAATTTCATTTCTACGGACCACCCTTGAATGTTGCTATTTCCAACCTCCCTCCGGGGTTGAACATTTAAAAAGAAATTCTGGGAAAACTATTAACCAAAAATAAAGATATACGAGTTTGGCGCTGTGGACAAAAATGTAACTGAGGGTTCAAGCCACAAATTGTTCCATGGCGGCAAATTCGTGCGGTCAATAGTTTTCCTAGAATTTCATTTTGAATTTTCAACCCCCGAGAGGGGTTGGCAAATCAAAATTCAGGGGTGGTCGAGAGAAACGAAAATATAGAGAAATATATTCTTTACATTTCGTACATGTAAATCATGCCCGAAAAATCGATTGTTTTTGAGTTATTAAATAAACATTTTTTTTTGGTATCTTAACCATTTTTTAGGGATGAAGATATTCTCGGAGAGTGACGATCAAATACTCGATCGACGTGTCTTTTCAACGGCTATAATGTTCCCAGTCGAACAAAAAGGGTACGAATTTTTCCTAAAGAGTTATCGAATTAAAACTGATTGTTCAAAATGTCACCTCGCTTTTTCACCCTCAAAATGAACTTCCACGACTTCAGCGCGGTGGACAAAACTAAAGCCCGGATTTTTCTGAACATCTTTTCTCATCGCGCCGACCTTGTAGAGGTTGTAGTGTGACATCGAGACACCCCCATCCTCCTTCATCCCCTAAAAAAACCCTGCACCCCGATTTTTTAGGCAAACTTGGATTTAGCACCCCCGGCACTTACAGCATCACCTGTCAAAAAACTGGCCTTCTATTTTTTTCCGACTATGGCGTTTTTCAGCGACATCGCGACTGCTATTTCTGAGGTACGAAATCCTCAAGCTCCTGAGATCCGCAACCTTCAACGAAATACCTACGTTTGTCTACTAAATATCCTCGTGTGGTGAGATCTGCTCCAGCCGTCCGGAGATCCTGTCAAATGTGACATCTCACATTGATCTCTGACGAGCTTGGAATCTCTTTCATATGTCTCAACGTGCCTCCAGTCACAAATCCTCCGAGACCATAGGCGCGTTCCAATCCCTTGCCATTCCAGGACTAAAATCAGCCGCCATTTTCACCCAGTTCACGCCTCGCGTGTCAGATCATTTGGACGTGAAAGGGAGCGGTTTAACGAGGCTTGCCACGCGATACAGCAAAAAGGGTTTCGATCCCCTTTGCGTCTAGCTGGAGCAGCTACACATTCATAGGAGAGATTTCAGCTGATAGAGCGAACTGTTCCTTCCCCGTAGCTGTGAATCCCATTCTCTCCATCATGCCCTCCACCGTTCGACTCTTCTATCTTTTTCCATCATTGGAACGGTGCAGGCCCCCACCCCTTTCGCGTAGCCCTCGGCTCTATGGAACGTTCTCGTGTCCCTGAAACGAGATATCGCCGGTAGCTATTTCACACTGAAGCTCCGGAGGAGAAGCCATTGTGTGGGCAAAGTGAGGCAACGATATCGCGCTACGTGGGGCGTAGCTATGTTTCGTTCTGCAAACCGAAAGATATTGGTGGTGTTGTGTCGGGGTGGCGAAAGAGCCTGCGTTCAACGACAGCCGTCGAGACGGGCTTTAAGATTGAGGATGCCACGGTTAGCGTTTTTAGCCCGATCTTACCTCACTCGCTTATCCGTTCGGAGGGTGGAAAAGAAAAGACTCGGCGCAATAGCTATCCACGCAGGGCGAGGGAAGTTGGCGTAGTCTTGGATGATTCTGCGGATGTGGAAGAGGATGGGAGCCGCTAGCAGTGAGTGGAGGAACGACGGGATGGAGTACGCTTGGGGTGGAGGGATTCCGTTCAGCCACAGGCCAACCCAAGTGATGTATCTACTCTGCCAGGGTGTACGTATATCCTGTAGGCAGCTATCCCGTTGTGGTGGCATTACAAGATCCTATAGGAGCTGGCCTGGTGGTACGATGAACGCGAATCCTTTTTGCCTTCCGGGTACACAGGGACCGAGTCCTACCATGTATAAAAATCCAATCTCATCTCAGCTTATAGAGAGAGAGAGAGAGAGAGAAAGTGGGATGATGCGAAAAAGACAGACCGGAAGTGGCGCATTCGATGGAGGAAGAAAGCAACTGAGTCTTGGACGACGTTGAAGAGGGTGGACCGAAGGCTGCACCATGATAAAGAAAATAAGACGATCTAGGAAAAGGCAACGGAGGCGAGGGAGAAGCAAGCGGAGCACCGGCACAGTGGAGTTCAAGGTAGAGTTATTGCGCAAGCAAAAGAGGCATCTAGTCGAGAAAGTAGCAGATTCGGGAGACTTGCCAGATGTCCCGCGACTTACGTCCTTTCGAGCCATCCATGGATGCGCTCGCCCCGGCAATACGTGGCGAGACGAGTCCTGAATGGGTTGTACCATATTGGCCTCGTTCCACTTGTCGTGCTATGCCCATCATCCCTTGAAGTTGTTGTTTTCACAAGGCTCATCGCCAATCACAATACCCGTGCCCCAGGGGCAATGGTGACGCCGAAGCGAAGACGAAAGAACAGGAAATACAATTGGAGGAAGCAGTCTCACTATAGCTGATCATAACTTTTTACTTGTCTCTGTTTCTCTTTCCGAGCCAAAAGAGGAATGCAAATACCATTGGATCTAATCTTATTCTTCAGAAGTACTGATTTCCTTCTTCTTTCCTTGGCTCAATCTTGATGTACCAAAAAGTTTCAATATCATAATTATATCCCGATGTCAACCTGTCAAATGCTTGATCAGGCTAACTCAAGGCTCATTGAAGTCTAGCCCAATGGCGTTCTGTTTACATCAACTACCGGCTCGAATCAGGGTCAGCAATTCTGTTTGGTCCAACACCGTTCTTTTCGCAACAACTAACAGATCGAATTAGGGTCAAAACTCCTCAGGCCCTATGCTATTCTTTTACACGCTGGGCCTGTTTTGTTGGGCCCAATACCGTTCCCCTTGCATTAACTACCAGATCGGATCAATGACATCGCTTTAGCGGGGCCCAATACCACTACATGCTGGGCGTGTGTCATTGAGTCCAATGATTCGAAAGAAAAAAAATTGGTTAGCATCACATCACAGGCAAGACATCTCATTCCGATAGGGCTTATAAAATGCAAACCATCGCTCTCTTTATTGGAACCTGGTTGGTTGTCGGCGAAAATGCGTTCAACATTTGTCACAGTACTCGGAGAATGAAGTATCTCGGTAGTCCGAGACTTGATGTTGGCTCGTCATCCTGAGGATCAAGTTGAAGATCCTGAACCGCTATTTCTCAAGGCCCCCAGGATATTACTCATCGAAATCATCTTACTGGGCACATACCGTCGATCTCATTCAAAAACCTCGTTGGCTGGGCGAATTTCCGCGAGACTGTGAAATGAGCAAAGTTGGATCATTTCGCGGGATTTAAGTGTAGCCGAGCCTCCATCATCCCGACACGCTCGTGGTAGGCTTGGCTGTTTTGGGCGCCGAACAACGAAGTCCACAAAATCGCGGGTGGTTGGGCTGTTGTCTCTGGCTGGTTCTCTCCATTCCGTTTATCCTGACTCCTGTGCTTTCTCTTTCACGCGAATGCCCACAGAAGGATGTGCGAAGGGGATGAGAATGAGCCAGCTATCCGATCGACGAATGGCGGCATAGCCGAAGCGGTATCCAGGCGGCCGAGCCAGAAGAGAGCGAGGGAGAAAAAACAATGGACAGATAGATAGAGGAAGAGAGAGACCGGTTCGACGGATGGATACGAATTGGCGGCTGTCCAAGCAACTCCGAACGATTGGCTACGCCCGCCATTACGCGACTGCCCCATCACAGCTTATGCAGTAATGTTCCTACCACCCAGCACACCTTGCTCTCTCTCACTCTCTCCCCATATAATGCATCTACCAACAGTGTTACATCGTTGTTCGCTCCATACCGGTCTTGGTATCCGTACAATGATAGCTGGATGTTGGCGATCGATGCACAGCGGTATGGATACACCTGCATCTGATACCTCAACTCTCTCTCTCTCTCTCTCTCTCTCTCTCTCTCGTGGTTTAGTTAATTGCTTCCAAATAACGCGCGAATGAATACGAACAAGCTCCTTAAACTCCTCCTCTCCTATGATCCTCCGTCACGACCCCTCCATACCCCATCACGGCTGACGCCCCTCGAGTGAGTAAATGAGAGCATGCTGTCAAAGGGGTTTCAATGTTCGCCTTAGAATGGCCCTGTGATCAAGTGGTCACGCACACCAAGGCCATGGCCAAAAGCGGCGGATCTTCCTTCGCCGTAATTCGAAGACAAGGATCACTGGGTTATATGGGGGGGGGGGGGGGGGGGGGGTAACGAGCGGGGCCGGCTTTACCGGGAACGAAATGTTTCAACTGCTTTTCTTATCCGATGATACAGCTCGGTTGCCACGACTGGGCATTTCAAGCCCGGCATCCCGCGAACATCGTGTTCCTAAGCTGCTGGCTGGCTTCCGATTGGAGTCGTTCCATTTCGGATGTACTCACCAAATCTGGGATTATAATTTCGCGATATTTAGGTAGACGTAGTGCAGCGCAACCTCCCGCAGCCTTCAACATCAAGTGTGGAAAAAAGGTTTCGCTTGCAATTTTGGATTTAGCGGAATGCCAGCTCGCGAGGCAGGTTTGGATTCGAGATTACGTGCTGATGGTTTCAAAGAGATGTTTTTGATACTTCTCACCTTGACGATATCAGTTTAATGTATTTTTATCTGAGGGGGAGTCCCATCGGGAGGGGGGAGGCCCATCGGAAAAAGTATTGATACAATATTTTTAAAAACTCACGAATCAATCTCATTGGGGAGCTGTTCCGCTATGGAGGCTGTACCAAAAAATCGACAATGCTGTTTTTCAGATTGTAAATGGCTAGTTTCCCTCCAGAGTATTTCCCTTTTGGCATGAGTGTGTAGAGTAAGTCACGTGGCTGGGTGAACCCCCGAAAGACTGCGCGATGATACGTCCAAACTGAATCATCATTGAATCATGGATTGGAAATAAAAATGGGGCTTCGTTCAGATTGGAAACTTGGAAAAACGCGATATGCACGATCACAAACGTTCGACGAATGAGAATGGTCGACGTCCACCCTTTGGGAGGGGAAAATGGCGACGCGGTGAAGGGTGAAAATAGTTGGAAGTGTTACAAGCGCGAACTGACACGTATACGAATAACTATGAAGCCATGAAAAGCAGAACGCGACGAAGCTGTTCCGATATATATTTTTTTATGCTTTATGTCTGATAACATACATTTTTGCAGTCGACTCAAAGAGATGAACAAATGCGAATTCAAGAAATTGTGATATATATATATATATATATATATTCACAATTCCAATTAAAGTATGCCCAGTTTATATCTATACATATATACATACAGTGGGTAGAAACTGTATTTGTACACGTCGTCCTTCCAAATTATCCTTCGAAAAAAATAAAATCCTTCATGAAGTTTCTGTGTTGGATAACTTATTCTAAATATACATGGTGTCTGTTTACAAAAATCTTGGGAAAACCCAAAAAAATTAAGTCATATTGACAACAGTTTCGCGCGAGATGTACAAATACTTTTTTTACTCACTGTACACACACACACACACACACACACACACACACACACACACACACACACACACACACACACACACACACACACACACACACACACACACACACACACACACACACACACACACACACACACACACACACATATATATATATAATGAAAGAATATTTACAATTCCATTTAAATTGTGCCCAGTTTATACTGCATTCTGCCAATTCCCTATTTGTCTACCCCTCGTTATAGACGAATATTAGCATAGCGAGAAAAGTAAGCTAAATCTTTCGGAGCATACGGAAATCTTAGTAAATAAAGAGCTATCAAATTGTGATCGTGAATCAAGCTGTTGGATCCCTTAACATCATTGTTTTCTCGGCACGGAAGGACCTGTTAACTGAAGAAGAGAGAGAGAAAGACAGAGAGAGAGAGAGAGAGAGAGAGAGAGAGAGAGAGAGAGAGAGAGAGTGAAAGACCGCAGAATTTCTAGAAGAACGAATTCGCGTACGAGGGAGGAATCGATTGAAACGTCTTAGCGCGGATTCCAGGTCTCTATCGCCGAACAACTTGTACGTCCGAACTTTTATCTCGAATTCCCAGGAATTCCGTTTTTTTTTCAAACTCGTGCTCGCGATGTCTCGATAAGTACTCGTTCGTGTCGAATTTACGGACCGTGGACGTGCACATTTTTCCTAGATCCAAATTTGAGGAAGTAAATAATGTTTATTTAAAAATATATTCGATATTTGGTTTTTTCCCTTCATTATATCTCATTTTTATTATTATCCAACATTTTAATCATTTTTTCTTTGTTTTGATTTTTACTTTGTATTATTATCCAAAATATGCATCATAAGGTGTTACTTTTTTTATTATTTTTAAATTGTTTTTCTTACATTTATTATTATCCAAAAATTACCGCAGCTGGTAAATCTTTATAACGAGGATCCCAAAAAAAAATTAAACGTTTCTTTTTTCCAGTAACTGTGCGCACCGGTCACTTGAATTTTTCCAATCCCGCGAGAGATTGCCGATCTTCAAGTAAAGCGCACACCACTTTTTTGCAAACTTCCGGTTGGTATCAAATTACCCGTACGCCATGGAAGTATTTTCACCCTCAGCCTCGCAAAGTTTCCAAAGCTTTTTACGTACACTCGGAAAAGCTTGGCGAAAAATGAATCGCAACTTTGCCCATCCGTGTATAGTCCGGCTAAGGAAGTTAATGGCCGAACGAGCCGGTGATGCGAGGGGAAGAAAAAAAAACTTTTCATTCATAATTCACAAGCCGAGAACTTCGGCCCTCGCTAATTTCTCCGCGCAAAAAAAAATAACGAAACGAATAAAAGCTTCGCTAACGAATTCGCAGTTGTGAAAGAACGGCGTCGAGAAAGAAAAAGTTCGAAGTCTCGATAGCTCGTAGCTCGCGAGGATTCAGATCCGGCGAGCTTGCGAAGATTTTCCGCGCAGATACGTCATGCAAAATGGCCCCCTGAACGAGAAAAAGGGCTGCAAAAATAATATTGGCATATTTATTTTTTTCAACCCCCTCCCCCCAGCCCCTCGTATTTATACGTCGTCGAGCTTATCCGGCAATTGCACCCCCTCCTCCCTATGCCTCCGCTTATTTTACGCTTCCAATATTTTTCTGCTCGACTGTGAAAGGGCCAGGTGACGGGGAGCGAGCGGGGCGACTACCCCATTGGAATCGCTGCGAAAGCAAAGCGGAACGAGAGCATCCACTTGCGGGGATGAAATAAATAGAGAGAGGAAAAGAATCAAACCGCGAAGGAGGTAAAGTGTTTGCGAGAGAATAGCGCGATAAGGGTGAACCGGATGTTCTCGGTGAATTCAAGTGTACAGAAGTACAAGAGGGAGAGAGATATGGGGGGGGGGGAGGCTGCCGAGAATCGCGAGGGGCTGCAAATCGATGGACGAACGAGGGCGAATAAGGGTTGGAAAATCGCGCGTTAAAGGCCCCGATAAAAGGGTCGAACGGGGGATTTCAGCGTTGATTCGTATTCGAATGAATGGGTTGCCGAGTACTCGCCAGGGCTGAATGATTCGTAGGGGTGATTGGTGAGGAGACATCTGGAAGGTTATCCCTCATCGGACGCCACCCGCCCATCAAAAGTCCCATGAAATCTCGCTGGGTAATGTTTGGGAAACTCGTCCCAGTCGGAAAAGGAATGATGACCCATTAGACCTGATCTTCCTCTTCCGAAGTAGCCATTCCTTTCTTTTGAACCCGATTTAGATTTTTTTATTAGCTCAATTGAAAGAGAGAGTCTCGACATTCTCATTTCGTCGTGACGGCAATGCCGAGGCTCGGTTGAGAAAAAAAATCAAGTCTCGTTGAACTCTGCTGGACCTGATTCAATTATTTTCAAACGAATCTGAAAACCGCCCATCAAAGATGGGCTACTCGCCAGGGCTGGATAATTCGTAGGGGTAGTTGGTGAGGAGACATCTGGAAGGTCATCCCTTATCGGACGTCACCCGCCCATCAAAAGTCCCATGGAATCTCGCTGGGTAATGTTTGGGAAACGCGTCCCAGTCGGAAAAGGAATGATGACCCATTGGACCTGATCTTCCTCTTCCGAAGTAGTCATTCCCTTCTTTTGGACCCGATTTAGTTTTTTTTATTAGCTCAATTTGAAGGGAGAGTCTCGACATTCTCATTTCGTCGTGACGGCAATGCCGAGGCTCGGTTGGGAAAAAAATCAAGTCTCGTTGAACTCTGCTGGACCTAATTCAATTATTTTTAAACGAATCTGAAAACCGCCCATCAAAGATGGGCTACTCGCCAGGGCTGGATAATTCGTAGGGGTAATTGGTGAGGAGACATCTGGAAGGTCATCCCTCATCGGACGTCACCCGCCCATCAAAAGTCCTATGGCAACTCACTGGGTAATGTATCGGAAACTTGTCTCAGTTGGAAAAGGAATGATGACCGATTGGATCTGATCTTCCTTTTCCGAAGTAGTCGTTCCTTTCTTTTGGACCCGATTTTGATTTTTTTATTAGCTCAATTGAAAGAGAGAGTCTCGACATTTTCATTTCGTCGTGACGGCAATGCCGAGGCTCGGTTGGGAAAAACATCAAGTCTCGTTGAACTCTGCTGGGCCTGATTCCGATCTTTTTGAACGAATCTGAAAACTGCTCCAGGGGTTCAATCGTTCTGGAAAGGATTTATTTGGGAAGGAACATACGTTGGAATTCGAAAAATAGAGAATATAGTATCCTGACGACGAACTGCTAAAACTTCCAATTAAAAATTTTCATCAAATAGTTAATCCTGAGCTGCAATAAAAAAATCATTAGGTCGACATCAAGATGGGCAAGATTTTACAGAAATCTTTAAAAATGTTCATGAACATCATGCGATATAATAGATGATATACATATCCAATAATTTTTATATGTAACTACTAGACCTAAAGAGAGTCAGAGTTAGTTGAAGCAGGGTTCCTTTCTAGATCGAATGAAATGCTGATTTGGTTGAGATTAATCCTGATTAATACGGATCTGGCACTGACGGAAACGGTGCCATCAATCTTGAGAAAAGATAAAGAGAAAAACGAACACTTCCTTTTCGAGTCTGTTACGTGGCTGATGTGCGAGGAACTTTAACGGCGGGGTAAAGTTAATTCGGCGAAAAAAAAAGCATGTTTTTAAGATTTTTTTTTTTTTTGGCGTAACGAATAATGTTCGTTTATTGAAAAATTTACATATAATAAAGTAACATTTGAACAACATTCTCCTAAATTTGCATTGCAAAATATTCAAAATTGAGCGAGTGAAAATTAAACCCCGGAGGCGCCTCGAAAAAAAGTTGGTTTGCGGTGTGTACCATAACTCGCAACAGAATCATTTGAAACAAAAAAATCAAAATGCATTTGTTAAAGGAGATGTTTCTCGAGGGAATGACGGGAGGATATTTTTTTTCGATTTTTCGATTTTTCGTAGCACTTGGGAGCCAAAATCCCGATTTTCGCTAAAAAAATCGGCTAATTTGTTGTTGAAAAATTAGTAATTATTTAAAAAAACAAAAAAGCTCTCGACAATACCTGGTGAATTATGTGAAGAAGTACTGTGCAAAATTTCAAATAGATCCAGTAGATTTTGAGTTATCGTGCACACGGACTTCAAATATGACAAGTCTCAGAAAAACGGTTTGAAAAACGCTGAAGAGAAGAGAACGGCATGGAGCAATAGACGCTCAAATACTCATAACTTCGTTAATTTTAATCCGATCGACTTGAAATTTTAACACAATATTCTTGATATATTATGCATTCATTTAAAAAATTAAACAAAAATGAAAAAAAAAACATTTAAATACTTTACCCCGCCCTTAAATACGCTACTACATCAATAAAATTCTCGAAGCTTCCACATTAATCTTAACCGCGATCATATATAGCTTGAGCGCGTTACACACATCGGTACAAAGTATGGAACGACAGAGCTGAGAAGAGCGTAATGAAAATAAACTTTAATGAACTTCTTCATTAAACTTCGAGCACTATACTCCCTCCACCCCCTACCCCTCCTCTCTCTCTCTCTCTCTCTCTTTCTCTTTTTCTCTTTTCCTCTAGCGCCATTTTTCTACGGAGTAGCGCTTTCTCTCTGATCATTTTCGAAATTGCTTTCGACGTTGAAAGCTTTATCGAACGAGCCATGATCGATGTTCCCATTGAGCTTCACGCTTCTGTCACCTGGGCGCATCTTGACAACTCTCCCTCTTCATCGTCACTCGAAAAGTTGAACAATTTCAACTCGACCTCGCCGCGTCTGATAAGCCCCCTGTTTCAAAGGTCCGGGAAGTCGATATCGAGTGTGCACAGTGAACAAAAAAAAAATGCATTCGTCATAACGGAACGCGCGCGTTTAAAGGTGTTCAACTATTTGTTTTTTGTATTTATGGTTTTTTCTCGACTTTCGTTTTTTAATAAATCAAAATAGAGGAAAAAATCATCGGGGAATTTTGACACTTTTTTTCGGACTTTGCACAATGGCAATTGTGTACACAAGAAAATGAGTGAGAAAATTTCGAAATTGTGGGGAGGTAGTGGGAGTGGCATAGAGAAACGAAGAAATTTACATTGTCTTTTTATAATTCAGTCTTTGTGACTTTCTAAATACATATTATTCAATTGAAACAAAAGCACGTGGTATTTGAATTTGGTTTTTTTTTAATATTTAGAATTTGCCAAGAATCGTTTAAACTTTTTGGAAGGGCGCTTTGAGAATTTTTTTTGGAGAATAATGAAAAAAAATTAAGCAATTTTATTGCGTTTGGGAGACGCAAATTTACGACGATTTTTCACAGCGATGAAATTTGACTCGTCAAAGTGTATAGAGATTATTTCGTTTATCGTTTTTATTGTTACTATTCATTAAAAAATGCTTCTCGAATGAGAACAAAAAATAAAATAAAAAGATTGGAACGTATCTCAGCAATATTAAAAGCATTTAAAAACCAACATTCCGATATCGAAATCAAAACGAAAAATGACCAATTCTCATGTTAAAAACCAAAATTTTGATTAAAAAATATGGAGACTCAAAATATTTCGTTTCAAAAATTAAAACTGATCTTTTTCATTTTCCAAGATTGAATTTCAAATTCAGTTTTGGAAAATGCTGTATTCTTTATTACAATTGAAAAATGTGTTACTTAAAAATCAGGCAAAATTACAGATCGGTCGAAAAAAGGGTGCAGGGTCTTAAGGGTGAGGTACGACGAAGGCAAGGCCGGCTGAGTTACGAAGGAGGTAAATGTCTCTTACGAGTTTATGCACAATGTCAAAATTATTCCTTGCCGACGTGACTGAGATGTGAGAGGTATTTCGTGTTCCGAATGAAAATTGCAAGAGGCACAAGGGGGGGGGCAATAGAGGGCGGATACCGCGATTAATGTACTGCGATAAATCGTCCGCGACGAAAGAATGCCGCGGAAAAGTGGTGGCTCCACCGTTCAGATGAGAACGCGGACGACGTGCTTCGGCATCTGACCGACCTCATCCGCAACCAGGAAATTAAAACTCGGTTCCTCGTGTGCCCGCGATTCTGTGTAACCTTCAACCTTCGGCCCGTTGAAATGTCACTTACAAGCATACAGATATATATACGTATGATTTTTGTCGGTTTTTCTTGTTGATCACGTCGTCCTGTATGTTTGAAGAACGATCTCGATTGTTAAGGGGGATCGGGGTCTTGGTCGATGTTAAAAGATTCCTTTTTTTTACACTCGGATACAGTTCATGAAAACACATTTCATGCTTTAGTGAATACCAACATGGTCCGATTAAAAAACGGAACACCCATCAGATCTTGTTCAAGATGTCTGGATTAAGAGGAGCACAAATATTTTTTGCCTTTTACCGAAATTTTGAGTATTCTTGCGAATCCAGTTCGCATTGTTCGGAATTTTGGAAATTTAATTTGTTCAAAATTGTTCAGAATTTCAAATTATCGAAATTCTTCAGAATCTTAAATATTCAAAGTTGTTGAGAATGTTCGAATTTCTAACGTTCAAAATTCGACGTGTTAAAAATTGTTCAAAATCTTCAAAATTGAAAATGTTTACAACTGTTCAAACCTCGAATACTCAACATTTTTCAAAATATTCAAAATTTCAAATGCTTAAAATTGTTCAGCATGTTCAGAATTGCAAATGTTCAAAATTGTTCAGAATTGCAAATGTTCAAAATTGTTCAAAATTGTTAACGTTCAAAATTGTTGAGAATATTCGAATTTCAAACGTTCAAAATTCCACGTGTTAAAAATTGTTCAGAAACTTCCAAATTTTAAATGTTTCCAACTGTTCAAACCTCGAATGTTCAACATTTTTCCAAATGTTCAAAATTTTTTATGTTTAAAGCAGTTCAACATCTTCAATGTTCAAAAGTGGTCAAAATGTTCCAAATATCGAATGTTCAAAATTATTCAGTGTTCAAAACTCTTCAGGATATTCAAAATTTCGAATGTTCCGAATTGTGCGGAATGTTTCAAATGGTTCAGTATTCAAAATTGTTCACAATGTTCAGAATGTTTAAAATTATTCCAAATTTCAAAGCGTTAGCACTGGTCGGTATGTTCAAAGTTTCAAATGTTCAGAATATTCAACATTCGGAATGTTCCAAATTGTTCAGAATGTTTGGAATTCCAAATTTTTAGAACTGTTCGAAGGTTCAAGAATGTTTATTTTAAAAATTGATCAGACTGCTTAATATTTCACATGTTCAACACAATTAGGAATGTTCCAAATTTCCGGATCGAAAAAATTGGAAAAGATTGAAAGAAAAAGGGGTTTTTATGCTGATTGAGCCACGATGATTGACCCACGGAATCAATCATCATAAAAACCTTCCCTTCTCGTAAAAAAAAACCCTTTTTAGGGGAAAAGTACGGGAATTGGTATGTTACAGTTGGGCTCCCGAACAAAAACGAGATTAGGTCCGTAACACAGCGACCACGTACGGAGACCATCGGTATAGGGACCTCGTACGAATCAATGGAAAAAGGGAACGAGATGGCTCGCGGACGAGAGAGACGTGAAAGTTCGACGCCAATAACAAAAGCGTAGAATTCAAAACTATCGGAATTTTTCAACATCGCGAATATTCAATCCCAATTTAAATCCATTCAAAGCCGATCAAAGAGAAAAGCGAACCTAACAAGGGCGTTGGACACCCAACATTCCGATTTATTGAGAATCCATTCGGTTATTGCGGATACACCAGAAAGTAAAAAAATATCAGCTTTTCCATACAATCGTTAAACACTTTTTTTTAACATTTTTTTTTCTTCATAAATACGTAGAATCTATTACGTCAGAATACAATTAATCGGAAAAGGATATGAGAAGTACCAGCGAGAGGACTGTGGAAGGGAACATTCAAACTGAATCATTAATCACGAATCGTGGGTTTTGCAATAAAAATAGAGCTGGGTTCAGGTTGAAATCTTGGATAAACGTGATATGTGCGATCACAAACGATCGACGAATGAGAAACGTCGACGTCGACCATTCGGGAGGCGAAAAAGCGACGCAGTGAAGGGCTAAGGGTGAAAACAATTGGAAACGTTACAAGGACGAACTGACACGTATACGAATAGCTATGAAAACGTGAAGAGCAGAACGTGAAAAAGGTGTTCCGATATCCGGTTTTTTTTTAAATGGATAACTCATTGGTTTGTGCAATCGACACGGATAGACAATTAATGCGAATTCAAGAAATTGTGATATATCCATCCATACATACATACATACATATAACTATATGTATGTACATATATATATATATATATATATATATATATATATATATATATATATAATTAATATGTAGTGAAAAAGTGGAAAGAGGAGGGGTATTGTAAAAAGCTGTACATTTGGAATAAACGAATCTGTCTATATAATAAAATAATAAAATCCCAGTAAACTATAAACATAAAAATGAACTTATTTAGAAAGTGGGTCAAGACTTAGAACGATCTCAACCTCTATAGATGCTTTAAACCAATTTATGAAACATATGTTAAATATGTACAACAACGTAGGGAAAAAACCGTGTCTTTAAAAAACCCTAAACCTTTTTTTAAATAAAATGATGGCATAAGAAACGCCCCATTACGAAAAATCCCCTGTCTTTAAAGAAACACTGTTTTTTTTAAATAGCGCAAAAATGCAGCTTCTTACGATAAAGTCCCTGTCTTAAAAAAAACCTTAGGCATTATTTTTCAATTTAAAAAATAGGACAAAAATCGGCTCTTTACGAAAAAAAAACCCGTTACTAAATACTTGAAAAATTACTGCTATTGCAATACTATTTTATTGCCTTAAAAATAAAGTCAAAAAGAGGTGAAAAAATCGAGTTTTTTTTCGTACCGGCGTATCAGAGTATCTTTAATCTCGTATTTTTGCTGTCCTGCACGCGAGTAACTACGATCACGGAACATGGCTCGGAGATTGAAGATTGAGAAACCTTGCGTTTACGCTTCCAGCAATTACCGGCTGGATAATGGGATGGTTGCTATTCATGGGGATCCATTTAATGAAGTAGCTGATGAAAAGATGATTTATGTTCTCTCTCTCTCTCTCTCTCTCTCTCTCTCTCCTTGGGAAAGGAAGAAAATAACCTGGGCGAGTCTAGAGCAGCAAGAAAAGTCCGCTCTTTCGGTTCACCGTGCAACGGCTTCGACGCGAATTCGTCTCGATCCTCATCCTCCAACAAGCCTGTTGAAATAGCCCGCTAATGAAAGTTCCGAGTGTTGACGGACCCTTAAAATTGCTCGTTTTGACGCGTCCCTCGTATCACCCGCTCCGCTTTCTCTTGGGAGATATCTTCGTTGCGACCCAACAGCGAGGGATATTCTGGGGTAATTAGTGTCTCGAAGTGATAGGTGAGAGGGTCTGTCCCAGCGACGCGCAAGTTTGTGTTTTTTTAGGGCGCAGTTGCTTTGAGATAAGAGAAATACAATTGTTTTACACAATTTCCCGGTGCCCTCGTGCTTATGCGTGGGCAGTGGGAAAGTGTGGCGTGGGTAACACTTGGGGAATACAGTGGAGTGACAAGTATGGCGGAAAAAGTGCAAGGTATCGCACAAGCCTGGAGAGGTACAGCGAAGGAAGATAAGGCATCATTTTTACTAATGATAAAGACAGAATTTGTGAAGAATCAAAAGAAAAACAATTTTGCAAGAAATTAGGTAAATATAGTTTTGGGAGAAAATAAATATAAAGGTTGTGAATATATATTATGACATTTATATATAAATAATATATAAATATATTATAATACTTTTACTTGAAAATGTTATCTAAATATATTATAAGATTTAGAAAAAGATGGCACTTGTTATTATTATTATGCATATATATATATATATATATATATATATATATATATATATATATATATATATACATATATATATATATATAATCCTAAATATAATATATTTATATTTAGGATTTATGTACAAATTTTATAATTTCTTTAAATTATTTTTTATGTATAAATGTTATAATAGTTCACTATTTAGTGTGTATATATATATATATATATATATATATATATATATATATATATATATATATATACAGTGTATGTATATATATATATATACAGTGAATACAGAGAATACAGAGAATATATATACAGTGTGTGTGTGTGTATATATATATATATATATACACACACACACTAAAGAGTGAACTATTATAAAATTTGTGCATCAATCCTAAATATAAATATATTAAAAATATATTAGAAAATATAGATGTAATATTTTGATGTTTATGCATAAATATCATTATAATTATTCACAATATTTATATTCATTTTTACCAAAATTATATTTACTTTATGTCTTGCGAAATTTTTCTTTCTTTTATTTTTGCAGAACTTGTCTTTCTTATTTCTAAAAAAGTCTCTATCTTCCTTCGTGTACTCTTCCAGGCTTGTACGAAGTTGCAATCTTTTTAGAAGGTAAGGCTGTTGTAGGTTTTGCCGTCATTTCGAGATAACGTAATTTTTATATTTAGATAGTACTAGGACTTTATTATTTTATTATATGTTGTGTATATAGTAAATGTTAGATTGATATATATATATATATATGTGTGTATGTATGTATTTTAATAATTAACAATATTAATATTAATAATTATAAACAATTGTCAGATAAGTTGGATATAAAATGGTGCTGTTTTTTATTCGACCAAGGTTTTACAGTTTATTTTCACTTTTCACTGAAGGCTATGGGCAAGGCGGAGAAATTTTATGGCGGATAAATAACGATTCTGTTTTTATCACGTTCGTAAAATTCGCCAAGATTATTTCTACTTCGCTTGTTTCTTTCTTTCTTTATTCGATCGTCTTCTTTTTTTATTTCTCCTATAACGCGAGAAGCCCCAATTTCTTTCGTGTTTTTTTTTATCAGACGCTTCCCGACACTTTTCTCTCGCCATCCACGCCTTCTTTTTTCGCAGATTCTTGCCAAGTATCGCGTTTTTTTGACTCTTCGATTTTTCGTCGCGACCTTTTTTTTCCCGCTTTTTCTTTGGAATAAAAAGTATACACTCGCTCGATTATTGTCAACTTTTTTCTACGCTCCGAGATCAATTAACGGTGACGGCGTTGACTTTTCAGCTTTTCGTTTGTCACCAAGACTCTCGGACGATCGCAAAAATGAAGGTAGAGATAAAAAAGGCCAACATCATCGTCCCGCAAAAACGGAGTCCGTAATTTGGAGGATTTTCACTAAATCAGATTTTCAATTAATTACCAACTTTCGTTAGTGGAAGAAAAAACTTTAACTTTTAATGTATACTCAATTTTTTTAAGTAATTTTTTTTTTCGTAAAATAATAATCGTTCTATCTTTACTCTCTAACGACCCATTTTTCATTATTCTCATTTCCATAAATGAGGAAAGTGAAATGCATATCCAATTTAAATTAATCAATATTATTTTTCCTCATAATCCGGTAAATTGGATTAGTAATTGATAATTAATCCTGCAAGCTTCATCATCGTGCAATCGCGATGAACGGGTTATAATCCGGAAGTATGCTTTTCGTTATGCTGTTGTAAGCAGCCCAAACAAACTCCACCAAGTACAGATGGTATACAGACTGCAAAGCTAAGAGAGCTATATAATTACTTCCGTTTCCACTTGCATGGATTGTCAGCTGGATTATGCATTGCAAATTTACACCAGCAACGAGTCAGCCCTGTCACTGTCGTTTCAGTTTGCAAGGGGACAAATGAAGGGCTTGCCACTGCGACAGTTTCAAACATCACGGAGAAATAATTCGCGTCCCCGCGGGTCTGCGCGCAGCGGGGAGAATTAGCCGAGAATCAAATTGCGCGCGTATCTTACCGTGACCCGTGACAATTCTCGGCGACGCACTACGATGTTTATACACATTTTCGAAAACTCGACTCACCTGCAACAAGAGACAAGGAAAAAAGAACATTAATACCTCGTTCGATTGAGAAACGGATCGTAATAATAATAGTAATGATAATAAGTACATTGACGTTTTTAAAAAATAATATTTTAGTAATGATAATAATGATGATGATAATGATTGTAATAATAATGATAACGTTAATGAGGATAATAATGATGATAAGGATCATAACAATGATAATGAAAATGATGATGTTGATGATAATAATGACATCAATTTTAATGATGACGATGACGATCGTAATAATGATAATGATGATGATAACGACGACAATAATAACAACAATGATCCTGATAGTAATGATGACGATAATAATGATGATGATGATAGTAACGACGATGATAATAATAATGGTAATGATAGTAATTATGGTAATGCAGATGATGATCGCAGACCCGCGTACGCAACTGGGGAAAAAAGTAGTGAAAGGGCCTTCAGGAAATCAAGGACGGAGCCCAAGAGGCACAAAAAAGCGTGTCTCCTGAAGTAACGCGAAAGGGGTTCCAGGATCGGGCCTTTTTATCATCTTGTTTAGGGTGTGATTTTTAGGCGGTACAAATCGCACACGCCCCGGAAGTGCGGTCCCTTCCGAACGTCTTTTCGAAGACTTTCCACAACCCCCGTAAAAAAAAGAAATTCAGGTGATGATGTTAATGGTGATGATGATGATGATGATAATAATAATAGTCATGACAATGATTAGGATAATGATAATGATGGTGATGATGACGACGATGATTATGATGATGAAGGTGATAATGATGATGACAATGATCGTGATGATGATGATCATGATCATGATCATGATAATGATGACAATGGTGATGATGATGATAATGATAACGATAATAATGATGATGATGATAATAATGATGATGATGATGATGATGATGATGATAATAATAATAATAACAATGAGGATGGCGATAATAATAACAATAATATCTGCACATAATAATAGCAATCAAATGTAAAAACACCCGGATTTCTTTCATTAGCGAAACTTCAATAAAACCGCATAGAACGATGCTAAAGTTCGCATAGTTGGAATGCAACGATAGTGAATTTATCAAACGGCGGCAAATTTTGTTCGTCCATTAAAGGTTCGAAAGTCCTTAAAAACTTTTCACAAATCCTCATTAAGGCCTTAAGGTCTGCATAGACTACGACACTTATTGCGACACAAATGTCTGACACTAATGTCCGTTCTGTTCACACATAAGACGATTTTCGTGTCCCAGAAAGTGTCTGTATTGTGATGTCGCTGCACAAGTGTCTCAGGTGTTCACACACAAAACTACTGACACGTCTGCAGTACCCGCTCGTACGCCATGGCGAAACGCCGTGCGGCGGCAGCCGTAATTTTGTGCGCTCTTATTAAGGGGCTATACCCGTGTGACACTTTAAAAAGATCGTTTTTTTTTGCCTTTTTCGACAGTTTATCCTTTCAAGAATATCATTATCATTTATATTATATATGTCAATATCATTTTATCTTGCAAAAATCGATAGTTAAATCTCTAAACGCATTTTTCTCGAAATGAGATTTTTCGAATACGCTGACATTGTAACTCAAAGAGATCCGATTGACTTGAAATCTGAACTGAGTACTCTTGAATATATTTACTCTACAATGACGTAGGATATTTTTGATTGGATGAAAATTGACGATTTGTCATTGAAAAAAAACGACCATTTTATAGGCAAGAAAAGAGACTTTTTTCATAAATACGCTATTTTGTTAGATTTTGATATTTTTCAAAAATCCTACGTCATTGTACAGGAAATACCTTCTAGTTTGACGACATTTGTTTTCCTTTTTCGGTTTCAGCTACTCAATCAGCCGGAATCATGTCAGCAGTGGAGGAACTTTTTTTTGCGCCTGCGAAGGGCATAAGTCTATAAGAGTAATATATGTAATGTATGTAATATAAGATCCAAGCGCATAAGTCGCTTGGATCTCAATATTTATCTATGAAAAAATTATTTAACATAGGTCAAATATATTTTGAATTTTCCAAAAGATTTAATTGAGTACTTTTCGTCCAAAAAAATCCTGATAATCAAACAAATTTCCAGCGTTCACACTGGTATAGCCCCTTAAGCTGTGTTCTTAAATTATGAATTTTTCTGCCGACTTTAGCCGATATTGTGCCAAATTGTTCCGCCAAGCATTGAAGTGCTGCCTGTTTTTTTACTCTATTTTTATAATCAGCACAACATATTTGCCAAAGTTCAGGCAGTCCTTCCACAAAAAAATATCAAATTTTTAATGCTCTCCTTGCTCCACGTAGTGGCCATTTTGATTTAACGCGGGTCGCGAGTGTCTGGATAATTTTGCGCCGGTTGAAAAATTGAACACTGTGGCAGACACTCCGACACAACCTGTTAACGGCGGGGTAAAGTTAATTCGGCGAAAAAAAGGCATGTTTTTAAGATTTTTTTTGGCGTAACGAATAGTGTTCGTTTATTGAAAAATTTACATATAATAAAGTAACATTTGAACAACATTCTCCTAAATTTGCATTGCAAAATATTCAAAATTGAGCGAGTGAAAATTAAACCCCGGAGGCGCCTCGAAAAAAAGTTGGTTTGCGGTGTGCACCATAACTCGCAACAGAATCATTTGAAACAAAAAAATCAAAATGCATTTGTTAAAGGAGATGTTTCTCGATGTAATGACGGGAGGATTTTTTTTTTTCGATTTTTCGATTTTTCTTAGCACTTGGGATCCAAAAACCCGATTTTCGCTAAAAAAAATCGGCTAATTTGTTGTTGAAAAATTAGTAATTATTTAAAAAAAAAAAGCTCTCGACAATACCTGGTGAATTATGTGAAGAAGTACTGTGCAAAATTTCAAAGCGATTGGTCCAGTAGATTTTGAGTTATCGTGCACACGGACTTCAAATATGACAAGTCTCAGAAAAACGGTTTGAAAAACGCAGAAGAGAAGAGAAGAGAACTGCATGGAGCAATAGACGCTCAAATACTCATAACTTCATCAATTTTACTCCGATCGACTTGAAATTTTAACACAATATTCTTGATATATTATGCATTCATTTAAAAATTTTTAAAAAATGAAGAAAAAAAATTTAATACTTTACCCCGCCCTTAATAACGAATGAACTATGCAATATAAAAAAAAATCCTACGTACTTCCATAGACAATGTATTTTTCAAGATATATTCAACATTTCAAGTGAATCGGTTGGAAATTGTCTGAGTTATGTTTCCGGCCAACTTAAAAAATGCAGTTTCGAGATAAACGCCGCACAGCCGCCATTTTGAAATGAATCGCTTCAAAAAAATTATTGTATACAGTCACTGATGTGTACGATAAACACCCATTTTTGTAATTTCGATTTATTTTGTCATTTTTGTGAGAAAAAAATCCCCAAAAAGCCTATTTTTCGGCCTCTAGAGTGGCCTAATCCCTCACAGGCTCCCACCATCAATTAGCAAAAAAACAATTCTTCGAATAATGATAAAATAAATAAATGACTGAAGAAACGAGATCGTTGCATTCCAACGATGCAAGAGCTTCAACGCCACGGCGTCGATAATCGAGTGAGAAAGTGAAGTTGGAGATCTTCATAGGACAAGAAGGATCAGGCGATTCACCGATAAGGATCCCGGATTTTTTCAGACGCGCGAGTAGGTAGAAAGCTGCCGAAACAGGAGGCCAGAGGAATGTTTACCACAAAGAGGAGCCCGACAGTCGCGAGAATAAGAATCCTCGGCCGCATCGGGCGCCCAGGTGACTTCCGCGTGACTTCCGGCCGGGGAATATTGGCCGCCCAAGGGGGGTTATTGGGTCAAATGCCAAGTCCCATAATCGCGTTCGCGTTTTCTTCGCTCGCGAAATGTAGTTGAGCGATTCTTTGGCGAGTGTAGCCTGAAAGAGGCTCGGCAAAAAAAATCGCCTCAATGTGGTCACGAGACGCGTGGGGGTGGGGCGAAGGGCCAAAGGGCCAAAGAAGAGGAAGAGCGGGGTTGGCCGAATAAAGACACGCGTGACGTACAGGCCGGAAGGGAGAAAAATACAACTAACCTACATTTGTTCAGCGAGGGGTGGCGGAGGGTTTCGGTGGCGGAGGGTTGGGGTGGAGGAGGGTTGGGATGGAGGAGGGGGGAGCTGAGAGCCGAAAAAACCAGACTGATGACCACAATGAGGCAACCGCGTGCTCCCGAGACCCATTTACCCCTCGAACCTTTCTATCCCGGAAAAAAAAGTTGCGAACATTTTTTTTGTTGTGTTTTTTTTTGTTCGCGAGCCCTTCGAGCTCGGGCGCCCGCGCGCTCCGACATTCGAACGACTGTATAGAAGATCCGCATTGCGGACTATCGGGGATGGTTTTGCACACCGCGGCCACTCGTATATATAATTCGGCCCGCTCTTGCCGTTCCCCATTTTTCTTTTGTACCGTCGTATTGGCTTATAAAATGATAACTCTCTCGCCGTTTTTCTCCCCCTCGCTTCCAACCCCCTCTGTCGCGGTCGCATTCTCTCCAACTGGGTATGGGTATGAACGAAATGCCACCGGTTCGATATATATGAATGCATGTGTGTGTGTGTATATATATATATATATATATATATCCCGAGTCGAAATTTAGACCCTCCTTTAAACCTCCTTTCGATCCGAATTTGTCATTCAATGGAGGTTCAAGAGGTTCAAATGGAAATCTCAAAAACATGTATATCAGAACCTACTGAACCTCCAAAAGTGGCAGAAATTGGACTTTTTCACTCAATGGAGGTTTAGTAGGTTCATCTGAACCTCCTTTAAACCCTAGTGAGCCTGATTTAATGCTTACGCAAACCTACAGACCCTCTTTTAAAACTCCTTTCGCCCTACTAACTCTCCTTTGACTCCTTTCACCGGTGGCTCGCAGAGCCTCCTAGCCCTCCTTTAAACCTCTTCTGACCCTACTAACCCTCCTTTAAGCCTACTTCAATATGCTGCCCTCCGCTCCCCCCCCTTCTCTCCCATCCGCAGTTCGCCGATATTCCAAAGAAGGGATAATTATAATTGAAAAATATTTTCAGATAAACTATATATCATTTATTTATAATAATGAAATAAAATTGAAACACACAAAAACAAATGTAGTACCAGCGTACTTTACTGGACTACTAACGTATACTATATTTGTACTATACTATAGTGCATATATAGTATACGTTTAATATAACGTTTTTTTAAGTTACACGAAATAATTTATAGTTGTGACAATGTATGTATATGTTTCGAATTAATAAATCAATCTTATAATAAATAATCAAACATCATATTTTTAATTCACACATATAATTTATTTTTCAGATATAGCTTGACCCTACAGAACCTCCTTTGGATCCAATCTTTCATTTTTCTTCTGCTTTGGATTCAAAGAAGGTTCTGTAGGGTACAGATACGACTTTAGGCCAAAACGAGGTTGTGTAGGTTCACGCAAGCCGAGCCCATAGGCCTAAAGGAGGCTCAGGAGGTTGAATAGAAGGTTCAGTAGGGCTAAAGGAGGGTCGCCAACGGTGCAAACTGTGCGTTACAAAGG
This sequence comes from Ophion obscuratus, assembly GCA_964007375.1. NCBI lineage: Eukaryota > Metazoa > Arthropoda > Insecta > Hymenoptera > Ichneumonidae > Ophion > Ophion obscuratus. Next base: position 55,750,340 of record OZ023316.1, on the reverse strand, counting down.
AAATAGGTTCTCGAGCATTCAAAGGAGGGTCTAAATTTCGACTCGGGATATATATATATATATATATATATATATATATATATATATATATATATATAAATGGTTTGGCAAACACCCTGTATATATATATATATATATATATATATATATATATATATATATATACAGGGTGTTTGCCAAACCATTTTTTTGGGGGATTAGGGGGATCATTTGCTACTTTTTTCACCCATAGACCCTATGTCCTAAGCGTCACGGTAATTAAGGGGGATAGTCCACTTTGAAAATTTCAAAAAATCGAAAGAGAGCAAAACTTGAAGAAATCGACGATGATTAGCAATCAGAAGGGATTTTGTACGGTGCAGGAATTGCCGATTGAGTTTAGGTAGGAGTTTTTCCTATTATAAACTTCAAACGCGTTTTTCTCGAAACAACGTGTTCAAAATCTAGCTCTATCGTATCTCTAAAACTAATAAACCGATTCTCTTGGAGTTTGAACCACGTATTGTAAACATGATTCGCAACAAGATGACCCTCGAAGGTTTGAAAATTTTGATTTTTACTCTTTTGTTGTTGCGAAAAACTGCGAAAAAACGCGTTTTTTTACTTTTTTCGTTTTTCATCTGCCATTTTTTTATTTTTTGTAAAAACTTCATATCCGAAGGTCATTTTGTAGCTGGTGTCATACCGAATCTAATGGACTTTGATTTTTTTGTTTCAGACAAGCCGTTGCCGAGTTGTGATGGAGCTACCTAGCCCACCTATTTTTGGGACGTTACGTTAAACTATAGTTTTTGTACTTAAAAATGAATAAAAATGAATTAAACATTTTTTTTAATGAATTTCAAGACTATTTATCAAGCCCAACAATTTTTATATTCATATCTTTTATAAAATCCTCCAAAAAAAATCGCGAAAATAGCCTTTTTTCGTGGCTCCAAAGTGAACTGGCCCCTTAAGATATGATTTTTTTCCCCAAAATGTTGCCTTCAAGTCCTCATAACTTTTTTGTTTGTGGTTAAAATGACACGAAGTAACTCTTGTTGTATTCTGCAATGTATGTTTATTATAAATAAATCATCATTTGATACAACTGGTTTCAATAAAATGGCTCATGAGCTTCCAAAGTTGTAAAAATGCGTAAATGTATGAAAAATGTCAACTTCTAAATTCATTATAAAAAAACCAAAAGCTATTTTGAACTTAGCTTTGTTTTAAAAAGTTCTCTAGTTTGTACCCTTTCCAAAGGTATGCTACATGTCATAGAAATCATACATTATGTGGCCAAAATAAAGAGAATAAGTTTTTTTTTATAATAAATTTAGGTGTTGAAATTTTTCATACATTTGCACACTTTCGAGACTGGGAGCTCAAGAGTCACTTTCTTAAAACCATTTGTATCAAATAATGATACATTATAATAAACACACATTGAAAAATACAACAAAAGTTATTTCATGCTACTACAACCACAAGTTAAAAAGTTGTGACGATGTAAAGGCGAAATTTCGGGTAATTAAAAAAAAACGACAAAAATCATATATTGATTACCGTGACACTTAGGGCATAGGGTCTAAGGGTGAAAAAATATCAAATGACCCCCCCCCCCAATCCTAAAAAAAATTTTCGTTCCATGCGCCAAACACCCTGTATATATACCGGGTGTCCTATTTTAAACTTACACCTGATTTATCGCGATAAAGAATTCTCCGATCAAGCATTGAGCATAGTGAAACTTTTAGAGCTCGAAAGGGAACGTTTGAAAAAATGATTCGGTCCAAAAGTCAAAATGGTGATGTTGAGATAGCCGACATGTTAAAAAAATGTAAACATGTTTTTTTCACCAAAATATTTGTCAGGCCAAAGCTAACAACTTTGTAGGACATTTTTCCAAATAAACTCCATTCTTTTTAGGTGAGAACACCATATTTGACTATTTTAGTGCTATCCAGGATGTACCACGTGGAGGTAAAATCTTTAACATCCCAAGTGTAAGTGCGTGTGTGTATGTGTGTATTTGTTTGGGTTTGTTTGATAACCCAAACAAACCCAATCAATGGTTCTGTTATATAATATTTTTTAAAAAGCAGTCGGCCACCTTGACGGCATTTTGGATTTTGGAATTTTTTTTGGACGTTCCACATTGGTTTATAAACGTTTAACTATGGTGTGCGAACTATAAATCAAGTTTGAGATTTAAATGGGACACCCGGTAAATATATATATATATATATGTGTGTGTGTGTGTGTGCATATATATATATATATATATATATATATATACACATGACTATTTATCTTTTATCATACGAATAAGGGCACGTCGACGATTTTTCAAATCGCTAGCGCATTACGTGATGTCGCATGAGGTCCGCAGTAACATGTGTCCCGTGCATTTTTTATCTGGGTAGGAATTCGATTGCGAAACATCGATATGTGTTCCTATATATATATATATATATGAATATGCAGGGTGATTCACAATTATTAGGGTTCTGTTGGTGAGTATATAAAAGGTGTCATTGCGAAGAAAACACTTTTTTTTATGCCGTGCAACAAAAATTGGCCGAGATGTTCGCGTTCAAAGTCCGTCGCTGCCTAAGGAATAGCAGAGTGGTTGCTCGGGCACGATTTTTTTCGTCAAATGTAACATAAAAAACCAAAATTATTGAATCATATTATCGATTTGCAAAGCGTCTGTACGTGTTGATTATTTAAGAGCCAACAAAATTTAAGAAAAAAAACCCCTGTCGTGCGATTGTTTGCTGGTTGGACTTTGCCACCCCTTTTCTCCCCTTAGGGGTTGAATTTCTAAAAACGCTGAAATACGTATTTCATTAATATAAAATCATGTGCGAATTTAACAATTTTTTTTCGTATGAAAAATTGATTCACTCATAAAATTAATTACACATCTATTTAGTATGAATATCAAGCTATTAGAAAAGATATTTGTATTTCTTTTCGATGTACAAAATGGCCGACTACCAATATTTTCTTTTGCTATCTTTTTTTAGGCGCTCCGCGGCGTAACATTTAGCATCCACAATTTTTTACCTAGAACAAAAAAAACAAACATTCTCGTCAATTTACATTAGAATACTGAATGAAGTACGTACGGAATTGAAAAAATATTGTTTTATTCAAAAGTTGTGGGTATTTGAACTCAAGAAATGAATTTTCAGTGAAAAATTTCGTTATAACTGCTCATAAAATGAAAAGTTTTCGATTAATCAGAAATTCCGTACGTACTTCTCTGCGAAATGCAATTAGGAATATAATTTTTAAATTTGAATTAAATCGAGTGAAAATTGTTGAATTTATTTGGCACGCCAATTGGAAAAAAGCTGTTTCGAAAAGTTTCGAGTATTCGGCAATTTTGTACATCGAAAAAAATATATATATTTTCTAACGACTTGATATTCATACTAAATAGATATGTAATTAATTTTATGAGAGAATCACTTTTTCATACGAAAAAATTGTTAAATTCGCACATGATTTTATACCCGTTACTGTGGCCTAAAGCCTTAATTGTGTCAAGAAGCACGAATGCCAAATTTTACGTAAATCCGACCACTTTTTTTTTAATTTCCTTATGCACTTTGCCACCCTTTTTCTCCCCTTGAGGGTAGATTTAGAAAAACGCCGAAATACGTGTTTCATTAATTGTGTAACAGAGCATTCATGCCAACTTTCAAGTAAATTTGACCAGAAAAATATTATTTTCCATACAAACTTTGCCAGCACCATTCGCCCCCTCAGGGGTTGAATTTTGAGGAATCATTTCTTAAACGATGCCTCCGATATAAAATCAACACCCTCTCAAAATTTCACGTTTCTACCTTAAACGGTTTAGGCTGGGCGATGATGTGTCAGACAGTCATGATCAGGATTTTGCATTTTATATATACAGATAGATAGATAGATAGATACAGTACCGGTTAAAAGTTTTCGATCCTCCTGGATAATTGCAAACTTATGTTAGAATAATATAATTCAGTTTACTAAACGCCCCACGGTTTTCGAGATTTACAATTTTATGGCATTTATTTAAAAAAAAAATCATTTGATTTCGATTTTTCGCATGCCATTCTCTACAAATGATATGAATCAACAATAACAACGCAACTTTTTTATGTAATTGGCACGATATGCGTAGTACATTTTTTTTACACCGCAGGCTATCAAAGTCAGATGTTCGAATTGGTGTGTATGAAAATTCTGCATAAGATCTTATTCATAAAGTTTTCTTAACATTTAAGGGGACCCGGTGGTCTAGAAATTTAAAAAAATCGATTTTTTTTCGATATTTCGAAAGTATAGTATCTTAAGAATATACTGTGAAATTTTCATGCGGAAATTCCCAATATTATAGCTTCTACAGCCCATCAACCAGGTAGAGAGTGGTCCGCGTCTGTACCTTATATCTAGATAAAATATCTGTACCTCAAACTTTAAACTCATTTATCTCGAAACGACTTTTTTCGGCACGGCGGTGGTGAAAACAAAAAAACTATTCAACCGAATCACTTGAAATTTGGATACGTTGTTCACAACGTGTATGGCTATCGTCGGAACTAGAATCATAATTTTATTTAAATAATTTCCTATTGTTTACACTAAAAAACTAGTGAAAAAAGACCCGATTTTACGAACTTTTTTTTCAAACGCGCGCCATTTTGTCAATTTTTAATTTTTTCGATTTGTTCTAGTTCCGACCATAACTGCACTCTTTCTGATTAAGATTCTTCTTGAATTTTGTGTTTCAGATGAGTAGAAGTCTCGAAATCACCTACGCCGTCCGGGTCCGATTTTTCGAGAGGGTCATCTTCAGCGGCATTTTTATAATAATAAATATTGTTTTTAAAATGAAAAAAAAAAAAAAAAAAAAAAAAAAAATTTGTATGGTCAATAAACGTAGTAATAAGCCCGAAAAGTTGAAACATCGTTTTTTTCATTTTTAATGGCAAAAAAAATCGTGAAAATAGGTGAATTTTTCGTGCTCTAGACCACCGGGTCCCCTTAAGGTTAAAAAGAAGACTTTTTCAGATAAACCAAATAATCTGGAGTAATTTTAAAAAAACCGGGTCAAAATACGTTATAATTTGTAGAAATGGCATGCAAAAAATCAAAAGTCGATTATTTTTTATCTCGAAAACCGTGGGACTTTTACAAAGCTGAAATTCCAGCACAAGTAGGGCATGATCTGACTTATCGAAAGTTGCAGGATTATCCATTCATTACAGGAAACCCTATATATGTATCATTTTAACATTAATTTTTCGAAGAAAGGCACCAATAGCGATAGTTCCCAAACATTCGCTACCGTGTCGTCTGCAGCATTGAAAATCAACGAAGTTGTTTTAAAAAATTGTTTTGTTTGTTTATTTTTCGTGAAAACAATTCCGAATGAAACTCTAATTATTCTCGGGGACACTGAGAATGAAGGAATGGAAAAAACGCGTACAAACTTGTTTTTTGGCTTCGTTCCAACGTTTTTTTTAACGTTCAATAGATCGGCGTAGGAAATGCGGGTATAAAATTTCCGTGTGCAAAACCTTCGTCGTCATTTTTGTCCTCGTAACTTTTTGGGATATGGAGAAAGTTTGTTTTTTTCCATTTGAGATTAAAAGGATAAAAATCCCACGAGTTGTCGCGAGTTGTGTGACATAGTTGATTTATCGAAATATACAGAGTGTCCTATTTCAGTCGAACGGTATCGAGTTCCTCCCAAATGGATGGTGATACTGAAATATGGTTGAGACGAAAGTTGAATAGTTTTAGGCCGCACGTTATCGGGGTCGTGTATGTGATTTTTTTTCTATGTCAATTGCGATTTCTTGAGGGGCCTGTAAAAACTGAACATTTCGAAAATCAGATTTTTTTTGCATAGTTTCATAGCCTTGGGTCTTAACTTTAATTTGCAACAAGGATTTTGTAAAAATTCCAACAATGTACCGATTTATGATGATTTTTGTGAAGAATCATTTTATGAAACGATGTAAGTCGATGTGATTGAAGTTGACATCATCGGTGTGCAACGAAAATTAATTTTTTCCCCCGCAACATTTTAGCCCATTTTAGGTACGAAAAGTACTGAACCATTTTTTAATATGCTTCTTCAGAGATCTGTATTGGAAGTCTGCACTAAAACCTTCGGTACAATAATAAAAATAAAGAAATAAAATATATAAATAATTTTCGTTGCCTTCAAATGATGCTAACTTCAACATGATGCAAGTCGTGTCTCAAAATTTAATCGTTCGATTCACTTCAAATTCGGACAGGGCATAATTTATAACATTTTACATCGTATGACAGGATGATTAAAAAAACATGTTTATCGATTCGTTAATAACAAATTATTAAAGTTGCTTTTTTCGTCGAAAATCGAAATCTTTCTTCTACATCTTGGCATTTCCGTAATTGTGAAAATTTCAAAAAAGTATCCGATCATACGAAAGTTCGATTATCATTCGAAGGTACATTTTTTATTTTTCATTTCAGATGACCCTAGTCGCCCGAATCACCTACCCCCAACAGATCCACACTTACACAATGATAACTCCATTGTTAATCAATGTTTTCAATTTAAAAAAACCTCGAGCTTACCAAGACTATGTATCAATTGTGGGTAAAATTGCCACCTCCTCGTCGCAATACTCTGATCAGAAAAAAATATTGAAAATCGACTTGTTCTTGAGCTCCAAGTGATGCCGTTTCGCAGACGCTCAAAACTCCGATAGATCAACACTCCGAAAGAATTTTACTGTAATGACCAAAACTCCGAAAATCTGAACACCGTCAAAATTCCGGCTATGGAAGTTTAAAAAGTTTCAAAATTTTCAATAAATCGACGAGTTATTTCGAAATGTTTTTATTTATTATGACGTGATTTTACGTCAATTTTGAAATTTGTAAAGACAATATTATACGTTCTGCATTATTTACAGTCAACTGTGTAGACTTTCGCTGGCATGACCTTGACGAACCTTGCAATTTCGGAACATTAAAATTAGGAATTTTAAACCATCGGCGCATTCAAAGTTCGGAATGTCAAGCCGGCCCCCATATCAAGATCATGCCAGTAAATGATGTAGGACGTATAACATTGACTAGTCAAATTTCAAAATTAAAACAAAATCACTTCCTAATAAAAATAATAAAATCTTGAAATTTTTGACGATGTTCAGATTTTCGGAGTTTTGGTCTTTCGTGTAAAATTCTTTCGGGGTAGTATTCTTTCGGAGTTTTGAGCGTTCCGACCATTTAAGGCGTTACCCCCACTTGTAGCGTAAAAAAAGCCTTTTTCATGAATTTTTTTAAAGAAAACTACAAAACTTTTTTAATCGATCAATATATCATCTTAAAGAACACATCTTGAATAACTTTCACCAATTTTTTTATTGAAAAATATTACATTGTTTAGTGGCAAATGGCCGTCAATGAAATAATGTTTTTATATACACGGTTTGCGGTGACCAACATTGCGGCGAAGTGGATCATCTGAAAAAAAAATGCGGATGGATTTAGTCAAATATAAGTATAAATTAGTCTTTAATCGAAGGATTTTAAAAAATATTCATTTTTCACAAAATGGCGGACAGTCAAAGTTAATGGTTCGATTTTAACGAAAAAAACGGCCGTTTTTTGGCTATAAAACGGCCATTTTTTTTTTCGAAAAAAAAAATCGTACGATTAAAGACTACATTTTTATGTATTAAATAAGCCTGCAAAATTTCAAGAAGATCGGTTCATTAGTGTTCGAGTAATCTTGGTCACCGACTTCAAAAATGCCATTTTTAGAAAAACGCGTTTAAAGTTTCAATTTCCGGTCGTTTACACAACGGATTCTTCTCTTTCAACGCTCATATCTCAGTCAATTTTGTTCGGATCGACTTGAAATTTTCAGGACATATTCTCAGATACTTATACTTCAAAAAAATGCAATAAAACAAAAATCGATTTTTTCAAAATCGCAAGTGGGGGGTAACCCCTTAAAGTTCGGGATTTCAACCCGGCCCCATCTTGAATTTCGGAATATTAAAATTCGGAATTTTAAGCCGTCGGAGCATTCAAAGTTCGAAATTTCAACCCGGCCCCCACGAGTCCATTCGAACACCCTGTACGCGAGAAAGCCCTCGATACAATCGTGCGAGCTTAGGAAAAGTGGGTTAAAAGTTTCGATACGCGAAAAAGGTCGGAAAGTGCTGCGTCATCCGTTGGATGAAGTTATTCCATGTTTTGTAAACGCAGAATTCACGTGGATCGTGATATGTGAGCACACATATGCAGTGAGGAATTCTTCGTGGCTGCTGACGCGAATAGAGTTCTCAAGATACTGCGCCAAATCTCCAGTGAGTTAAGAGCTCCTTGGGTAAGGCAGAGATGGGGATGTTTCAGCCGGAAGTTCGTCTCGAAAAAGCATTTCGAATAGTTTGAATCAGAGTACATGGAGACGCGTAAACAAACTTACGGGAAAAGCGCATAGCCACTTGTCAGGTCGGGCGTAAGGAGTGTAATGCAAACGGGGAGTCGAGTGCAACGTCATAAACGAATTATTCGTTCTCACTGGGAAAACATCGAGGATTTCCCTCGTCAAAGTTTTACGAATTGATATTGTCTTCAGCTGTGGCTTTCCTAACTTTATTATTATTATTGTTATATGCAGGGCTTTTAGGATCTCATCCCTTTTACTTACCCCCCCCCCTCCCCACCACCTTGTCACTTAGCTATTCTTCGGAGACCCCCCGAAGTGTTTTCCACTGCCAGTCGTTCTCAATGGTCGACTGCATCGCATTACCACGAGGGCCCGGGGAAACTGCGGAAAATCAGTTAAAAACGGGCATCCATTCGAGTATTGGTCCAGCCCAATGTAGGTTAAACACCGTTAATTAATAATTAATAAATAACATAATTAATTGATAATTAATAAATAACATAATTAGTTAATCAATAATAAATCACATAATTAATTGAAAATTAATAAATAACATAATTAAATTTCCAAGGGTCGTTTTTCCCCAATTTTGATTTTTTTCTCTCTTATTTTCGGGGATCACGATCAATGAGGGGATGCTTAGAAAAATCGACCAACTTTTATAGGAATAGTATAAGGATTGATGCGAGGCCGGGAAGCTCAACCGTAATGTGCTTGCATCGTAGTCTCTTTGAACTTTCTGAAGCGATACTGATAGCGACGCAAAGCTTATTTTTTTTCTTCTAGTGTTTCGATTAATGAGTAGGGATGGTTGTAATAATAGTATGCAATACGTAATAATGCTAGTTATAATTAATAGTACGTCGCAGTAATAAAAGTATGACTTTGTTGCTTGGCATTATTTGTAATATATTATTCTTAAGGGAGACTTTGTCCCGGATTGAGCAGCGAGAGATGTTAGCGGCTCAACATGAGCAGCTAGAAGAAGAGGAGGGATGCCTCTATGGACCAGGCATTGCCGATTAGCGGTAATTATAAACACATTTGTGTAAACACATTACAAAACTTTAAACGCGTTTTTCTCGAAAACACGTTTTTAAAAATGGCTGACATTGTCCTGACCGCTGTAATCGACTTATCGACCTGAAATTTGGAGAGCATACTCAGAAAATATGTCTTCACGGAATGACGGATCGTTTTTTCGATAGATACATTTTTGCATTTATTATTTATCTTTTTATGCGAAAAAAAAAACGCGAAAATTCGATTTTTTTTAATTGCCGCCATTTTCGAAATTTGTACTAAACGAAAAACCCATCCGTCATTCCATGAGCAAAGGTTCACAGATTGATAATATGCTTTGAATTTGTGTTTCAGATCAACAGTGAAGTCAGCCGTTTACCTCCCGCGATTTGAGGACATGTTTTCGCGGAGCTGCAACGGCCATCATTTTGGTTTTTTTTCTAAACAAATTTTTTAACGTTCTGTATATCATGAATAAGAGCAAGAAAAAAACTGCACTTAAAAAGCTTTACTCGTTTCCTTTAAAAAAAATAAAATGTAAACACCTGAAATATGGCACTCCAAGGACAAAGCCTCCCTTAATATTTGTATGCCTTTTATCTACTTTCCTCTTCTATGTATGCACTTTCCTCGCGGTTTTTTCCCTCGTATTATCATTATAAAGTGCTCACTGTTGAGCAATAAATAAACGACCAACTGAACACTAACCCCAATGCCTTGGATATTGATTAAAAGTTAAACAATACGTTTGGGCGAAAATGAGTTTGAGAAAAAAATAGTTATACTAGTCTAAATGACTCACAATTATTTCTAAAAACTTTTCGAAGGAAAGTACATGCACAAAAGAGAAAAAATAAAAACTATGCTCCAGGTAAACTCGAAAATTGAAAATCCTCCTTCCTCCAAAACTAGAAAAAAATATTCAGATGATAAAAAAATACTCATACTAGTCTAAATGACACAGAATTGCTTCCTAAAACTTTTGAGAGGAAAGTAAATGCAAAAATAGAAAAAAATAAAAACTACGCTACAGGAAAACTGGGAAAATATTGAAAATTCTCTTCTCTCCAGAACTGAAAAAGATCTTCAGATGATAAAAAAAATACTTATACTAGTCCAAATGACTCCCAATTGCTTAAAAAAAAACTCGCAGGAGGAAAGTATAGACACAAAAGTCAAAATAACTTTACCCATAGGAAAACTGAGAAAAAAAATTAAAAATGCTTTTTTCTTCAAAACCGAAAAAAAATATTCACATGATAAAAAAATACTTTGTCTAGGCAAAAAACTCCCAATTGCTTTTAAAAATGTCTAATTGTAAGAAGAAAGTGCATACACAAAAGTGAATAAAATTTTAAAAAACCATGCTACAGGAAACCTCGAAATGAAAATCAAATGCTATTTCCTCGAAAGGTAAAAAATATCGTAGAACATAGATGGGGATGATTGGGATAGGTATTGATACGAGGCATCTAGATTTTTCTTCCAGACGTCACACTTTCGGTCTCCCTATACGCTTTACCCATTAAAAAAGTACCTTTGCACCCGTTCGAAGGTAGAAAAAAAACACATTCAATTCCAAAACGAGTTTTCAAAAGCCTCGACTTCCAAGACTCAAATACCCGAACCGTTCGTACGAAAAAACAAACTGGGTCAATTATTTCGAACACTTCGATTAATCTCCCGCGGTATTCGCCACTCAAGCCAAAGTGTCCGCGCGTACATTTAATTACGAGCTCGAGCGCAATTTCCTCATTTCCTTCCATTCAATTTGTCCCTACCATTGTCAACGTATAGCACCGCGTAAAATTTAAGTTATTTCCACGGCGGTTTAAATATGACCATCCATCGTGGCTCGCTGTATTTCTCGCTGAACAATGCCACAAATCGAAACGGCATTGATCGGGAATTATCGATGTCTGTAGCCCCCCCCCGCTTCTCTCCGGGCCACTAATTTCGAGATAAACAACCGGGATAAGTGCCAATGTGCCTTGAATTAATATCAATTAAGCCCCGGGCGCCGTTATTATCGTATTGTGCCGTTCGGAAAATATAGGAGGGCGAGAATCAAGAGCTTTTCTAATCCCAGGCCAGCAATGGTCCGCTTCACATTCTTCGAATTTATTTACATACGGGGTGGCCCGAAAAGTGACGTCCAAAAGAAACATCTAGATGCCTCGTTTCAATACTGATCCGAATCATTGTCATTGTTCATCTACAATATATTTAACTTTTCGAGAAAAAGCACTTTTTTATTTAATTTTTCGACTGCAGCATGGGTATTCATTTATTTTCTTCTTTTGTATATATATTTTCCTCTCAGAATGTTTTAAGGCGTTACCCCCACTTGTAGCGCAAAAAAAGGCCTTTTTCATGAATTTTTTAAAAGAAAACTACAAAACTTTTTTAATCGATCAATATACCAACTTAAAGAACACATCTTGAAGAACTGTCAGTAATTTTTTTATTGAAAAATATTACATTGTTCAGTGGCAAATGGCCGTCAATGAAATAATGTTTTTATATACACGGTTTGCGGTGACCAACATTGCGGCGAAGTGGATCATCTGAACAAAAAATGCGGATGGATTTAGTCAAATATAAGTATAAACTAGTCTTTAATCGAAGGATTTTAAAAAATATTCATTTTTCACAAAATGGCGGACAGTCAAAGTTAATGGTTCGATTTTAACGAAAAAAAAATCGATCTATTAAAGACTACATTTTTATGTATTAAATAAGCCTGCAAAATTTCAAGAAGATCGGTTCATTAGTGTTCGAGTAATCTTGGTCACCGACTTCAGAAATGCCATTTTGAGAAAAACGCGTTTAAAGTTTCAATTTTCGGTCGTTTACACAACGGATTCTTCTCTCTCAACGCTCATATCTCAGTCAATTTTGTTCGGATCGACTTGAAATTTTCAGGACATATTCTCAGATACTCATACTTCAAAAAAATGCAATAAAAAAATCGATTTATTCAAAATCGCAAGTGGGGGTAACCCCTTAAAAGCACATGTAAGGATTTTAGATTAGTATGAGTGTTTTGTTTGATCATCTGAATTTTAGTAACTATTCCCTCAACCAGTTGTGTTAAACTTTTGTTAGTGTTAGTGTTCAGCTGGTTATTTATTTATTGCTCAACAGCGCATTTCGTGACGATAACACGAGTAAAAAAATCGTAAGGAAAGTACACACACAAAAAAATAAAAACATGATTTTTATTCGCGAACGCTGAATCTCGAATCGAGAGATCTAAAAAAAATGCTTTTTCCGCGAAAGCTCATTCTCGATTCGCCAAATAAAAAAACCAAAAAATGGTTGTTTCGCGAAAGCTGAAACTCGAATTGCGAAAAAAAATCTAAAAAATGATTTTTTCGCGAAAGCTCAATCTCGAATGGCGAAATAAAAAAAAAATTATTTTCTCGAGAAAGCTCAATCTCGAATCGCGAAATAAAAAAAATTATTTCTTCGCGAAAGCTCAATCTCGAAACGCGTAATGTGAACAAAATAAAAAATGATTTTTTTCGCGAAAGCTCAATCTCGAATCGGGAAATAAAAAAAATGGAAAGATTCTTTTTTCGCGAAAGCTTACTCTCGAATTGAGAAATAAAAAAAATGATTTTTTTTCCCGAAAGCCCAATCTGGAACCGGGAAATAAAAAAAAATGATTTTTTCGCGAAAGCTCAATCTCGAATCGGGAAATAAAAAAATTTATTTTTCACGAAAGTTCACTCTCGAATTGAGAAATAAAAAAAAATCCCGAAAGCTCAATCTTAAATCGGGAAATTTAAAAAAAATCGCGAAAGCTTAATCGCGAATCGGAAAAAAAAAGATTTTCCCGCGAAAGCTCAATCTTGAGTCGCGAAATATAAAAAAGGATCGTAGAACATAGATTTTGGGGGTCACTTTTCCACCCACCCTGTACATATGTATCGAGCTTTGGCAAGCTCACGTCGAATACAGAAAGGCTGCTAGGTCTTTTATCATGAAGGGGGCACCGCTGCAGGCTTAATTGTAAGAAACGGCAGTAGCGCGGCCTCGAAAAATGCCCTGGAGGCTTGCGAGCCCTCGGCCAAGGACTTGCCAATTCCCATAACGGTCTGCAACTCGCGAATGGCCGGTAGCCCCTGCGCGCTTCGTCACCGCGAATCCCGTTCATTAATCCCGCTCATTCGTCACGAGCTTCGCGGACTCCGTGGAATTCTACGAGGAACCCACCGGATTACACAGGTCCAGTGAGCAAGGGGATGTAGAAGTCTCCCATATGTCACACCGTCGGGTTGCGATACTCGTGCGACAACATTATTTTGAAAATAGAATGAAAAATATTTCCGACTTTTTCATACGAAGGGCAACTACAAAAAAAGCTAATAAAAAATGGACAAAAATTGAAAATACAACAAAGAATAGTTTAGAGCTTTTTCCATACGGCACGTAACCCTAAAAATGGGAATAAAAATAAAAGAAGTGAAATTAAATGTGAGCTTTTTTTATTCGACTTTCGATTTATAATTTTCGAGAAATAAAATATTCCACGAGTTTCGTGACGAATCGAGCAAGAGGGAGAAAGATAGAAAATGAAATGAAGAATATTTATGACTTTTTTTTATTGCGCACGTAGCTCAAAAAAATGGCGATAAAAAAATAAATCAAAAGAAAATTAAGTTTTTTTTTTCGCCAATCTTGGCGCAATTATAACTCCCTCGCAGGATAATAACTTTCGAGAAACAGAATATTCCACGAGTTCCGTGACGAATGAACCAAGAGGGAGAAAAATTGAACATATGACGAAAAATATTTTAGACTTTTTTATACGCCACGTAGCTCCAAAAAATGGAAATAGAAATAAAAGAAATAAAAATAAATTGAATTTTTCTCATTCGTCAATATTGGCGCAATTAGCTGCGACGCAGGATAATCATTTTCAAGAAACGGAATATTCCACGAGTTCTGTGACGAATCAACCAAGAGGAAGAAAAATATAAAATGGAAAGAAGAATATTTTTGACGTTTTTATGCAGCACGCAACTAAAAAAATGGGGATAAAAAATAAACAAAATAGAAGAAATAAAAATGAAATTAAGTTTTTTTTCGCCAGTATGAGCGCTATTAGCTCTCTCGCAGGATGATCATTTTCGAGAAACGGAATATTCCACAAGGTCTATGAATCAACCAAGAGGGCGAATGAGCACCGTTCCGCAGGAGAAAGAATATATATATATATATATATATATATATATCGTAATGCTTTTCGAGCTTATCGCGACAAAGGAAAAACTTTGCTCGAAGTACGAGCTCAGGTGTTACCCCGTGGAGAATCAATTTATCGAAGGAATGAAGCTCGGGCGCGTTCACCCAGCGTTCACCCGGAAATTGTCAAAGTACGGAAAGTTCGTTCGGGAGAAAAGCCATTTCTCCGGTATACCGTGCGGCGTATACGCGGCAGGCAACTTGCGTGTGTATAGCCGGTATAATTGTCTATCGATAAATGTATAGCAATTGAAGCCGGGGAGCCGGAATATTGCCCTATACAGAGTGGCATTCAAGCGGTCGAGATCTGCGCTGCGGGCCTTAATTGGTCTTATTATTTACGCCATGGAACTGCTGCTTTGCCCGATAATTGATCCACAAATTGTGCCAATTTCTTTTTCTCGGTATTTTTGTCACTATTTGTCACTCGTTATAACTTTTATTTTAATTACGATATTTCAAGAGTAATTCTTTGAATATATAATTGAAGAGTGGAGAATATTCAATAAGTAAATATTATTAACATATATATTAATATATAGATTATATATATATATATATATATATATATATATATATATATATATATATATATATATATAATTCATAATCTTTATTCTTCAAATTTTGTAATTGAAAAACGTTATAATAAGTCAAAAAAACGAATGTAGATGATACCGAAAAAAATATACACATGATCTTCATGTTTTCAATTTTGTGGTCAACAAATATTTTCCATGTATATATATATATATATATATATATATATTTATATATATATATATATGTGTGTGTGTGAGGTTTCTTGAGATATCATTTTTGGATTTTCAGCAACATTTGATCAACTCCGAGAAATCGACTCGAAGAATTTTTTTTAAATTTCAACAGGCTCCGTCATTAATGGCATAGGATAGATTTGTTTTAATTTTTAAGATTCAGTCGAAAAT
Source organism: Ophion obscuratus (assembly GCA_964007375.1). NCBI lineage: Eukaryota > Metazoa > Arthropoda > Insecta > Hymenoptera > Ichneumonidae > Ophion > Ophion obscuratus. The sequence goes on along the minus strand of OZ023316.1, from coordinate 55,734,677 downwards.
TTCCGGAACTATATGTATATGTTTATATATATATATATATATATTTTATATACACTATAACCTCGTTTATACGTTTTGCACTTATACGTTTACATAATTTATACGTCAAATTTCTCTAGCCTCGGCACATTCCGTTTATGAAGATGGTAATAGGTTTTCTTCCTACGTTTTTCGCGCTTATCCGTTATCAATTTTATTCCCCGGCGTCAGTTTCGAGGTTCGTTTTTTCTCACTTATACGATAATCATACGTGATATTCTCTCGTCGGAGAAAATTTCATGGTACTGCGTTTTGATGTTTTGATGTTTCGATGTTTTGGTGTTTTGATGTTTTGATGTGTTGTTTGATATTTCGATGTTTTGATGTTTCTGACGTCGAATGTATGGACGTACTGTGATCATATATCTCTTATCAATACGAACCTGTCTGTTATTTACTAGTCTAAAACTTCAAGGCAAGTTAGTATTACAAACTTGCATTAAATCAAATTTCAGAACGAAAATTCGAAAAATTGCGTTGGCTCAGTACTCAATTATTACCAATCAAAGTTTTAATTGGAAAACCCAACATTAACATAATAGAGGTACTGCCATTGAAAAACATCAAGAATTATGACCAATCGCTATTCTCAAATGTTAGATAGTTTCAGATACATATTGTATTTCACTTCTACGTTAATCTCACTTATACGTCATATTTGATATACTCCTTAAAAAACGTATGACTGAAGTTTCACTGTTTACCTTTATGGATACATTTGCGTTATAAGAAGAAGAAAAAAAAACAATTTACAATATAGCTTAATGCATACTTATCATCATATTATCATATCATCAATGTAAAAACCCTAAACCCCTTAACTTCAATCTTCACCTTACTTCATTTTATTTGTTTTTTAGGGTGCTTTTATTTACTATATATATATATATATATATATATATATATATATATATATATATATATATATATTAGGGTGATTCGTTTCAGGGTAACTTTTTTTTCTGACCCATCGTGCCCGAAAACCTTTAGTTGGTACCCAAAAATGAACTTTCGTGAAAGGGGGGTGTTGTCAAAAAATATTTAGAGGTCGCGAATCAAAATTGAAGGTTTCCCAATTGATTAGCATTGAAAAAAATGTTTTTCTCATTATTAGTATTACCATTCCGCGAATTTTGATATCGCGATATTTTCCAAGTGGGTTCTCATAGGAAATATGATACTTTACAATAAAGTTCCTTGAGCCATGTCCGTAAATTCAACCGTTTCAGCGGTATCATTATTTCCAGTGAATATTGTATGAAAATATCTATTCAAACGGCTTTAACGCCTAAGCTATTAGATATATCGAAAAAAATTCAAATGAGAACTATGTAGAGAAAGTAATTTGCTACAAAAAAGTCTTATAAGGCGAGCCCGTAAATTCAACTCTTTCTCAGCTATAGGTGGATGAAGTAAAATAAATAGATTTTTTTTAAACAAAAAAATCTATTTATTTTACTTCATCCACCTATAGCTGAGAAAGAGTTGAATTTTCGGGCTCGGCTTATAAGACTTTTTTGTAGAAAATTACTTTCTCTACAAAGTTCTCATCTGAATTTTTTTCGATATATCTAATAGCTTATACGTTACAATCGTTTGAATAGATGTTTTTCACAATATCCACTTGAAATAATGATGCCGCTGAAACGGTTGAATTTACGGCCATGGCTCAATGAACTTTATTGTGGAGTATCATAATTCCTACGAGAACCCACTTGGAAAATATCGCGATATCAAAATTCACGGAATGGTAACACTAATAATGAGAAAAAAAAACTTTTTTTTCAATGTTAATCAAATGGGAAGCCTTCAATTTTAATTCGCGACCTCTAAATATTTTTTGACAACACCCTCCTTTCACGAAACTTCGTTTTTGGGTACCAACTAAAGGTTTTTGGGCGCGATGAGTCAAAAAAAAAGTTGCCCTGGAACGAATCACCCTAATATATATACATACGCGCGCGTGCACACATACACACATATGTATACATGCATATATATATATATATATATATATATATATATATATATATATATACGTGTGTGTGTTTGTTTGGGCTTAAATTTAAATTCAAATACATATATATTAATTTACATATTTAAATTTGAATTTAAATATATAAATTAAACTTTTTTATTGAATTTAATGTGTATATATATATATATATGTGTACACGTGGAGAGATACACCAAAGGACCACCAGCGGGTTACGAGACATAGAGGATAGTTGGCACAAACTATATTTGTCCTCTGACAGAAGTACGGCTAACTCTGCGGCAACCAGCGTACCCCTAGCTATGGAGTCCCCCCCCTTTCTCTCTCTCTCTCTGTTTACCCCGGAGATGCCCTTCAGCGAAAACCGCACAGTCCAGAAACGATGCCATCCGAATAAGGCGAGTGTACAGCAAAGTGCAATACCGAATTTAACAGAAACTCAGAAACTCTCAGAAGCGAATATCCCCTTTCAAAAAGCGTCCAATTACCGCCCTATCCGTGTTCCGGTTTCCTTTGCGGGCTGCCCTCGTTGCGCAGGACGCCAGGAAAGCCGAAACGGGCTTGAAAAAAACGAAGAAACAAAACAAACGAAAAAAAAAAGAATGCAATCGCGGCACGACTGGCACGCAAGACCCGAGGGGATCTTGCTGCGTTTCTCGATGGAGACAAACTGGGGTGGTCTGGACGTGTGTAACATGGATGTATACGTTTTGTCTCACAAATCCAGTCGAGTTCGTACATCGTGGGCCGCCGAGATCCACTGGGAAAAATAACAATGCGAGGGTGACGCAGATTGACCGGAATTACAAACGTTGCCAAACAGCGGGGTGGAAAATCGATTGTACATTTTTCCAGATGTCGAGGAATATTGATTTTTTAGAATTTATTTTTTTCTTTTTCAAGCCGTTACGCGTATGTAGGATACAAGTTCAACTTCGATGGGTGTGCAAGTTTCACTGTATCGTTGTCGAGAATAAAAATGCCTTGAAGGAGTACGAGTGTTGAGTTGAATGTTAGAACGCTGCTGAATCTTTTTTATTTTCTATCCTCAGGGATTTTCACACGCACACATGCGTACACACACATATATATATATATGTGCGTGTATGCATGTGTGCGTATATATATGTCCATATATATATGGATGTATATGTTTATATATATAATAAATTCTGGATTAAATTAATTATGAATAAAATTGCTTCTGGCCTACTTAATAACTGAATTGAACTAATTAAGAATTAACACACAAACTTCAAGGACCGTTATTTTTTGTGTGTTAATTCTTAATTTTCTCATTTCATTATTCATTTAATTCGGAATTAACTTAATCCAGTTATCAACTAATTCAGAATTCATTTTATTCAAACTTTATTTTAGTCAGAGTTAACTCAATTCAGTTATTAATTAATGGAGAATTAGTTCAGAATTATTAATAATAAAAATACTATGGCACTCCAGTATCATCTTTTCGTCAGACTTTCTTTTTCACGTGGCAAAAAATCGTTTCGAGCTTTCCGACAATCATTCGAGCGTAGCAACACATTTATTAGTTATTACAGCCTCAGGGTATTTCAAGATTTTATTATATTTCCCATGAAAAGTGGCTCTTTCTAGTTCTCGAAACCACTGATATATATGAATACTATTCGTGGTGCTGATAAAGCATTTTAACTCGGGCTCATGAATTATATATATATATATATATATATATATATATATATATATATATATACATGAAAAAGATGGGGAAACCGCATCGCAGCAGTAGAAAAATAATTTATTAGTCTGCTCTTGCCCAACGGGCTTGACTACTGCTCCTCCAACCTCGGAAACTTTTCCTTGTATCAGCACGCCCTAACGCGCCTTCGCCATCCCCCTTCCCACACGGATCCTCGAAGCCTCAATCATCCGTTTCTCATGCTAATCGCACCGGAGCCTGGGCCCTCTGATGTGGCTTTAAAATGTTTTTTTTTTGCTTCGCGCTTGGTGATTTTTTATTTTCCTTCTTTTTTTTTCATATTGACATCGCGATTCTTTCCCTTACAATGAGACGAAAAAAAAGAAAGTGGAGATAATGCGCGAAGTCTACCTCGACCTTCGCGTGGAAAAATGTGCATCAGGTGGGCTCTTTCTGTGGGATTGATGTCGCACGGTAGCGGCTGACAATTCGTCGCGTTTGGATATCACCACGCCAGGCCATATTGCCCCACCAATTTTCAACCGACTTTCCCACGGAAATTATCCAACCGATGTGCTCCAAAAAATTATGGAACACGCTTCGCATCTTGCAGAGTATAATAGAACCGAAGAAACTTCAAAAACCGATTAATGACACGTTTGGAAAAATCGCAAAGTTGCAAGGTTCCATGAAAATGTATTTTTCAATTGCAAACACCGTTTGCTTTTTCGATATAATTTGAGGCTACGACTCGCAAGATAAGCTAGATTGAGGGTAAACATATGTATGTGGAATTGATCGACCGAGATACTCGTGAGGGATGCCGAGTTTCACGGTGTGGGGTAATTTGGCCCCCCGAATTTGGAAATCGATCTCGAGGCTCTCGGCCGACGATGAGCCGATCTGTCAGCCATTTAGGATCTCCAGGATCCTGCAGCATCATCGAGGTTGGCTATCGGAGATGCGGTTTAGCCGATTGGCTGGAACGCCTCGATGAACAATGTTACCCAAGCCACGAATCTGACCGAAAATACTACAGGCGGAGTTATAGCGTTTGCGGTCCTGGGATGGGATGCTCGAAACGCGACCTCGACGCCCAAACGCGAGTTCCGTTCATAACTCGAAGCAACCGCATGGGAACCAATCCGATTACAACGCTTGCTAATCCTCCCGAGACTTCGATATCGAATTTCAACGGATCTCTCGACAAGTTTCGGGGCCAAAGCTTTTCGAAGCGACGGGCTTTTTTTTTTGCGCGAGAGCTCGTCGAATCTTGGGAAGGGAGAGAGAATGAGAGAGCGTTCGCGAAGCGGATTTAAGCGATTTCCACTTTCGTTGGCAGGTCTCGTCGATAACAGAGCTGGAAATAAAATGGTGGTTCGAGAACAACGATCGAACACTATCTCCATGATAATAAAAGCAATGCCACTGATCCACGCGTCCTTTTTCCATTCTCGAGCCTTCGAATAACACCACACCGGGCCATATTACCCCACCCATTTTCAAACGACTTTCCCACGGATATTATCCAGCCGATCGGCTCCGAAAAATTCTCGAGTGCACTTTGAGCATTGCGGATTATGAAAGAACCGTATAAAAGTGGAACATCAAATGGTAACGCGTTCTAAAAAAATCGTAAACATGGAGATGTTAACGGCGGGGTAAAGTTAATTCGGCGAAAAAAAGGCATGTTTTTAAGATTTTGTTTGGCGTAACGAATAGTGTTCGTTTATTGAAAAATTTACATATAATAAAGTAACATTTGAACAACATTCTCCTAAATTTGCATTGCAAAATATTCAAAATTGAGCGAGTGAAAATTAAACCCCGCAGGCGCCTCGAAAAAAAGTTGGTTTGCGGTGTGCACCATAACTCGCAACAGAATCATTTGAAACAAAAAAATCAAAATGCATTTGTTAAAGGAGATGTTTCTCGAGGTAATGACGGGAGGATTTTTTTTTTCTATTTTTCGATTTTTCGTAGCACTTGGGAGCCAAAAACCCGATTTTCGCTAAAAAAAAATCGGCTAATTTGTTGTTGAAAAATTAGTAATTATAAAAAAAAACAAAAAAGCTCTCGATAATACCTGGTGAATTATGTGAAGAAGTACTGTGCAAAATTTCAAAGCGATTGGTCCAGTAGATTTTGAGTTATCGTGCACACGGACTTCAAATATGACAAGTCTCAGAAAAACGGTTTGAAAAACGCAGAAGAGAAGAGAACGGCATGGAGCAATAGACGCTCAAATACTCATAAATTCGTCAATTTTACTCCGATCGACTTGAAATTTTAACACAATATTCTTGATATATTATGCATTCATTTAAAAAATTTAAAAAAAATGAAAAAAAAATTTAAATACTTTACCCCGCCCTTAAAAGATGCATTTTTCATGAAAAAATAACACAATTCTCTTCATCGTTATCATCGTTGTTACTTTGGTATGATTATTATGATTATTATTACCTTAAAAACGATGTCACCTTGTAAAACTGAGCGGTAAAAAAAATAACCAACTTTTGTTTGACGATCCCCGTCCCCTCGACCCCTGCGTTCTTCGACTCTCGCATCCTCCACGTGTATTCCAACAACGATAACGCTTCTTCGCACACACACGATCCAAGCATACCGTAGAAATTGAATTTTTGGGAAATGATCGACCGACCGGAACAACACAACAGAGAAAAGCACCCTCATCGTTCTAGCTGCCGCTGTGGTCCGTGGTGATTCCAGTTGGGAAACCAAAGCCGCCGGGATGTACAGAGTTACCTCCACATCACGAGTTAAGGGTGTAAAGGGAGGCTGCATCGGGCTGTAGCAAACGTTGCCACACCCCGTGTGGTACGAGAGTCACGCTCGGACCGTTAAGCACCCCAACCACGTGTTGGGCTTTTGGACCCCGATGCGCGCAGCATAGCGACCAACCTCGGCTTGAGATAATGATTTTAATTAACGGTATGGCTCACGCCCCTGTTACCCTCCCCCCTCACTATATATATGCACATAACTATATTCTTAACATAACGCTAGGAAGACCCACTTGGTCTCTACGTTAAATAAAAATGTACAGACAGAAGGAAACGGAAAGGGAGAAAGAGACAGAGAGAGAGAGAGTGAGGCTTTTCTTCCTGCACGTTTCTCTCGGATGCTTGTTCAGCTCCCTTAATTACCTCCACGGACACTTTATTAGCGCGAGCGAGATGAAGGAGTAAAAAAGCTCCCTGCATTTTGCGTTTTACAGACACGATGTACACACGCCTCGTCTGAAAATAATGGCGAGTCGGGACAGTTTTTTTTATACATACGTAAAGCACAGGATGCAAAGCTTTTGTGGAAGGTCGTAAGGGTTGAGGCAAATGTCATATGCGAACGGGGTAGGATGTCCGATGTATCGATAACAAAAAATGGAACATGTGTGATATATATATATATATATATATATATATATATATATAGATTAATATACTATCTCTTCGTCCTGTTGGTCAGATATTTCCCATTTATATATATATATATGTATATTCAGACATATATACCATGCAAGTCTACCGTGAAGTAACATTCGATGTGCGCTCACGACGAATATCATCGAAGCTTTTGGAATAAATCTTGGCAAATATTGCGAATTTTACAGAGCTAAAGGAAATTCCTGCTTTTTTTATTTCTCTTTCGTTCTCCGGAGTAATCCATAAGCCCTTGTGCGCGATCGGCTATTGCGACTACACTGAGTCGAGAAGCATTTCAAAACAAAAAAAAAAGGATTGGGATTGCCGAAAAAAAGCATTAAAAAACGCTCTAACTGGGAGACGAAAAAGGAGAAAAAAGTTTAAACGTATAATACAGGGCTGCGTGACATCTGATCCGACGACAAAATATTCTCGTGACAAAATATCCGCGAGACAAAATCCTAAATCTCGTCCACCACATCAACGGAGTCGCGCGCAAAACACCTTTGTGGGGTGTGTGAGATAGTGGGGTGGGGGCATAATAAGAATTTCTTCATTGAATCCAAACAAACAAAACCAAAACAAACCCAAACATATCCGTCACATATTAATAATTTTCCTCCTTTTTATGATGGAGTCAATTTCAACGGCATGACTGTACACTTGACATGGAATAAATGTCAACGGCATGACTGTACACTTTAAACTGTATATAATATCGGCAGATATTTTATCTTGCGGATATTTTGTCATGAGGATATTTTGTCGTCGGGTCAAAACGCGTGTTACCTAATATAGATGTATGTATGTTTGCAAGTGTTTATATTCGAGAAACGTAATAATAGGAAACTCAAAATAATACTAGGAGGAGACACCGTGAAAGATGGCAAAAGAAAGCACACAAAGATGGGCGAGATTGTGTTGAAGATAGTGGAGGTAATGGAGTTCCAGAAAGCAATCACCGAAACTGCAGACATTCATCTGCTTTTCGAGATGCCAATGAGAGCCATTTGCTGAAGTGAAGGCACCCGAAGCTGCATCGGTGAAAATAAGAGAGAAAAAATGAGTCTCGAGTCTCGAATTGTGCGGCATCAGGTGCACTTCCGTGTCTCGACTGATGCAAACGAAAATAATGGTGCCAGAATGAGAGCCCGTACTTGAAACGCGATTCAGCTAGCTGGCTGTTGTGCCGAGTAACCTTTTGGAATTTGATCTACCGTCGAATAGCTTCGCGCAATAAATTTGCGCGGTTGGTTACGAAAAATGGTAAACCTGACATTTCTTGATGCCATGGGAGCGTAGTCACTCGGGAAATTCTATGGTGTCAGCGAAAACCAACCAAACCGGTACATCATGGTACATCATGAGAGCCTTGCACGTATTTTTCGGTTTTATCCCTCCTAACTCATTGACGCTGCTAGCACATCAATATTTCGAGCTCAATCTTCTAAGTGGCACTGATTGCATAGTTTCGAAGTAAGCCCAATTATTTATACAGCTGATTGCCATTAAATCATTTAGAATTTTAGGGGGCTTGCTGCTTGGCTCATTTTTCGTTTGAGGCAAACGGAGGGAGCTTCGTTATTCAAGCACATAGGGATGAGAAGTCTGATCATCGAACAATCATTCCCAAAGATGTCAAGTTTTCAAATCGAGTTTTCAGACTTGCTGAGGGTTAGGCTAGCAGTTCATGACCACCAATAGTCAAAACCAATAGTCAGACCACCAGCAGAGCACCAATAGTCTAACGCTAGTAGCAAGTAGTGAGTGACTTTGATGCTACTGCTGCTTTAGACTGTCTATCCAATATCATCCCTCGACTGGTTCCCCAAGGATAGCGAAGAACAGCAGGGTAACATCATCAAAACGATGTTAGTAAGTTACCAAAACTTACTAACATCGTTTTGATGATTCAACATGCCACTGGTCTAATCCTAGTTAAACTGATGAGTTACTAAAACGCTGCTGCTTTTTAGTATTCAACAAATGTCATCCCTAGGCTGGCATTGCATGGGCAGCGAACTGCTGCATCGTTTTGGCAACTTGCTAGCGGCGGTTTGGTAATTGAACATGCCACTGGTATAATGGTAATAAAATTAGTAAGGTATTAAAACGGTGCTGCTTTTTAATGTCTAACAAATGTCTCCCCTAGCCAGGCATTTCGTAGACAATGAAGAACAGCATTTTAGTAACATAAAATCATCGGTTTGGTGATTAGCATGCCACTGGTATAATGATAGTAAGGGTAAAAACTCAAACGCTGCTGCCCTTACCAGCCATGGAAAGTCACCTTTAGGCTTTAGATCCAAGCCGACCAGATCATCCAGTGCAATTGAATATCACTTGGTTCGATATTTCAGAAGTATCTTAGAACAGGATGCCTTGATCTCCAAAAAGTAACTTCCCAGTTACCATGGGCATGATTGGGCTTTTTAGATTTGCGACTAGTCACTGGGGACTGATGTTTAGAAACTGGAGAAAAGGTGGCTCTATACTGGCTCTTTAGGGATGGTCATCTCGAATATCATGCTACATTATAGCCCAAGCAGATACTCCACATGTCATTCAGGCAAAGGTACCCACGACAAGCTTCTCCGAAAAGCGCAGGCGTGGCATTTGCATATTGGGTTTCCTCATTTTGTCGGTAGAAGGTGTAATTTTGATTCTACTTCGTCAGCCATTTGGCAAATGGAGTTTTCCATAATCCCCAATGGAATTTTTCAGTCGCACATCTGTTATCATCAACTACGGTCCTGCTCCACTTGGCACGCATGGTCGTTCCGTTGTGCGCCATAGTTACGACCTTATTTCACGTTCGGCAACCTCTTTGGTTGACCTTTATTCTGGGACAAGTGTGCCAATGCTTTTAGTAGTATTACAGCGCTCGCTATTACTATCAGCGGTTCGCCAGCTCCGTGTCTCTAAGTGGAGAGATTATAAAGACTTACATATTGGGCAGTGGCCAGAAGTGTCCGAGGTTACCCAGACATCGAGCCCTCGAGGCAAGCCAGGTCGTCTGAACCTTCGAAATACCCCCCCCCCCCCTCCCCCAACACACATACAAAGCAAAGAGAATTGGTTAACTCTGTCGCGTTTTGCCCAGCAACCTTCTCCATAACGTCCATCGTCATATAGCAACATGGTAACTTTCCCGATGGTAACCATCCACCCCGTACCTATATGTATTATATAACGAGTATAGCCCGAGTTATCGTTGGGTCATATCCCGCCTGCACATAAGGCAGACGCTCTACGAATTCCGCGCTACCATTTACCTCAAATACTATATCTCCCGAATCTAGAGCACTCTCCAGCGACATCCAAATACTAGACGTAATGCTCAATCCTCGCCAGGTCGTGTGCTTAACGCTCCGCAGCACTTTGCTCTCGATCCGTGTAGACCCTCACGTTCTGTGAATAATGGGAGCAACCCCAAGGTGGATGTCGAGGTTAAAGGTGTACGGGCTAGGGTGGAGGTGGACTTGTGGCATGAGAGAAAAGGAGAGAGAGATCAAGAGAGGGTGACAAGGATCCTACTTGCAGTGAGGGGTTCAATGATCTAATGCGATACATATGCACCGCATTGTGGCCTGATCGACCGTTGACTTATCCACTGGTCATCATCGATTGCCATCAAGCTGCGTTGAACTTGTGATACATTTTGATTATTTTCCTTCTAAATCAATCGTCAACTGACAGTAGGTGAAGATTGCTGGGACTGCTGTATATATCAGTAATTTTGAAAGCGATGTCATCCGATCTTCAAAGCGCGCATCCCCCTCGTCTCACTCAGGTACCGTCATTTGGGCCTCAGACTCAGGAGCTTTTCATCTTCGAAATTACGCAACCCCGACACGATACCGAGGCAGTCAAAGCACCCCAGGTCCCTGTTACGCCTCGTGTCACGGCGTTGTTTTTTTTCTTCTTTTTTTCTAGACACTCGAATACTTCTCGAGTGGATAGGAAAAGGCCGATGTAAACTGAGAGTCGAAACGAAGGAGATGCGTGAGTGGTGAACGGGGGGTGCAACGAGAAAAATCCCCCGCCGTCCGGGACAGCCCCTCGGGCTTCGGAAAAGGAGAGCCGTAGGTCTTAGGGGAAAACCTTGAACCCTTTTGCGAGCAGAGCAAGAGCTCCGCGGAATTTTGTCAGTCGGGGTGACTAAGAGATTAAGCTCGTCTCACAATGTTAATTGGAGTTGCGAGTAACGAGAGGGAACGAACGAGCGCGTAAAACAGCCAACGAGTGTACGAGGTCGGTGACGAGAGGCTGCACGAGACCAATGTTGAAGGAAGCTTGTTGGGAATTCATCAATTGGAAAACGGTGAAGACGAAGGGTCGTTTCTTACCGTGTACTTAATTTTCTCTCAAGGTTCGAGGATGTCAAGGGATACCGAGCTTTTTTCTTGGTAATTAAGGTCTTCTGTACAGCTTTCCTTCCACCGAGTCCAAATCCCTTTTGAACACTGCCGTTATTCACCCCTTGACTGGTAACCATAATGGGTAATTAATGACGTATCGATTTATCGAATTCATAGCCAGGTTTGGCGTAAAGCTCATTTCCCCCGGGGAGCAATAAATTTTACGTGCACTTTATTGATTTTACAATTTCAACGCAACTGAAATTTGCGGAACATCGGTAGGGCTCGGATTGCATTCAAAGGCTTCCGCGTTACATCGTGAAACTCGCTGTGTACAATTTGATGGACAATGGAGCGCGAAGCCGCGGTTGTCGAAGTTCGATCGAAGTAACTGGCACGAGTCTCGATATACGATTCATGGTAACGGGATCAGCGCTGCCTCGAATGGCTTTGTATAGCCTCGTGGGTTCATTAGTACGTCTATTAATATGACGGAGTAAGGATGCTGTGAGCTCTTCGTGTCTCATCAGTTTTGCTGTGACCTCAGAATGCTCCAGTTTTCATTTGAAACGTTGTATACAGGGTGTTGCGAAAAGAGCTTCGGGCCTTTGAGGATAGTTTGATCAAGTAATTCTGAAGGGAAAAGTCCTTGGCCGTTTTTCTCTAGGATGCAGCGTTGCTTAAATATCACCGCATTAAGGATAACCAATCTGGTACGCCGATGGGCGTTTCCACTGAGCCCGGGCCTATCCGATGCGGCTGGGAGGGGCGTGCGCGCTCGGGCATCCCTTCACATTGGCTACGATTGATTAATCAATATCTGCGCAACGCTACATCAGATAGAAAAATGAATAAGGACTTTCCTCTTTGGAATTTCGCGATCTACCGATCCTTGGAGGGATACGACTTTTGGAGCAAACTGTGTACCATCGGGCAGCTCATTCGCACTTCCTCTCTACTGGTACTCGTAAATGCCATTCCCCATGTACAAACGTGGAGTTACCTTCGTGTAACGGCAAGCTGTATAGTCCAGACATAAATATATAATCCTTTGTAATTGCGTGACTCGATGTAAGCTACTGTAGGCAGACAGTATACCCACAATACTCTCAGGACACACATACATGAGGCATAGTCTCACGCAGTCCTATTTTCCGCGATGCTTCATTGTCGTCTCTCTTCCATCCTTTCGTAATACTTGAAGTTTGCATTTTTCTCGAAAGTATGTTTTATGAAACGGTGGAAGTCGTACCTCAAAATCTATTCGTCAAATTCACTTCACATTCGAACAGAGCATAGTTTATAACATTATCTGTCGTATGACTGGACAATTTTCCAATATGTATATCCATGGGTTAATTTAAAAAAAAAAACGATTAGTGTTATTTTTTTGGAACGGAAGTCGAACTTTTTTTCTACTACTTGCTTTTTTTTTTAATTTTCAAAAAAATTCAGAAAAGTGTCCGCTCATACGAAAGTTTTATTATTATAGTAAAAGTACATTTTTTTATTTGCCATTTCAGATCATCCTAGTTGCCAGAACCACCTTCACCGTTTGGCCATCCAGCAACAGCGGCACTTTGTTCAAATAATAATAACTCCATTGTTTATTGACATTTTTCAAATTAAAAAGAACTCAAACTTGGCAAGACTATGTATAAATAGTGCGCAAAATCCCGATCTCATCATCTTAATACGCTCATCAGAAAAAAATATAAAAAATCGGGCTATTTTTTATGCCCCTGTATCTCTAGGCCGTCAAGGTCAAGGCAACGGTTTCCTGCATCTAAATGTCAATCCCTTCGAGGACCTTGCTTCGCCTCGGGTCTGCAGGTGGCCTCGTTGGAGCAAATCGCAACGCAGGTACGCGCTCGACCCAATTTTCGAGAAGCATTAATTTACTCCGCGACTTTGTCGTTTCGTCGAGGGGTCCGTGCAAGAAACGGGAGGACTCGTGCACGCTCGGACTCTTCGCTTAGTAATAATAATATCGAATCCCCGGGGCGCATCTCTACGACAGATTACCGCGAGAATATGGAGAATGAAAAGCTAACTCGTGCTTCGGTCTGATTATAACCGGCATTTCCCTCAAGACGAGCTCGCACAATTTTCGCCATGGCAAGTGCGTATAGTTCGAGGATCCCGAAGGATCCTCGGCAATTAACATTCTGACGAAATTCCAGTTCGGCGAAACGACCAAACCTCGTTTGCAGGAGTACGTACGTACTTTGGGAAACGTGGAGGTCATTTTTTTAATTGCGTATATGACGACCGCGAAATTCAAGTGGGCTCGAAGAGCAGTTGAAAAGCAATTGAGCCACGCGTCCCAGTGCACCGGAAGCTCCAAGGTTCGTTCGAGCGCGTGAAAAATATAAATATTGACAGCCCCTTTATTTAAAAACGGAAAAAGACAGGATAGTGAAGTACAATTCAGCGAATGTCGAAAATTACTCAATTCCTTGCTATGTTGTAAAATATTGCGACAGGACGAATTTCGACTCGCATTGATTGACCGGCAGGTACAATGGATTTTTGAATTGATTCGCTAAAAAGGCTATTTTCATGATTTTTTTGATAGGTTTTTATTATAGATATTGATATAAAAGTATTTACACTTAATAAATACACTTTCGGAATAAATTTTTTTTAAATCATGTATTTATGTAACCCAAGCAAACTTTAAACGCGTTTTGCTCGAAACAACGTTTTTCGACGGCTTGTTGATGAAATCTTCGAAACTACTTAGCCGATCCTTATGAAATTTCAACCATATATTCTTTATGCCTATAGCTATAGCGCATATCAAGATTTTAACATTTTTTTTTGATAATTAAAATTTCTTTGCCAAAAACGGTGAAAAAACAGGTTTTTTCAAAAAATATTCGCCATTTTGTTACTTTTGCATATATCAAAAATCGTATGGTTTAATATACTGAATCTAAAACCGTTTGATTTTTGTGTTTCGGATGATCCATCTCTGAGATTTCATCAACAGCGCAGACCTACAACTTTTTTGGGACATTTTTTCACCTACCATTTTCATCTATAAATAGTGACTTGAATAAATAATTTTTTTATATGTATTTTGAAAGTGTATTTATTAAATGTAATAACTTTTATGTCAATATCTATAGTCTAAACCTATCAAAAAAAGTACGAAAATAGCCTTTTTAGCGTATAATGTGAGAAGACCCCTTAAACGAATGGAGTCTCATTGCTACAATTTTCCGATCGACTGCGAATTCACGAATGATCCACCCAACGACTTGCTGATTAATCAATGATACCGAATTTCTCATAAAATGTTTGTTTACATATGCTCGAAGTCTAATGTGATGAACCACCGTTGATGATCGTTGGTATCAAGGCTGTTGAGATAGACTAGTCTTTATAGTGCCGATTCAGTCGCACTTATAACTTCGAAAACCTTTTACAGACGAAAGCAACATTGATGACCTTGAACGACCTTGAACGACCTTGAACGACCTTCACTTATAAATTATTGTATTCATCTCAACAGTCGTTATCAGATGGTCGACACAAAAACACGGCGTTTCATTTGGAAAAGCAGAGGTGACCTTTGTATCTTGGAAGCACCACCACGTCCGGATAAAATAATAACAAAAAAATAATTAACAAAAATAATAAAATTTATCTAAAAATTGGAATAAAATAATAATAAAATAATAATTAAAAAATAACATCTGATGACCCGTTCTGTACGATGCAACTTCCGTTGGACGAATTTCGTTCCGACATCCATAATTTCGAACATATTGAAGGTGCTGATAATGCCGGTTGTGTCGGCGCAATATTGAGTACGTAGCTCAAAAGTATCTCGCGTTATCGTCTACGAGATTCTCGTCCAACGTCCACGATGGACCGACCTTTGGCCGTGCGAGATTTCATTCTGACCTTTTTCACAAAATCAGGGCACGTATAAAGTAGGATAAGACAAAAATGGAAAATAAAAAAACTCGTTTATAGTGATAAGAGTGTACTGTCATTTCGACGGGGCAACTATAGCAAAGTAAAAAAAAACAAACCGTATAAAAGTCGAGAATTTTGAAAAGACGTGAAAAGTGAACGAGAAAAGTAATGTTTGGTATGGATAAAATATGCACCTTTTGGCATAGTTGGCAATTTTCGTAGAAACCAAATGGTCATTTGATCCAAAACCCCAAACCTCCACCTCGTCTTTTTTGGCGAGCTGGCTATATCTCGCGTTAAACTGCGAGAATTTCCGGAATGCTTGGACCAAGGCTCCCCCTCCAAAAAGACCTTGAACCTCAGTAGGTAGATTCAGTACCGAAATTATGTGAAAGTTGCACGAGGAAATGTTCAACTTTTATTCGCCGGTTTCCCCCCTCGGTGACGTAAAACAATTTCTCGTGAAAAAAGAGATGAGAGCACGAAATGAGCGCCATTTGAAATTCCCACGACGGGATGAAATTTCTCAGTCCTTTCTACTATAAAATTCACTCAATTCTTACCATTTTTAAGGTTCGATAGTTTTTATAAATATCAATAATTTCAAACTAATTCATTGAGGAAAATTCAATTTAAGTAATCAATTAATTTAAAATAACTGACAGCAAGTTATTTTTTCCATTCTGAACAATTTAAAAAAAAATCAGTAATTATACTCTCAATTACTGGGTATTCGACAATATTTTGTCTACGTGCATAATTATTTTAGCCAACAAAAATTGATTGTACAACCCACAGAAACAATTACACTGCAAAATGTCGAAAATAATTTGAGCGGTCCCGTTAACTGGGTAAATCTTTTGATTACCTACTTTATTCGTCGTCTCGTGAGGCAATAATAAATGTGCGTACAGTTAACGTGTTCGATTACTAGGCGAATTATTGACAATGGTGCTGGGCAGTATTGTAAATAAACTCGTCGGGATTCAAGTCCACCGGAAGTCGATAATCAAAGTATTCGTGGAGAACCAGTCGGTTCTGAAGTTCCACCTAACTCAATTAGGATCGACTTGACGGTTGTACATTCAAGATACAATGAAATTGTGGTCTTCAGATAAGGGAAGTCTGATGTCACTATCTGAATTGGTACGAATACGACGATTGTTTCCGAAGCTCGTAATACATTGCATATAGGCAATGGCAATGTTTTTTTATGGGCGACGTTATATCGCGTCGTAAAAAATTGATTTTACAGGATCATAGAGGGCCCCGACTCGTCGATTGAAATTACTGAGTCCAATGTTTCAAGTTTATAGAGCGTAAAGTAAAATGATATTCTACGCTCGCTCTCTCTCTCTCTCTCTCTCTCTCTCTCTCTCTCTCTCTCTCTCTCTCTCTCTCTCTCTCTCTCTCTCTCTCTCTCTCTCTCTCTCTCTCTCTCTCTCTCTCTCTCTCTCTCTCTCTCTCTCTCTCTCTCTCTCTCTCTCTCTCTCCCTCCCTCCCCTCTCTCCCTTGGTCCTAGAGTACGAAATAGAAACCTCTCCCTCTTTCCCTCATTCTCTCTCTCTCGCAGTGCACTTTTGCAGAATTCCAATCTCGGACATTTGAATTTACTTTTCATTTAATTAAAGAAGCAAAATTGCCTGCACGCTTTGTAGTGATATCGGACTGTTCGCAAATTCATAATGTGCTCACGGTATGTCAATACACACTTTTCCAGATCTGTTTTCATATTTTCTTTGGCCTGTAGAGCGAAGAATCCCGGTATTCGGTGTGAGTCCATTCATGGAGCAATCCTGCTCTTTCCTACTCCGACTCTATAATATTTGCCAGTATTATTGCTCATATAGATTTCTTTTAGTGCATTCCCAACTGCTCAAATAAGAATATTTGCATGATATGACGCACTGCGATGTCTTATAGCACGTGTGCCAGTATTGATCTCCCTGTATGTACAGGGTGCCCCGGAAGCTAAGTTCGAATTGTACAGAGTCGCTAGATCGTGAAATTCTGAGGAGAAAATTCCCTATCCATTTTTCTCTCCGATGCACTGTTCTTTGGATTTCGATTAATCAATAATGGCCAATCCGGTGCGCTGTCGAATTCTCACTACGCTCCGCCTACCTGATGCGGCTGGGAGGGGCGCGGCACTTCCTCATTGGGCCCGCGCTACTTGCGAGGCTTCTTCGATTGGCCGTTACTAATTTACCAATATCTAACAAACGGTGCGTCAGAGAAAAAAATACCCAAGGACTTTTCATTTCATAACTTTGGGATCTATACACTCTTGAAAGACCGAAACGATTTTCGGGATATCCTCTGCGTATGCGCAAAAAATAGCGCTTTCTTTTTCATCTGCGTGCATTTGAACGATGAAAAGTTCATTATCGTCACTGTCATTCCACAGCAATGAATTCATGGACGATGTGAAAAAGTCGACGTCATCGATTTGCCCGCGAGCGAGAGTGCCCAGCTTGAAATGAGGAACCTCAGAAAGAGAACGACAACGTGTCGCGCGAGTTTTTGTCCTTGTTCCTCATCCCATCGCATATATATACCTATGTACGTGGGTGTGGAGAGTATGAACCGAGAATTCGCGAACGCCACTTTTCCTCCTCGGGATCGTAGGATTAATGCGGATCTCGAGTATGGAACACGTTCCTGAACTTTGCTAGGAAAACGTAATGATGACGTCTGGTACAAGTACATCCTCGGGTTGCGGGTATATTAGGTCCAGAAATAAGGTCACCGACAAGACAGCTGAGCAAAATCGGCGTGTGTGCATATGTTGCAGTTCTGAGATGGCTTCGCTCCTCGCATCCTCCCTATGTACCACGGAGATTAAAGAGAGGCGGATTGATGAAAAGTTTCGAGGAATGTTGCCAGGCGCAATTATGCGAAAGGGTGAGCGACAAGGTCTATGTCTGTAGCAGTCAGAGATGAGTTCTGTCGCCTGGAGAATTTTCTCCAGCTGCTTCAGAGCGCCGCTTTCGTACTCACTAGATCTCCTTTTAGGAAAATATAAATAAAATAATAGTAACACTTCGTAGCATTTTAAACAATTCCTTTTGAAGACTCGAATCGAAGTTGGGCGATCGAACAGATCCTGGACTCGTGTTCAAAGTGCAATAATCTACAATTCAAGGAAAACAGGACCAGTGGGAAGTTCCTCTTTAACTTCGGAGGTGCTCGACCATTCGAGCAAAGATCTAAATAATTCGAAGGGTTCGGTCGACGTGAACGTCTAGTCGAATCAGGTTACGTTTTTCTGGTTCCAGAGGTATAAAGGCGAGACGGATAGATTAGTTGATGATGCTTCAAGTACTTTGGGTTGAACGATAGTAAAAAAAGGAACTGATACGACCAGCTCATGATTAGAATAAAAATAAATGCTCTCCAAAAAATAAGAGAAAAATAATACAGTGAATAAGACTGACTGAAAAAAGCGAGGGGAAGAGAGAGAAAGTTGTTATTCATCTATGTTCCGCAATCATTATTCAGAATAATGAAATGACACAAATTCGAAATTCAAGAAAAGGAATACAGAGATGAATAGATACATAGATAGATATAATTGAGAATATTAATTGAAAAAAAACGGCTTGGTAGCGTACCAAATAATTAAAAAAAAAAAAAAAAACATGGAAAAAAGGAACGAAGAACCACAAAATAGGTTTAAAAATAATACAATACAAAATCATGAAGTAAGTTGACTCGTGCATAAAGGAGGGAAAGAAGTAAAAAAAAGAGACAAATAAAAGGCTCCATGCTGATGTTCGAACGTGTTCACGTTGTATTCTTAAGGGGTCTGCATAAATTTGAACTTTAAAAAATGACGTTTTTTGTATTATACAGTTTCATAGCCTAGAGTCTTAACTTTGATTCTCAACAAAGATTCTGTAAAAATAGAAAAAATTGACCGAGTGACGAGTATCTTTGTGCAGGGTTCTTTTCAGTTTTTCTCTAAACTATATTTTATGAAACGTCGTAGGTTGAAGCTCAAAATCTATCCGTCCGATTCATTTCAAATCCGGATAAATCATAGTTTATAATATTTTCCATTGTCTGACCAGATGATTTTTTCATATGTTTATCCATTCGTCAATACCAAAAAGTTGTTTTTATCGGTCGTAAATCGAACATCTGGTCACACGAAAGTTTTATCATCATCCTGGAAGTACATTGTTACTTTTTCTTCTGAGATTAGCTTTGTTTCCAGAATCACGGATTGCCCATTCAGGCGGCACATTGTTCTAATAATCGTAACTTCATCGTTGATGAATGTTTTCCAATAAAAAAAACCCAAATTCCATAAGACCACGTACCAACTGTGTGTAAAATCCCGAGATCGTCATGCCAATACTCCCCACACAAAAAAATCATTGAAAATCGACAATTTTTTTGTGCCTCACGCAGACCTATTGGTAGATTGGTAGGTTCGGTCGGGTGCTCGCAACCCAAGCAAAAAAGACGACAAAATAAAAATGACAATCCTACGAAATCATGAGATGATTTGGACCCGTGAGGAAGGAGAAAAAGTCAACGAGGGAAGGAAACAGGAAGATGGAGAGCCGAGGAAGAGACTGATAAAAGGCTTCTAGCTGGTTTAGGAACCTATTGACGTTGTATACGTAATAGATAGGGGTAGTTGCCCCACGCCGCAGGTTTCCGTGTTGCCATCAGCGTCGTCGCAGCGTGCGAGTACGGAGAGCCATTCCGGGACCACATTGGCACCGGTAGAGCAATCCCCCCCCTCGCCGTATACTACCTACCATTGAAACGTTCATAAGTGGACCGGAACATGCGAACGACGTCCACGACGCTCAGGCATATACCGGGTGGCATCCGAGACCACTCGAGTCACCCTCGCGCCCGCTTTCAAGCTTTGTACCCCCTTAATGTATTCCATTGAGGACGGTACGTTGAGTCTACGCTGAGCCAACAACAACCTCATTCTCCGATCCAACCCCCCCTCGCCCCGTCAACCCTTTATCACTCACGCCCCGTCTCGCTCTTCTGGCCTGTGAATAATGAAGAAGCCTGCGGTAACGGCGGTGTACGTGTGGCTCTCGTCGTTGCTCTCGTACACCATCGACCGTGGTACGTCCTCGCCAAATCGCAGCAGCGATGCGCGAAACACGAGCACACGCCGAATTTTTTTCGACCACGGTCATGGGGAAACTCGAAATTTTCGCGAACGAGACCAAGGACGGGGTTGAAGGCGAAGGGCGGTTCGACGATCGA
Source organism: Ophion obscuratus (assembly GCA_964007375.1). Taxonomy (NCBI): domain Eukaryota; kingdom Metazoa; phylum Arthropoda; class Insecta; order Hymenoptera; family Ichneumonidae; genus Ophion; species Ophion obscuratus. The sequence continues at coordinate 55,713,980 of OZ023316.1, read as the reverse complement.
TGTTGAAGACGTCAGACGTAAAAATGTTCGATGAACATTTAGAACGATCAAAAAATCGCATTCGTTTTTTTTCTTAAGGCGAGAAATCCCTTTGGAATTTAAAAAAAATTGATTTTTCTACAGATTTCGAAAGTATGATACCCGAAGATTATACTGACCAAAGGAAAACTCGAAATATTGAATATTTGCATGCGGTCAGGTAGCGGGTAAAAGGCCATAGCCGGGTAAGTAGGGAAAAATTGGCCCCGCATTTTTTCCAGTGAAATTTGGAGTAAATTCTGAGGTGTAAAAAAAAAACAAATTTTCTGAAAATTTCATCCCCGTCAACGCAATGGTTTTAGAAAAATTTTTTTTTTTAAATATCGAAAAAAAAGAAAAATTCCGGAAACGGTACAGTGCATCGATTTGATTTTTTTTTTTGGTACTTGTTCCGATCAAACGTGTTATGAAATAAAATTATAGAACGTCTTGCGAAAGATCAAGGTTTGAAAAAAAATAATGTTCCTTGTTTTATTATTTTTTACTATAATCCACTTGGGGTACAATAGCGAAAATTTTTTCATATAATCTTTGGGCACCTTGTTAGATTATATAATTTTTTCAAAATAATCGGTTTGGTACGCCACAGTGAAAAAAAAAGAAACACTTTATTGATATATTTTAGTTATATAGATATATAACTAAAATATATCAATAAAGTCTGATATGTGACTAAATGATCGGCGTGTCACGCCACAGTGAAAAAAAAGAAACACACTTTATTGATATATTTTAGTTATTTTAGTTTTAAGGCTTTCACGGCTCTTTATGTAATGAGAAGAGATTTTAGTTATATAGATACATAACTAAAATATATCAGTAAAGTATGTTTCTTTTTTTTCACTGTGGCGTACCAAACCGATCATTTTGACAAAAATATATAATCTAATACGGTGCCCAAAGATTATATGAAAAAAAATTCGTTATTGTACCCCAAGTGGATTATAGTAAAAATAAATAAACCAAGGAACATTATTTTTTTAAACCTTAATCTTTCGCAAGATGTTCTATAATTTTATTTCGTAACACGTTTGATCGTAACAAGTACCAAAAAAAATCGAATCGATCCACTGAAGCGTTTCCGGAATTTTTGTTGTTGTTGTTTTATTTAAAAAAAAAATCACTTTTCTAACACCATTGCGTTGACGGGGATGAAATTTTCGGAAAATTTGATTTTTTATACCTCAGAATATACTCTAAATTTCGCTGGAAAAAATGCGGGGGCGATTTTTCCCTACTTACCCGGCTATGGCCTTTAAACGCGATTATCTCGAAACTACTTTTTCAAAAACTGCTCGTGTTGTAGCTCAAAAAGTTATCGACCGATTTGGATGAAATTTTGGGAAGTTACGGAAAAAATAGGTCATATGTGATGACCCCGTTAATGTTGACAGTAACGGGGATGGCCCCAAAAGTACGCTGAAAACTTAAATCTAGATACCGCGTATCAATACCGAATAATCTCCGTGTACGATCTACGATCTTTTTTGTTTTCCAGAAAGAGCATTTTTATCCCTCCTTTGTGTGTGTGTACTCAACTTGCGATTTTTTTACTTCCGTTCTCGTCATGAAGTGCACTGTTGAGCAATAAACAAATGACGAACTAAACACTACCGCAGATGCCTTAGACTTTTTTCAAAAGTTTAAAAAATATGTTCGAGAGGATCAGTCAATAAAGTTGAGATGATAAATAAAAAATGCTTATACTAGTCTAAATGACTTTCAATTGCTTTTGAGAACTTCTGAGAGGAAAGGACCTACACTAAAGGCAAAAAATAAAAATCTCGGTTACTGCTCCGACCACTGAGCATTGCCAGCCCGCTTACCACATTTTTCTCGGATAGTCTTGATATTCGTAACGCAACGTTACGACTTCCCCCTGCCAGAGTCGATCGGACTCTGGAAGTCGACTCGTAATTTACTCTAACCAAACTCAATGCGTAATCAAGGGGGGGGGGGCTGCATAATGAGACTCACATCTCAGGGAGGGGGTTCTGTTCGACGGCAATCAAGATAATGCGAAATTTTTCGTGATTGTTGTGAGGCCGTGACCACTGTTGGGCGCCATTTGTAATCCTCTCAAAATTCCAAGAGAACTATCCAAAAAAAATTAGGTGCACAGCTGGGCCGGAACTCGAACCCGGGACCTTTCGATTGCCGGTCGAATGCCCTGACCACTAAGCATCGCCGGCCCGCTTTCGTCACCTTTCTCGGATAGTCTCGATATTTGTAATGTAACGTTACAACATATACATATATATAATTTATATTTTATGCCAACGTTGACACGGTCTCTGAGACCTGAGTGGATACCAAAACTGATCCCACTGTTCGTATAATTTGGTTTCGCGAACGATACTCGCAAAGCAACGGGAAGTATTTCTGACGAAAATGCGAGCTCCTTCGTGATACCAAGCTCGGATTTCATATTCATTAAATAATTAAGTCTCTATTAGGATATTAAATTCGTCGGCGCATCGAGGCTTTAATAATTTCTGGATGAAAATGTTGGAAAATTCTCGAAGGGGAAAAGCGAGCAGCGTGGGCTTCGTTGTTAAGTCGTGTTTTTATAATTAGACTCATGGTCGATTTTTTGTTGTTAATGCCCGCTGATTTTAGATAGAAATTTTACGTTTAAAAAAAATTAAGCTAAAATCGCGTATAACGTAAAACGACAAAGTATGAAAATTAAGTAAAACAGCCGAATTCGAAAATAAAAGAAGGTATAAAAAATGTTGTCGAGTAGAATTACATAAAATGTAATTGCGTAGAACGATATAAAAATAAAAATATGTAAAAATTGGAAATAAATAACTGCGGCAAAAAATGCGGAAGTAGACAATAAAATAAATGTAAAAATGGAAAATAAAATGAGTGACACAAGCAGGAGAGAGAGAGAAGGAGGGAGAAAAAGGTTAGATTTGATTATGTTTACTTGTGCTCTACACAAATAAAAACAATAAAAAACAACTTAATAAAAAAAACACAAAAAATAAAAGCTTGATGAGAAATGAACATAAAAATGGCCCCAATTAAAAAAAAAAAATTAAGAATAAAATGTAAAACAAAAATAAAAGAGATATACGGGGAGAGAAAAAGCAAGAAAGTCAAAGGGCAAAAAAAAATTCCAAAAATTAAATCGAAAACTTTCGTCGGCGAGGCCACCACTTCAGTCTATAATTGTGTTATTTGACAGAACAGTCGTTAATTAAATACGGGATTAATACGACTGACACAGAGTAGTTACAGGCAAGTGGATCGATGCAAAGTTAACGGAAGATAAAGCGCTCGTGGTTGAAGGTTAAGGGTTGCTCGGAGTTCGTATCTCGCGAAATCGTGGCAGAGCGCGGCACACACTAAACGTCTTTGTTTCCTTTGCGCGTCGAGTCCCTAATAACCTTCGAACTTCCCGTTCCTCGGAGTTGCAGCGATAAGAGATCCATAAGTGTGTGCACCGTCGAAGGGCCGGAAGTATCATTGAGATATTGAAGCGCGGTTGCTACGTTGCGCGACTCGAGTCGTATAAGTTTTACGCTCTTTGGGTTTACATCGTTCTAACGAGCTCCACCCGTGTGACGCGATCACCGAATATTTTGCTTGCTCTTATAGAAATAAGGGTGAGTCGAAGGGTTGATGTGCTCGAACGATAGGTTTCCAGCGGATGACAAAATTTCGAAAAGAAAATTCCTTGATGGTTTTTCAGCCAATAATATAAATTAAATAAATAGACAAATGGATGTTTTTTTAAAATCGAATGGTTCCGAGTTATTTTTATTTTCCTTATTATTTATTTATTGATTTATGCATTATTTATTCATTTAATATTTCTTTCTCTATTTTTCCGTCTTCATTCCGTACTTCGCTAATCTTCAATTCGATGACTTCATTGCGGCGACCCTTCGTGGACGAAACCGGATTTATGGGGCTTGCGTGAGCTTAAAATTTCAAATATACGATTTTTTCCATCTTTTTATCGCACTGGTTTTAACTTTTAATTTGCAATAGATTTTGTAAAAAATGTCAATAATTTAACGAGTTATGACGATTTTTGTGAAGGGTCAAATCGCCCACTGCGCTACGGCTGACCCTTTTTTCCTTCGCATTTTTTCTCGCAACTATTTTTCATGGAACAGTATAAGTCGTACATCAAAATCTTTTCGTCCGATTCGCTTCAAATTCGGAAAGAGCATAGTTTATAAAATTCTCCATCGTGTGACCGGATGAGATTTTTGGTTTGTTCATCCATTTGTTTACAACAAATGATTAAGGCGAGAAATCCCTTTAGAATTTTCGAAAAATCGTTTTTTAAAACATATTTCGAAAATATGATGTCCAAAGAATACACTGACCAAAGGAAAACTCGAAATATTGAATATTTGCAGTATCGCATGCAGTCTAGAGCGCGGAGGCAGCATGCGGTCAGGTAGCGAGTCACATGTTGAAACTTTAAACGCGATTATCGCGAAACTACTTTTTCAAAAACTGCTCGTGTTGTAGCTCAAAAAGTTATCGACCGATATGGATGAAATTTTGGGAGGTTACTCTCAGTAATATTATCGGAAGGATATACCTAAAGTTTGGAAGGTAGCGTGTAAATAAATATTTTTTTTGGGATCAAATATGTCGAAAAGATGGTCGAAAATTCGAACTTTGGAGTAAAAAGGCTTCCAAATGTTTAATTTTGCACTTTTTCATAATTTTTTTGGTATATCCTTCCCCTTAATATGTCAGTAAACGAATGATACTTATTAAATAATTTTCAGATCATCAGAAAAAGAATGACAACGGCAGCACTTTTCGATGTCGCGGAAAACAGGCGTCCGAAGACCCTTAACAACGCCGCCATTTTGTTGGTCGACCCAAAAAAAAATTTTTTTCAAACTTGACAGTTATAATAAACTCATGTCCAAATTTAAAAATGATCAGATTATTTTATCCCTCTAAAAAAATTCCCAAAAATACCCATTTTTCACGCTCCCAAAGGGATTTCTCGCCTTAAAGTTGTTTTTTTTTGCTCGTAAATCAAACTTTTTTCCTATAGATTGCCATTTTCGTAATTTTCGAAATTTCAAAAAAGCATCCGGGTTTACTAAAGTTTTGTTACTATACGAAAATCACATTTTTTTATTTTCCAATTTGAATAACGCTGGTTGCCACAACCACCAACGCCGATTGGCCATGCAGCAACAGCAGCACTCTGTCTAAATAATAATAACTCCATTGTTTATCGATATTTTGCAATGGAAAAAAAATTCAAACATGGCAAGACTATGTCGCCGCTGCTTACAAAAAGTAGCATGTTTCAGAATTCTTACGAAAACAAGCATGTTTGATATCACCTCAAAAAATAGCATGTTTTGGCTTCCGACAGAAAAACTATCAAGTTTCGGTTTTAGTCACAAAAACTGGCACCTTCCGATTTTCAACGCAAAAACTAGCACGTTTCCGATTTCACTATGAAAATAAGCAGATTTCGATATTCACCGCGAAAATTAACATGTTTCAGTAACACTGGAATTGTTTCCAACTCTTCCTTGCCTCTATTTTTTTACTCCAATTCCTTTGACCGCAATCGGAAGTTTACGATTTTTGAGACCTCGCAAAAAAATGTTATTGGACGTCAATTAAAATTGCAAGTATTCGGGAAATATCCATTCAACCTTACGTCGATACAATCCACGTTAAATATGATTTTGACCAAGAAAGGACGAGAGATGAAAATCTTTTTAAAATACAAAAAACATGGATGATGTTCGAATGTTCCAGGTAAAACAAACGTCAGATAAAAAAAATTGCTTCTTGCACCAAGAAAAGAAAGATTTACAGGCCATGCAGAGGTTTAATTCCAATCAAACATCAGCAAGATTTTTCAAATATATTCGACGATAACCATCTGTAAGATTACAGTAAATTTGTTGAATGATATTTTCAATAACGTTATTTTTTAATAGAAAATCACAATACATATTTCATTATATTTACAGTTTCGATACTATTTTTTTTATAAAAAATACTACTATCGATGTTAATTGATAATTACTATCAAAATGTTAACAAAAGCAACGAGTATAATATGAAAATGTCATCGCGTAAGAAATTGTCATAATAAAAAAAAATACTAATGGTTTATTTTCCCAGATTTTAACCTGAGCACGAAGGACTTTAAATTCTCAATAAAACTCTGTTTGGTTAGATTGTACGAGCGATGAGATCCTTAAGGTTTTAAACTTACTCATTTTACACTAGTTTTTAGGATAAAATTCCGAAAAGCCCATACCGCTTTTTCCTTGAAATGTTGTATACTTATGCATTTCGACTCGCTGAACACGAATATGATAATTAAAATTGGCGCAAATTTGATTTTAAAGATAAAAACTCAAAAAACGGTTCTTTGTAGTTTTTTTTATTTTATTTTAACAAATGTTGATCGTAGAGGAAAATGTCTTCTACGAAAGTTGTAGCCCATCAACAGACTGATAATTTACGTTTCATACAAATTTTGTCTTAAATCATTATTTTCCAAGAAAACGGGATAATACTCCAATAAGTATATTTTGCTGAACTCCATGAGTTTCGATATTATCTACATACGCACTTTACTGCAAATGGGCCCAAATAAACCCAAATAAAACAAACACAAACGGCAATCAAAACAAACCGAACCAAACTCGGGTATGTTAAATCGCGGGGTGCGTAGAACACTAGGGTGGGCGGAGGTCACCGCGGATGGGTACGTAGAACACTGGGCTGGGCGCAGGGTACTTCGGATGGGTGTGTGGACTAGCGGGGTGCGTAGAACACTGGGGTGGGATTGATGGGCATCTTGGAGGGGTGCGTGGAATCGTGGGCTTCGTAGAACACTGGGGTGGGCTTGTTGGGCACCTCTGATAACATCGAAACTAATAGAGTTTAGCAAAATATATTTACTGGAGTATTATCCGATTTTCTTGGAAATAATCATTTAAGACAAAATTTGTATAGAACATAAATTATCAGTCTTTTGATGGGCTACAACTTTTATAGAAGACATTTTCCTCTACGATCAACATTTGTTAAAATAAAATAAAAAAAACTACAAAAACCCGTTTTTTTCAGTGTTTATCTTGAAAATCAAATTTGCGCCAATTTTAATTATCATATTCGTGTTCACGCGAGTCAAAATACATAAGTGTACAAAATTTCAAAGAAAAAAGCGGTATGGGCTTTTCGGAACTACATCCAGTTTTTACAGTGAAAATCAAACAAGCTAGTTTTCGCGGCGAAAGCATAATCATGCTAGTTTTCGTAAGAACTTTGAATCTTGCTACTTTTCGTAAGCAGCGTCGATGTATCAATCGTGTGTAAAATCCCGACCTCGTCATCCCCATACTCGCGTGAGAAAAAAAAAATATTGAAAATCGATCTGATTTTTCGGCTCCAAGCTTGCGCAGCTCGGCATAGTCTCTCAATTAAGAATACAAGAAAAATTCTTCGCGCATGACGCGAATGAAGCCACAATAGAATTTCCAACATTCCGAAATTCTCCCTCAATTATATTCGTCCCTGACGCGCTGGTGAAAATGCGAAACAATGGGCATTCCCACATAATTCGATGAATGCCACAACCGCACCTACGCCCCTGTCCCCATTGGAGCTTTTGTAACGAAATCGCGCATAGATTACTCGGGAACAGTTACGCCATAGGAAGAGCGCAGCCCGGCTCCCGGTCGCGAAAATTATTGGTCTAACAGCTCTTGCATTGTGCCGAAGCTGTTCCGGTTCGCACGCCTGACGAGCACGCCGAAAATTCGGCGCCACATACGCACATCGGGCAGCAAAAAATAGGGGCTTGAAAGCACGGTTAATTACACTCGCCCACATCCGTCGGTCGGCAAATGGACCGAGAGCAAAAAAATCTTTGCCTTGCTTTATCCCCCGGCATTCGCTGACTTACCCTAAGTCATGAACATTAGGCTTTTTTTTATTTGCCGTCGAAGCGCAACCCAAAAGGGCTTTGTATGCCCTTCTTGATTTTTACGACCATGTGCCTTTCAATTTTCACCCACACTTGAGTGTTGCCTACTCTTGTGCGGGGCAAAAGCAAATTTATCATTACGTGCAATTACATTTTTTATTAATTCAGTTTCGAGGCTTTAGTCGCAAAGTATCTAAAAACTGCTAAAAAAGGTTGGAGATGCAACAAACGAGATGAGTAGAGAAAAATTGCATTTTTGAGGGTAGAAACTGAATTAATTAGGGGGTCTTGTAACTTTAGACGTTAAAAAAGGCTATTTTTATGATCTTTGTTATAGGTTTATATTATAGATATTGATATAAAAGTTGGTACACTTAATAAATACACTTTCGAAATATATCACAATATTTTTTTCATCTATTTATGTAACCCAAACAAACTTTGAACGCGTTTTGCTCGAAACAACGTTTTGCGATGGCTTTTCCTTATAAAAATGTTATCACATATTCTTTAATTTAATTATTTCATTCATATATCCTTATGAAATTTAATTCAAATTTTTATAAGGATAAGCCGTCGAAAAAACGTTGGTTCGAGCAAAACGCGTTCAAAGTTTGTTTGGGTTACATAAATAGATTTAAAAAAATGTTGTGATATATTTCGAAAGTGTATTTATTAAGTGTAACAACTTTTATATCAATATCTATAATATAAACTATATATGCGTTATGTGCTATAGGGGAGACCGGGGCAAAATGGTATAGCGGGGCATAATGGGACCGGGGCAAAATGGGACCGGGGCAAAACGGGTTTGGGGCAAAATGGTATAGTGAAAATCAACACTGCTGGAAAATACGTCATTGGGGCAAAACGGGACTGGGGCAAAATGGGCCGGAGAAAATCAGGCTCCTTAGAAAGAGGCGGTTGGGGCAAAACGGGATCGGGGCAAAATGGGACAGTGGAATAATTCGATGCAGAAACGAAAGAAATGCAGGGGTAAAAAACGAGGGGTAATAAATGAGTGAAAACAGGTTTTATTGAATGTTACACGATATTTGGGTCACACTCTACTTACGATACTATAATTTAACGGTGGCAATGTTTAATTTTTATTGCTTGTTTAACTAAGCTAATTTTTATCGGCACAATTATCGCAAACGTACTCGATTAAGTTATCGTCAGCATGGGCACATGAATAGTGGGCCCATTTCTCGCATGAATTACAACGAATCCAGGAAAAACGACTCACAATGGACGCGTATGGCGTCTCACTGCTAAACAAAAATAACATTGACTAGGGTTCAACAACAATAAAATGTACCTCATGATTTTGTTGCGAAATAATGATAGATGAATAAATACGTAATCGTTTAGATAACGAATAAAAACATAAGACATTGATTTCAGAATATCGAAATCATGAATTGAGGATAGGAGTTTGGAATGAAAAACTAAAAACTGAAAATCCAATATGGCGGATGAAAAAAGTTCTATTATTGTGGAAATAGTTATTTTTTCACGAAACTACGGCCGATGCATTCAATAAAACAATGGATATGTTAATTGAGCTTAACAATCCAGGTGATACGATAAGTTTGTTGATATTTATCGTTTAACTAAATTGCATTAATTAGCATATTTTTAAAGACGTATTTTGATATCGACTCATTTTATATCGTTGAGATTCGATTACGCGTAATAATTTATTAATATTAAAGACTGCAGCGGTTTTCATTTGTTAATTGAATTGTTCAAATATTTATTCTTCATTGTACGATCGGCATTTTCTGAAATATCTTGGAAATTGTTAATCGAGCGTAACAATTCGATTCGAACAATTTAATTGTTAATGAAATTGTTTAAATAATAATTTTTTATCATTCGGTTAGAATCTTCGCAAGTTTGGTGTAGTCTATTAATGCATTAATGACTATTAATGCAGTCTAAAACTTCAATTGATTTTTTGGTATTCATTTTTTGACCAAATATAATGATTGGACATGCGGTTAAGGCAATGTTTCAAGGTCGACTCGTTCGATTTCGTTGAAATTTGATTAATCGTAGTAATTTAACATTAAAGAAGACGACAATTTTTATTTGTTAACTCAATCGCTTAAACAATTATTATTATTTTTGACTTTACAATAAATTTAAGTACTTCAACATTAAAAAAATACTAATTTTTCATTTGTTATTAAAGTTTGTTAAACAATTACTTTTGATTCTGCGGTCAGAACTGTACCAAACTTGACGTAAATTGTTATTTGAGCCTTCTTATTCGATTGGTACAATTTCTTTGTCGTTATTAATTATTTAAATAATCAAGTAATTTTTATAATCTGACGCGTGCAGTTTATGGTTTTTTTTTGTTTTTATCTTTCTTTGTTTTTTTTAAATTTATTTTCTGCCAACTGCACGTTACTAATACTGATTTTCAAGCCATTGATGAAAATCTAACTCTTGTCAATTTTTACGTAAATTGTTTTATGAATCTAGGACCGCCGCTCCCCATGAAATCGACGGATATGTGTCGACAAATATATCGGTCAGTCCGTATTATCTGCGTATATGTGGACTGAAACGAACCACAAACACCATTTAGATTAGATTATGTTTCAACAGCTCTTTCATAGAACCGAAGCATGAATTTTCCTGTCATCCCATTTTGCCCCAAATTCAGCGGGCTGCGACACTTCATTTTTGTGTGTCCCATTTTGCCCCTATCCCATTTTGCCCCAAATCAAGCACCAAGAAACTTCATTTTTTTGCTATCCCATTATGCCCCGATCCCATTATGCCCCAGTGCCGTTTTGCCCCGGTACCGTTTTGCCCCGCTATACCATTTTGCCCCGGTCTCCCCTATATATCGCATAACAAGGATTTTTTCAAATTTTTATGTTTACTATTTTTTTCGCCAAAAACGGTGAAAAAAGACGTTTTTTCTGGTTTTTTTTCGAAACATGTACGCCGTTTTGTAATTTTTGCATGTGTAAAAAATCGTATGATATGCGCTATAGCCATTAACATACTGAATATGAAACCGTTTGATTTTTTGTTTCGGATGTTCCATCTCCGAGATTTCATCAACAGCGCAGACCTACAATTTTTTAGGCCATTTTTTTAACTACCATTTTCGTCTATAAATAGTGATTGAATTAATAACATTTTTTAAATATATTTCGAAAGTGTGTTTATCAAGTGTAACAACTATAGCTATAGTTGTAAAGAATATGTGATTAAATTTTCATAAGGATAAGCCATCGAAAAACGTTGTTTCGAGCAAAGCGCGTTCAAAGTTTGTTTGGGTTACATAAATGGATTTAAAAGAATGTTGTGATATATTTCGAAAGTGTATTTATTAAGTGTAACAACTTTTATATCAATATCTATAATATAAACTATATATGCGTTATGCGCTATATATTACGCATATATAGCGCTAATCAAGGATTTTTTTAAATTTTAATGTTTACTATTTTTTTGCCAAAAACGGTGAAAAAAGTCGTTTTTTTCTGGTTTTTTTTCGAAAGATGTCCGCCATTTTCTTATTTGTGTATATACTAAAAATCGTATGATATGCACTATAGCCATTAACATACTGAATCTAAAACCGTTTGATTTTTTGTTTCCGATGTTTCATCTCGGAGATTTCATCAAAAGCGCAGACCTACAATTTTTTAGGACATTTTTTTAACTACCATTTTCGTCTATACATAGTGACTTGAATTAATAACATTTTTTTAAAATATATTTTGAAAGTGTATGTACTAAGTGTAACAACTTTTATATCAATATCTATAATATAAACCTATCAAAAAATTCACGAAAATAGCCTTTTTAGCGCCTAAAGTGAGAAGACCCTTTAACAAGTCTAAACTAATGTGCGAATATTATGATCTAATTGAAGGTTTCCAGGCTTTCAGTCTACTCGCATTTCACTCTGATTTTCTCTGATCAAGATCACTCTCGATCAAGATCCTCGCGACACATAGCTGCTCTCGGGAACTTCCCACACCCGGTAATAAATTCAGGGGGCAAACGGTACTTCGCAACTTCAGGGAATTTGCGTTCGGGGACAACTCGTGTGGGCTGACTACCCGAACTTTTTACTTTCCCATTCAGCTTACGCGCTGCAGAGCTGTTCGAAAGTTTCGCTGTGTTGACGAATTTGAAAAATACAATTTGGCCGGATGCTTGGTTTCTTGGCGAAGCTGATCGTGGCGCAGAGGGTCGAAATGTTCGTCTGATTTTGATTCTGTGTATGTTCCCGTCCAAAACGTCGCAGCGTCAAAATCCCAGTGTTCCATTCTTCAATTTTTCAGTGCAAATCAAAGAATCCGATGTGCCTGATGGGTTCCATTTTTCAACGTCCGATTGCAAATCAAGCAATACGACGTGGCGGAATGTTCCATTCGTCAATTTGTCACTGGAATTCTAGCAACGCGATAGGCCAGGACGAGGAATACTCTGGTCTTTGTCACTAAAACTTGCCATTGATCTTCATGCAGATGAATCCAGGGATGCAAAGTCTTTGTTAAGAAGTTCGACGATGAGTACTCGAAGAGGCGATAGAAATGCTGATATTCTTAAGTACATCTTTAGAAATGCTGATCAAGGAGCAGAAGGATCCTCCGCTAGCTCAAAGAGGTAGAGAATTGTACCCCTCATCAATGATCCAATCAGTCAATTTCAGTCACGTCTGATGTGGAATCAACTAACTATTGAGTCCGCTGATCAAACGACATAGCAACCAGAAATGGCCAATTTGACATTTGGACCAGCAGTCAAAAGTTGCCAGACAATGCGACAAATGGCAGATTTCCCAATTGTGTTATCATCAAAAGAAGGAACAGCCTCCAGATGTTCCAGCTGTTCCGCGCGGCTTGATTCGTTGTATGCTCGGACCATGGCTGTATCTTCCTTCCAACGCACAATAATTAAACGGTTGGCTTGCGTTTACATCAAATCCTGGCTATTCGCAATACCACATCGGAATGAACATCAGTGAGCAGCTAACCGGTTGCTCGCTCCGAGCTGAACGGGATTACATGTAGGAACCGACAAAAGAGGCGCAACAGCGTATGATACGAGGAAGAATAGCTAAATTAGCCGCAAAAGCCTCCGAGCGAGCATTCTTCGTATGGGGGGGGGGGGGGGGGGGTGATGATGATGGTAAGCGCTAGTATTAGTACCTCTCTTTATCGAACGTGCCTCGGGCCACTGCCCTATATGCCATATCACAAAAATACATCATCCCATAGAAAATGCTCGAGTGTTTCTGCAAAAAAGACCGTTCCCCATAGCGATGACGATGAGTTAGGTCTTGATGACTTTGATATAGGTGCATGCAAAAGTGTCCGGCCAAAGATAATTTTATGGGCTAACGTTTAAAGGATGCAAAATGGAAAGTTCTTTTATTATCGTAAAGTCCTTTTGTTATGCAATCGAAACGTGGTATTGAGAAATTATATATAACTATTAATAATTATTTATAACCAAAATAACAATTTTCGCTTTTTCACAAACCTCCGGCCAAGTACGAATTATGCACTATATACGAAGAAAAAGTGTAGTAAGTCAAGAAAAAAAAATTGAAAACGGTAATGAATGTAAGATTTTCATCAATACTTGGTAGCCATGCGCTTCGAAGCTATCACGGCAGCATATCGGTGAGGCATCGATTCGATACGTTTGATGATTCTCTCTTGAGAGATATTTTTCCACTCTTCTTGAACTTCTCCACATAAAGCTTTATTCGCACAATGTTCAGTTCCTACTCTTAGTTTTAACTCTTGTCATAAATGTTCTATGGGCAACACTAAAACTCGAATATTTTTCTTGCTAAAATCTGCTGAAGGCGCTGTGATCGATGTTTTGGATCATTATCTTGCTGAAAAATCCATCCTCATGGCATATTCTGATGAGCATAAGGCAGCATTTCTTTTAATATAATATCTCTATACATAGCAAAATTCGTAGTGCCTTCAATTTTAAAGATTGGACCGACGCCTTTCCAAGAGAATGCACCCCGCATAATGCTACCTCCACCGTGTTTCACAGTTGCTGTTTGATATCGCGAATCATTTCTAGTTCCTTTTGTTCGTCGAACGTACCTTCTCCCATCATTTCCAAACAAATCAATTTTAGTTTCGTCTGAGAACAGCACTTTTTTCCAATCTTCAAGAGTCCAGCCCTGATATTTTTTTCGGGAATTCTAATCTGGCCTTCTTATTTTTTTTGCCGATGAACGGTTTTTTTTAACAAAGACAGTAGTCCAAAAAGTCTCGATTCTGTCAGTCTACGTGAAACAGTACTTTGGCTAATGTCAGCAAAATTTTCTTCGCGTAGTTCACGTGCGATGATTGCAGCATTTTTTTTTTACGTCTACAACCTTACGTCTACGGCCTTTCTTTTGATCACTTTATCGACACGATTAGTTGTTTTCCTAAGTCTCCCAGGACAGTATTTATTCTCTAGAGTACTGAGTCTAGTATTCTGTACGGAGTATTTATTTTCTAGAGTCTTGAATTTATTTATTATATTGTTAAGAGTCGATTTTCCAATCGCCCAAAGTCAAGCCATTTCACGTGAAACCTTTTCCTTCGTTGTGCAACTTGATAACCACTTTACGTAAATCTAAAGACGTGCGGTTCGACACCTTGACTGAGTGTTACTGATCGTACAATGCAAAAGGAACAGAGCTCACAATGTTTATACCATTTCGCGACTGATGACGTAAACAAAGCGAAGCGACTTATATCTTCTTGGAATTTGGCCGGACATTTATGAAGCAGCAAAACGTGTTATTTTTCTTACAAATGATTCTTAATCGTTATGAACCATTTTTTAATTACATATTTTGATTGCATGATAAAAGAACTTTACGATGATATATTGATGTTTCCAGTTTGCATCCTTTAAACGTTACTTAATCATCAAATTATCTTTGGCTGGACACTTTTGCATGCAGCTGTATACTCTTGGAGGCTTTCAGGTGTCCATCCCTTTCCTTTCACATTTGTGGAAGGACAGGGATCGAGTTAAACATTTCCAGTTCTTGATAGAGACCCTACAAATGTTGATCACAATACTTTTTGTATCCATAGATGTTCCCATTGAAATGCTGCTAGTCATACGGAAGAATTGAATTCTTGAAGCTTCACTTTTAGGAACCCATCCCTTTCCTTCCACACTTGTCTCTTCAACATTTCCAGTTCCTGACAGCGCCTCTGCTCATGTTGCTCACAACACTTTTTGTATCCTCAACAATGTTGCCTTTGCAGTGCTGCTAGTTATAGAGAAAAAAACACGAAAGATAAATCGTTTCAGCCACCCACCCCGTTAAATATTAACGACCCATGAAGAGCTACATACACGTAATGGATGATGGCATAGCAATGACACGTGTGAAACTCTGAGGAATTGCTTCGACTCACCTACCGTGGTCAAGTGGTATGGGTTCATAAATGAAATTCAGCTTCCCCAGAGACCGCGAAGCACCTCTGTCTGTTCACAAGCACGTACAGATACGTCTTCATTTTTCGATGTTCTTTCTTGCCCCATAATCCTCCGGATCTCCGGTCCTATCACGAACCTATCGTTTCGGGTAAACTACTTTGTATGTTGCACCGCTATCGCTGCCTTCCCAATCAAACATTTATAGAAGCACTTCCCTCGTACATCAATCATATATTTACGGGTGTATTTCCCGGGGACGCTGCCAGACCCAGGAGGAAATCGCGAGGGCTGCTCGTCGTTCCACTCTGGCACTCTCATCGATTCCATTTGAACGTCTCCACCAATGAACATTGCTGTAGATCTTCAAGAAACAGGCTGGTGAACCAACCTTTGTGGACAACCGTCATGAAAAATTGATGTGCATTGAGGTGGAAAGTCCGAGTCACCCATCAATGTAATTTTCCACCGGTGGAATCCTTCACAATCGAATCCACATGAGTGACCACTTCTTGGTCCATAAACCTAAACTCGGATTTGTGACTTGCCAGAAAAGAACCAAACCCAATCATCTTTTCCGAACGCAGGGATCTCCAACAGGCGTTCATCGATAATCCCAATTCCCACCAACGAACCGATCTCGCAGACCTTTCATGCCGAGGAAAAATGGCAAATCTTGAGCACCAGCAGTCATTGGAGTTGACAATACCTGTGTCTATTTTCAAAAGACCCAAAGCTCAGATTCGAATTAAATGAACATGGACATCTGCGACGTTCACGAGGATGGTTGGAGTGCGATGTCCGGAAGGGACAGGGAGACAAATCCAGAGCCAACAGAGAGAGAGAGAGAGAGAGAGAGAGAGAGAGAGAGAGAGAGAGAGAGAGAGAGAGAGAGAGAGAGAGAGAGAGAGAGAGAGAGAGAGAGAAAGAGAGATTGGAGTGAAAGAGAAAACGGACAGAGAGGAAAAATTGTCCAAATAATGGCCTCGTACCTTGGCGTGTTCACTCCTCCTGTCTCCCACATTGCTGGATTTCATCGATCCCACGTAACACGCGATAAAACGTTATTGCGTTGCAGTTGGCTCTTCGACCGCAGCCTATACTCGTTTGGAGAATTAAATCGAGTTTGACGCCGTTAAACGAGCCGGAGAAGAAGCTTTGGCTTCCGGTACAGGTATACGTACAGAAACGACCCGATGGTTACCATTTATTTAGGATCAAGAGGGACTTTGGAGGCTGATGGATCAATCGGGTATCTACGTGACTGCGGACACTCCGGTCTGATGTATCGCCGCCATATTGCATCCGAAACAGCCTGGACTTAGCTCTGACCACCGATACGGCCGGAAGGGTGATAATTAACGGCAACGTACGAAGCGTCGTAGGAGGGTCATCGTTTCTGTCAAAAATGTTTCAGGCGCGAAATTTCAATGTTCCGTTCTTCAATCTTTAATAAAAAATCTAGCTAGCCGACGCGCTTGATGATTCTATTCTCCAACTTTTGATTGCTAATAAAAAGATACGACGTGCCATTGATTTTTCAATTTTTGATCGCGTATCAAGCAATACGACGAGTCTTTCATTGTTCAATGTTTCATTGCGAATCAAGCAATACGACGTGCTTGATGGATCCATTTTGCGATTTTTAATTAGAATTCTAGCAATACGACAGGCTCGAAAGAGAATTACTTTGTTCGTTTTTTTACTAACACTTGGGACTAGTCTTCATCAATGCACGTAACGGAATCCAGTGATGCAGAATCTTCGACTAGAAGTTTGACGACGAGTGCTGGGAAAGACAAAAGGAACGAAAATTAACAATCTTCGTCCGAATGGAGTGATAAATCGGTATCTTTCATCGTTCCATTGGAATAATCCCACGCTGGAGAATATTCTCGGGTGTTACCCAAGAATTCGATAATCTGAAGGAAATGAATGAAACGTCTGGCATGGCCGACGATTGCACAGACGCCTCGCCCCTTTGCCTACCGCCTCGGAGGCAGCCGATAATCGAATCAAAGGAAAACGGTAATGCAATTATTATCAAAGGTCCGTTCTCGATCCACGTGTACAAAGGAGGCTTTATATTGCGGAATTTTCATTGTCTTGAAATCGGAATATAAGGATACAGCTCATCGTAATTGTTGAAGAAAACAAAACACAATAACGAATTATGTTGGAGTATTGCTCGGGTCTGTACTCGGGTATGGGGAGGGGGGATATCGAGAACAAGACTCGTCTATTTTTTTTCAGTCGTGACGATGGTACTTTATTATAAGATTATGTACCTTTAAGGTTAAAAAAAATGCTGATTTTTCATTGAGGATCATTTTTCTCTACTGATTGATTTTTTATTGTTCATTATTATGCTCTATTGCTAGATTTTTATGGTTGAATATTATCCTCTATTCTCTATTGACTGATTTTTTATGTTGATTATTATTGTCTGTACTTCTACGAGTCTCTAAAAACGTAGCGTCTCAAAATTATCCCCAAACCTCGCCATAACTTGAACAGTTTTTAATATTTATTAGAACAGTTTTTATATAAAATCTCTAACAACAAATTCTTTATTTTCTAACAATTTTTTCTGTTTTTCTCTGAGCACTTTTTCTTTTTGAAAAATCTTGTTTTTGAAAAATTCAAATTTTTGGCTCGACATACTATAACTATTAGTTAACAACAGTTTTCTCGGATTTTCCAAGTCCATCAATTCACGGGGCAGTCATGCACATCGGCGGAGCACTTTTTTTCGACAGAGGCCTCAACAATGTACATGAATAATTTGTTGTTCAGCATATCAATAAAAAATCACGAAGTCGGAGTACCGATAAATAACGCATGATTCACTCTCTAAAGAAAAACATTTCAAAAAGCGTCAACAGCTCGGTACGTAACCCGTTGATACAATGGAGAACCATAGTGGTCCTGTACGAGGCGTTTTATCGAGAAATTTCAAGCCAGGCTGACATGCCGTGGTGGGGTGTTGAGGTCTCGTCGGGTTTGCGGGAGATACGGCAGGTACATTGGGCAAGTATAATGCTGTTCCATGGTGATCCACGTGCCTAAGATTAGCGGAGTGTCGGTGACGTTAATGCGAATCTAGCCGCGGCTGCGTTGCGGTAAAGCATGACGGATATTGTGCTCCGATACCTTGGTATTCCGCATCGTCGATGCCATTCTACGAGAGTGAATACCCGGCCCTTATATATGGATGGAGTTTGACAATTTCGAACCCTTCAGGCGTACATAACGCGTACCAGAATCGAGATGACGAACCCACCAACCGAGGTAAGCAGACGACGGTTATTACCAAAGCTTCGAGATGAGAATGGTTGATGAAGATTCCGTATCGAGCATCTGATCTTGTCATTGCTGTTGGTCTGTCTGAGCGCTGGTAGATAGTCGGGCCAATTTTCTTCCACATCCAAAGATTGCAAATTGGAAGTTGCCAAACCAGACGTGGCCCAACGAGCAGAGCCTCAAGATCAACTTGTACCAGAGGGATTCCAGCAGCAATGTAGTTCCAGGATGATGCGAAAGGCCGAGTGTCCGCTAGACCGGAAACGGTGACCAAACATCTATTTTGGGCCAAGCTGCTAACGAGCTGCGACCATAAATTCTTGCTCGGAAACGTTGACCCAAATGTCCGTGAAAGTCGTCACCTTTGGAAGTGTTCGACGATTTAGAGCTGGTAAGTGGCGTGAATCATCCAGCCGCAAACTTGACTGTTGGGCCACTTTGAAGATTTCTTTCAGGGTGCCTAGGACACTGAGGGACCTTTCCAATTTTCTTTTATGGAAAGCTCCCTGCATCCAAATCAACCAATGCTACTAAAACGAAATTCTCCCTGCACTGAATCTTGGGTCTTTGGTAGATCCAAATCAAACAAAGCCAAATCTTGAATCTTCGATAGGCCCAAACCAATCAAACTCACCAAAAAGAAAATCTCTCTGCATCCGAATCTTCAGTCTCTGATAGACCCAAATCAAACAAAGCCAAATCTTGAATCTTCGATAGGCCCAAGCCATCCAAACTCACCAAAAGTAAAATCTCCCTGCGTCCGAATCTTCAGTCTTTGATAGACCCAAATCAAACAAAGCCAAATCTTGAATCTTCGATAGGCCCAAACAAACCAAACGCATCAAAAAGAAAATCTCCCTGCATCCTAATCTTCAGTCTTTGATAGACCCAAATCAAACAAAGCCAAATCTTCAATCTTCGATAGGCCCAAACCAACCAAACTCACCAAAAGAAAATCTTCCTGCATCCGAGTCTTCAGTCTTTGATAGACCCGAACCCAATTTTTTTGAACGAATGGCCCCCCTGAATATGCATCTTGGGTCTTTGATAAAACCAAACCCAAACTTCTTCCATAAAGGGTCTTCCATAGAGCATGGAAAGACGGCGACGAATGTTTGCGTAAATTTAGAAAGAGGATTGCGAGAACTCATAACATCGATAAGCCAAAAAAAAAAACTCCTACGTTCGTTGGGCAGTCAAAATCGATTATCGTCTATCGCGAATTGGGCGAGAGATGGATTTCTCGTCGTGAGATCAACTACTGGAATTTGTTTGATTTTTTCTCCTTCGAGAAACAAAAGCTCCTCATCTTTGATCCAACCAAAACATTAAAGACCTCAAAGATACATCCCTGCTTAGATCCCTCGTTCGTTGATGTTATTGAATGGCTTCGTAGATGAATACTCCCTCGAGGGAGCCACGATAAAACGGCACGGAAAGTGTGATACATCAATATATTCCCTTCTGGAATTTTTCGAGGGGTGGATTTTTGCACCACAGGATACGCAATGACAGAGCTTGAGTTATGCACACGCGTATCAATTTTTTTTCTGCTGGCCATCATGATGCGACGTTTTGTTGTTGTTATTGCTTTTCATCACCTGCTGTTCCGTACTTTATGACAGCAGGGGTTGGCGAGCACTTTCCTAGATTGATAACAAACGCACCGAAGCGCTTCGGTGCGTGAGACAGCGAGTGGGGAAAAAAGCACCCTGTACTTCCGGGTCTCGTTAAAATTCCTCTACCTGCGGTGGCTGCGCTTTTTTTTTACTAGACATTGTGGCATGAACGTACGTATCGTAAAGCTTGGGCTCGCGGCCGTACACCAGCTTGGGGTGGAAAGTCTGGCGGATTTTGCGGTTGCAGGAAGGAAGCTTCTTCACCGAAGAAATCACTGCCGCGAAATCGAAAGCGCGCCGAGTAAGATAGTAAAGCAGCTTGGCTATGTGATAGGCCCAAGGGTCCCAGAGTCTCCTTGTATAATGGAATGACTTTTGCGGGCGATATACCACCCCGCCATCACCATCAATGCCATCAGGAATGGCTATAGATGTTCCGCCTCTTTTTTTTACGCATTGTGGTCTCTCCCCGTGGCAAATGGGAAAAGCATCAACGCCGCCTAGTCCATGCCCGAAATTCCAATAAAAATTCCCCCAGGTCGCCTGTACAAATTTAGATCACGGCGGGTACTAAAGTTCTACCCGTGGTGGCCTCGTGAGAAAAAGCTTAAGGTACACATCGATCTACGAGACGGATGTTGAGGTCGAGGAAAGATTGAACTCGTGGGGGAGGCTTTCGTACTGGTACGTTTCTCATATCCGCCATGGGCAAATCGATGGTAATTCGTTTTTATTTCGAGACGTGAAACGCCTTTCATTTTGATTCAATTTTTCGTCACATCGATTAATATCTGCAGTGTAATTTACGCTAGTAGCATGGAAAAGCCATAATCGAATTTCAATGGCACGGGCGAATAGCCGCAGATGGACACATTCCCTTTAAGTCGAGATACTCGAATTTCCATCCGCAATGTCCAAATTCGATGTTCGCCAAAGACCGAGACTAGCGGAGGCCAAGCAGCATCGTTGGTGGCAGACACAAGAGCCTTGGCCGATATCTTGTTTTTTTCCTCTTTACTCATTCCTCTTTCATGGAACGCGATGGAGAAGGAGCGGGAAAAAAGTAAGATAAAAGTGTAGCACGAAACTGCTACTGCAGATATAAAAAGTCTGATCAAAGAAGGTCGGCGGGAAACTCCATGTGCCACTGCGGTTGCTCGATGCGTCTTGTGTTTGAATTTTTTATGCTACGCTGCAGCGAGATGTGTGGGAGTCACGTCAAAAGTGGCTTGAAGAAGCAGCATGTTCGCTGCATCTCCTGATACCACTGGAGTATTCTCATAAGCTTTTGCGCATCCGATGCTAACCGGATGTCCTTCTACTCGTCCTTTAACCAATACTGTTCATCCTCATACGCACGAACATACACACACGGGAAATAGTGACGGAGAGAATTGCAAGGTTGAATCTCCTGCCTGGGTATGTTCCATTTTTCTCCCCCTCCTTAGGATGGATGATAGCTAGGAGGATCAGCGGGCTGCTCGGTAAGTTTGTGCTTGAATGGTACACCGTCTGACTGAGGGGAGCGCGGTATCAGGTGAAAAGCGAACGTTTACCTGATGGCCGTGTGGACAGTCGGGAACACCGTTGGGGAATCTGAAGCGGAACGGGCTGTGAACCGGGCAATTGACCCTGAAAGCGTTCTCAGCAGCTGCGGCGATTGCAGACCCGGGCAATCTCGGCAGTAGCGGATGAGTGTGGGGTCCGAATATGACCGAGTCCATAGGCAAAGGTCGACCGGGATGATGCTCGAGTGATCTGCACGACCAGCTGATGGGTCTCGGCGGTTGTTGATGTTCGAGTGATCGGCAGGAGCCTTCCGATGTCATTGGCATGGATCTGCCGACGTGGGCTTGTAGATCACCCTCGTGCTGGCGATGCTCGAACTGCCGTGGCACGTGATCCATCGAACGGCAGCCGTGTTCGTGACCGAGACAATGATCGTGCATGTGGCCAGCGTGATCCATCAGGCGACACGGATACTCCATGGCTCTTGGCTGATGATCCAGACCTCTGAACATCGGACCCTGTTCCATCGCCCTAGGCTGTTCCGTTCTAACTTGATCCATGCTCGATCTCATTCCCTCCATACTTCTTGCCTGCTGATGCTGATGCTGCTGGTGTTGTTGCGGCTGCTGTTGTGATTGCTGTTGGTGTTGCTGCTGATGCTGCTGCATCTGATGATGTTCGAGGGAGGATCTCATGGAATCCGTACCGTGCATCTGCTCGGCGAGTGTCTGATGTCTTCCCGAATCCACGGACCTCATTGATTCCATTGATCTCATGGTCTCGGTGGATCGCATCCCGTGATCGATGGGTCGCATCGGTGACGGTTCGCCCAGTCTGCTGCACGGTCTTTCCCAACATCTGGGCCCCGCACCACCACCACCCACGAGAGGACCCGCGTTCGGATGGCCCGGGGGCAGGGACCATCCACCACCGTACGGATCCATTTTCAACGCTTACGAGAACTCTTGCACTTCTTTTTTTATTTACTATCACTATCGTCGCTTGGCGGGATCTCCGGGAGAATCGAAGTGGCTCATGGCCCTGTCCGGAGCCATGGCGATCCAAACTTGACCCTCTCTCAGGGTCCTCGCGTACACCCCCCCGGACTACTTTCGCGCCCGGATCGTCCCCCAAGGACAACCGGCACTTTGCACAGTCTCACTCCAACACGAAAATCTAAACTCACTTCGCGAACACGGACAACACGCGATTGGGGATTGTCGGAAAAACTCGAGGTGATGCTACAACTTGATGTTCACCACTGTAATTACATATCGATCCTGGATCACGCGACTGTATCGAAGGCTTCACAGTAGCTGTACGGGTCGTCGAAGGGAACGAGTAACAACTAGCAGCTACACCGTAAGGTGGCCTGCCACTCTACGGAAGGCGCTTCTCGTCCGATGAAGGTCACGATGCAGGGTACGAAGCCGATAGACTGGAAACTCTGACTAATCCTCTTATAGGCTCATGTACCTCATCAAGTATGCTTGCAATTCTTTCTTTCTGTTATTCCTTCGCTAATGTTACTTGGACAAGAGAGAAAAAGATTGCGCGAGAGTTAGAACGAGGGAAAAGTTTTCGCGAAAGTGTTGATCAACGTGGCATAGGACTGACACGAGGAAAAGACCAATAGTGGTTGGTGGAACGAATGAGAAGTAGGAAGGAACGAGCGGCGAGTGCGGCAGCAACGGAACACCGACACATCGCGATGCCGCGCTCCCCAGCACTGAGCTGGTTAGCCCTCGCGCAGCCTCGACTGCCGCGCAGCGCCCTCCACGCAAACTACCCCGACCGCGTCCCAACTGGCAACTACCCCCGCAGTGCCTTCGCGCTTTCCAGCATCACTCTCACCCCGCGCCTACCGCGTCGCCCAGTCGACCCTCTGTGCCTGTTTCACTCCTCTTTTCTCCTTATTCCTTTCGCTCCTGTCGCCCTTCCTTGCTCCTAGACACTCGCCAACCAGCACCCCCAGCACTTCTTCATTCTACCGAACCGCTACTACTACACCCCTCGCTGATGTTCTTCGTCGCTCAAGCTGCTCCAGCCACCCCTTCACCTCTCCTCCGTCTCTCTCTTTTTTATCAATTTTTCTTCTCACAGCCAGCCACTATCAACCACGAGGGTCTACTTTCCAACGGCTTTATCGCCACCCCTGCACCCGATACTGTCACTATACTTCATCGCACTCGATCTATGCAAAATCGTTATCGCTCCCAAGCCCAGAAAAGTGAATCCTTTCGAGCTACTTGCGACCGCGGGTTGCGTTTGTCCTCCTTTTGTCGTCGGCGCCTTTTAGGCTCCTTTGGTCATGTGGCCGATGGCCTACTTCGAGCAGCGCTGCCTCCGGCCGGTACGCGGAGGGGTGACCGGTCAGCCCCGTACTGGCTTGTGCGTCGAGTCTTTCAATGAGTTTTAGGCGTGACGACCACTGAAACTCCGTGGAAATACTGCCGCCTCTATCGGCACGGGCCTTCCTACTTCTTTTTCAGAGGTTCGGATAATGTACCTCGTAAGTCGTTTTATAATGATCTCGGACAGGTAGATCAAGCTTTTTTTCTTTGGCTTAAGGCCTTAGGCCACAGTAACGGGTATAAAATCATGTGCGAATTGAACTATTTTTTTTCGTATGAAAACGTGATTCACTCATAAAATTAATTACACATCTATTTAGTATGAATATCAAGCTGTTAAAAAATGAATATATATATATTTTTTTTTCGACGTACACAATGGCCAACTACTAATATTTTCTTTCGTTATCTTTTTTTAGGCGCTCCGCGGCGTGACATTTAGCATCCACAATTTTTGCCCTCGAACAAAAAACAAAAATTCTCGTCAATCTACATTAGAATACCTAGAGAAGTACGTACGGAATTAAAAAAATATTGTTTTATTCAAAAGTTGTGGGTATTTGAACTTGAGAAAAGAATTTTCAGTTAAAAATTTCATTATAACTGCTCATAAACTGCTCATAAAATGAAAATTTTTCGATTAATCAGAAATTCCGAACGTACTTCTCTGCTAAATGCAATTAGGAACATAACTTTTAAATTTGAATTAAATCGAGTGAAAATTGTTGAAGTTATTTGTCACGCCAATTGGAAAAAGCTGTTTCGAGAAGTTTCGAGTAGTCGGCCATTTTGTACATCGAATATATATATATATATATATATGTTCCAACAGCTTGATATTCATGCTAATATCGCTAAATAGATGTGTAATTAATTTTATGAGTGAATCACTTTTTCATACGAAAGAAAATTGTTAAATTCGCCCATGATTTTATACCCGTTATTGTCGCCTAGGGCCTGAAGTATAATTTAGACCTCAGCCTTGACGGAGGAATTTTTCGTTTTTCAAGAAACGCGCATTATAACAGAGTAAAAAACAGAGTCGCTGTCCCATATCACTTTTCTTAACTCTCTGATTCGAATGTTTCGAAAATTAAAAAAACTGCTCCGTTAATACACTTTATAGCCTAGCTATGACAGTACATTTGATTAAAAAAAAACTCTTTTTTTTCTTTTTCGGATAATGCAATACAGTAATTTTCTTTTTAATTGTTCTCAAATACAGTGCAAAATACCAAATTGATCTCATGTTTAGTTATTTTTATGAACAAAAAAAAGTAAATAAATGTTTTGTTTGCAAAAAATCTCAACGAAGGTATTTTTATAAAAAGAATGAAAATAGTTTTTTTTTTTCAATTAAAAAAAAACTAAGCTATAGTTTTAATAAAAAGAACTGGACTATCGTTTTTGTTTTTAATATAATAAGACGAAACTAAAGTTTTTTACAAAAAATACTAAACCAATGTTCATTTATTTAAAAAAAAACAAAACTACATTTTTTATAAAGAACTAAACTGCAGTTTTTCCATAAACAACCGAACCGAAGTTTCATTTTATGAAAAAAAACTAAGCGAACGTTTTTTTTATAAAAAGAACTAAACTGGCGTTTCATTTTATAAGAAAAAAAATATAAAAAAAAAAACTTAACATGAAATCAATTTGTTGGTTTCCACTGCATTTGAATATATCATAACAAACAGCATCTGAAACTTATATACGTTTTTAAGCCGTCACGCTAACCCCTTAATTGCCTGACACTTTCCCTGCGCGTGCTGATTGAACGGACAGATTATTCGACAATTGTTCGGCTGCGTTTATGACTGGGTTGGTGGATTTTGTCATAGTTTCTCCAGCTTGAATGGGAAAAGCCGGAGGGTTCGGTCCTGGAACGACGATATTATAAATTGAATTAGTTTACGGTTGATAGCGCCGACGACATGGGGCGTTATCGAGTGGGAGGGGGAGGCTGGCAGGGATAATGAAACAAGAGCCATCGCGATCGACAGTATGTCCACGTGAGAGCAATGTGACATTGGACCAACTTTGCCTGTGTACGTGCGCGGCAAGGTCCCGCATACCTGACGTAATTCGCTTCACGTAAGCTGCTCACACCTCGTGAATGGGAAAAAAAGCTTCCCATAGCCGTCGTCGTCGATCGATTTCCTTCAGGGTAGAAAAGAAGGCTGCACGATGATGTCATCCTTGTGTGGGGTCTGAGTATTGGTGAAAACGTTGGATCACCAATACCCTGACAAGCTCGTTTCTCGCTGTAAGCCAAATCCCCAGATTTTCTTGTGACTACAACACAGCCCTTTGGTAACGATACCGACCCGAATGTGATATTTTCTTCGCTGAATCTCGGAGCCAAATAAACCCTCGCGACCATATACGTGTCATTGGATCACTGATGGTACCAGTAATGTTTCCGGGCAATTTCGGAGCAACTTTTCAATGAATTTCCTATCTGTAGAGGTTGAAAGGTTGTAAATATGATTTTTTATGCAACGCACTTTTTAAAATTAAATTAACTTGTTTAAACAAAATAACTCATTTAATGAAATTAACTTATTTGATGAAATTAACTCATTTGATGAAATTAACTTATTTGACGAAATTAACTCATTTAATGAAATTAACTTATTTGGCGAAATTAACTCATTTAATGAAATTAACTTATTTGACGAAATTAACTCATTTAATGAAATTAACTTATTTGATGAAATTGACTCATTTAATGAAATTAACGCTCTCAATTAATTCTTTAATTATTTAAATTCAACTTAATTTCAATGAAAGAATTAGAATGAAAAGGGAGGGGTTGGGATGGCAAGAGAGAGACCCTCCGACCAACTGTCATCCCTTATCGCGAACCGCCCTTTCGACCTCTTATAAATTTCCTTCCGGTTTTTTGACCGTTCGATTTGTGTATTTTCCGACATTGTGCTCAGAGCTCCCTTCTTCATTGTTGTCCTTGCTATCTCGTTTCCTAAAGCTCGTGAATCTAGCTCGTCGCAGAGACGATTGATCCCAGCCGGCGGACAATCGAATCCTCGAATTCACTATTTTGCTGGGGTGAGAATAAAGGCAGGAAGCGAGTGACCTCGAAGAGGTGCGAAAAATGGACCCGAATCGTTCAGCAGCAACACGTTGTCGAGGCCCATAAAATGATGCCAATATATCATTGACGGGTCTGCGTAAGCTTGTGCTTTTGAAGATACGATTTCTGCTTATTTTTCTAGCCTAGGGTCTTAATATTAATTTGCAAAAAACTAGTTTGGAAAATTTAAAAAAATCAGCAAGTTATGACTATTTTAGTGAAGGCACCCATGGCACCCTTCTTCTTTCGCAATTTCTGGAAACTACGTTTTATGAAACGTAGTTTCGTTATAAATCTACGTTATAAAACGCAGATTTCAAAATAAGTTTATCCATGTATTAATAACAAATGATTAAAGTTGTTTTTTTGTCGACAAACGAACTTTCTATCTACAGTTTGACATCTTCGTAATTTGTAAAATTAAAGAGACGGCCAATACGAAAGTTTCCTTATTATACTAAAAGTAAATATTTATCTTTGTGATTTCAAAGTACCCTAGTAGCCAGAACCACCTACACCAATTGACTATGCAGCAACGACGACACTTTGTTTAAATAATAATCAGTTCATTGTTTATCAATATTTTTCATTTAAAAAAAAACTCAAATTTGGCCAGACTATATGTCAATTGTGGGTAAAATTACGACCTCGGCACTCAAATGCTCTCACCAGAAAAAAATATTAAAAATCAACCTGTGGTTTGGGCCCCAGCTTATGTAGGCCTGCTAAAGCACGGTGACCCTTGGTGATGTTGGATCTCCGGTACAACTGTACTGAGGAGGTTCCGATCAAGCCCAAACTCGGGGAAAGAACCTTCGATTACTCCGGTCTTCCTAATCTGATCAGGTATAATTCATGGAAAAAACCTGAGAGGAAAAAATATGCTTGGGATTTATCAAAATCTTCGTTCAATCCTGGTGACCACTTTTTCACTGAGCTGCGAATAAATCTCGAGACATCTTCTTATCCCACAACATTGCAATGACTCCCCCCAAAAATAAAAAAGAACAACATTCATGATGGTCTTTAAATTTGCATCGTTGCAATGCAACGAAATTTCTCCTTTATATTTTCATTATTGTACAAAATATTGTTTTTCCTATTTAAATTCTAGATCTCTGAGCGACTTAAAAAATGATGACGAGATTTCCTTAACGAATATTTGCCAAAAGAAATTCGAACAATTGCAAAATAATAATTTTCGTCGCATTCCAAAGATGCAAACTTCAGTGTCATTATTGAGCCAATTTTCGAAATTTCAAACTTCCCCAGTTCTTTCAATGTACAGCTACCGGATTAAAATCAAGGTCAGCATTCCATGGTGAAAAGGAGGTCAAGGTTCTCGACCTCATACTATGCTGATGAATTTCACTCTACAGGCAAAATCGGACCCTGCCAATCCAAATTTTCCACTGCCGAAAAATTTTCGGCCCGACTTGAAAAAGAACCCCCGTATTTATTATTAGCCTTGCAATAATCCTGTGTATTAAAACGAGGTCACCGATGAGTACGTCATTTTACGTTGTGAGGGCAAACTGGCCACTGATCTTTGGCCATCAAGGGTTGGTCTGGTTTGTTTGCTTGAAAAGTGTCCTGTGTCGCTACAGCTCGCCCCGAAACGATTTCCCAGTGATTTATCTCACACTACATCCGCGTGTAGCAGCATTGCAGGCAGGAGGTAACTTCCGGTACAGTTGCGATGTTATGGTGTCAGTATAGTAGGGTGAAAACGATGGGGAAGAGAAATAGTGCGCAACTCGGAATTCGGTGGAGGAAGTAGAAAGTTGCGGGGAATACCGCGGGGCAAGCTGAGCGGGGGGGGGGGGGGGGGTTGACATCAAAAGTCGGTCGAGGTGATTCGCGTGCTCCAATTCCGCGCAATCTTCGCCACGATATATATTGATATATGCGTGGATTTTTAATACACCTTTGACATAATCCCTGCATTGAGGAGACTACTTCCTCATTGCCGAGGTAATATCGCCTTTGCAACTTTTATTTTTTTTTAAAGATAAGTGACAGGAAAAAAATCCTTGAACTGGTAGGTCAGTACGAAGGACAAGAATTTTATTATTTTCTTCTCATGCACTTGGAACCTATGAAGTAAACGTATGATACTGCACATTTATAATCAGATATCTTCTTTTGCCTCGTAAGATTTACCCCCTTTACTCTCAAGTCCATTGCTCCACGAGTTGTGAGTGTGTATTCATAAGGCGGAATATACATTTACAACGATCAAAAACCGATTTCTTTTTTTCCTTTAAACGATAGAACTATATATGAGGCATTCCACGTCACTTCAGCCAGTAAAAAAAATCCACAAATAATTTTGAAAAATCAAGTTACTTTATTAAAAAATATTCACCGAGGGTCCATATTTTTTTTTTTAATTTCTGCCGTTTTTTCTCGTTGATTACCAACGAGATTGGCAACCAGCGAGAGCCAATTTTTAATATTTTTCCATTCAAATGCCTGTATCTTTGGCAGGATTTGACGTATTTACATCAGTAAAAAACTAAAATATGCGGCTTTTTCTAGCGTTCCAGAAAAAAAATCATTTAGATTTTACTCAGCAAGTCGAACGGCCATTTCAGGGCAAAATATGCGAAAATATTTTTTTTCTCAAGGAAAGACACTCGTTATTTTATTTTTAAGAATTTCCCCGAATTGTGAATACGAAGAACGGATTTTTGGTATTTTTTATATTATGGGATTCCTAAACACCGTGAAGTAACAGCTATTTTTTTTTATTTTTTATTTTATTTTTTAAAATTAATATTCGATTGAAGAGTGTGAAGCACATGCTATATGTTTACCAGATTTTTGAAATACATATGACATATATGTCATATGTATTGGAGCCTTGGAAACCCAAACGAAACTATCGAAACCCAAAAAATTCGAGCTGATCAAATTCAACTGCTTCTGAAAACCTAAACAAACCCACACTTCCGCCCATACACATTTCCAAGCCCAATTAAACCCATTTCGCATTAAGAGTTAGGCCACTCTAGAGGTCGAAAAATACGCTTTTTGGGGATTTTTTTTTTCAGAAAAAGTACAAAATAAATCGAGCTTACATAAAAGGGTCCTCATCATATATATCAGTGACTGCATAAAAATATAAATAATTTTTTTGAAGCGATTGATTTCAAAATGGCGACTGTGCAGCGATTTTTTATGCAAATTCTTCACTTTCCAAAAGTTTGCCTGAAAAATCGTCAGATAATTGTTAACAAATTATTAACAAATAATTGTTAACAATAACAAATGAACTGTGCAATATAAAAAGAAATCCTACGTACTTCCATAGACAATGCATTTTTCAAGATCGTTCATTTCAAGTGAATCGGTTGAAAATTGTCTCAATTATGTTTCCGGCCAACTTAAAAAATGCAGTTTTAAGATAAACGCTGCACAGCCGCCATTTTCAAATGAATCACTAAAAAAAAAAAATTATTGTATACAGACACTCATATGTACGATAAACACCCTTTTTTGTAATCTCGATTTATTTTCTAGTTTTTCTGAAAATAAAAATCCCCAAAAAGCCTATTTTTTTGGCTTCTAGAGTGGATCTAAGGCCTTAAGGAGAGATATACACCTAGATGGTCGAGATCGAGGATTTAGAAGCTATGAACATTCCGTCGTCCGTAGAAGACCTACACAATGGGCCTGATACCGATGATTCCATGTAAGTTGACAAATTTCATCATTTATTCATTCTCAAATTTTCAAACGCGTTTTTTCTCAAAACCACGTTTTTCAAATCGGTACCCAAAATTTCTCGAAAACCAATGAACCGATTGGCATGAGGTTTTTTGTGGTTATTCTATACATCATTATCTAATACTTGTCATAGGATTTTTGTTCCGTTACTTACGTTTTTGTTTTATAGGCCAAATAATAACTAATTTTTGGCCCAAAAATCACTATTTATGTTCAAACGTTCGCCATTTTGTCATAAATCGATATTTTCAAAACCGGCTATGACAAGTACTAGATTATAGCATCTAATTTAATAATCTTTTGGGTTTTTTTCCCCGATGATTTTTGAAGAAACGCCAGTGGGTACCGTATACGCAGTTTTTTTACGACGCTCCAAGGATCATACAATATCCTTGTATATTCCTGATATTTTTAAATAAAGAAAATTAAACATATTGTTGAATTGATATACTTTTAGATAATTAAAACTCCAATCCGAAATTTCAAATAGTTTTCCTTGAAATAATCGACAAAAATAACCTTTTTCCGGCTCCTAGGTGTATATCTCCCCTTAATCCAAACAAACCGACACTCATTGTCCAGATCAGATAATAGTAATTTGCTTGGGTTTACGAAGCCCATTTTAATCGACGCCTAGGGAAAACAAAAATCACCAGCGAAATTCTGTACTTCCATCGTTAACGTGAAAAGATTAACGACTTACGATAAAACGAATACCCGAATAAAAACGACCATATCGGCCGGAAACAACGTCCATCAATCGAGAGCTTTGAAAAAAGCCTTTAACGACGAAAGTCCATTATTGTCAATTGTGCGATGAAACTCAATTACGAACGACCGCGAAACGAGGCCGCGCTTTTCCCTTTCGGCTCGATTATGCGCTGAATCAATGAACGAACAATCGCGTGTTTCGTGTAATTTACAAAGTAGCCGGGACCGGTGACACTGCACGCTCGCAGCTTGTGTACCATCAGGTCCTGCGGTGCATTAGTATTTTTAGCGGTTGCTTTAATCCCGGAATTTCCCACGGGATACGTGAAACTTTGATTCGTGCGGGTACATTTCCGGTAGGCGTGCGGTTCATTATGAAATATGGCACATGTACGCTAGCCGGGCTCGCGATTAGCTCCATCAATCGCGTCATATGTACTCGCTTTGGGCACGTTTTGGAATAACGAAAAACACGATCGATGAGATCGGAACTTACGATTATTTCCGAACTCTGCGAACTTCCAATTAGCCGGGTGTGCGGCTGTGATCGCGCGTACCGCGAAATTACAACGAGATTATGACGAATGGATTGTGGGCTGGTGCTCAGAGAATCCGGACTTTTGATTCGTTGCGAAATGGACCAGCGGTCGGTCCGACTGGTCCCGTAAGTTCACAAGGAGAACGCAATGTTTTTCCAATTTTTATTTTATTTTATTTTTTCTGTTGATTTGGTTGTGACACTGCTGTGTTTGTGTCACAACCAAATTGTGTTGATTGTCCCCCCCCCCCTCCGTTTTACGTTCGTCACACAACCTGGTTGTTACGTTGAACAGGTTTTGGAGGTTTTTTGTAGGTAACTTTTTTTTAACTTCCTAGATACCAACGTTTCTTGCTCCAAGAGAACAATAGTACCTTTGGCTATCAAATAGTCCTTTGGCTATAAAATTTTGGCTATCAAATAGTCCTTTGGCTATCAAATAGTCCTTTGGCTATGAAATTTTGGCTATCAAATAGTCCTTTGGCTATGAAATTTTGGCTATCAAATAGTCCTTTGGCTATCAAATAGTCCTTTGGCTATCAAATAGTCCTTTGGCTATTAAATAGTCCTTTGGCTATCAAATAGTGCTTTGGCTATCAAATATTCCTTTGGCTATCAAATAGTCCTTTGGCTATCAAATAGTCCTTTGGCTATCAAATAGTCCTTTGGCTGTCAAATAGTCCTTTGGCTATCAAATAGTCCTTTGGCTATGAAATTTTGGCTATCAAATAGTCCTTTGGCTATGAAATTTTGGCTATCAAATAGTCCTTTGGCTATCAAATAGTCCTTTGGCTATGAAATTTTGGCTATCAAATAGTCCTTTGGCTATCAAATAGTCCTTTGGCTATGAAATTTTGGCTATCAAATAGTCCTTTGGCTATCAAATAGTCCTTTGGCTATCAAATAGTCCTTTGGCTATCAAATAGTCCTTTGGCTATCAAATAGTCCTTTGGCTATCAAATAGTCCTTTGGCTATCAAATAGTCCTTTGGCTATCAAATAGTCCTTTGGCTATCAAATAGTCCTTTGGCTATCAAATAGTCCTTTGGCTATCAAATAGTCCTTTGGCTATCAAATAGTCCTTTGGCTATCAAATAGTCCTTTGGCTATCAAATAGTCCTTTGGCTATCAATTAGTCCTTTGGCTATCAATTAGTCCTTTGGCTATCAAATAGTCCTTTGGCTATCAAATGTATAAGAAAGACAAGCTCCACCACCCCCTCACTATTTGGTACATGCATTTTTTTAAGTGTCTAAGTAGCCCCGAGTGTAGGGCGTCTTTGACAGGGCATTGAAATGCAACTTATGTCAAAGATTAAGGGTTACATTGGAATCGTTTTGATAAAAAATGTTATGTTTTATTGCTTTTTGCATGTAATTGAATGAAAAACAACGATTTTTTATAACCAAATTGTCATCCATATTAAGGGGTTAGGCCACTCTAGAGGCCGAAAAAATAGGCTTTTTGGGTTTTTTTTTCAAAAAAACTACAAAATAAATCGAGATTACAAAAAAGGTGTTTATCATACATATCAGTGACTGTATACAATAATTTTTTTGAAGCCATTAATTTCAAAATGGCGGTTGTGCAGCGTTTATTTCAAAACTGCATTTTTTAAGTTGACCGGAAACATAACTCAGATAATTTTCAACCGATTCACTTTAAATATTGAATATATCTTGAAAAATACATTGTCTATGGGTACGTAGGATTTTTTTTATTTTGCATAGTTTATTTGTTATCAAAAATTTTCTGACGATTTTTAATAACAAATGAACTATGCAATATAAAAAAAAACCTACGTACTTCCATAGACAGTGTATTTTTTCAAGATATATTCAACATTACAAGTGAATCGATTGAAAATTGTCCGAGCTATGTTTCCGGCCGACTTAAAAAATGTAGTTTTGAGACAAACGCTGCACAGCCGCTATTTTGAAATTAATCGCGTCGAAAAGATTATTGTATACTGTCACTGATACGTATAATAAACACCCTTATTGTAATCTCGATTCACTTTGTAGTTTTTCTGAAAAATAAATCCCCTAAAAACCTATTTTTTCGGCCTCTAGAGTGGCCTAAGGCCTTAAGACAGCAGAACTCGAACAATTTTCGTCCAATCGACTTGAAAATTTAACTGTAGCTTCTTAGATTGCTTTAACAGTCAAGTTCGAGCGTTTATTTTTTCAATGAATCGCAAATTGTAAAAAATATATTACTTTTGTGATGAAAATTGTGGTCGAAAAAATGAACTCTTTTAAAAACTCGTCTCTATTTTTCTTTTAATTATTTTTTAATTCCCCCCGTACTTGACTGCTAAAAATAATATAATTAACGAAAATATTTTACTCCTCGTTCCGGGAATAAATCTACGACAGTTCTACTGCGTGCCGCGGAGAGGGTTGGCTGAAAAACAGTAGTGCTATAGTGACTCGTACGCCGCCATTTTGTTTACTTTTGACAAATAATTTTTTTTAATTACTTCAATATATACCTTATAAAACCTAAAAGCTCTTTTGACCATGTATTTTATTACTTTCTTTGAAAAAATCCAAAGAAAACGGTCGAAAATGGGCATTTACAGTGGTGCCCTCCCTTAAGGAAACATTTTATGTCAAAATATCAAGTATCTGGGGTGCTATTATAGGCACTTAACGAGTCTTATAATTGCCATTGAGAGCATAATCAACTTGAGCAACATTGCAATCAACTCTAGCAACATTATAATAAACTTGAGCAACAAATTATTGTTCAAGTTTATTTTCCGCACCCGTCACGCGCCACAGAAGGTCAAGCGGGCTCGCTGAGCACACATTTAAAAAGTATTTTGGCGCTTTGTCAAAGTAGCTCCAAAAACTGTCAAAGTTACCCTGATTGTCAAAGCCCCGTTTTAGGGTACCAATCTAGAGCCCGGAAAAACGGCGGATTTGGACAATTTTTAATGGATACCCAGTTGATAGAATGAATATTCCGGTCAGTAGGTCCCATTCTGCATATGTTATAGTATCTTTATAAATTTTGTCGCAACATTTTTTAACGAAACGGCCGCGCTGAAGGTGGATTAAGCGAGTCACCTTTGTCTGACAATGTCCTGTGGCCGGCAACATCGATGTGATGTCAACTCTTCACCGATTGACATGAATTTTTTTTTTGGACCCTCATTATATCATACATCGAAGTACGTGGCAGGTTTTTGGTATGTTGAAAAATGCTTCTCAAAGGAATTATTTTCGGCGATTTTTTTACCGAAAACAATTGATTTTTTTCAAAAATGCACGTTTTGATCTGAAATCAATATTTTTTCATTTTCCTACGTAGTTCGGAGGCAAATCTTATCTGGGACACAAATTATTTTTAATTTTTGTTCCATGTAAAAAATTGGTGACTCCCTTCGTACAGCTTCGGCGCCGCCATTTTCTTACAAAATGTGGAAAAATTTGTAAATATACTTGAAGATGCATAGAATAAAGTCCACTGAATGGAATTTTTATTCTGTGAACTGGGTATCCATAAAAAAATTGTCGAAATTCACCTCTTTTCCGGGCTAGACTGGTAGTCAGCAGGTCTTCAATGTTAAATCGGCAAATTCTTCATTGAATGTTCGAATTCTTTCGCGACAAGGCTCCGAACAATGGGCGATGCCTAGCCTGTTCAGATCCTTCGAAATAAAATATTCTACGAAATAATAAATAATGCAAGCAAGAACGAACAAATCGAATTAATTCGGTAAAGCGTGTCTATGGGCGAAAAAAGAATCAGTGGATTCTGTCGTCAAGGCAGAACGTTCGGGTGGCCTAAAATTTCGAATCTGCCCAGACACTCCGCGTTCAAATATTAAGCCTTGTTCCACATTCGTCCGTATTTAGTGCTTCATCGGTCGAGGCTCGAATCCGCGATCTATTTTTATCCAGCCGCTGAGCTGGAAGATCCTTCCATATTTATCAGTCTAGCGACAACAATGCCCAGGATTACAGAAGCTTCTTGAATGCTCCGCATCGATTTTTTCGTTCGGTTGCGCGGGGCCGGAAAATTCCGGAAATATTCGTCGATCTTTTTGCCAGTAGTGAACGGCTGGGCAGGTCAGACAGGCCGAGAAATGACGGAAATTGAAAGACGGTTCCACGACCACCATTGGCGATATTTTATCTAACCTTAATTAATTTTTTCACGTTCGCTAGTCAATTAATTCACGTAATCGTAAAAAAAATATAATTCAGAGGGGTCACCATAGAAAGAAGTTAATAAACTGAGTTTGCTTTTCAAACAAACCCAAAAATCCTGCCACCATGTGTCACGATAAATAACGTTGAAGTTGCATCTTTGCAATAATCTTATCATTTTAGATTTTTTTTTCAATTTACAAATAAACATATTTTTTTTCAATTAAAAAAAAAACATTTAATTTTTTCGATTTCAGAAAACTTTTTTGGCGTATTCCGGCGACAAACCAGAACTTTTTTTCACAAACCCGATCAGAGAGACACAACCCAAATCTACAAAAATATATTTCGAATGTTTTATATTGAGAGTATAAAAAAAATATATTCAGAATAATAATAGGAGTGAGGACATAAAATATGAGAGAGAATTACGAAATAAACTTCATTGCGAAAATATATTGTGGCGAAATGAAAAGTATCATCGGCTATTTTTTACCTGAGATTTTAGAAAAGAGTTTTTGCCTTTACGAAAAAAAAAATTCCGTGAAAAACTTTTTTTTTATTACTTTTCATATATTTTTATGGGGATATTTTTGGCGAAGGATTTTTTGCGAATTTTTTCCGCCGTTTTAAAAACAGTGTCGATGTCCGCGTAAATTGAGAGGCCGAGTCTTGGACCGGCCAAGTAAATTGCGACTTCGATTAGAATTTATGCGGAGCCGCATAGCTGCAAAGGACTGGTCGACTCCGAGGGATCGTTCTCCCGTAGTCCTCGATGGAAAAGGCACGCGAGAAAGGGCCGGATGCTTTCGAAGGAGACTGTGTTTGTACTCCAAGCCACGAGGAGAGTCGGCCACGTCGAAGGGTGGAATTTAACAGTGGCAGAATCGATAATTCGGCTACTGCGCTGCTCCCATGTTGACACGAACGATATCAACGATAACTCTGCTATTATTTCGATTACCATGCAATTGTAAATACTTCGAGTGTCAGGTACGTTTTCGGAGGGAGGATTCGAGGTATCGATCTCTCGCGCTTCGTATTTATAAAATTATAACCCTCTATTGCGACGCGGACCCTGCGCCGGTCCCATGGGGTCAAAATGACCCCAGTCGTTTTCAAACGGTCGCCGTAGGAAAATCATCGGTGCGATTGGGTCAAAAAAAATCTGGGTCGTATATTTGACACTCTGGAATATGGAAAGTCCGCATTAACGTAATCAATCGAATAATAAAATGGTTTAAAAAAATCTAAAACCCAAAAACTCCGAAAAAATGAACTTCTGCACTTGAAAACATAATTATTTCATTTATGAATATTTTTCGCTAAAACGTATAGTTAAGACTTGCGAAATACGGTAGTTTTTGGTGAAAAATAGTCCCACAATGGGCGTTTTGAAAAAGGTATTTATTCCGAGACCTAAAAAGGGCCAGCTCACGAAAAATATTTTACAAACGGCTGTACAGACAAATTGTGGCTGCAATTCAAAAACTGTTAGTCCCTAAGTACAAAGGGAGATTTATACCTCCAGAGGAGAGGCAGCTGAATCTTATTTGGTTTGAGATCAAATTTACCCCCCAGTTATCACGGAGAGTTAAATCGCTAAATATGTAAAACGATACTTGACAAAATATTGACCACCGGACCCGCGCGGCCGATAAAATAATTAATTCGGGGTAAACAAATTAAAAGCGGTATTTAATTTGACGAATTATTATCCGCCTTATTTGTGACGATATAAAAAAAATTTACAAGTGAAATATCAATAATTATCGATGTTTGTAAAATACCCGTTTTTGAGAAACCAAAGACTACTTCGCTGATCCCAATAGAGATTTAATTAAATGTCACGCACAATTGGTGCACGTACCTAACGAGTCACGATTTTTATTGCGTAACATAACATTGTTAGACAATAAATAGCACTATTATTATTTGAAAATAACTTTATTCGTTTAGAACTTTAATTATTTATCATTCAATAAGCACTTTATTAAATGATTCATAATAATTGAAGTATTATTTAATAATAGCTTTTATTATTTCATAATTACTTTAATATAATTAATAGTAATTAATGAATAAAAATAAGATTGTTCGAATAATATGATCTGGGTATAAAAATTCTGCCAGTTCGAGTGGAAGAAAAATGATCCTTTTTGCCCTTCGTTGAGTGTCGAAATGTCCATGTGTGCGGGAGACGGGTAGGAGGTGAAGGGGATAAAAAGAAAAAGAGATACGACGTAAACGAGCGTACGATTTCCCCGTCACTCGTTCCTGACCAATCACTTTTTCCTCCTCCTCTAGCCGTGGAACATCTGAGCGGTGTAAAAGCTCGGGATTATTCTCGGCAACTTCTTCAGTCGTACGAGTTTTTAATTGCTTGGAAAAAAGTTCTCAACGAGTAGAGAACAGATAAATTACGATATTTCCATGTGTTCGTATGTATGTGGCATTAACATTCCGCAGAATAATTTACTACGATTCTAAAAATCCAAATTGTTGACATATTATAATAAGGAGTACATCACTAATTGCAATCAAGGCATTTTTGAGGCTAGAGGATCAGGGCTTTAATTTTGAAGCTGTCTGGTTTTTTTTGTATATTTGAGTCGTGAAAAATAATTGGAATCCTAAACAAATTTGAACAATTTTTCAAAGCAATTCGATACAAGTCAAAACCAACTAATTATATCACGACTGAAAAACCTTGGATTAAGGCGGACCACTGTGACGGGTAAAAATATTTTTTTTTGCATTCGTTCAAAATTTTTTTTTCATATTCAAGAATATGTCAAAAAATTGCAAAATATTGAGAACTGACCAAGCCACAGACGATTAGTGACAGAAACGCGTTTTCATCGACACTACATTTCTCGACCTAGCCGGGATCATAACTCTAGCTATTATAGCTAGAGTTATGATCCCCAAAGGACAATTATTGTCCGACTATCAATTTCCAAAAACCAAAATTTCCGGATTTGCTGCAACGATTGTTGTACGTAGCCGCTTTTTTATTTAGTATTTTTTATATCTTCGAATATAAGTAAACATTTCGTGAAAAATACACTTTTTTAACAAACACCATCTTTGTTTTTTTTCACGAAAAAACGGCTACGCACGACGAGAACTACATTTATATACATTATAAACCAAAAAAAATTCAGATCAACTCTAGTTGTCGATCCGGCCCTCGGAGCCCGTTTTTTTTTATATGGAGGCTTTATTGCACTTCAATAATGTTAATTTCTAATGTTTAAATAAAAATGTACATGCAATATGGTCCTTTTATGCTTAATAAAGCGGTAAAAAATCGGTTTAAAAAAATCGGTAAGAACGACCTTTTTTCGACCCGTCGCAATAACGCCCTCCCTTAACCCGAAATCTTGAATTTTCGTATGCAGATCCAATTTTTAATTGCAAATGGTATTTGCGAGGTTCAGAGAAATTAAAAATTCTAAACTCATTGCGAATATTCTCTTGGACCGGGTAGATACGTATTTCGCAAGGCTCATTGATTCGGTTAGGCAAATGGAGCGTTATTATTATTCATCATCGTAGAAACGTCGATACCCGAGGAAATAGAATGCTAATTCAATCCAAGCCCTAGGAGGATCCCAAGACCTGCGGACTTCGAGCCCGGCAAATGCAAATTTTGGAGCCCCTTATCACCGAGGCTGAGATAGCGAGCGTTTAACGATACATCAAAATTTGAGTGCGAAGGTTGCGATCTCAAATTGCACCAAGTAAAGCCAATTTTTTTTTACCTTCTGGACCAATCGCTTTCGCCCCGCTGTTATTCGGTTGTCAAAAAATCGTTGCTTACCTGCAACAAATAAATGCGAAAGAATTTCGTGAGTCGAAAAAATCGAAAAACGTTCCAAGCTTCGAGTTTCTATCCGGAGTCTCGAAATGTCACAAAATTGACATTTGTCACATTTTATGGCGTGTCACAAATTTTACATTTGTCACATTTTGTGATGTGTCACAAATTTGACATTTGTCACATTTTGTGACATGTCACAAATTTTACATTTGTCACATTTTGTGATATGTCACAAATTTTACATTTGTCACATTTTGTGACATGTCACAAATTTTACATTTGTCACATTTTGTGACATGTCACAAAATGTACATTTGTCACAAAATTCACATTTATCACATTTTGTGACATGTCACAAAATTCACATTTGTCACATTTTGTGACATGTCACAAAATTCACATTTGTCACATTTTGTGACATGTCACAAAATTCGCAAATTTTGAGCCGTAATGTTGCTAAAAAACAAAATTCACTGTTTGCGAAAGTATTGTGAGAAATGTTGATCGCCCTAAATTTACAAATTGTGAAATAGATTTACTTCGCATAAATTTGCTGTATGTTGCTGTCCGGTGTCCTGTAATTGGCCCACCATTGCTTTGCACCACGAAAATTCAATTTTTCATCGGTGGAGGCTGCAGAAATATACAGCCAAGTGAGATCAGAAATAATAAAAATCAAGAAATAAAATCAAGGGCAAAAATATAAAATCAGAAACTTTTCAAATAAATTACTTTTTTTCTCTTTG
The DNA here is from genome assembly GCA_964007375.1 of Ophion obscuratus. NCBI lineage: Eukaryota > Metazoa > Arthropoda > Insecta > Hymenoptera > Ichneumonidae > Ophion > Ophion obscuratus. The sequence goes on along the minus strand of OZ023316.1, from coordinate 55,672,938 downwards.
TTTCAAAAATGATGAAAGTACTTTGCAATTTAAAAAAAAACACAACTGTCTTCTGAAGTTGTTCTATATTTTTCCCCGAAATTTTTAGCCCTTCTACATCGCATATATATTTTTTCCACCGACAATAAAAGGTGCTGCGTTTGCGGGTAAAAAGCTGTCAATTCGCAAACTTTGATGACAAATGTCCGCCTGCTCGTGGGACTTTCCGAGCAATCTGTTCGCGAATTATTCGCCCCGCGATATCGTCGTGTCCAAGATAAAAAAAATAGCATCTCATTCTTCACGCGTCACGATTGGAGCCGGAGAAAAATCAAATAAAATCATTTCGTACTTTTTAAAATTGTCCGACGATGAAAAAAAAAAACAAGGAAAACTCGCAAAGGGGATTTAGCTCGTATTGCTTGGAAATTTCGTTCGAGTTTTTCGCCATTTCTCGAGTTATTGGTATTTTTTGTGCGAAAAGTATCTTTATTATTCGCCCGGATGGTCCGACGGAGAAACGCAACGTCGTTGCTGTTAGTAGGAGTCGTTCGACGCAATGTCTGCTTGGAACATATTTCTCGTACACACCCGGTCGACCTTTACGAAATTCACCGGAGGTTTGCGACTATTTGAATGTCCCTAGCATCCGGCGTGTCGAACCTCCTCAATATTCTCGTAATATTTGTATAGAGGCTTACCAGCCGTTACTCGCTTCGTTCAACTCCCGTTAAAGGACCTCTGACGCAACGGGGCAAGCGGATCTTAATTAACTTGTAGGGGAATGAATGGGAGAGAATTTCCTGAACACGCCCATACCCGAGGCGAAATAATATTAAGCACCGATATCGTGACCATCAAATGCCGGAGGTGAACGAAACACGGTAGGGGAAAAAATTAATATTAATAAATCAGTATCAATATTAATATTTTAGAATTATATTATAATACTTTAAAAATATAAATAAAAGTATAACACTATAAGAATATAGATTAAAAAACGCGTTTATAAAGTTACTCTTTATTATTACTTTTTTTTATTTTGAAGTTCTACTTGCACAGCCTTTTTGGCTTTTTACAAGGCAGTTACTTTTTAATGTTTATTTACAGTAGGAACGAGTTATTGGGCATTCTGTTTCATAACTTTGATATTCAGGATTTTAAGAATTATCGTTTCAATCCTAAAAATCCTAAAAATGATAAATTAAACGAAAAAAAAAATACTCATGTGTTTTACAAGTTGCATCAATAGTAAACATTAAAAAGTAACTCCATATAAATTGGCGTCTTCTTATTTATATTTTTGGTTAATGTAACAATTTCACGGCAATAGCAACTTTTCTCCAAAAAATTAATTTGTAAAGCCGGTGACTATCGAATTATTAAATGTTTTAATTATTCAATGACAAGATATTATAGAAAATTAAATGATTTGAAAAAAGGTCCTGTAACATGGTGTGATAACCCGGGAAAAAAGTTCATGCCTGAGTGGATATGTTCATATATGATTCAGATATTGTCATATATGTATCAGATATATTTATATCTGACATTTTACAGTATCATATATGATTAGGTCTGATCATATTCCACATCACATGTGCTTAAAGAAGATCATATCTGATCACATTTCCCGGGGAAAATGGTCATATCTGAGCAGATATGCCCATGTAGGTGTTTATCTGCAACATAAATGAATCTGATCTGATCATGCATGGTCAAAGATGAACATACATGTATTTTTATGCGCTCAGGGGTAGCTCTATATCTGGTCAGATATGATTGCGCATAAGTAAATATGTGCAGATATGAATTTGTAGCTGAACATGTCTGCCCATATGTGGTCATGTCTAACCAGATATAGTACAATTCACGACTACATTCGAGCTCACACATGAATAGACTTGAATATGTGCGCGCATGCATGAACATATCCAACCAGGTATGACTGAATACGCAACCGAACCCAACTCGTGCATGATCAGGTCTGAAAATATTTGCCCATGTACGATTGTATCTGCCCAGATATGGAATTATACTCGAATTCATCCAATTGGATCTATATGATCATCGCTGAACATGCTTACCCACGTGTGATCAGATCTAATCAAATATGAATCAATTGATTCATATTTCGTCAATTGATTCATATTTGAACGTATTCATCCATACCTGGTTGGATATGTTCATGCATGCGCGCACATATTCAAGTCTATTCATGTGTGAGCTCGAATGTAGTCGTGAATTGTACTATATCTGGTTAGACATGACCACATATGGGCAGACATGTTCAGCTATAAATTCATATCTGCACATATTTACTTATGCGCGATCATATCTGACCAGATATAGAGCTACCCCTGAGCGCATAAAAATACATGTATGTTCATCTTTGACCATGCATGATCAGATCAGATTCATTTATGTTGCAGATAAACACCTACATGAGCATATCTGCTCAGATATGACCATTTTCCCTGGGATACGTGATCAGATATGATCTTCTTTAAGCATATGTGATGTGGAATATGATCAGACCTAATCATATATGATACTGTAAAATGTCAGATATAAATATATCTGATACATATATGACAATATCTGAATCATATATGACGATATCTGAAACATATATGACAATATCTGAAACATATATGAGCATATCCACTCAGGCATGAACTTTTTTCCCGGGTGGTCTGATATCGTCAAATCTAATCATACATGCTCTGATATCGTCAAATGTAATCATGTATGCTCTGATATGGCCATTTTTCTTATGCATGATTAGACAAGATCCAGATATGATCAATCATATCTGGATCATATATAATCCAGATATAATCAGATGTGATTTGGTCTGATAATTGTTTCTCGGGATGATCATACATGCTCAGATATAAGCATACATGATCTGTCATGACACTATATGAACAGATATAGCCAATTCTCTTGTCTGATCATATCTGACTCTACAGATATGCTCAGATATAAGCATACATGATCTGTCATGACACTATATGAACATATATGACCAAATCTCTTGTCTGATCATATCTGATTCTACAGATATGCTCAGATATAAGCATACGTGATCTGTCATGACACTATATGAACAGATATAACCAAATCTATTGTCTGATCATATCTGATTCTACAGATATGATTCAGATATGTTCAGATATGATCTTTTTTTCCCGGGAAGTCTTATAGATTCGCCGAAAAAGTTAAAAAATCTTGAAATGTACTATAAATTCAACTTTGACATTTGGAAGAGTCGATTTATTATCAAACGATAAGAGACCTTTTTTATACAGCGTTAAATTCCCTGCAAAAATTATCTTGCCCACTGTTGTACGTTTATCCGTCGGCGAGTTGTAAAATTCAAAAGTAACAGGCAAAGTTTTCTCCATATTATTGGCATGGGAAATAAAAAATCGCGATGAAGATCCTGTAAATATTAATATTAAGTATTTAAAATTTAACAGGCGTTTTATTTCACCTTAGTGTAACTATGGAATAGGAGAATGTAAAGAAGAAACGTAGTCGATTTTTTAAAAATTACTCTTATACAGGGTGTTAGGAAGGTCGATGTAAAGGGGGTGATAGGTCACCTCGTTGGGAACATATCTAACCTTGGTAACCTTCGTCCAAAGTCTGAGGATTCCGAGTTATCATGGTACGTATGATTTTTGACAATTTTTTTTGGGAAACGTTTCAGGGTTAATTATTCATTCGTAAGTAGGTTTCCGAACAGAATTTTCAAAATCTCAAAGTGCCCCGTTGGACTCATTCGGCTACCAAAATTTGCTATAAAAAAAGTCCGCGAAGAATCTGAAAATCAAAAACCGAGCGGGGGCGAGGGTGTAGTGCCTTTGCCTACATAAAGTTTCTTGCCAATATTTTTAGAAATAGCAACTTTTCGCGGTCTAGACGGGGAATCTCGAAATTACCAATGAATCTTACATCGGATGGCACCCGTGGAAAAGTACATTTTTGTCCACCTCCCGGCCATTTCCGTTGTTTTGTCAAAATTCCCATTTTTCGATTGGCCTCCTGATTGACCGATTCGAGATTGTGTGTAGGATTCGGAAAAGGATTTTGGTACACTAAGAGAATATCGTTTGGTTCATTTCGATATCGTAATTCATTCTACCCTAAAAAGAGCCATCAGAAAATCGCGACAATCGACATTTTCAACGGGCCCAGAAAATTGTGCAAAATTCGACAGGCCGACTTTGTTGACGTCAACGAGAAAAAAAATTACAGTTCTGCTCCATTTTTATTCGGAATGGGATAATTCTCGTTTCTGAAGGGTCCAACGATTTCAGTCAGGAATAAATGGATGATTTTTTACATTAATTGATGGATCGTGAAGAAATTTATACATACATACACATTTAGATATATATTTCTTTACGATCCATAAATCGAAGTAAAAAAATCGTCTATTTATTTTCGAGCAGGATCGTCGTCCGTTTAAAAACGACAAAAAACATTTCGCGTGAAATTGAACACGACTGTAATTTTTTTTTCTATAACAATATTCGTCAATTATACTTCTACTAAATTATTCGCGATTAATATAGCGCCCCATCTGTTTCGACGAGATTTTCGATAGATAGTAGGGTAATAAAATAAAGGAAGTACACAATGTAATGACAGCGACGTAAAAACTTACAAACCAGATATAAGTTTTTTTTTTTAGAACGTCATAATTACATAAAGTGAGAGTAATGACCTGATAAGTATAATTAATTAAAGTGAGAGTAATTGGCACAAGGCCTCGTCGGAGCGAGCTGTACAAGGATAAAAATTTGATATTTTTTTTAAATCTAATTGCGAACGACCCGAAATTTCTTTATTATTCAGTTGTAATTCTTTTGGGTTCCAATTATCGAATATCCACTGAATTATACGATTGTGTACAATTTTTTGCGCAACGTTTACCCCAATTTTGTCCTGTCACTGGAGGCAAAAACTCGATGATATATTTCGCAACAATCGGCGATCATTAATTAACAACGATTAGCCGCACGTGCGCAGTTTTTTTTTCAATCGTGAAAACGCTGGAACAGCGAGATGTTGATTTTGCTGGGGGCAATATTTGTACAGGGGTTGGATCGATGTGTTCGTTATTATTGGAGGGCCCGATTCTCGATTGCATAAAATGTTTACCAATTTGATATTTATCGTGGCATCTACGCTGAATTCTCTCACCCTCTCTCTCTCTCTCTCTTTCTGTCTCGCTCTCTCTCTCTCTCTCTCCCTCCCTCTCTCTCTCTCTCTCTCTCTCTCTCTCTCTCTCTCTCTCTCTCTCTCTCTCTCTCCCTCCCTCTCTCTCTATCTGTCGTTGAATTTTAAAAATAATCTTCTCTTTTCTTCTTTGGTTATGTTTGTTAATTTGATGTTCCATTTATGATTTAACTGTTTTACATCAAGTTTCACTTTGTATTACAATTCATTTTATTTTGCTTTTATGTTTAATTTTTATCCTATATTTTTAATTGTTCTTATATTTTGTTTCGTTTTTTTAAATATACTGAAAAAATATCCGGATCCAGAAAGCGGGGCCGGGTTGAAATTCCGAAGGTTGGATGATCAGAACCCTCAAAACTCCGAACATATACTACCCCGAAAGATCGAAACTCCGAAAGAATTTTACACGAAAGACCAAAATTCCGAAAATCTGAACACCGTCAAAATAATTCGGCTATGGAAATTTTAAAAGTTTCCAAATTTTCAATAAATCGACGAATGATTTCAAGAACTTTTTTTTATTAAGGAGTTAGTTTACGTCAATTTTGAAGTTAGCCTAGACAATGTCATACGTTCTACGTCATTTACGGTCAACTGTGTAGACTTTCGCTGGCATGATCTTGACGAACCTTGTAATTTCGGAGCATTACAATTAGGAATTTCAAACCGTCGGCACATTCAAAGTTCGGAATTTCAACCCTGCCCTCATGTCAATATCATGCCATCGAAAGTCTACACAGTTGACTGCAAATGATGTAGAACATATAACGTTGTTTCGACAAATTAAAAAATTGACGCCAAATCACTGCTTAATAAAAAAAAAATCTTGAAATAATTCGTCAATTGATTGAAAATTTCGAAATTTTCACTAAATCGACGAATTATTTCAAGATTTTTTTTTTTTGGCGAATGGTCATTATTATCGCACGTAGGTAGGCAGACTCTTCAATGATATCGGGATCCTCACTGGTACGAATCATGACCGCGTGTTGATAGCAGTTGGTTCAGTTGGAATAATCATCTTAAGTCACTTCAGTAGACTGGGTGATGATTCCACTTGGGAATTTTGTTCTTGGCTGTGCGAAAACGATCTCGTTTTCGACATTGCCCATCTCTTCCTAGCGCCTTACCGTTCGCTGCAGTAGGATTTGCTTCAAAAGGTTTCGTAGAATTATTTGCAGTTATTCTGTTGAAAAAATTTATTTTGTTTTTATAATTAATTTTATTTTGTTTTCCTAATTTATTCTTTTTATATGTTGCTTTGATTTTATATTTTCTTTTGATTTCATATATTATTTCGTTTTTACATTTTATTTTATTTTTATACTTTACTTTTTTAAATATATTTCATTTTGGTTTTTAGACTTTATTTTCTTTTGATATATTCTCTTTGTTTTTATATCTCATTTTGTTTTCATATTCTTTCGGGTAAGGCTCCGAAAAGCACCAAGCCTTTATCGAGCTGGAATTTTGCACAGACCTCCATTTTGATATTTTAAGGCAACCCCTAAAGGGATTTTTGACGACGCGCAATAGTTTTTGGGTCTGTTTGGGTTCGTTTGGGTATTCTTGTTTTTTGATTGGACATCTTGTTTTCGAAATTGCCCATCTCTGCCTCGCGCCTTGCCGTTCGCTGCAGCAGAATGTGCTTCAAAAGGTTCCGTAGAAGTATATGGAGTTGATACCATTTTATAGTCATTATAACAAACACGGTTTGATTCTAAAACAGAAAGTCGCTATTTTGTTTTTATATTTTACTTTGTCTTTATATTTGATTTTGTTTTCCTAATTTATTCTTTTTATTTGTTCTTTTGATTTTAAACTTTATTTTGATTTCATATTTTATTTTCTTTCTATGTATTTTTATATTCGTATATTCTCTTTGTTTTTATTTCTCGTTTCGTTTTCATTTTTATTTCGGGTAAGGCTCCGAAAAGCACCAAGCCTTGATCGAGCTGGAATTCTGCACAGACCTCCGTTATAATATTTTAAGGCAACCCCTAAAGGGATTTTTGACGACGCGTAATAGTTTTTGGGTTTGAGTTTGTTTGAGTATTTTTGCTTGGACAAAACGGAGAGCGCGATAACATATGAATACGTATGAACAGAGACGTGGCAGATATATCGATCTGGTCAGCGCCCGTTCAGAAAAAATAAAATAAAAAATTCACTATATCGAAAACTATTACGAGTTGCCAAAAAACCCTATAGGGGTTGTCTTAAAATATTGAAAGGAAGGTTTGTGCAAAATTTCATCTCGATCGGAGGTTAGGAGTTTTCGGAACCTCATCCTTTTTTTTATCTCACCGCTTCTTCCATTTTTTATATTTGTTCTATCCCGAATTTTTATTTCCCTAATTTCTGATTATTTTCTTTTTGTATCAAATCTTCCTTTCTTCAATTTCCATTGATGTTTATTCTTATTCCATCTGTAGCTTTATATTTTCCCGAGAGTTCCTCGGGCCATAATGAACATTGTCAATCAATAATTCTCTCTCTCTCTCTCTCTCTGCCTTTTATTCGCGCCATTTTTTATCGCACCATGTACGTTTCTAGTTGTCAGCACTGTTGAAACTTAAAACCGTGTGGGCCACCCGGTATAATCGCTCGAATGTGAATTACGAGCGTCTCTCGTTTCAGTTTCAGAGTAACGGCGACCGAGCGCTCTGCAGAGGGGTGCAAAGAGGTTGCAGCTGAATGGAGGGGTGTGCAAGGGTGGAAAACTTTCGTAAATCGTATCATCCGCGAACCCGATCACCGTGGCGGCAAGCGGCGTCGAGGGAGGGTCGGAGGATGTGGAAGCCGAAGGAGCAGACAGGAGGAAAGGCAAGGGTAGTAAAAAGTGTCGACGAGAGCAGGGGGTGGATTCGGGGCGAAAACTACAGAATTGAATTTTCTCTCTCAACTACCCCTCCCCCCCCCCTCTCCGGTTGCTCATCTAGGTAAGACTGGAGAGGACATTGGTTTTCCTCAAACTTTATTACGGAGTTAGCTCTTTCTCTACTGAACCCCTCGGCCACCCCTGAGGTATCTTCGAACACCCCCCCCCGCCCGGTCTCACGACTGCGCGCCCTTTTTGCAGACGACGTTTCAACCATTCTCGCTTTCGGAGCTCAGCTCGCCGGAACTGTGCCGGAACCTCTGCGCGACGAAACTCACCCCTCTTGTCACCCACCCTTGCCGCAAACCCGTGTTTCAAGCCCGTCCGGTGGAATTTATCGAAATTGAATATAACGCCCATGTTAATCAAAAAGTGCCACGGAACGTCAAAACGTCCGAGCCGCGAGATTGCACCTGCCTGCGAATGAATTTACACTTACGTGCGAAAAAAACATCCCCCGTTATCGGCTCGAAAAATCAATGAGTCGGATTGGCAGTAAGGGCAGACTTGGTTTAAACCCCGGAAAACAGTGATTTTCGATTGTTTTTTTTTTTTGGGACTGTCAGTTTATTGCATAAAAGTTCCGTTTGGTGGACTTTGTTCTACATGTCTTCAGGTATGGTTGCAAATTTTTTGACAAGATTTTGTAACCAAACGGCGGTGTTGAAGCTGGATGAAGCGAGTAACCTTTGGCTGATAGTGTTTTGCTGCTGGATACGTTACATCGACAATTATTCACCGATTTACTTGATTTTTTGTTGTATCTTATTACAATGTTTTACATCGGAGTACCTAAGGGATCTTAGATATGTTGAATACTTGAAAAAAAATATATATTTTCGGCTTTTTTTGTTACCGAAAGCAATTTTTTGTTTCGAACATGTACCATCTTGTCAAAAATCGTTATTTCTTTGTTCTCCTATGTAATTCGAAGGAAATCTTATCTAAAACTTGAATTATTTTGAATTTTCGGTGCAGGTAAAAAATTAGAGAAGTTTTGCCGGCCGCAGGACACTGTCAGGAAAATTTCACTCGCATCAACCAGCTTCGGCGCCGTCATTTTGTGACCAAATGTTATGCATTTTTTTCAATAAGAAACTTGAAGCCGTATAGGATGAAGGCCACTGAATGGAATTTTTATTCTACCGACTAGGTATCCATAAAAAAATCCGAAATTTACCATTTTTGGGCTCTAGACTGGAAGTCTCCCTGCATTAAAAAGAACGGAAAAAAGTCCAATTGGAAATATATATATTTCCAATTGAACTTTTTTGAATTTTTTTAAATGCCGGGAGACTTTCAGTCTAGAGCCCAAAAATGGTAAATTTCGGATTTTTTTATGGATCTGATATATATATATATATATATCAGTATATATATATCAGATGAGAGGAAAAAATCATTATCGGGCAGACAAAAACGAAATGTAGAACGTCCAATGCGGGAACAATTGCGCGTTGCATTCGGTGCGGGTATACCTGTCCTCGTTGATGAATCTCCGCACAAAGTGGTCGATGGTACGAAATATGATACACGCGTCGATAAAAAGAGCCTCCATTGTGCGTCGGACGCGCAAACAGCATCGGCGGCCAAATTGATAATTGAACGCTTAAAACGTTCTCGGTTTTGGTGCGAAAAATATAAAGCTGGTGAGCTTTTTGTAAATCAATGCTAGAAAACGACGTGCACTGAATAATTTTTTTTCGATGTTTACCTACTAAAAAATTATATATATATATCTATATATGTAACAAATTCTTTTAAATATCAATTTTAAGTAAAAACAATGTCTCGTATATTTAAGTAATGCAGGACATTTTATTTCAAAAAAAGAATAAAATTATGGGACTGTTCTAAATTGTTAATTTATTAAATTCGTAGTAAATACATTAAGTCGAATATTACGTGTATATAATAGATAAATAAAACACCACGCATATCATGCACGACAAAAAACAATACATAAAATACCTGATATATTATTATTATCTATGTATAATATTAGATATTACATATTAATAATATTATACTCAAAATATATGGCCTTTCATCCCTTATATATTTATATGCAATGAATCAAGAATTTCGTAAAGTTCCGTAAATTGTCTAACATTCTTTTTTTAAAAATAAGCTTCTCTTTATTGCTAAAATACTCCGGAAATGATTTCCAATTTAAATTTATGTTGGGGTTCCATACCTGAAGGCAAAAGACCACTGTCGTTGAGACGGTCAAGTGATATGCCGCAGGTGCCTAAACTTTGAGTGCCATGCACATACATACATACATACATACATACATATATATATATATATATATATATATATGTGTGTGTGTGTGTGTGTGCGTGTACTATAAACATATTGAGCACATATGTGCCAGGGGAACGGACATTTTTACACGTCTTTTCTCGCAGCTTCATTGCAACTTTTATGCTCGTATTTTTAACCGCCCGACGCATTCTCGAGCGAACGAGCTCTTCTATCGTCACAATTTTTATAGAAAAGTTTTACGTACTCTCTTTTATTATTATACAAACACAAATATATACACATACATTTGCTGTTTTGAGGACGGTTCTCAAAATGTTCTTGAATACATTGTTGTCTTAAGGGACAAGAAGGTCCTCAAAGTCGAACGGATTGAAAAACACCTTTTCCCATAAATAAATACAGGGTGTGCCTCTTATCTCTGCCACTCGAAATAACTCGGTAATTATCGACGTGAAAAAAAAATGGTCCAGACCGAAGTTGAGCTTTTTAAAATGGAATGGTACATTTTATTTGAATCATCTTGTCGAGGGGGTCAAAGTCATTCAAGGTCATTCAAGGTCAGTGTCGATGATACAAATCTGGATATTTCGGATCACTACCAAATGTTTGGCAGTACTCTGGGATTTTTATATTTGTATTTCATTTTAATATGTGTTCGAAATTAGGTTGAACGACTTTGACCCTCTAATGTTTTAATGCGGCTTGAGGTGCTCCACAAGATGGTTGGAAAACAAATGTAACATTTCATTAAAAAAAGTCGAGGTGACCTTTCCTGTGCGTCAGTGCCTCCACCGAAATAAAACAAAAAACGTTGGATGCATTTGATGGTACCCTTCACACCGTACAACTTTTGTCTGGAACATTGTTTTGTGACGTCGATCATTACTGACTTATTTTGGGTGGCAAAGATAAGAGGGACACCGTGTATATATATATATATATATATATATATATATATATATATATATATACACACACACACACAATTAGTTGTTTTGAGGACGGTACGAAAAATGTTTTGCGTCAAGTTGGTGACTTTCGGGACAGAAAGGTCCTCGAAATCAATGTCTTCAAAATGATCGTTCCCAAATATATATACATACATACATACACATATATATATATATATATATATATGTATGTACAAATACGTATGTATTCTTCATGAGGCGTCTGGTGACTCGTCGCGATGCGTCGAAGTCGCAAAGTTTTGTCATCACGACAGTGACGGGCGGTTGTTAATTTTTACACCATTTATGAAGGGGCCGCCAAATGACACAGCACCCTGCATAATTAATTAATCAATGTATCTTATTCATGTTCTTTTTTGTTTCAATTTTTTTCTTCTTTACGACAGGATCCAACTAAGGCAGGGCGAAAGAACCAAACGGTCTGACCATTACTGTCAGTTATCACTTGCCTGACTGAACGCGCTTTTCGCCAGATTTCGTGAATACGTCCGTGAAGATCGCAAGGAAAGTGTCGAGTGATAAAAAAAAACCACAAGCAAATTTATTCGTATTTTCGTTTAGAGAATTCGATGATTTCGCGAAAAATTCTCCTGAACACGAAAAGGGAAACTCGACTTCAAGCAAGATGGAGAAGCAGTTGGGGAGCGTCAGGATATGAGGAAAACTCTTGAGCGTTCCGTAAATCGGAAATCAAGTAGTTGGGAAGCTCCGGTAGGTTAACACGTAATGTGGTCCGGAGCCTGAGGAGGGGGTTGGTCCCGTGGTGACGGCGGTTCACCAAGGATTTCGCAGGTTGCGTTCTCATGCACACATACACGCATATATGTGGCTGCAATTTGGGTAAAATTTTTATTTTTTAAGTCCATGTGTAAAAACATAGTCAAGATTAAAAAAAAGATGTGCAAAGTTTTAAGGCGCTCGGAAATTGTTTAATGGTGCCTGCGAGGGCTTGAATTTTGAATACAAAAATGCACTATTTTGCTAAATTATTACTCAATTATTTCTCATGCTTAGGATATTGGTGGGAACAATCTTAAACTTGGCACACATACTGTGCACATTACGAGGTAGGATTATCAATAGCTATACAGTAGGGTGGCACAAATTTGAGGTCTATTTTTTTCCTTTTTCCCACCATCCAATTATCTTCTTAAAAAAAAAATTGTCGCGAAATCTGCGGGCGGTCAAAAAATATTTAGAGGTCGCTCAAGCCTCTCAAAAAATTAAATTTTCATTAGAAAATCGTTTATTCGTCGTTTACTTCTTACCCATGAAATTGACGCTTTATAATTTTTAAACTAACCTTGCAAAAGCTCTAGTCGATCAATGAATATTGAGTGGTCGCTCAAGAGCTTCGAAATTTCCAATTTTTTACTCTTCTCAGTCATAAATTTGACGCTCCGAATTTTTTTCGAAACCACCAATCGTTTTTCTTTAGAAACAAATTTTTCAGATTTACCTCACACTGCTAACCCAAGAATTATAATCTTTGTTCTCATCAAATAATTCACTAAAGCTCTTGGCCGTGAGCAAAATTATAGGTCTCCCGTTTTATCGGGTTAGGAGTGAGAGGTAGATTTGAAAAATCCGTTTCTAAAAGGAAAAATAATTCTTTGTTTTGAAAATTTTACAAAGTGTTAAATTGATAAGTGAAAAGAGAAAAAAGATCGCCACAATGGGAAATTTCGAGGCTCATGAGCGACCGCTAAATATCCATTGGCCGGCTGGAGCTTTCACGAGCTTAATTCCTAAATTGTAAAGCGTAGAATCCATGGATGAGATGTGAACAAAAAATCGATTGTAAACAATCGATTTTTGGATGGAAATTTGAATTTTTCGGAGGCTTGAGCGACCTCTAAATATTTTTTGACCGCTCGCAGCTTTGGCGTTAATTTTTTTTTTTTTTAAGTAGATAATTGGATGGTGAGAAAAAGGAAACAAAATAGAGCTCAAATTTGTGCCACCCTACGACACAGGCGGCATATTCGTGCATTGTAAAAGGGAATAATAAATGGGCAGGGATATCATGTAGCAGAAACCATTAAATGTCTAACAGGGAACAACACTTGAGTGTCCGCCTTCGATTTTGTTGAAACTCACATATGTGATAAAGTATTGAAAACTATTAGACACGTATTTTTTTTATCGACGGAAAACCCATTTTGAAGGCAAAAACCATAAAGGGGTGATTTTGCAGTTTCACTCACAAGCAGTCCACTCATCCGAAATAAAGAAAAACCAAAATTCTTCTAATGTAAAACGATAAAAAAAAATCCGCTAGAAACGCATTAGAAAAAAAAATTAAATTGAGGGGTGGCATGCCTTTCTTCGAGGGGTGGTTTTCCTTCATAAAAAAGTTTTTCCACCGATGGAAAAAGATACGTGTCTAATAATTTTCAATGCTTTATCATATATATGAGTGTGAAGAAAATCGATAGCGGACTCTTAAGGGGGAAACCTCCGATTTTTTAGGGAAATTTTTGGAAAGTGAAAAATTTCGTCAGATAATTGTTAATAACAAATGAACTATGCAAAATAAACAAAATCTACGTACCCATAGACAATGTATTTTTCAAGATACATTCAATATTTAAAATGAATCGGTTGAAGGGTTGAATCCGGCCAACTTAGAAAATGCAGTTTTGAGATAAACGCTGCACAGCCGCCATTTTGAAATTAATCGCTTCAAAAAAATTATTGTATACAGACACTGATATGTATGATAAACACCCTTTTTGTAATCTCGATTTATTTTGTAATTTTTCTGAAAAAAAAATCCCCAAAAAGCCGATGTTTTGGCCCTCTAGAGTGGCCTAACCCCTTAAGTGATATTCCTTGTAAGAGTACAAGAGGCGCGCAATCTCTCTCTCTCCCTCCTCTCCGTCTCCATCTCCCCTTCTCTGTCTAATTACATCCCCACCTCCGTTTTCCATTTGCCACAACCGGAATCCATTGCAGAAACAATGCCCACCGTCCTGTTTGGGAAACCGTCGCCTATACCTACTGCAACGACACCGGATATTCTCCATTCTCCAATGACAGCGGCAAAACTCAATTGATAATTATTTTCCCGTTGTTTATCAAGATTCAGCGATTATAATTAAGGGCGTATGTATTTTCTTTATTCAATGGTTTCGCAACATCACGTGCCTGATAAACGTGTATATGTGGTGCACATCCAGATACTCGATCAATGATCAGAGCTTGACCACGAAGAACATATTTTTTCTTTACGCTTGAATGAGTCAATAAGGAGTATACATTAAGGTTGCACATTCACAATACCAGGATAAGGGATTGCGGAAAATTGATCCGGTAGACCGAGAACCGAAAGATTCATGGCGGCGAAAGCGTCATCATCGATTTGCTCGATCGGATTGCCCCGCAGGTTCAACGAGTGTACATGACGATTGTTCAGTACGCCTTCTTTTACGATTTTGATACGGTTGAAGCTGAGATCAACGTCTTCCACCGATGGTGGCAGGTCGTTGATGATTTCCGGCGTCAACGTCTCGATCGTGTTGTCGAAGAGATTGAGAGAACGAATGATGACGTTGTCGGGCACCTGATACCAACCGCTCTCGAAAGCTCGGATTCTCTGATACGTAAAACGCAACTCGTCATCGTACAAACGTTGATAACTCACGTTGCATTTTCCCCCCTGATTTTCCTCAATTTTCTCCACGTCGAGGATTTTCGTCGATTTAACGATTCCATCGACGATGCAAAGAATCACAAGCTGATACGGTTGCCCGAAGTATTTGTATTCGGTGATGTCAATGATGTCATCGGTGAGGAGGATCTTCGTCGTTCTCGGGAGCCCGAAGAAACTTCCTGCTCTCATGTCCATGATGGTTTTCGTCAGGTCCAACGACTTGAGATTCGACAGGCCCGAAAAAACGTACGGTGCAATGCGGGCATGGGAATTCGACAAATTCAGATGCTCGAGATCGACGAGAGACCGAAATACCAACGGTGGCAGATGACGAGTAATTTTATTGTTCGCCAAATTTAGTCTCTTCGTGCCACGTATATCCGCGAAACAATTCGGATGAATTGCACGAATGTTCAAGTCCGAGAGATCCAACGAGTCGGACGATTTGTTCGTCCCCTCCACGCGCATCAGGTGCCCGTTTTCAATTGTTACGACGTAATTGTCCAGGTTGAGACGATGAGCGCTCGTGAGGCCAACGGTGGCCAGAATGAACCACGAGACAAACATCGTGCTGTCGCTCGTGATCAAGCCTATTAGTTTAGGGTTGAAAATCTTGATTTAAATATAAATATGAAAAAACATTGGGTTTTTATAAAGTATGAAATTATCGACTGATTATATTTCTTCCCATGAATACAGCTGTATAGATATATGTACTTGTTCAATTCAATTTTACAATTTTTGCCAACAGATGATATATATCTACCCACATGTGTGTATATATATATATATATATATATATATATATATATATATATATATATATATATGTATATATCTATAGCTGTGCATGTGTTTGTGTGCGTATATGTATTCCTATTTACATTGAATAAATAATAAACTGTAAAACTGGAAAATTGCCACTGTTATCTATAAAATTATCGAATTATTTTAATTTGAGATAAAGAAATGATTTCTGCAAAAATTATATATACACTCGATCCTCGATATAACAACAAAAAAATATACATTATGCTCTATCTGATAATTGCTTGTAAAAATTTATCTAATTTAAACCAATCTTTCTTTAAAAAATATCTACTGTACTTATAGTTTTACTGTACAGACACACACACACACACACACGCGCGCGCGCACACACACATATATATATATATATACAGGGTGTCCCAGAACTCAACGTTAAGCCGACATGGGGTGACAGGATTGATTGTAACCATCATGAGAAAAATCAGAAAAAAAATAAATCAGAAAAAATAAAGCAGGGCCTTTCAAAGTAGACAAATTTTGAAAATTTTTAATTCATAGTTTAACAAATAGTCTTAATTCTAGGAAACTTGGGATTGTTTGGGTTTGTTTGGGTTTGTTTCACAATAACCGAAAAATGGTTACAGTTTGACTAAATTTCTAGGTTTTTCTTAAATGCCCATAATTTTCCAACTGCATGGGATAGATTTTTATTCTGATTTTTCTCATGATGGTTACAATCAATCCTGTCACCCCGTGTCGGCTTAACGTTGAGTTCTGGAACACCCTGTATATATGGGATTGGGTTGATGGGAAAAAAATATAATGCATCGAGAATTTCATAATTTATAACATTCCTAAGGTTAGAAATTAAAACTACTTACAGAGGTATATGTAGATATGTATACGTAGATGTGATTTTTTTTCAACTAAAATTATAATCGTGCAAAAAATATGTAATAATGAATTTTAAATGAATTATCAAACAATAATAGTACACCCATAGATAAGCGTAAATTATTTCCAATGATTCGATAATTTTATAGTTTAGAGTGGACATTATCTTTCAATTCCACAATTTCATATTTAAAAATGTACATAGGAAAACATACGCACACACAAATACATAAATATCACCAACACAAAAAAACTGTAATTCAATAATCAATTGGAAATTCAATAATCAATTGGAAAATTACTAATAAGTCTAAGTTAATAATAATAAATGAAAATGATTGTAGTTTACAGTTAATTTTTTTTGCGATTCGATGATTTCATATTTGAAACGTGCACGTGTGTATGTAATTTTTTCATTATAAAAAATGCAAGACTTTGGACAAATTAATCGTTAATTATAAACAAAATCAATTTCGTTAAATTTTTTCACACTTTCAGAATGAAACATCTAACGAGGAGCCCGGGATCGAAACGTAATTATTTTTCATAATTACTGAAAGAAGAAAAAAATCCCTGTGGTCGTTCCGAAGCCAACTCTGTGCTCCGTTTCACATTTCGTTCATATACATCATGTATATATATTATTTTTGGTTAAAAATTATAAAATTGTAAAAAAAATCAATCATAAATGGTAAAATTAATAATAGTTCAAAGTTAATAATAATAAATAATATTTTGCGTAGTTGACAATTCATTTTTCCGCAATTCAATGATTTCAGTTTTCAATAACGTACGTGCGTATATACATTTTCAATTATTAAAATACAAAATTGTAGGAAAATGAATTGTAAAATGCGAAATCGTCATATTCATTAAATTTTTTCACACTTTGAGAACGGAAGGCTACACGAGAATCCCGGGATCGAAGTGTCATTATTTTTCATAATTACTAAAAAAAAAAAAAGAAAAACATTCTCGTAGTGAAATTTCATTTTGCGCTTCGGGCACCACAGAAATCTTCAACTATGCTCCGACTATGCAACTATATTACAATTTTCCAGCGAATGAACTACACTTTAGTTTTTTACCCTATCCCTTACCGTGGATGTTTCCTTGCGGATACTTTTCCCTCGGTGCGTCAAGTGTTAATTTTCGAGGAGGGAATTCCGTCGTAATTATTTTTTTTTTCGCAGCTATTCACGTTGAAAACCTTCGAAGATGGAGTTATCTGGTAAGAACCGACTCGAAACTTCGACCGCTTCAAACTGATCGTCGCAATGCACAGCTCGGCCAATGTACATCGCCTGCACCGGCAAATTCTACTTGACAGTTCAAGAACTGCCAGTCGTTTCTCGAGAACGCGACGTTGCATATTAACGAAGCAAATTAAAAAATCTCCGTCGAGTGTTAACGATAGTTTGAAAAAACTTCGTACAAAACGGTGGTAGATAACGTTTCGAGAAAGATTGCTAAAATATTCCAAGGCTTATTGTTAATTGTCGGCTCGGTATCGCTGCACGCTGTGTTAAGGGCTTATACACGCGAAAAATTTAAAAAATATCCATTTTTTTTATTACTTTTCATTCCATTAGCCTGAACGTTTAGGAATATTTTAAGGGAGACTTTGTCCTTTGTGCCCAGCGGGAGATGTTAGCGGCTCAACATGAGCAGCTAGAAGAAGAGGAGGGATGCCTCTATGGAGCAGGCATTGCCGATTAGCGGCAATTATAAACACATTTGTGTAAACACATTACAAAACTTTAAACGCGTTTTTCTCGAAAACACGTTTTTAAAAATGGCTGACATTCTCCTGACCGCTGTAATTAACATATCGACCTGAAATTTGGAGATCATACTCAGAAAATATGTCTTCACGGAATGACGGATCGTTTTTTCGATAGATACATTTTTGCATGTATTATTTATCTTTTTCTGCGAAAAAAACGCGAAAATTCGATTTTTTTTAAATTGCCGTCATTTTCCGAAATTTGTACTAAACGAAAAACCCATCCGTCATTCCATGACCAAAGGGTCACAGATTGATAATATGCTTTGAATTTGTGTTTCAGGTCAACAAAGAGGGGGCAGTGATGTCAGCCGTTTACCTACCGCGATTTGAGGACCTGTTTTCGCGGAGCTGCAACGGCCGCCATTTTTTTTTTTTTTTTTTTTAATTTTTGTAACGTTCTGTCTATCACGAATAAAAGCAATAAAAAAAAACCGCACTCAAAAAGCTTTACTCGTTTCCTTAAAAAAAAATAAAATGTAAACACCTGAAATATGGCACTCCAAGGACAAAGTCTCCCTTAAGCTTTACGGAACTGAAACATTCCAAAAATAAGGTATGATTGCATTCATAATAGATACCGCTCGTCGCGCCCGACCGCCAACTTCAAAGCCGTTTTTCGAAAATGCACTTTTTTGAACCTTGTGAAGGTTCTAACTCTTGAACGGAGGTTCAGATCGCTTTGACATTTTTACAACATATTCTTAGTATCATCAACTATCGTGTGAAGAACACAAACAAAAATTTCAATGACAAAACAAAATATAAAAAATAAAATACCGACAGAAAATTGAGTAAAAAAATTGAAGTTTTGAATTTTTATTGAAGTAACTTAAAAAAAATAATATTGTTGTCTCGCACTAAAGATACATTCATTATGCAATTATAAATATGTTCATTTTTTTATCAGACACCCACATCGATGCCGAGAACTTTCACCATCAACGCGCGCGCAAAGAACGACATTGCTTTAATATGTTATATTTCCGCCATTTATTAATATTTCTGATTTTTTTTACATTTACTTAACCATGTGCATAAATGTTCTGTACAATAAAATATTGTCAATATATGTGTCATTTTTTTTAACCACGTCTAGAAAAGTTCTTTCGAAAATCGGCGAAATCGCGTATATAAGGCCTTAAGCTGGCGGGCTTTAGAAGCATTGCTTTGGTCCATCACCAGAATGGGTGTCCGTTCAGCAAGAGGCGCAGAAAAAATTAATTACACTCAGTCTCGAAAAAAGTCTTGGCTGAAGTTCCGACCCCCCCCCCCCCCCATCGATCGAGCTGAATTTTTTCACAAACCTTCCGTTTAATATTTTAAGTCAACCCTAAAGGGATTTTTGGCGATGCCAATAGTTTTTGGGTTTGGGTTTATTTGGGTTTGCTTGGGTTTGTTTGTTTCGACAAAACCAAGACCGCGATAACATATATAAATAAAAACGGAGACGTAGCAAATATAGATGGAGTCTTGAAAACCATTGCGAGTCGCCAAAAATCCTTTTAAGGCTTGTCTTAAAATATTAAAAGGAAGGTGTGTTCAAAGTTTCAGCTCAATCAGAGGAGGGGGGGGGGGGGTCGGAATCTTATCCAAAGCCTCGGACAGAAAGCCTCGTCTTGCCAATATTTATTCCAAAGCAGTCGCCAGCTGATTTTCAATCGCAATAGAAAAACGCACAAAATATGAAAATATATCGATTTTTAGCGATACCATCTATCTTTCATCTCGGCTCAAGAATTTTTTCAGAATTCTTATTCCAGCTTACTATAAATTATTATAATTATGTATGATAATAACAATAACCATTATCATTATATTCGATAATAACAATGATTATTATTATTGCATGAAATAAAAATCATAATAAGTAATAATAAATAGTATAATAATAATTATTATTATTATACATAAAATTATTAGAAATTAAAAAATCATGCTACAGCTGTGTGAGCACTTCGCCGTCGCCGTGAAAAAAGTCTGAGCAGGCACGACCGAATCTACTTTCCAGTAGATGCTTCTTTATTCGCTCAGACGTTTTGTTCTCAGCCGATCAGATTTCGAAATTTCGCGTAAGCGGATAGAGTCGAATGCCACGATAGAGTCGACATTGTAAAAACAAATATATCACGATATGTATGTCGACACATACATATTTCAACATTCCATCCAAGGGTACTTTGCCAGCCAAGATAACGCAACTCTGGCGCAAGGAGGTCTCCCAGTTTGGCCCGCATAATCTTCATAGGCCTTGCGGAGCAAAAAATGGCAAGGGGCTCAGGAGACGTCAGGCGAACATAAATAAATTAATCTCGAGACAGCAAAGTAACGTTTGGCCCACGTCAATCTATATATATATATATATATATGCGGAGTGTACCCCTGTGCCTGCACCACGAGCCAATCGAATTAATAAAGCTTCGCGGCTTTCTGGCCCTTCTGATTCTTCTCCGTACTTTTTTTGATCCGGAAGCCAAATGTTGGAAAAAGTCTGGCGTTTTACCAAATGCCGCCCTTACCGCCGCCAGTCTGCGCCTTCTGCGTAAAAATATTTAGCCTAACTTATCAGGACTATTACGTGCTTGGGTACACACAGACACGGGAGCAATTTTCAGTAATAAATATATTCCTTACTAAAAATAAGATAGTAATTTAATTTAGATTAGTAAGAAATTGAATTCGAATTCATTTGAATTTAATAATCAATAAATCAACGAATACACACCATTTATTTTGTATACAGCAGGACACACACACACACACACACACACACACACACACACACACACACACACACAATAGCCCTGACCGCTACGACAGAAATGCCCGCCACGTGGAATACGAATATACTGGATAATATACATATGCGCGTACTATGTACTTTTTTTTAATTTAATAAACAATTATTACTAAATTTAAAGAAATTCAAATTAAATATTTTACAAATCTAAACTGAATTACAATCTTATTATTAGTAAAGAATATATTTATTACTGAAAATTGCTGGCGTGTCTGTGTGTGTAATTTTCAGTAATGAATATGTTCCTTACTAAAAATAATATAGTAATTCAATGTAGATTAGTAAAAAATTTAATTTGAATTTCTTCAAATTGAGTAATACATGTTTATTAAATTCAAAAACAGTACATAGTACGCGCATACTCATATTATCCAGTATATTCGTATTCCACGTGGCGGGCATTTCTGTCCTGGCGGTTTGCGCTATTATATATTTATATATATGTGTGTGTGTGTGTGTGTGTGTGTGTGTGTGTGTGTGTGTGTGCGTGTGTGTGTGTAGATAGAGAAAGAGAGAGAGAGAGAGAGAGAGAGAGTTGGCTCATAAAATCGGTATTACAACAGTATCATGGTATAGTTACACACACATACACACATATGTGTGATATATATATATATATATATATATATATATATATATATATATATATATATATATATATATCCGGCTGTATAGAAGATAAATGGTGTGTATTCATTTATTTATTTACTATTAACTTCGCTAAAGCTCGTTAACACATTTCAAAAATATTTACGAAATTATATAGTTTTTAATATATCTTTAATTTTATACGAACCCTTAAAAATTCACACGATTCATGTGCGCGAATCCCTTTACAAAGGCTTATCGATATATAGATATAAATATATAAATATACAACATATATTTTATATATAAATATATAAATATATATATATATATATATATATATATATATATATATATATATATATAAAATTAAAGAAATATTTTAAACTATATAATTTTGTAAATATTTTTGAAATGTGTCAACGCGCTATAATATATACACATATATATACAGGGTGCCCTGTTATAAATGTATAATCCTGCAACTGTCGATAGGTCAGATCATGTTCTACTCTATGCTGCAATTTCAGTTTAGTAAAAGTCCCACGGTTTTCGAGATAAAAATCATCTGCTTTCGGTTTTTCGCATGCCCCGTCTACAAATGATAACTTTCTTGGACCCGGTTTTTTAAATAACACTCTCGGTTATTTGTTTCATCTAGAAAGGTCTTCTTTTCAACCTTGAATGTTAAGAAAACTTTATGAAAAAATATATTATGCAGAATTTTCGTACAAACCAATTCGAACATTTGACTTTGATAGCCTGCGATTGAAAAAAAATGTACTACACATACCGTGCCAATTACTTTAAAAAGTTTCTTAGTTAAAGGCGATTCATATCATTTGTCGAAATGGCATGCGAAAAACTAAAAGCAGATTATTTTATTCAAAAAATAACATAAAGCCAAAAATCTCGAGAACCATGGTACTTTTACTAGACTGAAATTTCAACACACAGGGTGGATCAACAACTATTAGCACCTTGGATATCTTCGAAACTATGGGGTTCTCAGAAATATTTGCTAAAATGAAATTGCACAATACGAAAGGGAATTATTATCCGACAGCGATAATAGTTTTTTTGCAGGTGGAGGCACTTCGGACATTTGAAGGTCAACTCCATTTTTCTTACCTATAACATTGTACTCGACCGATACATTGTACTCGATTGGCCGATTTATCGATACTAATCTTATAATGTTTATCTTATCCTGCAAACTTATTAAAGTGTCCTTGAAACAGTGTTTATTTTCAGTTAAGTAAACGGTAAGTATTATCGCCTTTCTGTACTTTCTGTACCTGTCTAAGAAATGAGCAAGCGTAAATAATAACGTACGCATTGATATTGATGGTCATCATTTCGAACACTTACTATAAACGTAGTAATTTTATTTATTACCGAAACTGCAAGTATTGGCGCTTTTCTGTAATATCTTTGACCTTCAATGACCTTATGTTATAGGTCGTTGAACTCGTTTTAAGCTCCTCTTTAACGATACAGAAAAAAAAACATACCGATCCATTTGAAAAAATGGAGTTGACCTTCAAATGTCCGAAGTACCTCCACTTGCAAAAAAAAAAACGATTCGCTATCGGATGGCCCCTTTCGTACTGTGCAATTTCATTTCAGCAAATATTTCTGTGAACCTTATAGTTTCGAAGATATCCAAGGTGCTGATAGTTATTGATACACCCTGTATAGTAGGACATGATCTGACCTATCGACAGTTGCAGGATTATCCATTCATAAGAGAACACCCTGTATATATACTGGGTGAGTCACTAGAAGTTAGACACTTGAAAACTCCCATCAATCTTGGATTTGGACGGAAATAGTCAGAAACGAAATTCAAAGGGCTCATAGATGTACATTTCGAACAGCCTTGTTTTTTTTTTTATAAGAAGCGCCGCAATGATTTCGAAGTCAACGCCACTGTTCAAAAATTTGTGTCGCTGTTTTTAAACTCACTTTTCTATATTTTGAAAAAAAAACAATATACTATAACTTTGGAATGACCTTGACATGACAAGGAAATGATAAAGCGGTCATTAGCTCGGGGCGTGCGATAAATGTGCGATCCTTTATACACTTCGACCGATGCAAAGTCTCGTTGAGGAGGACGTAATTTTTAGTGATTCAGCGTTTGTCTATATACAAGGTGGTCCGAAAAGTGACGTGCAAAAAAATCTAGATGCCTCGTGTCTATATCTATCCAAATCGCCCCTGGGCATGCTTTACGATATTTTTTACTTTTCGACAAGAAGCATTTTTTTATTTTTCTCTTTTGCGTACGTACTTTCCTCGCGATTTTTTGCTTGTGTGTTACCGTTATAAATTGCATTTTTGAGCAATAAATAAATACCCAACTGAACAGTAAGCCAAACGTTGTAAGAGCAAGAACAAATCTACATTTTTTTTAGAGCAACTTTTTTCGAGCAAAAATAAATATATACTTTTTTCAGGGCAGATCAACTCTTTTCGATAAAAAAAGGATTATAAACTTTTTCAGACCAAAGTTTTTTGGAGCATAAAGACATAGTATTTTTCAGAGAAAACTCGTTCAGAGCAACAGGCTCTTTTTTTAGTTTATTTCTTTAAAAAATCAGCTTTTTTTAGAACAAACCCTCAATCCAACTTAAATATTCTGGAAATCCCTAGATACTTTGAGTAGTACAAGATTTTTTTTACTCGTGTCATCGTTATGAAGTGCATTGTCAAGCAACAAATAAGGGACCAATTTACGCTATCGTTGATGCCTTAGATTTTTCTCATCAGTTTAAAAAATAGTTTTGAGAGGATCAGTCAATAAAGTTCATACTAATCTCCATACTAATCTCAATGACTCCCAATTGCTTTCAAAAACTCCGTACAGAAAACTGCACACACAAGAGAGAACAAAAAATAAAAACCTACGCCAGTAGAACACCCGAAATCAATTTAAAAAATGCTTTTTCTCGAAAACTGAAAAACATCGTAGAACAAGCATGTGGATGATTCGCAAGGCTATTAAGGGGCTATACCAGTGTGACACTTAAAAAAAATATATTTTTTTGCCCTTTTTCGACAGTTTATACTTTCAAGAATATCCTGTAAACATTTCAAGGCCGTATCTCTAATCATTTTATCTTGAAAAAATCGATAGTTAAATATTTAAACGCATTTTTTTCGAAATGAGATTTTTCAAATCTGCTGACATGGCGACTCAAAGAGCAATTATCCGATTAACTTGAAATTTGACCTGAGTACTCTTGAATATATTTACTCTACAATGACGTACGATATTTTTGATTAGATGAAAATTGACGAGTTGGCGTTTAAAAAAACGACCATTTTATACCAGGTAAGCAAACAGACTTTTTTAATAACTACGCCATTTTGTTAGATTTTGATATTTTTCGAAAATCCTACGTCATTATACAGGAAATACCTTCTAGTTTAAAGACAATTTTTCTTTTTCGGTTTCAGCTACTCAATCGACCGGAATCATGTCAGCAGTGGAGGAACTTTTTTTTGCACCTCCGAAGGCAGCGCATAAGTCGCTTGGGTCTGAATATTTTTCTATGAAAAAATTATGTAATATAGGTCAAATACAGCCAAATATATTCTTAATTTTCCAAAACATTTAATTGAGTATTTTTTTCCCAAAAAAATGCCCGAAAATCACCCAAATTTTCAGCGTTCACACTGGTATAGCCCCTACGAGGCACCTGGATATTCCTTTCGACCGTCCCATTGCGGGCCACCTGTACAAAAACATTGGCTAATCCACCTGATAACACAACGACGCGTAACATGTCCTCTTTTGCACAATTACCTTCTGACTCTGTCGGCGGTACTCCTTGGTATGTGCGAGATAATACTTGTAAACGTGGCTCGGTAGGGATCGCTTGGTCTCCTCGCCGATCCACCGATGTGTACGTTCGAGGGCGGGTGGTACGAGTGGTCTGGCGATCGCGACGAAAGGAGCCGAGGTGGCTCGCCGTGACAAGCCGATCGAGCTGTCGTCACGGGTCTCGCGACCGTGATCATGACGCCGATGATGCTGATGATGATAATGATGTTGATGGGGCTCTCGATGCGTCAGTATCGGTGGTGAGCGTGAGCCGGCCGAGCGCGGGGGTGGATGCGTGTGATAACGCGGATTAGTGGCACTTCCGGCCGTAGCGGAAGACGATCGCCAGTCGAAGCGATTGAAGGGAGTGGGCGTGGTCTCGGCCGAGCGCGATTGCTGAGGCTGATAATGATGTTGATGCTGCTGATGATAATGATGATGATGCTGGTGTGATATTTGTTGTTGGTGTTCGTGACAGGGAGTTGCCCCAGTTCCCGTCGATCCACCTGTCAACGGATTTTGTCCGTCGTGCGGATCTACGACGTGTGGGGTCTGCTGATAGCCGGCAGATTGACGGATCGGCGGGACGTTCGGAGCGGCGCGGAGGGGACACTGTTGCTGCAACGTCAGCATCGGCCTCAGGCAAACTCTGCAGGGTGGATATACCTGGGGGTTCCACGTGTGGTAGCAGCATCCCGGCGACCTGGAGCCAAGCGGATCCCTGGTCGCAGGGTAGTTCATGACGAAGCTCACATCGCATCAAGATATCGGTCTCTCGCTTCCCAACCGGGCGCTAACCCCGTCCTCGCGCATAATCCTTTATCCTCTTGCACTCGGTGTGTCACCGTACCGAACGAACAGCCCGCGCCACCGCATATTACCCGCTCGAGCCTCGCCGCACTCTCCTCACCAATCGGCTATTCCACGCACGGCTGAACAACCCCTCAGGGTGTCTCACTCTATTGCGGATCCAACCGAATGACGGCTGCAAACGCGCGGATTCTCTCGCACATCATCTCGTTACGCGGTCACTACTCGTCGATTGTCAGTCTGGTACATGCGACCAATGTCTGCGGGTCGAAAAGCACTGGCCTGCACTGACGCGAAGTGGGACGCGATGATCGATACGATAAAACCCGGAAGGCTTTCACCTGACACGTGACGCTGAAGTGTAGAGTTGCAGTTGGCGATTGTGCAACGGCCGTAGGTGATCGATGCGATAAGATCTGGAAGGTTTTACGAGTTTCGTACGAGGAGAGAGAGAGAGAGAGAGAGAGAGAGAGAGAGAGAGAGAGAGAGAGAGAGAGAGAGAGAGAGAGAGAGAGAGAGAGAGAGAGAGAGAGAGCGAGAGAGGAGAAAGAAGTACGTCGATCGCCGTTCCCTTGATTGCAATCTAAACTTCTCTTTGAAATAGAATCAAAAATGGTCAGGGGAGAGCACAAAGTTCCAACACTGGTACAATTGTGAAGCGGGGCCGGCATGGATAGGATTGGGTTTGGACAAAAGTGTTGATGACACCGGATGATGGCATTCCCGAAACGGTTCATAGGTTCTTGAACTTCCAATCCAGCTTCTTTGGATTGGAATCAAAAGAATGCTCTGGCATGGAAGTGGAACTGAACGACGCAGACGTTTTTCCAACAGCAACCAATTGGCAATGGCGACTCGGCCAATATGGATGTGGTTAGGACAAAAGTGCGTGTTGATCGCACCAACAAATATGGCGTCGCGGGAACTTGTCTTTGGATTGGATCCAAAGTGGAACTGAGCGACGCAGACGTTTGCCCAGTAACAAAACCAAACACTGCCACCCCAGTCAAGACCGAGTTCTCACAGATGCAGAATACCAATTGGCAATGACGATCCGGCCAACATGGATGTAGTGTTGATAGAAGCTGTGTGTTTGTGTGGATCACACGAGCAAAGATAGCGGTTCAAGGAATGAAGAGTCGAAAGACGAATGAGGAGATGCAAAAGAAGAGGGGCAAAGTCAACCACCGGAAGTCTCGTGGGTCTCGGCGTTGGCTACTATCGATGGAGTATGAGAACATGACGTATAAGCGTATACGTCAAAGAACTCTTTCACCCCTGAGATCCCACTGGTTAGCCAACTGGAGAGATGGTGCGTGGCTTGGAATACGAATTCCATTGGTGGAACGGGTGGGAGGAGGCACATCAATAGAATATATAGGTATACGGTCAAGGCGATCCAAAAGCCATTGATGGCCTCTGGCGTAGTGTTGTAACTATACGTCTACATACATATATATATATAGGATCAACGCTTTAAAATTGGGCACTCGAAGACGAGACGTTGCAGAATGTCCACTCATCATTCAGAAACCGTATTGAAAAATGTTACGCTGTTGATGAAGAACGTTTTGAATGCGTTATTTTATACACTGCGGCTAGCCGTCCGGTTATCGGACGAATAAGCGTATGTTACTCGTCCAGATAGCGGCTCAGTTCACGCTGTACAACGCCCCAAACAAAGAAACCCAAACACGCAAACCCAAACAAACCCAAACAAACGAAACAAACAAATCCAAACAAAATCCACCAACCCAAACCAAGCAAACCCGAACCAAACAAACCCAAACACAATGATAAAGATTTTATTCGGATGAATACGTGTAAATTATTCGTCCGGATAGTTTGTTTAACAATTTAACACATTCTATCCAGACAATTATATACATAATATGTACGGCTACTGGCAATACGGCGTGAATTGAGCCGCTATCCGGACGAATTACGCTTATTCTTCCAATAACCGGACGGGGAGTCGCTCCGTATTTTATAAAACATTATTATTTGCTTTCAGAAATAGCACATTGACTACTCGCCTCGAGCTATTTCCCGTTTTATTAATTTTATTGTACGGCAAGGTCATCCCATGGTCATCCCAAGGTCACAATGGGTGTCGTTTCAAACGAATAAGTGGAGGAACGTGTTCAAATGGAGTTGATGAAAAAGTGGAGTTGATCTTGAAACCAGCTCGACGTCTGCACTTGAAGAAAAACTGAAGCACATCCTAAAAGTAGGTCTTGACAAATAAAACATTGTCGCCGAATTTATGTCTAAAATCAACACTTCTAGGAGTTTTCGACCGTATGATTTCCAGTGACCAGCCAGGTACGTACATTGGAACACTGCCTGATAAAATTGTACAATTCGGACATCGTGGATTTAGGTTTAGAAAAAATCGACTTCAACGTTTCGGACGCGCAGGTTGGCGGCGAAGAAACAAAAAACCGGTACAAAACAGAAGAAAAGATGGACGGTCCCGTGTACTCGCGCGTTGCGCTGACCGTCCGCGAGTGAATTTCTCCACTGGACTGATGACAGCGAAAAGAGCACGAGGCTCTAGGGACCCCAGCCTGCTCGAATGGGAACAACGAAAAAATGTGTGTGCGCGCGTGTGCGACGACGCGTGAAAGAAGAATCGGGAAGCGCGCATTGTCGTCGTTCGAAACTGTCGCCCCTGGCGTTTGTGGAACGAGGCAGAGACAGGCAGGGGAAAATTGCAGAAAATAAGAAGTTAAAGGTAGTTGCGCAACGAAGGGGAAAAGGGAATGATGGGAGAAAAAAAGAAGAAAAGCGCGAGCAAAAAATGCGGCAGAAAAAATGAAAATGAGAGGGAAGAGAATAGACAAACAGCGAGGTAGCAAAAGGGTTGATGGGAAAGTGGAGGTGGGTATCGCAATGGTGGATTAGAAAATGGGGATGGCGAATGGACGACGATGCCGAAGGGAAGCTCGAGTTGCAATTCCACCGCTCGTTGTTGCATAGCGTTCGGGGCTTCGTGTTGCTTGCAATGGACGTACCCAGAGAGAGGGGGGTAGATAGAAGAGGGATGTTTTTCATGCTCGAAAGTCGAACAAAAAGGCTCGATGACAAAACGCGCATGGTTTCAATGCATGCCGTAGATAGGTAGCTACCATATATATATATATATATATATATATATATATATATATATCGTGAAAATTGATGTTGAAGTCATTCGACTTCGAGGACCGTCGTCATAGTAGCCTCAGTTGCTCGAATTTGGAACTCAATGATCCAACATCCCTACTTAATAAAAGTAATTATCTGTATATTAGATACCTGCATATGAAACCGCCCGCTGGCAAAAATAGCGTTGGGTACACTGTTTTCGCGAATTAAAAGTTGGTAATGTGGTGATAGGACCATAGAGTCCAGCTGAAACGCCAGAGGTGACATTTGTGCGACGCGTTAACATCAGCTATTTCGATTGTCTTCACAATGGCAAGTTTTCTTTGAAATAAATCACATTTGCGGCAACTTATGCGTCATTATTTCCCGTCAAAGGAGTCGACCGCGGGAACTTATCGTTTTCTGTTGTATGCCAAAGAGGCTCCACCGAAAACAGGGTTCAATGAGTGCTTTCGCCGCTTCCAAAGTCGGGATTACTCCATGGACAACAAGGACAGCAGGAAACCAGTCGAAATGGGAGGATCGCCATGACAAGTTGATTACGCAGCACGACAACGGCAGGCTGTATGTTACTAAACCGGTTAGAAGTACTTAGCCATCACTGGGGATGATTATCAGCTGCACCTGATGCATTTTAAGCGAGCTCTGCACGAGGAGCGGCCGAAATGGAAGAATCGCCTTGATAAGTTGATTTTGCAGCACGACAGCGCCAGGCTGCATGCTGCTCAACCGGTTAAGAAGTATTCAGTCATCACTGGGGATTGTTAGCGACTGCAACTGATACCCTTGCAGCGAGGTATGTACGAGAAGAGAGTCGAAATGGGAGGATCGCCTTGATAAGTTGATTTTGCAGCACGACAACGCCAGGCTGCATGCAGCTAAACCGGTTATAAAGTACTCAGCCATCACTGGGGATCGTTATCGACTGCAACTGATGACCTTGAAGCGAGTTCTGTGCAAGAACAGAGCCGCAATGAGAGGATCTTCATGACAAGTTGATTATGCAGCACGACAACGGCAGGCTGCCTGTTACTAAACCGGTTAGAAGTACTTAGCCATCACTGGGGATGATTATCAACTGCACCTGATGCATTTGAAGCGAGCTCTTCACGAGGAGCAGCCGAAATGGGAGAATCGCCTTGATAAGTTGATTTTGCAGCACGACAGCGCCAGGCTGCATGCTGCTCAACCGGTCAAGAAGTATTCAGTCATCACTGGGATTGTTAGCGACTGCAACTGATACCCTTGCAGCGAGGTCTGTACGAGAAGAGGGTCGAAATAGGAGAATCGCCATGACAAGTTGATTATGCAGCACGACAACGCCAGGCTGCATGTTGCTAAACCGGTTAGAAGTACTTATTCATCACTGGGGATCATTATCGACTGCAACTGATGCCCTTGAAGCGAATTCTGTTCAAGAACAGAGCCGCAATGGGAGGATGTCCATGATAAGTTGATTATGCAGCACGACAACCGGAGGTTGCATGTTACTAAACCGGTTAGAAGTACTTAGCCATCACTGGGGATGATTATCAACTGCACCTGATGCATTTGAAGCGAACTCTTCACGAGGAGCAGCCAAAATGGGAGAATCGCCTTGATAACTTGATTTTGCAGCACGACAGCGCCAGGCTGCATGCTGCTCAACCGGTTAAGAAGTATTCAGTCATCACTGGGGATTGTTAGCGACTGCAACTGATACCCTTGCAGCGAGGTCTGTACGAGAAGAAGGTCGAAATGGGAGGATCGCCATGAAAAGTCGATTATGCAGCACGACAACGGGAGGCTGCATGTTACTAAACCGGTTAGAAGTACTTAGCCATCACTGGGGATGATTATCAACAGCACCTGATGCATTTGAAGCGAGCTCTGCACGAGGAGCAGCCGAAATGGGAGAATCGCCATGACAAGTTGATTATGCAGCATGACAACGCCAGGCTGCATATTGCCACACCGGTTAAAGCACCCAGAAGGAGTGAACTGGGAAATCCTGCCCCACCGACCATACTCCCCAGATATCGCTCCCTCCGATCACTATTTGCTCCGGTCAATGCAGGATTCGTTTACAACTCGGCTCTTCACCTCGTACGAAAGAGTCAAAAGATGGCTAGATTACTGAATTGTCTCTAAAGAAGCCGTATTCTTCCTGCATGGAATCCGACCGTTAACCGAAAGATGAACAAACCAGCTCGTCGATTCGCTACTGAACCACTATCTTTTAACACGCTAAAAAATGAGCGGTTTCATAAGCAACCATCCAATGCGAAGGACATTTTACAATCATCCCATCCCCAAAATTGACGAAACATTGGAAACAGATCTAAAGAAATTCCCGCAGATAGCCACATGTGCCGGTAGCCAACATTTCCTAGGAATAACAAGTTCAAAATATCCTTCCTCTTTATATTTATATTCAAGGAGCACCATTCCAACGGTACTGAGCGAGCTGCGGAAAGCCTCCTTGTTACTACCAAGGGAGCATAAACGCCAACGGGACTGTAATTCTGGAGCCTGCAAAGGCGCCTAACGTCATATAAATTTGCCTCGTTCCTACAGAAATTGCGATACGCCCGGGCTACGTCCAAACACGTTACGGAACAAACGGTCGCCATCACGATTATTAAGAATTTATTAAATCAAGCTGATCCCATTAACGTCGGCCTTCAATTGATAATGAAGATTCTTTGGGTCATCAGCTCCGTCCACGAAATATGTCCGGTGGAAACATACTCGGCCAGAGGACATAACAGACTCAGCGAAAAATAAATGGAACAGGACGATAACCTGACAGTTGACCGGTTTGAGATTCACCGATATTTGAGGTTGCGGAATCGACGTTGACTTCAAAGTGTGATGGGAAGAGACGGCGTGAGACAACGAAACTGTCCTCCGATGTACACGGGCAAGCTATTCTCCAAAGATTATTGACGTTGCCGACACATCCCCTGACCGGAATTGACGTTATTGACGTGTGCTCCGGGGCTAATCGGGGCTACCGATACTATTGATTCTTCGAGTCGAATAGCGGTGGGTCGGAAATCCGGAAAGCTTCGTGCTTTAACTTCGAAATGAGGATGTCGAAGGTCTGATTCTGAACAGCTCTGAAATTCGCGACGGATACCAGTGGGCAAGTAACGAACAGCTGCGCACGGGAATTCTCTTTGATTGCCCGGGATATTGGAATGCTAATTTGATCATGCTGCGTCCAATCTTGTTTTCATCTCATTTCAAAATACCAATTTGGTTCTTTTGGATCCAATTTTGATTGGACACAATTTCCGGGTTCCAAAAAAGTCACCGCTTTGCAGCCTGATACCAACCTGTCGGATATTTGAGCCAAAAAGATGTGTTGAATCCAGGCGAGCTGTTTTGCGATATTATTGGTGTTCATTCCAAACTGCTTGGAACAGTCAAATAGGCCATGATCGAGACGTTGAAGGCTTGGAATATTTTTTTGAAAAATGTAAAGAAAAGCGTACAATCCATTAGTATGTGCTGGAATAAGATACTGCCCATTCTATCCATCTGTCAATTTAGATAGAATGTACCCAAATGGAATATCAGCTGTCCATTTTTTACTGCAATTGGGAATGGTGTCTTCTCGCCTCTCGTGAGAGGGTTGGCAACAAATATTAAGCGCCCGGAATGGAAAAACGACAAACTAAGCACCCTTTTCAGTTGGTTGCCAAAGTCCCCTTTCCTGCTTCCTCCCAGGGCAGACAAGTTCCAACTGTCATCAAAGGTGGAAGGCCCAAAAAATTGACTTTTCATCGGTGCACCCTAACATACCTAATGATTTTTATTCAAGAGGTCCGAATGAGGATTTAAATTGCCTGACTAAAAAGAGCTTTGTTCGGGTTCGTCTGGGTTTCTCGACCTGACAGAACGCCGATTCGTTCCACATTCCTGGCAAAATCAAACCTCTGGGGGTAAAAAAAAACACTGACCCAAACCAGGCCATATTCGCCGGGGAGTTCCACAGAATTTCTTGGAGTTTAAAGCTCGGTGAACAGCTCGAGGTAATTGTCACGTAAACGAGCTTTCTTCGATTCCACACTTTTCTCCCGATGAATTAATCAGAACGAAATGCAACGAGCGGTCACGAAGCTTTTTCGTTCCGGCTTCGTCGATTATTCCGCTAACCTCTTGATATCCTTGGCACGAGCGTAAAAAGTGCATGAACGTAAAAAGAGAGAGAGAGAGAGAGAGAGAGAGAGAGAGAGAGAGAGAGAGAGAGAGAGAGAGGGCAGTACGTGGAGTGGCGAACCTAAGGCGAACGCTGAGAAATGGGCGTGGATTGAAATGGAGTAGAGAGAATCGTTCGGGCAAATGTTCCGCGTTCGAATGTGCTCCCTCGGCTTATGGAGCCCTCCCTTGCCAAGCTTCTCATCGCCACTGAGAAATACAACCGGTCTAACCACCAACGAGAAATGTCTATGTCGGTCATACCATTACGTATTCACGCTTGGGGCAATTTCTTACCCGGAGCAAAAGCTCATTCTTCTTGCTTAAGAACCAGCCAGTGGTCTCGCTAATTGGATCGAGACATGACGCCCTTGTGTAAATATGCATACAAGGATGTGTGTACATATATATACAGGGTGAGTACCCAGAAATTTGACACTCGAAGACGAGACGTTGCGAAGTGGCCACTCATCATTCAGAACTCGCGGCGAAAAATGTTACCCCGTTAAAACGGGACACCACTGTGACTAGTAAAGAAAGTCGACTTTTTTGCATTTTCGCAGTCTACATTAGGGTAGGACTATAGTTTGAGTTCTATTTTTTCCTTTCTCTCACCATTCAATTATTTTCTTTAAAGAACAAAAATATTGTCGCGAAAGCTGCGAGCGGTGAAAAAATATTTAGACGTCGCTTGAGCATCCCAAAAATTCGAATTTTGATGAAAAAATCGATTTTTTTTCGTCACTTCCCACTCTTGAATGTTATGCTTTATAATTTTTAAATTTAGCTCGCGAAAGCTCTAGCCGGCCAATAAATATTTAGTGGTCGCTGAAGAGCTTTGGAATTTCCAATTGTCGCAAATTTTTTTCTCTTCTCACTCATAAATTCAGCACGTAAATTTTTCAAAACAATTCATTCTTTTTTCGTTCACAAAGCGGATTTTTAAAATTCATCTCACACTTCTAACTCGAAAAAACGGAGGACCTATAATTTTGTTTACGGACAAGAGGTTTAAATCATTATTTCATGAGAACAAAGATTCTAATTTTTGGGTTAGTAGTGTGTGGTAAATTTGAAAAATCTGTTTCCGAAGAAAAACGATTAATTGTTTTGGACATTCTACAAAGCGTCAAATTTATAAATGAGAAGAGTGAAAAAGAAATTGGCGAAAAATGGAAATGTTGAAGCTCTTGAATGACCACTAATTCATTGGCTAATCATTCATTGAATTTTACGCTTTATAATTAAAAATTATAAAGCGTAAAATTCATGGATGAGAAGTGAACGGAAAAAATCGAGTTTTTAATGAAAATTTGAATTTTTGGGAAGCTTGAGCGACCTCTAAATATTTTCTGACCGCTCGCAGCTTTTGCGCGAATTTTTTGTTTTCCTTAAAGAAAATAATTGGAAGTTGTAAAGAAGCTCAAATTTGTGCCTCCCTAGTATACATATTCATGAATATGTGAAAAAAAAAGTTAAAATATTCAAAATTGACCAAGTTACAGACGATTCAGTGAGGGTGAGAAAAACTTCAATCACGTTTTTTTTATACCTGGCCAGAATTATAACTCTCGCCACAATTGCCCGATTTTTAGTAACAAAAAAACAATATTTTCATAATTCTAACAGCTATTGTTGTACGTAGCCGTTTTTTATTGAGTATTTTTTAAGCCCCCGAATATAAGTAAAAATTTCGCCAAAATTACACTTTTTTTTTAACACCCGCCATTTTGTGATCTTTTTCGAAAAAAACAGCTACGTTCAAGGAGAAATATGTTTATATAGATTATAAAACTTGTTTATTTTTATTTTCCATATGAGCCATTGTCAAGTTATCCATTCGGCCGTTGGACCACATTTTTTTATACAGAGGCTCTATCATACCCCGATAACATTATTAATTTTTTTTTCTAGATACAAATTTACACGAATTAAGTTCAATGTATGCTCGATACCATACCGTTTTTTTCTAAATACCACATAAATAATCTAATAGATTAAAAAAAATAGAAAAAAACTACCTTTTTGGGTTCATCACAGTGGTGTCCTCTATTGAAGGATATCGTTTTGAAAGCGTTATTAAATAAAACATTATTATTTGCCTTCAGAAATAGCTCGTTCATTATTCGCCTCGAGCTAATTCTCATTTCGTTAATCTTTTCGTACTTCAAGGTGGTCCCAAAGTCACGATAGCTCAATGATGTCGTTTCAAAAGAAAAGGTGGAAGCAAAGGTTGAAAATGTGGGTCTATTTGAAGGAGTGGAGTTGACCTTGAAAGCAGCTCGTCATGTGCACTTAAGGGGAGCACTCCATATCGAGGCTTCAAAAAAATTATTTTTGTTATTGCCTAAATTTATAGTTTGAAACCTGTTGAATACGATGCAGTTAGTGATTTTGGTCGATACTCAAAAATGACGTCTCGAGAGCTTTTGAGCCTGATTCACCTCTGCTCCGTTTGGAGCCCTACATGCACCAGGTTTAGGCACCATGTGGAGAGGTGAGTCGTTAATTCAATAATAGTTTAAAAATGTCCTAAAAAATTGTAGGTCTGCGCTGTTGATAAAATCTCACAGATGGATTATCCGAAACAAAAATATCTAACGGTTTTAGATTCAGTATGTTAATGGCTATAGCGCATATCATACGATTTTTCACATATGCAAAAATAACAAAATGGCGGACATTTTTCGAAAAAACGTGTTTTTTCACCGTTTTTGGCAAAAAAAATAGTAAATAAATTTTTTTTAAGAATCCTTGATATGCGCTATAGCTATGGTTGTAAATAATGAGTGGTTAAAATTTCATAAGGAACGTTGTTTCGAGAAAAACGCGTTTAAAGTTGGTTTGGCTTACATAAATGCATAAAACATTTTATTTAAATATATTTCGAAAGTGTATTTATTAAGTGTAACAACTTTTATATCAATATCTGTAATATAAACCTATCAAAAAAATTCATGAAAATAGTCTTATTACGGGGCTAAAGTGAGAAGACCCCTTAAACGCGATTATTTCGAAACTTTTTTTTCAATTAGTTGAAAATCGGTGTGAACGATTACTCGAAAACTATTTCACTGATCAAGCTCATATTTGGCACACGTTTTTATTATGCTTCTATGCCATTGATGAACCTAAGCCCGACTAAAAATTATCGAAAATAAACATGTTTTTGGCTGGGTCAAAGGTTGAAATTATTTTCGAAAAAATCAACTTTTTTGTTGCGAGACCTCCCCTTTAGCCAGTCATCATTATTTTTCCAATATCAATGGTTCGTCAAGTGACCACATATACTAGTCAATTTCTTTGCGCAGACTGTTTCAGATAATCCTACGAGGTGCTGGAGTGTACACCGCATTCGGCCTCCCTTCCGGACATCTTCACGGCGAGTGGTTTATGTTTCTACCATTTTAAACTTTTTTCAAGTAACAAAAATCGTTTTGAAAAATAGAATTATGTAATAAAAAGTACCTTGAAAAAGTACTTTGAAAAAATACACACATTACGAACCCTCCAAAGAAATGAAAATCGACCAAAAATTGGCGTTTTATACGGAGTCCCCCCCCCCCCCCCATAAGAAAAAGTGAGGCATTCAAAATGTTGATTTTTACAAAGAAAGTGTTGTCCCTGACTTTTGTCCAAAATGAACACTTCTAGAACTTTCCGACCGGATGATTTCTAGTAACCCACCACCGATGCTTACATTGGAACACGGCCTGATAAAAGAAAATGAATCAGACATCTTGAATACGAGTTCTTAAAAAAGTTAATTTTTTCATCCATCTCGACTGTCCCCGAGCTTCGGAGGCTTCTAAGGCTTTGCATCCCAAAGGTTCTCCTTTCTCCACGGTCGGCACGAAAATCTGAGGCATCCTAAATGTCGATATTGACAAATCCTTTCGTCTTTCAGCTCCTTTTCTTACAATTGATATTTATAAAAGTCTTTATAGCTTTTAAATTCTTTATAGTCTTATATCGTCTTTATAGTCTTATATAGTCTTATATCTTATTTAAGGGCGGGGTAAAGTATTTAAATTTTTTTTTCATTTTTAAATTTTTTTAAAATGAATGCATAATATATCAAGAATATTGTGTTAAAATTTCAAGTCGATCGGAGTAAAATTGACGAAGTTATGAGTATTTGAGCGTCTATTGCTCCATGCCGTTCTCTTCTCTTCTGCGTTTTTCAAATCGTTTTTCTGAGACTTGTCATATTTGAAGTCCGTGTGCACGATAACTCAAAATCTACTGGACCAATCGCTTTGAAATTTTGCACAGTACTTCTTCACATAATTCACCAGGTATTGTCGAGAGCTTTTTTTTTATAATTACTAATTTTTCAACAACAAATTAGCCGATTTTTTTTAGCGAAAATCGGGTTTTTGGCTCCCAAGTGCTACGAAAAATCGAAAAATCGAAAAAAAAAAATCCTCCCGTCATTACCTCGAGAAACATCTCCTTTAACAAATGCATTTTGATTTTTTTGTTTCAAATGATTCTGTTGCGAGTTATGGTGCACACCGCAAACCAACTTTTTTTCGAGGCGCCTCCGGGGTTTAATTTTCACTCGCTCAATTTTGAATATTTTGCAATGCAAATTTAGGAGAATGTTGTTCAAATGTTACTTCATTATATGTAAATTTTTCGATAAACGAACACTATTCGTTACGCCAAAAAAAATCTTAAAAACATGCCTTTTTTTCGCCGAATTAACTTTACCCCGCCGTTGAAGTCTTTATAGTCTTTATATCGTCTTTCAGCTCCTTTGCTTACAATCGATATTTATAAAAGTTTCCCAATGGTCAATTTACGCTGACTCACCCGCTATATTTATGACAATTCCTCCTGCAACACCAGGGACAAACAATACTCGGCGTGTGAAATGTAAAACGTGGAAAATTTGAAAAAAAACGAAGAAAAAAAACGCGTCTTAGTGGCTGGCCTGGCAAAATTGGCTCTCGAACGACACGCGAGTGGAATATTTATGGCACTTTGCAATGCGAGCTCACGGCCCACGGACAATGGAGTGTACCGCGATAGCACGGGAGAAATATACGTACGAGTACATATACTTGGTTCTGCACATGCATGGAAATATATCTTTTTTTTTTTAATTTATTTCTAGACGTAGCTGTGCTACATATGCAATTGGTAGGCAGATGTGCGGTCGGCATGTTGAGCTACGTATTTGCTTGTTCCTGTGTAACAGGATCATATTTCGAGTATCATATTTCGAATGTGCACTCTAGACGCAGCTGCTCGTAAGCGCACGTTCTCGTAATGCCCGGAATTTTGAAGACTCGAATGTGAATCGGAAAAGATACTTTTTATCTGGGGAGCAGAGGTATCCTTGAAAAATAAATCTCTCTGTACACGGAGATTTATTTTTATATTGATTTTTTTTTTAATTTTTTTTTTTCAGATTGGTCCTTTTTTTTGCGTGGGATAAATTTGCCTGATTCGGAGCCCCCAGAAACTTTTGTCGTTATTCACAATTGAAGAAGTAAGGTAGATGGCCCAGTAATCGTCACCTTAAGCAGATCGCTTGACTCTGCAAATTTATACAGCTCAACGAGGAAAGTGAGTAAAAATTATTTTAAGGAGAGATATACATCTAGATGGTCGACGTCGACCGTAGAAGACCTACACTATGGGCTTGCTATCGATGATTCCATGTAAGTTGACAAATTTCATGATTTATTCATTCCCAAATTTTCAAACGCGTTTTTCTAAAAACCACGTTTTTCAAATCGGTACCCAAAATTTCTCGAAAACGAATGAACCGATTGCTTTGAGGTTTTTTGTGGATATTCTATACACCATTATCTTATTATAGTGCTTGTCATAGGATTTTTTTTTCCGTTACTTAGTTTTCGTTTTATAGGCAAAATAATAACTAATTTTTGGCCCAAAATCACTATTTATTTTCAAACGTCCGCTATTTTGTCATAAATCGAAATTTTCAAAATCGGCTATGAAAAGTACTAGATTATAGTAATTTAATGATCTTTTTGGTTTTTTTTTTCAGATGATTTTCGAAGAAACGCCGTGGGTCCGTATACGCAGATTTTTTTACGACGCTCCAAGGATCATACAATATCCTTGTATATATTTGATATTTTTAAATAAAGAAAATTAAACATATTTTTGAATGTATATACTTTTAGATAATTAAAACCCCAATCCGAAATTTCAAATAGTTTTCCTTGAAAAAATTCACAAAAATGACCTTTTTCCGGCTCCTAGGTGTATATCTCCCCTTGAGTCGTTCTTAATCAGTTTTTTTTATTAAGAAGAAGAAGGTCTTTGTGAAATTCCCGTGCCTGGTACAGTTTTCGAGAAAATATTTCGTAAAGGTTATAAGATGCTATTGTACGAGTCATCGTCGTGGGGCCATGATGGTTGGTCTGATAATCGCCATGGGAACGTCCCACTAATCGTCACATGCGTTCCAACTGCTTTGATGCTTTATATACCTTATATACATATAAAAAATGTTTTTTTTTATCGACTTAAATAATGTATAAACATGCCAAAAATGTTATGCAAAAGTTATTTTAGATGGAATTTTTAATATTAATAATATTTTGAATATTTTGAATATTATGAAAATATTGTAAATGTTATTTAAAATGTTTTGAATACCATAAAAACATTGCAAATAAGATAAAGCGTTGACAGAGTATTGACGATGGAATTATCATATGAGGGATTTATCTCCTGCTCTGTAGGCTCCGGCACAAAGACCGTGAAGCCAAAACACGATTGAGTCTACTCAAGGAGCCTGTATAAACTTGAATTTTTTAAATCATATGTTTTTCTTTTATGGTTTTAAGGCCTAGGGCCTTTACTTTAATTTTCAATTCAGTTTTTAAAGAAATTTGAATAATTGACCGAATTATGACGATTTTTTTGAAGGCTCAGATTTTGTGAGGTTTGTGTTGCGATTTACTCTTCTGTCTTTGGCGTTTTTCGTGATTTTTAGAATTTCGAAAAAGTATCCTGTCATACGCCAGTATTATTATACCAAAAGTACATTTTTTATTTTCTTTTTCAGACGACCCTGCTAACCAGAACCACCCACACCGATTGGCCGTGCAGCAGCAGCGGCACATTGCTTAAATAATAATAACTGCAACTGAAAAAAAATCTCAACCATGGCAAGACTATGTATTGATTCTGTGTAAAATCCCAACTACGTCATCGCATTCCTGTCATCTGAAAAAAAAATTAAATCGACCTGTTTGTTGGCGCAAGCACGATTTACGTTTGATTAATTTAAGCCACGATTTATTCTACCCTACTCCGTTTTTTTTTATACACTGACTTGTACAATAGCCTAACGTTCCTTTCGTGCCCTGATTTGTCTTCATGCACCAGTTATACAATTATACAAATGTACAATGATTTTTTGACTATAAAAGCAGGATTTTTTTGTCCAATTCGAAAATAAGAACAGACATGACTTCGTCTCATGAGAGACAACCGTACTACATGCACAGCAACAACAATAACGACGTTAGCAAAATCCCGAGTGTTCCTGTCGCAATACCGAACAATTTTTTTTTGTTCAGCTTGAATCGCGATATCGGGGCAATCGCAGTTCCCAAAACTTTTATCCGAGAACATGAAATTCCGATTGCGATCCCATCAACGAGATTTATTCTCATTGCTCGGTTCCTATAGGGACGTGGGCGCCGGTGGCGAAGAACCGACCGAGGCAAAGGGGGGGAGGATGGTCTGTGCATAAATAATTACAGAAAGTTCTTCCTCGGTCTTCTTCTCGACGCGAGACCCGACCATTCGAATGAAGCGGGAAGCTTTGAATAATCGAGAGCGATTTCTCTCGTTCGTACGCTGGGTGGGCGCGCGCTATATCGCTGCCAAAATGTCGTACGATCTTACTTCCGCTGCAGGCAAGCTTTATTCGTTGACACGTGAACTCTCGGGAACAAGTTTTGAACGGACGGTGGTGAGGTCTATGAAATCTCTATTTCGACGTACCGGATTGCCTAATGGCCCGAGGCACGATAGCACACTCGTGCCCATATATATATATATATATATATATATATATATATACAGGGTGACAATTTTAATGTGGCCATGCTTTTTTTGAGGGCCTTGCGCGAAGATTTTGGGTCTGAAAAAAATATGGTTTTGAATGGTTTTTCGAGCCTTCTTCGAAAAAAAATACGGCAGATTTTTGTCTTGAAAAATGTACGCCAGAAGAAATAAGGCACTGCGAAAAAAAACGCAAAATACATTCCGAGCACATGAGATTGAAGTTTTTTAAATGCCGAATACAATGCACCCCGGAAAACTTGATTTGCGCCCGCCACCATGGTGGAAAAAATTGTTAAAAGTACGCCGTAAAGTGGCAATTTGAGTGAAACAAACGATTTAAGTCAGACGCGATCGTGCTATAGGATGTCCTAGCTTGGTACGTTACAGCTGCAACTTCCGAATGTTCGGCTGTCACAAGAAGGTGGCTGAGAGTCCCTTGACCCGCGAATGAGCTAAGGAATCTGAACTTGTACCCATCCGAGTCCATTGCAGAGAATATGGTCAATTTCGAAAAAGTTCGAAAATTCCATGTACTGCAAATAATATTTTGAATAATTTGGAATTCGTTTCCAGCTCGTGGACACATCATTTTGAAATAAAAATTTAACACAGATTAGGAAAAATTTACAAACTTTTTCCTATTACGCGTATTATTTTTCCCACATTCATTACTGCGAGCATTGTGTGAGCGTGTGCGTGCATGAGGATGCACGAGTGCACAGGCGCGTGTGCGTAATGTGGACATTTGCCACGTTTCGAGCGCGCTCTGAACTCGGGTTCGGAGAGCACGCTACGCGGTTCGGTCCGAACGCATAGTCAAACGTCAAAACGCGTTATTTGACGTTTCGGATTAGTTAGCTGATATTGTCAGCTGATACCATCTTGGATATGCAGATTTAGCGCACACACGTCGAACTGTCGTCGAAACGCCAAATTTGACGCGTGATTTGACGTTTCATCAATCGTCTGCTATTAATTTCTGACATCTTGGGCAAATGGGGAGCACGCGCGTTGAAGGTTTGCCGAAATGCACTGTTTGGCGCGCGATTTGATATTACGTGATATCGCCGGCCATGATTGTTTGCCATTTTGGATGTGCAAAATCATGATTCGCCACGGCGAGCGATTATCTCTAGAGTTATTAAACATTTCGATTCGAATAAAAATCTACAGTACGTGTCTTTGTCATTTTTTTGCGTTCACAAGACGTAAATGAAAACACGACAACGTACTGGAAAAAGGTGTTTTTAATGATTAATTGAAAAGTACCGAACATCGGAACAAAAACAAGTTTGGTATTTTTTTCAGACAAGTTGACCGTGCCTCTACCTGGAGCGCCGATTCGATTTCTATCTACACAATAAATAATTAATACATGTCTGCGATGGTTCTGAAGGCGTAAACCAGTTATTCCATAATGATGATTATGGTCCTGGGGGATGGGTTCGGAAATCCCTGATATGACTGTCCCGAGCTTATGTTCGCTTTTACCTTACTTTCGGTTATTTTGAGGATGATTACAGGCGCATTTGTTAATAAAAAAAGATAAAAGCAATAATTGTGCTCATTCTGTGGGACCCGAATGGACATTGCTAATATGACGGCATCGAGTTCTTCTCTGCTTTTGCCGCTATTTGTGTCGTATCGCATCAAATACAATGACGGTGATTTGAGGATGATTACAGGCGCATTTGTTAATAAAAAAGATGAAAGCAATAATTGTGCTCATTCTGGGGGACCCGAATGGACATTGCTAATATGACGGCATCGAGTTCTTCTCTGCTTTTACCTTTATTTCTGTCATATCGTATCAAATACAATAACGACGATTTAAGGATGATTACGGGCACATTTCTTAATAAACAAAGATAAAAGCAATGATTGTGATGAATCTGGGGAACCCGAAAGGACATTGCTAATATGACGGCATCGAGTTCTTCTCTGCTTTTATCTGTATTTCTGTCATTTCGCATCAAATACAATAACGAGGATTTAAGGATCATTACGGGCGCATTTCTTAATAAACAAAGATAAAAGCAATGATTGTGCCGATTCTGGGGGACCCGAATGGACATTACTAATACGACGGCGTCGAGTTCTTCTCTGCTTTTACCATTATTTCTGTCATATTGCTTCAAATACAATGACGACGATTTAAGGATGATTACAGGCGCATTTCTTAACAAACAAAGATAAAAGCAATGATTGTGCAAATTCTGAAAGACCCGAATGGACATTGCTAATATGACGGCATCGAGTTCTTCTCTGCTTTTACCTTTATTTCTGTCGTATCGCATCAAATACAACGACGAGGATTTGAGGATGATTACAGGCGCATTTGTTAATAAAAAAAGATAAAAGCAATAATTGTGCTCATTCTGTGGGACCCGAATGGACATTGCTAATATGACGGCATTAAGTTCTTCTCTGCTTTTACCTTTATGTCTGTCATATTGCTTCAAATACTATGACGACGATTTGAGGATGATTTCAGGCGCATTTGTTAATAAAAAAAGGTAAAAGCAGCGATTGTGATGAATCTGGGGGACCCGAATGGGCATTGCTAATATGACGGCATCGAGTTCTTCTCTGCTTTTACCATTATTTCTCTCATATTGCTTCAAATATAATGACGACAATTTGAGGATGATTTCAGTCGCCTTTGTTAATAAAAAAAGGTAAAAGCAATAATTGTGATGAATCTAGGGGACCCGACTGGGCACTGCTAATATGACGGCATCGAGTTCTTCTCTGCTTTTACCTTTATTTCTGTCATATTGGATCAAATAAAATTACGACGATTTAAGGATGATTACAGGCGCATTTCTTAACAAACAAAGATAAAAG
This sequence comes from Ophion obscuratus, assembly GCA_964007375.1. Taxonomy (NCBI): domain Eukaryota; kingdom Metazoa; phylum Arthropoda; class Insecta; order Hymenoptera; family Ichneumonidae; genus Ophion; species Ophion obscuratus. Next base: position 55,628,198 of record OZ023316.1, on the reverse strand, counting down.
CAATGATTGTGCAAACTCTGGAAGACCCGAATGGACATTGCTAACATGACGGCATCGAGTTCTTCTCTGCTTTTACCTTTATTTCTGTCATATTGATTCAAATACAATGTCGACGATTTGAGGATGATTTCAGGCGCATTTGTTAATAAAAAAGATAAAAGCAATAATTGTGCTCATTCTGTGGGACCCGAATGGACATTGCTAATATGACGGCATCGAGTTCTTCTCTGCTTTTACCATTATTTCTCTCATATTGCTTCAAATATAATGACGACAATTTGAGGATGATTTCAGGCGCATTTGTTAATAAAAAAAGGTAAAAGCAATGATTGTGATGAATCTAGGGGACCCGACTGGGCACTGCTAATATGACGGCATCGAGTTCTTCTCTGCTTTTACCTTTATTTCTGTCATATTGCTTGAAAATAAATTGACAATTTGAGGATGATTTCAGGCGCCTTTGTTAATAAACAAAGATAAAAGCAATGATTGTGATCATTCTGGGGGACACGAATGGACATTACTAACATGACGGCATCGAGTTCTTCTCTGCTTTTACCTTTATTTCTGTCATATTGATTCAAATACAATGACGACGATTTGAGGATGATTTCAGGCGCATTTGTTAATAAAAAAGATAAAAGCATTAATTGTGTTCATTCTGGGGGACCCGAATGGACATTGCTAATATGACGGCATCGAGTTCTTCTCTGCTTTTACCTTTATTTCTGTCATATCGCATCAAATACAATAACGCCGATTTAAGGATCATTATGGGCGCATTTCTTAATAAACAAAGATAAAAGCAATGATTGTGCCGATTCTGGGGGACCCGAATGGACATTATTAATATGACGGCGTCGAGTTCTTCTCTGCTTTTACCTTTATTTCTGTCATATTGCTTCAAATACAATGACGACAATTTGAGGATGATTTCAGGCGCATTTGTTAATAAAAATAAGGTAAAAGCAATGATTGTAATGAGTCTGTGGGACCCGAATGGACATTGCTAATATGACGGCATCGAGTTCTTCTCTGCTTTTACCATTATTTCTCTCATATTGCTTCAAATACAATGACGACAATTTGAGGATGATTTCAGGCGCATTTCTTAATAAAAAAAAAAGGTAAAAGCAATGATTGTGATGAATCTGGGGGACCCGAATGGATATTACTAATATGACGGCATCGAGTTCTTCTCTGCTTTTACCTTTATTTCTGTCATATTGGATCAAATATAATTACGACGATTTAAGGATGATTACAGGCGCATTTCTTAACAAACAAAGATGAAAGCAATGATTGTGCAAACTCTGGAAGACCCGAATGGACATTGCTAATATGACGGCATCGAGTTCTTCTCTGCTTTTACCTGTATTTCTGTCATTTCGCATCAAATACAACGACGAGGATTTGAGGATGATTACAGGCGCATTTGTTAATAAAAATAGATAAAAGCAATAATTGTGCTCATTCTGTGGGACCCGAATGGACATTGCTAATATGACGGCATCGAGTTCTTCTCTGCTTTTACCATTATTTCTCTCATATTGCTTCAAATATAATGACGACAATTTGAGGATGATTTCAGGCGCATTTGTTAATAAAAAAGATAAAAGCAATAATTGTGCTCATTCTGGGGGACCCGAATGGACATTGCTAATATGACGGCATCGAGTTCTTCTCTGCTTTTACCTTTATTTCTGTCATATCGTATCAAATACAATAACGACGATTTAAGGATGATTACGGGCACATTTCTTAATAAACAAAGATAAAAGCAATGATTGTGATGAATCTGGGGGACCCGAATGGACATTGCTAATATGACGGCATCGAGTTCTTCTCTGCTTTTATCTGTATTTCTGTCATTTCGCATCAAATACAATAACGAGGATTTAAGGATCATTACGGGCGTATTTCTTAATAAACAAAGATAAAAGCAATGATTGTGCCGATTCTGGGGGACCCGAATGGACATTACTAATACGACGGCGTCGAGTTCTTCTCTGCTTTTACCATTATTTCTGTCATATTGCTTCAAATACAATGACGACGATTTAAGGATGATTACAGGCGCATTTCTTAACAAACAAAGATAAAAGCAATGATTGTGCAAATTCTGAAAGACCCGAATGGACATTGCTAATATGACGGCATCGAGTTCTTCTCTGCTTTTACCTTTATTTCTGTCGTATCGCATCAAATACAACGACGAGGATTTGAGGATGATTACAGGCGCATTTGTTAATAAAAAAAGATAAAAGCAAAAATTGTGCTCATTCTGTGGGACCCGAATGGACATTGCTAATGTGACGGCATTGAGTTCTTCTCTGCTTTTACCTTTATGTCTGTCATATTGCTTCAAATACTATGACGACGATTTGAGGATGATTTCAGGCGCATTTGTTAATAAAAAAAGGTAAAAGCAGCGATTGTGATGAATCTGGGGGACCCGAATGGGCATTGCTAATATGACGGCATCGAGTTCTTCTCTGCATTTACCTTTCTTTCAGTCATACCGCATCGAATAAAATGACGAAGATTTGGGGATGATAACAGGCGCATTTGTTAATAAACAAAGGTAAAAGCAATGGTTGTGTCGATTGTGGGGGACCCAAATGGACATTACTAATATGACGGCGTCGAGTTGTTCTCTGCTTTTACCTTTCTTTCTGTCATATCGCCTCAAATACACTGACGGCGATTTGAAGACGATTACAGGCGCATTTGTTAATAAAAAAAGATAAAAGCAATAATTGTGTTCATTCTGGGGGACCCGAATGGACATTGCTAATATGACGGCATCGAGTTCTTCTCTGCTTTTACCTTTATTTCTGTCATATCGCATCAAATACAATAACGCCGATTTAAGGATCATTATGGGCGCATTTCTTAATAAACAAAGATAAAAGCAATGATTGTGCCGATTCTGGGGGACCCGAATGGACATTACTAATATGACGGCGTCGAGTTCTTCTCTGCTTTTACCTTTATTTCTGTCATATTGCTTCAAATACAATGACGGCAATTTGAGGATGATTTCAGGCGCATTTGTTAATAAAAATAAGGTAAAAGCAAGGGTCTTCCAGAGCTTGCACAATCATTGCTTTCATCTTTGTTTGTTAAGAAATGCGCCTGTAATCATCCTTAAATCGTCGTAATTTTATTTGATCCAATATGACAGAAATAAAGGTAAAAGCAGAGAAGAACTCGATGCCGTCATATTAGTAATATCCATTCGGGTCCCCCAGATTCATCACAATCATTGCTTTTACCTTTTTTTTTATTAACAAATGCGCCTGAAATCATCCTCAAATTGTCGTCATTGTATTTGAAGCAATATGACAGAAATAAAGGTAAAAGCAGAGAAGAACTCGACGCCGTCATATTAGTAATGTCCATTCGGGTCCCCCAGAATCGGCACAATCATTGCTTTTATCTTTGTTTATTAAGAAATGCGCCCATAATGATCCTTAAATCGGCGTTATTGTTTTTGATGCGATATGACAGAAATAAAGGTAAAAGTAGAGAAGAACTCGATGCCGTCATATTAGCAATGTCCATTCGGGTCCCCCAGAATGAACACAATTAATGCTTTTATCTTTTTTATTAACAAATGCGCCTGAAATCATCCTCAAATCGTCGTCATTGTATTTGAATCAATATGACAGAAATAAAGGTAAAAGCAGAGAAGAACTCGATGCCGTCATGTTAGTAATGTCCATTCGTGTCCCCCAGAATGATCACAATCATTGCTTTTATCTTTGTTTATTAACAAAGGCGCCTGAAATCATCCTCAAATTGTCAATTTATTTTCAAGCAATATGACAGAAACAAAGGTAAACGCAGAGAAGAACTCGATGCCGTCATATTAGTATTATTCATTCGGGTTCCCCAGATTCATCACAGTCATTGCTTTTACCTTTTTTTTATTAACAAATGCGCCTGAAATCATCCTCAAATCGTCGTCATTGTATTTGAAGCACTATGACAGAAATAAAGGTAAAAGCAGAGAAGAACTCGATGCCGTCATGTTAGTAATGTCCTTTCGGGTCCCCCAGAACGAGCACAATTATTGCTTTTATCTTTTTTTATTAACAAATGCGCCTGTAATCATCCTCAAATCCTCGTCGTTGTATTTGATGCGATACGACAGAAATAAAGGTAAAAGCAGAGAAGAACTCGATGCCGTCATATTAGCAATGTCCATTCGGGTCTTTCAGAATTTGCACAATCATTGCTTTTATCTTTGTTTGTTAAGAAATGCGCCTGTAATCATCCTTAAATCGTCGTCATTGTATTTGAAGCAATATGACAGAAATAATGGTAAAAGCAGAGAAGAACTCGACGCCGTCGTATTAGTAATGTCCATTCGGGTCCCCCAGAATCGGCACAATCATTGCTTTTATCTTTGTTTATTAAGAAATGCGCCCGTAATGATCCTTAAATCCTCGTTATTGTATTTGATGCGAAATTACAGAAATACAGGTAAAAGCAGAGAAGAACTCGATGCCGTCATATTAGCAATGTCCATTCGGGTCTTCCAGAGTTTGCACAATCATTGCTTTCATCTTTGTTTGTTAAGAAATGCGCCTGTAATCATCCTTAAATCGTCGTAATTTTATTTGATCCAATATGACAGAAATAAAGGTAAAAGCAGAGAAGAACTCGATGCCGTCATATTAGCAGTGCCCAGTCGGGTCCCCTAGATTCATCACAATTATTGCTTTTACCTTTTTTTATTAACAAAGGCGCCTGAAATCATCCTCAAATTGTCGTCATTATATTTGAAGCAATATGAGAGAAATAATGGTAAAAGCAGAGAAGAACTCGATGCCGTCATATTAGCAATGTCCATTCGGGTCCCACAGAATGAGCACAATTATTGCTTTTATCTTTTTTTATTAACAAATGCGCCTGTAATCATCCTCAAATCCTCGTCGTTGTATTTGATGCGATACGACAGAAATAAAGGTAAAAGCAGAGAAGAACTCGATGCCGTCATATTAGCAATGTCCATTCGGGTCTTCCAGAGTTTGCACAATCATTGCTTTTATCTTTGTTTGTTAAGAAATGCGCCTGTAATCATCCTTAAATCGTCGTAATTTTATTTGATCCAATATGACAGAAATAAAGGTAAAAGCAGAGAAGAACTCGATGCCGTCATATTAGCAGTGCCCAGTCGGGTCCCCTAGATTCATCACAATCATTGCTTTTACCTTTTTTTATTAACAAATGCGCCTGAAATCATCCTCAAATTGTCGTCATTATATTTGAAGCAATATGAGAGAAATAATGGTAAAAGCAGAGAAGAACTCGATGCCGTCATATTAGCAATGTCCATTCGGGTCCCACAGAATGAGCACAATTATTGCTTTTATCTTTTTTATTAACAAATGCGCCTGAAATCATCCTCAAATCGTCGACATTGTATTTGAATCAATATGACAGAAATAAAGGTAAAAGCAGAGAAGAACTCGATGCCGTCATGTTAGCAATGTCCATTCGGGTCTTCCAGAGTTTGCACAATCATTGCTTTTATCTTTGTTTGTTAAGAAATGCGCCTGTAATCATCCTTAAATCGTCGTAATTTTATTTGATCCAATATGACAGAAATAAAGGTAAAAGCAGAGAAGAACTCGATGCCGTCATATTAGCAGTGCCCAGTCGGGTCCCCTAGATTCATCACAATCATTGCTTTTACCTTTTTTTATTAACAAAGGCGACTGAAATCATCCTCAAATTGTCGTCATTATATTTGAAGCAATATGACAGAAATAAAGGTAAAAGCAGAGAAGAACTCGATGCCGTCATATTAGCAGTGCCCAGTCGGGTCCCCTAGATTCATCACAATCATTGCTTTTACCTTTTTTTATTAACAAATGCGCCTGAAATCATCCTCAAATTGTCGTCATTATATTTGAAGCAATATGAGAGAAATAATGGTAAAAGCAGAGAAGAACTCGATGCCGTCATATTAGCAATGTCCATTCGGGTCCCACAGAATGAGCACAATTATTGCTTTTATCTTTTTTTATTAACAAATGCGCCTGTAATCATCCTCAAATCCTCGTCGTTGTATTTGATGCGATACGACAGAAATAAAGGTAAAAGCAGAGAAGAACTCGATGCCGTCATATTAGCAATGTCCATTCGGGTCTTCCAGAGTTTGCACAATCATTGCTTTTATCTTTGTTTGTTAAGAAATGCGCCTGTAATCATCCTTAAATCGTCGTAATTTTATTTGATCCAATATGACAGAAATAAAGGTAAAAGCAGAGAAGAACTCGATGCCGTCATATTAGCAGTGCCCAGTCGGGTCCCCTAGATTCATCACAATTATTGCTTTTACCTTTTTTTATTAACAAAGGCGACTGAAATCATCCTCAAATTGTCGTCATTATATTTGAAGCAATATGAGAGAAATAATGGTAAAAGCAGAGAAGAACTCGATGCCGTCATATTAGCAATGCCCATTCGGGTTCCCCAGATTCATCACAATCGCTGCTTTTACCTTTTTTTATTAACAAATGCGCCTGAAATCATCCTCAAATCGTCGTCATAGTATTTGAAGCAATATGACAGACATAAAGGTAAAAGCAGAGAAGAACTTAATGCCGTCATATTAGCAATGTCCATTCGGGTCCCTCAGAATGAGCACAATTATTGCTTTTATCTTTTTTTATTAACAAATGCGCCTGTAATCATCCTCAAATCCTCGTCGTTGTATTTGATGCGATACGACAGAAATAAAGGTAAAAGCAGAGAAGAACTCGATGCCGTCATATTAGCAATGTCCATTCGGGTCTTTCAGAATTTGCACAATCATTGCTTTTATCTTTGTTTGTTAAGAAATGCGCCTGTAATCATCCTTAAATCGTCGTCATTGTATTTGAAGCAATATGACAGAAATAATGGTAAAAGCAGAGAAGAACTCGACGCCGTCGTATTAGTAATGTCCATTCGGGTCCCCCAGAATCGGCACAATCATTGCTTTTATCTTTTTTTATTAAGAAATGCGCCCGTAATGATCCTTAAATCCTCGTTATTGTATTTGATGCGAAATGACAGAAATACAGATAAAAGCAGAGAAGAACTCGATGCCGTCATATTAGCAATGTCCATTCGGGTCCCCCAGATTCATCACAATCATTGCTTTTATCTTTGTTTATTAAGAAATGTGCCCGTAATCATCCTTAAATCGTCGTTATTGTATTTGATACGATATGACAGAAATAAAGGTAAAAGCAGAGAAGAACTCGATGCCGTCATATTAGCAATGTCCATTCGGGTCCCCCAGAATGAGCACAATTATTGCTTTTATCTTTTTTATTAACAAATGCGCCTGTAATCATCCTCAAATCACCGTCATTGTATTTGATGCGATACGACACAAATAGCGGCAAAAGCAGAGAAGAACTCGATGCCGTCATATTAGCAATGTCCATTCGGGTCCCACAGAATGAGCACAATTATTGCTTTTATCTTTTTTTATTAACAAATGCGCCTGTAATCATCCTCAAAATAACCGAAAGTAAGGTAAAAGCGAACATAAGCTCGGGACAGTCATATCAGGGATTTCCGAACCCATCCCCCAGGACCATAATCATCATTATGGAATAACTGGTTTACGCCTTCAGAACCATCGCAGACATGTATTAATTATTTATTGTGTAGATAGAAATCGAATCGGCGCTCCAGGTAGAGGCACGGTCAACTTGTCTGAAAAAAATACCAAACTTGTTTTTGTTCCGATGTTCGGTACTTTTCAATTAATCATTAAAAACACCTTTTTCCAGTACGTTGTCGTGTTTTCATTTACGTCTTGTGAACGCAAAAAAATGACAAAGACACGTACTGTAGATTTTTATTCGAATCGAAATGTTTAATAACTCTAGAGATAATCGCTCGCCGTGGCGAATCATGATTTTGCACATCCAAAATGGCAAACAATCATGGCCGGCGATATCACGTGATATCAAATCGCGCGCCAAACAGTGCATTTCGGCAAACCTTCAACGCGCGTGCTCCCCATTTGCCCAAGATGTCAGAAATTAATAGCAGACGATTGATGAAACGTCAAATCACGCGTCAAATTTGGCGTTTCGACGACAGTTCGACGTGTGTGCGCTAAATCTGCATATCCAAGATGGTATCAGCTGACAATATCAGCTAACTAATCCGAAACGTCAAATAACGCGTTTTGACGTTTGACTATGCGTTCGGACCGAACCGCGTAGCGTGCTCTCCGAACCCGAGTTCAGAGCGCACTCGAAACGTGGCAAATGTCCACATTACGCACACGCGCCTGTGCACTCGTGCATCCTCATGCACGCACACGCTCACACAATGCTCGCAGTAATGAATGTGGGAAAAATAATACGCGTAATAGGAAAAAGTTTGTAAATTTTTCCTAATCTGTGTTAAATTTTTATTTCAAAATGATGTGTCCACGAGCTGGAAACGAATTCCAAATTATTCAAAATATTATTTGCAGTACATGGAATTTTCGAACTTTTTCGAAATTGACCATATTCTCTGCAATGGACTCGGATGGGTACAAGTTCAGATTCCTTAGCTCATTCGCGGGTCAAGGGACTCTCAGCCACCTTCTTGTGACAGCCGAACATTCGGAAGTTGCAGCTGTAACGTACCAAGCTAGGACATCCTATAGCACGATCGCGTCGGACTTAAATCGTTTGTTTCACTCAAATTGCCACTTTACGGCGTACTTTTAACAATTTTTTCCACCATGGTGGCGAGCGCAAATCAAGTTTTCCGGGGTGCATTGTATTCGGCATTTAAAAAACTTCAATCTCATGTGCTCGGAATGTATTTTGCGTTTTTTTTCGCAGTGCCTTATTTCTTCTGGCGTACATTTTTCAAGACAAAAATCTGCCGTATTTTTTTTCGAAGAAGGCTCGAAAAACCATTCAATACCATATTTTTTTCAAACCCAAAATCTTCGCGCAAGGCCCTCAAAAAAAGCATGGCCACATTAAAATTGTCACCCTGTATATATATATGGGTAAATGGGGAATTCCACGCCAAATCAACCGCTTTTAGAGCCGACCCCTTTTGATTTGGCTGAAATTGAAATATGTTATTATTTGCCTTCTGAAAACGCTTGTGTGGTTGTTGAATTTTTTTTTTCATAATCGAAAATATGTAGCGATTTTTGGAAAAAAACGACGCTTTTTTTTCAAGTGCTCACAACTTTCTGAAAAGTCAATCAAACAAGTTTTTTTTTTTAATTTTTTTTTGTTTTGAAATGTAGGCTTTATAAAAAAACATTCAGTCATCTTTGAAATAATTTTCCGAAATAAAAAAACACGAATTTTTCGAAATTCGACATTTTTGGTTTATCGATTTTTTTTTCGCAGAAAAGAATTGATAAATTTTGCGTTTTTTGCCGCAAGACCCATCCTGGTAAGATTATTCTTTCTGTTTTTTGCCAAATTGAAAGTTTTTTCTTCTTGATTTTTTCAAAATGTGGCTTTTTCGTATGACGACATACTTTTAAATAGTTGATTCTATGATATTGCATACTTTGTATATAATATTAACATGTCTAAAGAGTTTTCGAATAATTGTAAATGTTTTTTAATCATTCGAGCGGTTAGTTCAAATACGACTTGTGACATTTCTGAGCAAAACATTAGTCTAAATAAAATAGAACACTGCATTTTTTGAAGCCATAGAATTTATTTATTGACATTATTGTATTCTAGGAAACAACTAAATCTGGAGAATATCAAGAATAGAGATTTTTCAATTCATAACAAAAAATAGAAAGAAAACTTACCATGTTTACCATGATGGGTCTTGCGCTACATCGCAAAATTTATTATTTTTTTTACGACAAAAAAAACGAAAATGAAAAAGGTCAACGTAAAAAAAATCGTGTTTAAAAAAAACTAGAAAGTTATATCGAAAATAACTGAATGCTTGAAAGAAAAATGTTCATGAAGTACATTTTAAGACAAAAAATTTGACGAAAAAATACCTTATTTGGTCAATTTTGCAGAAAGTTAGGAGCAATTGAAAAAAGGTCGATTTTTTTCAAAAATTGAATACAGGTTTCCGAATATGTAAAAAAATGAAAAAATCACACAAGCGTTTTTAGAAGGAAACGATAACATCCTTAAATTTCAGCCAAATGAAAAGAGGTCGGGTTTAAAAGACGTCGATTTGCCCGGAATGCCCCATATATATATATATATATATATATATATATATATATATATATATACACATATACATATATATATATATACACTGATATCTGAAGGGGATATTTTTTTAAAGTGAGAGATAGGCAACTATAAAAATTAATTTAAAGAGCCCTTGTATGAAATCGAACTATTTTATTATTTATAGTTTGAGGACACAGCAACAAATAATTGATGACGGGAAAATAAGAACAACTATTAGACTTCCGGAGTTTTAGACCCCTAATCGAAAAATGTTTGTAGATTATTCTTATTTTATTGTTAATAATTCTTTATTGCTGTGTCCTCAAACTACAAATAATCAAAAAGTTTGATTCCATACAAAAGTTTGTTGTTTTATTCATTTTTAAAGTCGCCGACCCGTCACTTAAAAAAATGAATAAAATAGTAACATCTCGATAATGGTTCACTTTTGCATAGAGTTGATTATTTGATAGCGGAAAACAGGTCTTACAACCCTTTCACGGGATCGTGACCAATACCCAGTACCCCTTTATATGCAGGATGCCTCGAATATAGTGCGGAGGAATTATATTTCAGAAAGGAAGAATTGTACTGAAAAAACCCTACGAGTGAAAAAAAGACGACGTGGAAGTTTGCATCGTCGGACTGCAACGATCTTTTTCTTCATTTCTCATTTCGTTGTTTTCATATTTATACAAAGGGTTTTTTAAAATTTCAAATTGACGTAAATCTCTTAGAAGAATCATCTAAAATGTGTGCAACTTAAACAAAAAATTAATTGTCGAATCGAACCTAGAACCTACCTAAATTGTTTCTAAAATAATAACAAATAGATTTTGATTTGAATAAATAAATATATTTAAAATGAATAATTCCAATAATGGAATGCAATAGAAAAAATTTGATTTCACGAAAAATACAGTTAATTCAAATTTTTTTAATCAAATACACGCGATTAGTTAATATCAATAGAATTTTTCTATCAGTGTATACCCAAGGCCAAATTGAAATTCCCATCTTCTCCATAAAATAAACATCTTTTAATTAAAACCGTTTTGTACATATTGGAATCTCTAGGACATAATATGTAAAAAAAGTTCCTCATACCAGACACTGCAATTTTGACTTTTGATTTATAAATCGACTCGCGAACCATTCAACCATTTTCCGAAATACATTTCAGAATAAAAAATTTCGAAGATATTGGGTTGGGTCGATTTAAACGAAACGTCCTCTATAAAGCACTGGGCTCCCTTCGGATCAATATACCTGTATATATATATGTACCAAGAGTGTTCGTATTTACACCGGAAGTCGAAGGATTCACAATGAGGGAACAAGAGGAACAAGACTCTTCGCGCGATCCTTTTGATGCGGTCTGCAAATGCGACTGCTGGCTGCATCTGGTCGTATCACCAGGAGAAAAGCTGGCGAGACGTGGAGCGCTTCAACGAAAGTGACATATAAGTGTGTCACCACCATTTGATTCCCAGGAGAATTCCAGTTTACGAGGGATAGAGTTATACGAGGGTCGTAATGGTCGAGCCTAATTTAACAACTTGCCAGGCTGCGACACCGATTTTACCGTTGGCCATAAGTTCAGGTCGTGCCTTCCTGGGCATTTTCACGTGTCCCTCTCGCATCCGGTTCGATCCGTTATTCTTGCCATCGACTGAGTACCCTTCAAGAAGCTCCCCAATCGCGAAGTGCGAAGTCTGCATCCTTGGAGTAGAGATTTTCCTCAGCGTTTGTATTTTTAGTGTTGTTTAATGTCTTTTGCAAAGGCATATTCCCTAGACTCGAAGGAGATTGATCCTCGATTACGACAAAAGTGCAGGGACTCGAGACGGAAATATGTTGCAATCCGTCGACGGGAAATCCATCATCGTAGGTAGGAACGTGAGAGTGTTTGCGGAGAAAAAGTGGGTGAAGAAATAGTGATTTGATTTTGAACGTAAATCAAAGAATAATCAAGCTGGGCTCGTCATTTCTGTGGCTCTTTAGATTCGCGTTCGGAACAACTTATCGGATTGCTTGTCTTTCACTGGTTGGGGTTGGTACTAGGGGAAGGCACCCAAGTGGATTACAAAGACTCGTGATCATCAATTCAATTTGGATGGATGGTTGCCAGTGGAGCGTTTCTTTTCCGCACACACTATGGCGTCGATCGAAATATGTGCTCTTTGATTGTGGAGTCTGAAAGCAGAGTTCAGTATTTGGCAACTCAAGCAATCGTCCGGAATTGGCAACGCAAGAATTGCTTAGAGTTGAAACATCTAGGACACATGTGTCGTCCATTGGTGTCGTCTTTGATCAAACCAGTGATCAAAGTGCCAATCAAATATCCGCTGAACACTAGAATCACGAGTTTTCACGAGCGTTGCCACAAGATTCGCCGGAAATTCAAGTTGGAACGAGTTTTCGTCATATCTCCTTTACGATTCTCTCCCTAAATCCCTCGTACTCGGTGGACTCGGGCGGAAAAAAGAACGATCGCTAATGCGAGCATCAGAGGGTGAAAGAATATTCACTCATCCGATAAAAGGATATAGCAGCGCACTTTGTCCAACTGTGCTAACGTGGCATCTGAGAAAACGTTTTCTGCTCTCACTGCCGATGATGCTAAGCTTCTCTGGACGATTATATGACGTCAGGGATCAAAATTGGAAGCAGTTTCAAGCACAAGAGACAGATGGGGGTAGCTAGGCACGAGAGAGAAAGAAAGACGCGAAGAGCGATAAAGAGAAGGAGAGAAGAAAGAACTGGGGATAGTTTGAATAGAGGAGACAGACAAACTGAGATGGTGATGATCAATACGGGAGGAAAGAAAAGACAAGGAAAATGCAATGGTGATGATCAAGAAAACTGGATGGAAGATTGCAAAGACGAGACAAACAGACTGGAATGGTAACAGAACAGAAAAGGAAAAAAAACACGGCCCAAGAAAAATCAAACGGTGATGATCAATTGAGCAAGAGATAAAGGAGGGAAGAAAATAAATAACAGCTTCAGAATAGGGAAATCAAACGACAAGCGAAATGGGAACATGATGATTAACAGACCAAGGATCGCCAAAAGAAAAAAAAACAAGTGGAATGGAATGCCGATGATCAAGAGAACAAAGGTGAATGGAGAAGATGCAAGCAAAATGGAATGGTGATGTTCTAGAAACCGGAAAAGGCGACGAAGAAGATACCACCAGTTTGGCGGGAACGGGAGAGCCAGCAGTGAAGCTCTATTTGGAAAAGGACGTGGATCAGGGACTGGGAAATAGGCTCAAACTGTAGTCCGGTTTGATCGAGGCAGCCGATGTCATGGTCCGTTGAATTCTCAGGCGGATGTCTTCTACACGAGCCAAGGGGAATACTGCCTTGGGTAACATTGGTAACGCTACCCTCGGACTCATCACCTTCAAGGCCAGAATGGCGGCTAACCCCCGAACCCCTCTTGCCAAACGACCCCTCTTTACACTCATACCATGAGAAGAATCCCAAATACAAGCCAATCCAGCCAGCGTTTCCTTCGGGTTCACGTTTACTAGAAATAAAGACAGCCTTGCGAGTTTTCGTCTCCCCTGCCAGGTGGTTACCTCACGCCCAGCAAGGCCTAAAGCGTTGGGAAATTTAATCAATGCCGACCGGAAAGCAGCCCCTTCCAAATTGGAGAACACACTCTCTCTTGATCTTCGGTTGCTCAACTGTCCCGATTCAGTTTCTTTTTTGTATCCGATCGTGATTTGCCAAAATTTCGACGTACCGAAAAATGTCACAACCCAGATTGTATGATGATGTCAACCTGCCGAATCAGTGAATCAAAGAGACTCATATTCATCGGATACTGATGGATCTGATGCCCTCCTTTTTCAACCCCAAGCAGACTCGAAAGTTAAATGCGGCACCAATAACTACTATTCTGATGTTGAACGGTAGTTCAACATTGAATGGGAGTCGGAATGCAAGCTGTAAAAGAAGGCGCACTCCTCCTTCGAACTGGATTTCGAATGATGATCCGTTTCAGATTAAAGATAACATCAGGCCTCATTGATCCAGTTATCGCTCTACTGGGAAGTGCTTTCGACCTCATCAGGATCAAGCTGAAAAACCAAAGGCTGCTTTTTCGACTCAGCATTGTCGGCATGCGTTTTGATTATCCTGAAGGAAGATGATGGATGGATGTTCGATAGTAGAAGAACGAGTTCAGCCAGGCCGCCAAGCAGATCCATTCCATCAGCTGAATCCACAGTCGTGCGAGGACCATTTTCTATTAAATATATTCACGACCGCGAAGACCTATCTGTTTTCTTAACGGACATGTTTGGCCTGCCCCGATACTCGTCACGCCTCTATCGGGCGACACAGCAATGTGGCTGAGTGCCAAGCAATGGATAGCAAAGTTGCAGGAAGACCTCCAACGCGGTCTTATCCAGTCCAAGTTGATCCTGTAGAACCGCAACATTCCAGCATGATGGTTCACCGGATAATCTTAATTCGCTCTCGGGGATTTGCGAAAAGACGGTATTTTTTTCGTAAAGTATCATCGGCAAGAATGGAAAAAAAAGCGAGAAGTGGCGGTGACGCAGAAAACCGATGACAACTGTTGGTAAGTCCGCGAACTTAGCTTCAACTAGGAAAGCTCGAATCGAGGATCAAATACCACAAATTTTTACTTTGAATTCCTTTTTCTCGATTTGAGCATGAGAATTGGGTCACTGATGAGGGTAGTAATTACAGTGTTTTTTCTGGTGCTTGGGACGGAAAGCAAGTCGCGGTGTACGAGACGAAGATCCGGGCGTGTTCGTTGAGCGCATTGCGGTACTTCGATCGAGCATTAGCTGTTACCATCAGTGAGACAGATGGTCGCATTGAACCTTTCCCATTCGGTGCTGGCAGCTTGGTGTGCGTCGCTGCTCGCATTAACGATATCTTCGAGATCAGGAAGGAAATAAAGGCAGTGTGCGAACGTTAAAATTGCTTCTCTTTCTCTTTTTACTTCTAGATTCCATTTGGATAAAATTCCAAAAAAAAAATCTCTCTTTCATAGGATGTTGATGCACTTACCTATATTAGTCAAATTCAATACTGATTATGATTCAATGAAACTCCGTTCCAGTGCGAAAATGTACTACCATATTTCAAATGTTGAGTAAGCTTTAACTGCAACGCTAAATCTTTTTTTCAGAAAGATCAAAAGTACCATAATATCTAAACTCATTCAGCGATTCCCGAGTAGAAATTGTTTCAGCGTGTCTGAGTTACGATCTAGTACCTGTCTCCCCAGATTGAGCTCATACGAACTGACCAATGGTTGGCTCGCTATGAGCTGGTAATATTTTGAATGTTTTGTCATCCAGCGCTTGTCTAGTCACTGCCCGGCTGACCTTGGTCACAAATGACAAAGTGAGGTTATGTGACTACGTGTGAATCGAGCGAATGACTCATGGCTGGCTAGTTAACTTGAGTTTTAGATGGCTTTGCAAAAGAAAACAATTCTCAAGTGGGGATGACGCCATAACCTAGCCAACACTAGCTAACTGCGGCTATGCGCTCCTTGGTTAGTCACTGCCCAGCCGAGCTTGCTCACGAATGATAAAGTGTGGTTATGTGACTACGTGTAGTTTCATCGAGCAATTGGCTCATGGCTGGCTAAGCAACTTGAGTTACCTCAAGTTGTCAATCCTCAAGTCAAATACAATTTAACGGAGACTTTGTCCTTGAAATTTAGCGGGAGATGTTAGCGGCTCAACATGAGCAGCTAGACGAAGAGGAGGGATGCCTCTATGGACCAGGCATTGCCGATTAACGGTAATTATAAACACATTTGTATAAACACATTACAAAACTTTAAACGCGTTTTTCTCGTAAACACGTTTTTGAAAATGGCTGACATTCTCCTGACCGCTGTAATTAACATATCGACCTGAAATTTGGAGAGCATACTCAGAAAATATGTCCTCACGGAATGACGGATCGTTTTTTCGATAGTTACATTTTTGCATTTATTATTTATCTTTTTATGCGAAAAAAAACGCGAAAATTCGATTTTTTTAAAATTGCCGCCATTTTCCGAAATTTGTACTAAACGCAAAACCCATCTGTCATTCCATGACGAAAGGGTCACAGATTGATAATATGCTTTGAATTTGTGTTTCAGATCAACAAAGAGGGGGCAGTGATGTCAGCCGTTTACCTCCCGCGATTTGAGGACCTGTTTTCGCGGAGTTGCAACGGCCGCCATTTTGGTTTTTTTTCAAAACATTTTTTTTCTAACGTTCTGTATATCATGAATAAAAGCAAGAAAAAAACCGCACTCAAAAAGCTTTACTCGTTTCGTAAAAAAAAAAAAATGTAAACACCTGAAATATGGCACTCCAAGGATAAAGTCTACCTTAAGGTTATGTAATTCTATGCGATAATCACTCTCAATGCGAACGCAATTGAGTCATTGATCCGATAATGTTATTTACATTTGTTAATCCACCCATTTTTCAACAATCTGACACTGTGTAGTGTAACATATGTAGACGATAAGAAAATTCAGAAATTAAACAAGCAGAGATGGCTCAGTGGACAACGTCACAACACCCAGAGGTCCCGGGATCGAAACCATGTTACGGCGTAAGCGTTTGTCTGATATAATTTAAAATTGAACCATTAATATATTTACAGCGTAAATATCATAACTCTATTAAATGAACAACGAAGAATATCGTAAAAGGGTTCAATGATGTAAATAATGTGCAAACAAAAATCACGAAAATATAAGTATATAGCCGCAAATTTTTTTTTTTCCTAATCGCCACCTAATTTTTTGTTCCCAGTCGCTAGCTGAAAAAAAAACTAGGTCATGGCTAGGTCAGAAATATAATACAGCCGTGAAATATTTCTTTCTATCCAGCCACCATCTAATTTTTTGTATTCAGTCACTAGAGGACCAAAGTGTTACAAGTGGGTAGTCTTTCGCTAAAACGGCTAGCTAATGGCGATTCGAAACATCACTTTACTAGCTTGGAACTTCCACTCGGCTTTTGGCCCATTCAGTCCGAGACGTGCTTCAGTGCTACTTCATCAACTGGATGAAAATGAGACCGATACGCCAAGAGTGTTCGGCTGCAGCGATCGCCCATGCCGAGCAGCGTTGGCTAGGGCCAATACTCGGATGGGTGACCGCTTGACTGGCTCGGGCGCCGACTGTCAAGCAGGAGACGGTTTCATCGATTTTCCGATGGTGACCGCACTGAAACTCGGTAAAAAAAAACGCCTGTATCTGCACACGTTTTTCGCAGTTGCCCTGTGCCCTCCTGCTGATGTAATACAGTAGTGCGTTAGGAAAGAGCGGCCGTGGGAAAAGATCGTGGAAATGTCCTGGTCATCTGGGAAAATTGGAGTCGCCAGTATTGAATAAAAGTGAACAGGATGTTGCGAAACAAAGGAAGGAGGATAAAAAAAAACAAAGCGGAATGAAAAAAAAAAAATCCGAACGAAATTTCTATTGAATTTTTTGAAAATAACATTCTCCAAAGTGCAGCTACTTCCGCGGGGGAACAAAAGCTTGCTTCGTGGGAGGATATTCAAGAATGAAAGAAAAAAAAAACGTAATCTCATTCTCTCCGGCTTTGTATCGCGGAAGGATACAAGCAAACTCACGCACCCCACCATTTTTTCCAGCATAATAATCGCATTATGTATTTTTGGTACTTGCGGCCGAGAACGCTACGAATGGAAATGTATTCTGTCCAGAGAGAGTGTGAGAGAGAGAGAAAGAGAGAGAGAGAGAGGGAGAGAGAGAGAGAGAGAGAGAGAGAGAGAGAGGGGGAGAGAGAGAGAGAGAAATCCCTCTCTTCCCGGGCTACGAGCAGCGAACAATTTAGATCGCGAGTAAAGAACACTTGATCTTCTCTTTGTGTGCTCGGACCGCCCCGAATATTCGTACAAAATTATACACAGGGTGTCCCAGAACTAAATGCGTTCCCTGAAATGGGGCGTTGTGGGCGAAATTCTGAGTCGATTGATATAAGCATGTGTGGGTCTCGGATCAACCACTGAATTATTATTAATTTTTTACGGCGAGCCAATCAGGTACGCCCGATGAGCCGTACGTCGGTGAGCGTTACGCCGGCTCATCGGGCGTACCTGATTGGCTCGCCGTAAAAAATTAATAATAATTCAGTGGTTGATCCGAGACCCACACATGCTTATATCAATCGACTCAGATTTTCACCCCCAACCGCCCCATTTCAGGGAACGCATTCTGTTCTGGGACACCCTGTATATTTTTTTAGGGCGTTACAGTTTGCATCGTTGGAATGCAGCGAAAATTAATTTTTTGACATTGCACTCATTTTATTTTGCTGATTTCAGCTCTGAAAATCACTCAACCGTTTCAATCCATTCTTATCAGATATCAGCGATCTCAATTTGTAAAAAAGGCTTTTAGTACAGTTGTGCTGTCGCTGAAAAACCCCGTAATCGGAAAAAATGGAAGGCTCGTTTTTTGACACGTGATTTTGTCGGTGCCGCGGGTGCCTAATCCAAGTTTGCCTAAAAATCGGAGTGTAGGGTTTTTTTTTAAGGGGATGGGGGTGAATTAATGCCAAACTACAACCCTTACGAGGCGAGCGCTGTGAGACAAAATGTGGCGAAAAATCCGGGCTTTAGTTTTGTCCGCAGTGCCGAAGTCGTGGAAATTCATTTCGGGAGTGAAAAAGTGGGGTGAAATTTTGAAAAATCAGTTTTAATTTAATAACTCTTCAGAAAAAAATCGCACACTTTTTGTTCAAACGGGAACGTTGTAGCCCCCGAAAAGACTCGTCCATCGAGTATTTGATCATTACTCTCCGATGATATCTTCACCCCCGACAAAATATTGTTGAAATACAAAGAAAATGTTTATTAAATAACTGAAAAACAATCGATTTTTCGGGTATGGTTTAAATGTACAAAATGTAGAGATTAATATTTTCGTTTCTGTGGACCACCATCGAATTTTGATTTTCCAACCCCTCTGGGGGGTTGAAAATTCAAAATGAAATTCTGGGAAAACTATTGACCGCACGAATTCGCCGCCGTGGAAGAATTTGTAGCCTGAACCCTCAGCTATATTTTTGTCTACAGCGCCAAACTCGTATCTCTTCATTTTCGGTCAATAGTTTTCCCAGAATTTCTTTTTGAATTTTCAACCCCTGAGAGGGGTTGTAAAAAGCAGAATTCAAGGGTGGTCCATAGGAACGAGAATGTAGACAGAATTATTCTCTACATTTCGTACATTTAAACCATCCCCGAAAAATCGATTGTTTTTGAGTTATTCGATAAACAATTTTTTTTATAATTCAACAATTCTTTCCGGGATGAAGATATTATTGTAGAGGGATGATCAAATACTCGATCGATGCGTGTTTTCAAAGGCTACAACGTTCCCATTTGAACAAAAATTGTATGAATTTTTCCTAAAAAGTTATTGAATGAAAACGGATTTTTTTAAATTTCACCCCACTTTTTCATCCCTAAAATGAACTTCCACGACTTCGGCGCTGCGGACAAAAATAAAGCCCGGATTTTTCTGAACATTTTGTCTCCCGGCGCCGACCTCATGGGGTTTGTAGTTTGGCGCTGATCCACCCCTATCCCCTTTCATCCCCTTAAAAAAACCCTACACCCCGATTTTTAGGCAAACTTGGATTTAGCACCCGCGACACCTACAAAATCACCCGTTAAAAACTAGCCTTCTATTTTTTTCCGATTCTAATAAACAGCACGACTGTACTATTTGGATAATGATAAAAATGAAAAAAAAATGAAATTAGGAGGAAGCAATTGGTTGCATTTCGACGATGAAAATTTCAACGTCATTTTTTCCTATCTTTTTGTCATTCCTCCCCCTCGTTACCACCGCTCTCCACCGGGTCCTAAATCATTCCTATGATGCAACCTCGTCCAACAACGAGAGTGCCCAGTGTACTCTGACAACAAGAAGAGTGCAACGAATTTTATAACCTTCGCATGGAAATGGGGAGCAGCCTGGCACTTGATACGAGACCTCTGTACATGACCTATTTGCACGGAAATTTCGGTGTGCCCATCCAGCCCAACATGATCCAAACAAACCCAAACAAGCAAATCAGTACATCCGTACATCCGAATGCACTTCCAGCAACGATTCCTCGGCATTTCTTCAGCAAACCGTATCGAGCCTGAATTTTTTAGCACTTTAAAAACCTCCTCGCCTCTCGACGCTCGTTCAACACTTTCTTGACGAATTGCCCATGCTACGTGAGTGGAATGTTCAAAGTCGTACGGAAAAAAAAAACGAGTACGGTTACAGAGTGAGCAGCGTGTGCTGTACGAGCCTCGTATAGTTTTATGAAGATGATGATGATGTATGAATCACGTCCCGCTGACGGGGGCAAGAAGTACATGTACGTGCATCGGGGTAGTTTCACACCGCGTGTGTATACCGCACTCCAGAAAGTAGTGTACGTGTTTTTGAAGTACGTGACAAAAGCTCCGGGAAACATTTCCGGGACAAGGCCGACAATTTTCTATCTCGAAACCCACCCTACACATTTCTGACCATTGTATATACATACACACATAAATATATATATATATTAGGGTGGTAAAAAAAATCGATTTTTTTCTCAACGGAAAATTGAAGTGTGTTAAGAGAAAGAAAGTATTGCAAAATTTGAGGATTCTAAATAATTTTTTAGTTAATGCTCAAACGCTTTTTTCATGTTTTTGTTTCATGATTATCGGAGTATTCATTTTTTTTATCTCGATACAGAAAATGTTAGTGCCTGATCCAACGTAAGTCTTCATTTAATTTTTTCTGTAACAATACACAATTTTCATTTATATATATATATTTTTACCATATACAATTTGTATTTCCAGATTCAGAATCAATATATGTAATTCGGTTGTGAAAATGATATCAACCACTTGATGAACAAGAACACGGTCATCACTGAACGTCTAACAAGTAAGGTAAATGTCCCAATTATTGAACAGGTCCCAATTATTGAACACTATCTTGTATTTTTATTATTTCTCATTCACCTGCATGCATTTACTTATTTATAAAAATTTCATCACATATGTGGAACTTCTAGCTATCGAAATGTTACGTCACTTGTGCAACAAAGCTTTAATTAATAGAGAAATTTTTTTTTTTAATCAGCAACGGTGATCCGATTTGACGTCTCGTGGTAATTGCTTATCGTTTGTGCTAAGACGCGCCGCTCCATGCGTAAGGGCATAAAAAATTCAAAATCTGTCGCATCTCGAAAAGTAAAGGCGTTTCAGGTTCCTCAGAAAATTTCTTACGAATAACAATTAAATTTTTTTTTTAAATTAATTATTTGATAACAAATACGGTGTTCGATCATTGGGACATAGAAAATGCAGTGTGTCCCAATTATTGAACACTCGAATTCTCCAAGATGGCGTTATTAAACCCATCAAAACATCGAGACAGTTAACGTGTGACAGATCGTGTGAATCGGATTTATTCAAACAAAAACTGTAAGTTCCTGAATAAACTTACCTTTATTCTTTTAATAATAACTCTAAGATCGTCATTTATATTTTTTATTTGTTTTTTCGTGTAATAAACATACAAAGAAAAGTAAAAAGAAAATATAACGTAAATGTAACCTAAAAATACGAATGTAATGATCAATATTTTTTGCTCTCGGATATTTCAGGGAGCCAAGCTGCGAAAAAATTAAACAAAAAGAGAACATAAAAACGAGGAAGCTGAAAAACAATATAAAATAAAGTTCGAGTTGAAAAGCAAAAATAAACCAAATGCGAATGAACCAAAAACCTGTCAAAAGAGACTAAATATATATTTTTGTATTTTTACATGATTAATAAAAGATTCTTAAGGTGTTTCGTTTTGCTTTTATTTCTTAATATTGTACCCAAAATAATATTTTCAGAACGGAAAAAGAATTCTCGAGAGTGTTCAATAACTGGGACATTCCTGTTCAATATTAGGGACATAGGCACTTCCAGTGTTCAATAATTGGGACATTTGCGTGCTTCACATTGTTATTATTTTTTTTTCATTTGAAATCATTTAAAAATAATTTAAAGGGTGATTTTTCGAAAGTAAAAATATCAAAGTATCATTTGAACATGAAAGCAATGGTTTTTTCTTGATTTTATATTTGTTTCTCACCAAATTCAATCCGCCAGATCCTTAGCTGTTCAATAATTGGTTCATCTACCTTATACGTGTTTTTTTGGAGTAATATGTTGTTTTGGAGTAAGAAAACAACGGATTCATGAGTCATACGGATTCGAGAGTTACAAACCGCGGCGTTGTTGACGCTACTGCAACCTTTGTTTCTCTGACTGTACGTGAGTTCTTTTCGCGATTCATTTGACTGTTTCCAGTAATTCCTGTATTGAGGTACGTCACAGTACGCGTAAAAATAAAAATGTAAAAAATGATCGCGGGTTTGGACGATAGTGAAGGTGCCGAAATTTATCTGATTGGATAGGAAATCGAAGAATTTGTGGAGCGAAAATTACCCACGAATAGAGAAGCATTAAGTCTATTCGTGTTAAGAGAGTACACAAAACGTTATCGACAAAATAACTAATATTTGGAGCGAAACTGGAATAGGAATTTCTCAACCTTGCATCAATTTCAAAACGTTACAAAAATTACGATCGGAGTGGACAGCATTGAAAAAAAAATATTTACGGAAAAATCAAACTCAATCGTTCAACGAAAATCTCTTTCAACATACACTCTTCAACACGTTGGATAAATTATTTAAATTATATTTTTGTCATGTCCATTGGGGGGTAAAAAAATTGACGAAAAGTCGAAGAAAAAAATTCAAAGTCGTTTGAGCACGACTTAAAAAATGTTTAGACCTCTCAAATTTTGTGTGAATTACTTTTTCATAACGTAGTAACATTTTCCTCTGAATACCACGAAAAAAAAATGATTTTTTTTTTAAACCACCCTAACATATGTTTGAAATAACTGAGTGGGGCGGGCCAACTCGGATGGGCGTGGAATATTGAGATAGGCACAGAGCATCGTGGATTCAATTTTTTTTATTTTTCCACAATTCATTTTTTGCATGTGTAATAGATTTCTAAAGGTGTAAGTTTTAAAGGTTAAAAGGAGAGCGCGATAACATATATCGGTATATTCAGAGCTGAGTCGGCCAGCTATAGATATAGTAGGAGCATTGAAAATTTAGAGTTTAAAAGTGTGAGAGCTTGAAAGTTGAAAATTTAGAGTTAAGAAGTAAGAGCATTAAGAATAATTCAGAATTATAATTCTAGAGTATATAATTATAATTATAATTATAATTATAGTACTCTGAATGATATAATTATAGTTCAGAGTACAGAATTATAATCCCAACATTCTATTTGCAGAATTCTAGAATGTTGGAAAATATAATACTTCCTCGACTTTTTTTCAAACGTATTTTTTTATTTCGGGCAAATAGATATATATCTCTCATATTTATTTGGCGGTAAGTCCGAAAATATCACAGCGCATATAATATTACGTTTTTAAATAATAAGTAACTAGGAGGACGGTCTTTGAAGTTGAATGTCTTCAAAATTACCTTTTTCTATAATATTATTATAATTATAATCTATTATTATTCTGCCTTGACATTCATATATATATAGCTATATATATCTATACAGGATGTCCCAAATGACACTCAACATTCAACTTTTGCGGTTCATGCATATTCTTGCGCCAAAAAAACAATAAAGCAAATCGAAAAAATTAATTTCCGTTGCATTCCAATGATATGAATTTCTACTTCATCAGCAGCTGACGGTTGCCTCAACCTTACTTTGGGAAACGATAGAACAAACTATGGAAAATAAAACTTGAGAGGAAATCCAATTGAAAAAGATGAAAATGTAATGTGAAAAAATCGTTACTACTTGTTAGGGAATTTACACTTAGCACAAAAATTTAGGGAGCAAGAAAAAAATCCAAATTTTTGGGGGATTTTCAACAGGCTGTAACTCACACAAAAATGGTCGTACAGCAAAAAAAAAAAAAGCAAATTGTAGCTCTAAGTGTCTAGTTTTCGGATCTGAGTTTGAAAATTTTTTTTTGAATTTTTTTTTCGAGTAATCATAAGAAAACCACCGAAAAAAAAATGTTCGAAATTTTTTTGGTTTTTTTTTAATCTACGGACGTAGAAATTTTTTTTTCGACTTAACCTCTATATAGACCGGATAGCTTGTTTATTCAGCTTTAATTTGGTTTTTTAAAAATCTCGATACGAGCATTTCTCGCTGAGATATCGGTGTTTGAATGGAAAAAGATCATTTTGTCTTTGATTACCAATATCTCAGCAACCAATGATCGCACAGAAATTTTGAGGTTGGTTTCAAAAACTTGAATAAATTCTCTACAAGGATTGGTAATTGAATTTTGAATTTTTTTTTTTTTTCAATCATTACATGAATTTGAAAAAGCGACCAAAAAAGGGCTTTTTGTGGTTTTTTGGAAAATCAAGCGCCCAATCAAAAATATTGCGGAAACCACTAATGTTAAGTGTGCCTTTTACTGTTCAATATACTCACAAAAACCCTACGAAGTTTCAATTTAATCCAGCCAACCGTTTTTTTTTCCCACTTGATCGAATTTTTGAAAAAATTAAAGGAGCAAGAATTTCGCTCTGAAAATGTCATAATTTTTATCAAAAATGAAAAAAAAAAAAAATTTCATTTTTCTCTCAATTCTGTATTAGTGACTTGGAAAATTTAAGAAAAAAAAAATCGAAAATTTTTGAAAAAAAAATTAAAAAAAAAATTTTTTTTTTTTCAATTGGCCCTAAATTAAAGAAATATAGCGACTCACTTTCTCACCGATTTTCCTCATCCGCACTTTAATTTTCCTAGTCACAAATTAATTGAATAAATTAAAAGTTGATACCCCCAAGGCAAGTCGAATATTCGTTCTACGAATATTGGGACAATAATTTTTTTGTGCGAATTTAAACAGTGTCTAAAAAAAAAACAGTTTTTCTTAAAACTAACCTGCTTTCTTGGTAATCGAGCCAATCAACAGTTTTTCTCAAAACTACCGTATTTTTTAATTTTTAGAAAAGCAAATTAACTGAGTTTTTGCAAGCTTTAGTTTTTTTTTTTTTTTTTTTTCATAATGCCTAGGCGGCATTTATCCGCGCCACAAGTCGCTCAGATAGTGACTCTAGTGCAACAAATTCTCGTGATCCTTACAAAACTAAAGCTTGCAAAAACGCAGTTAATTTGCTTTTCTAAAAATTAAAAAATACGGTAGTTTTGAGAAAAACTGTTGATTGGCTCGATTACCAAGAAAGCAGGTTAGTTTTAAGAAAAACTGTTTTTTTTTAGACACTGTTTAAATTCGCACAAAAAAATTATTGTCCCAATATTCGTAGAACGAATATTCGACTTGCCTTGGGGGTATCAACTTTTAATTTATTCAATTAATTTGTGACTAGGAAAATTAAAGTGCGGAAGAGGAAAATCGGTGAGAAAGTGAGTCGCTACATTTCTTTAATTTAGGGCCAATTGAAAAAAAAAATAAAAAAAAATAAAAAAAATTTCTTTCGAAAATTTTGGAATTCTTTTTTTCAAAAATTTTCGATTTTCTTTTTTTTCTTAAATTTTCCAAGTCACTAATACAGAATTGAGAGAAAAATGAAATTTTTTTTTTTTTTTCATTTTTGATAAAAATTATGACATTTTCAGAGCGAAATTCTTGCTCCTTTAATTTTTTCAAAAATTCGATCAAGTGGGAAAAAAAACGGTTGGCTGGATTAAATTGAAACTTCGTAGGGTTTTTGTGGGTATATTGAACAGTAAAAGGCACACTTAACATTAGTGGTTTCCGCAATATTTTTGATTGGGCGCTTGATTTTCCAAAAAATCACAAAAAGCCCTTTTTTGGTCGCTTTTTCAAATTCATGTAATGATTGAAAAAAAAAAAAATTTCAAAATTCAATTGCCAATCTTTGTAGAGAATTTATTCAAGTTTTTGAAACCAACCTCAAAATTTCTGTGCGATCATTGGTTGCTGAGATATTGGTAATCAAAGACAAAATGATCTTTTTCCATTCAAATACCGATATCTCAGCGAGAAATGCTCGTATCGAGATTTTTAAAAAACCAAATTAAAGCTGAATAAACAAGCTATCTGGTCCATATAGAGGTTAAGTCGAAAAAAAAATTTCCACGTCCGTAGATTTAAAAAAAGAACCAAAAAAATTTCGAACATTTTTTTTTCGGTGGTTTTCTTATGATTACTCGAAAAAAAATTTCAAAAAAAAATGTTCAAACTCAGATCCGAAAACTAGACACTTAGAGCTACAATTTGCTTTTTTTATTTTTGCTGTACGACCATTTTTGTATGAGTTACAGCCTGTTGAAAATCCCCCAAAAATTTGGATTTTTTTCTTGCTCCCTAAATTTTTGTGCGAAGTGTATTTACATTTATAAAATGTCTGTAATATTATATTTCTGTAACATAAATTGACGTTTATATTTATGATGTATGTATACATAAGGAGCAAAAATAATTTGAGACAGCCATATCTGTGCTATGAGTGCTATCAGCATATTCAACTGTGCTATTTCACACATCACACACACACGCATATATATATATATATATCTGTGTGTGTATATATGTGTTTACAAATATATGTATATATATTTGTTTATTTTTGTATATTCGTATACAATTGTCACCTACGAAAAATGGACCAGAATTAAATATGCCCACATGAACAGGCAAATTCAAATAAAATACAAATGTCTCTGCATTAAAAAGTTATCGCGTACTCTCTACTTTTTTCCCCCATTATCCTCGAACGAGATAGACCGTGCAAAAATTATTTTCATGTGCGCACCGTAAAAATGAGCCGTATGTAAATCATAAACGGATTAATTCTGGTCGTTCGTCGTGCGTGGCCGACGATGTGTTTACGCGGGTGGTTATGGGTTTTCAAGCTTGTGGGTTTGCGGCGAAAGAGATTTAACTTATATGCTGCGAATAGGAGACGCGCAAATTGCCTGGCTCGAAAGTTGTCGCGTATACCTGGGTGTATATATATATATATATATATATACACACACACACACACACATCCATACATATCCATACATACATATATACATATCCATATCATGTTTGTCCTATTGTATATAAAAAATATTAATTTATACATGCCCATAAACCATGATAAATTTAATGAATTATTTATCTATAGAGTAACATATTGTTTATATTGTAAAATATGTATATATACATGTATATGCTCATTTATGTACATATATATAATTTTTCTCCTTGTATACAGAATGGCCCGAAAAGTGACGACCACAATTAAAATCTTGATCGTATCAATACCTATCGAAATTACCCCCATATATATTCCACGAGCTGTTTGTACTTTCCCAGAAAAAAAAAACATTTTTTATAGAGTTTTCCGGTAGCATATGTTTTTATTTTTATCTTTTGTGTATGTACTTTCTTCTCAAAAGTTTTTCAAACAATTAGGAGTCATTTAAACTAATATAAGTATTTTTTAACCTTTGATCAAAATATACGCTGTACCAGACACAAATACAATTGGTATATGCAATATACCAATTTAGCAGAAAAGAAATTCCGTGTTGAAAAAAATATAGGAAATACGTGGGGGAATACAACTTTTAAAATAAAGTTAATTTTGAAAACCGAAAAAAGCGTTAAGCACTAGAATTTTTTATTTTGAAAGGGGACAATGATAATTTTTTAATGAGAAATTGTTAAACGAATAAAATTACACCTCTACAGACAAAAATAATTAAAAAAAAATAAAAATAAACAAGAAATACATTTTTTCTATATATTGTCACTTTACAGAAATGGAAGTACAGGCAATGCGCGAAAAACATTTTTCGTCACCCAAAAACGAATAAATCTTGGTTAAAAGCTATAAAGACGTTTATTTTTTTTACAAAAATTCCAGACTGATCATGTGAGCCACCGGAGATAAAAAATCGGAGCAATTCAACGCTATGCATACTTTTTGTGTGTACTACAAATTTAGAAAAAAATGCGGAAACATAATGGTTGCGATGGTTATATGCGAAGATATCGCAACTTCTGTAATATAACAAGGAAACGCCATTTATTACATGTTTTTACATGGATATTTGATATCAATTTTTTTTTCTTAAAAAATACTTAATTTTTTTCCCTCAACAGCATACATTTAGCTTACCGGAACTGCCCGTCATTTCCTTTACGACGATTGCTCCATGAGATATTGATTATCAAAGTCAAAAGCGTAATTTTAGCTACGATAGCCCATAACTATGCGACAAATCATAATACAGAATTCTTTGGGAGCTCAAATGAATTTTTAATGAAAAATTTCGTTATAACTGCTCATAAACTGCTCATAAAATGAAGTTTTTGATTAATCAGAAATTCCATACGTGCTTCTCTGCGAAATGCAATTAGGACCATAACTTTTAAATTTGAAGTAAATCGAGGGAAAATTGTTGAAGTTACAGTAGAACCTCGATGATCCGAACCTCGATCATCCGAACCCTCAATTATCCGAACGATGACTTAGTTTATCCGAACGCTCAATTACCCGAATGTTGGCGCGGAAGATGCATTTTTGCTCGCTGCCACCGTCGTGAGCAACAACGAGCAACCCAACGCAACTTCTCCTTTTCAAACGGCTGCGAGACTTAGCCGCTCAAAAACGCGTTACCGTTCGTCAATAAAAAAAATGGACGATTTTATTTTTAAAAAAATATAAAAAGAGGATTCGACTTTTTTTAGGCGTTTAAAATATATATATATATATATATATATATATATATATATATACATTCCAACGTTAATATGTATGTCAAATTTTAATATATATGTCTCGTCCCAAAAAACCCACGTTTCGATTATCCGAATTTTTGATTATCCGAACTAGTCTCGGTCCCAATTGGTTCGGATAATCGAGGTTCTACTGTATTTGAATTGCCAGTTGGAAAAAAGCTGTTTCGAGAAGTTTCGAGTAGTCGGCCATTGTGTACATCGAAACGAAATTTTTTTTTTTTTTTTCTAACAGCTTGATATTCATACTAAATAGATGTGTAATTAATTTTATGAGTGAATCACTTTTTAATACGAAAAAATATTGTTAAATTCGCACATGATTTTATACACGTTACTGTGGCCTATTCCCTTAAATTTTGTCCCACGATGATTTTTTGCGGAGATAGAGCAATTTTAAAACGACCTAAAAATTTCGGAAACTTGTTTGTTCCTTCAATTTTTGTCAGCAGTGTGTACCGCGACATATTTAATGTATTCGTTATCTATGTAGACACATATTATTTATAGTGTAAAAGATTTATACATACATGTATATATATTTATACATATATATATATATATATATATATATATATATATATATATATATATGTATGTATGTATGTATGTATATATATATGTATGTGTGTGTGTGTGTGTGTGTGTGTATATATATATTAGACTGATTCAAAAAAAAATTTCCTTCTGGATTCTCGTGCTATTGTTGGGCATTGATAAAACAAAATTTCTCTAAAAAAATGGGCGCGGTCACTGAATTTTTAGAGGTGGCTATCTCGACTTTTTTGTATTTGAATTTTTTTTAACGAACGTATTGCATTTAAGCATAGTCATGGCTTCGGATTACGGATAAAAATCGGAAAAGTTTTGAGTTTGTTCTTTTACAAACATAACAGAGAAAAACGGACCATACGTCGAAGTGCACACGAAACGATGAAAGAAGTTTTCGAACAATGGAAATGTGCTGAAATTCAAACGCGTCGATTGAATAACGCAATCTTGAAATCAATAAAACTCCATCTAGTCTGGAAATAACTTTTAAAAAATGGGGTTAAAAAGAATTTGCCGTCACAAATATCGAAGGAGCGTAAATTTAAGAGAGATTTGGACAAACTGTTCAACGTTGCACATTTTCATTCTGCCCAAAATTTTAACGAACTTGAGAATGGCTGGGAAGAAATGTAAATGAGTTTGAAGATAATGTAAGCGTAGCATTTTGAAAATGTAAATATACGATTTATGAATAAAAGCTTATAATTTAATTTTTCGTAAAAAGTGCGAAATGTTAATGCGTATAAATAAATCTACATGAATAACGAGAGTAGTATAGACGCCATTATTAATCTACCTGGATTTGAATTGTGAATATTGCAATCTTTTCAAATTGTTAGAGTTTATTTTTGTTACGAAAAAGCTGCTGGATGTGATTTTTATCCGTAATCCGATGCCATGACTATGCTTAAATGCAATACGTTCGTTAAAAAAAATTCAAATACAAAAAAGTCGAGATAGCCACCTCTAAAAATTGAGTGACCGCGCCCATCTTTTTAGAGAAATTTTGTTTTATCAGTGCCCAACAATAGCACGAGAATCCAGAAGGAAATTTTTTTTTTGAATCAGTCTAATATATATATATATATATATATATATATATATATATATATATATATATATATATATATATATATATATATACATATATATATATACACACACATACATACACACACTCAAAGCTCTTCGTGGTTAGCACCAGCTGCGGTGACGAAACTTGCAGCATCGGCCACGAGACGAAGAACCTCCAGTCTCCAGGGTTATTATAATACGTTTTTCACTCTGATGAGAGATGGTGTTTATTCACGGGTATACAAATCCCCGATGGAACCACGGCTTGGGACACATGTGTGCCTGGCAAAGTGCGGCGCAATGAGCCACTATGTTCACGCAAGCACGTACGTGTGGCTATACCTCGTTGCAGGCATTGCGGGAATCGCTCGTTTTCGGCTCGAGCGTGCGGAAAGATAATTGTTATTATAATAATGGTTGGAGACACGGGTGTGCGAGTCTTCGCACACGTGGCCTCTTATCCGTCATTCGGGCATCGTATCTTCGAAAGCAATAATTTTTGCGCAAAAGTGCATCCGCATTCAGGGCTTACACCTAGTTGATTTTTTTTTCGTCAAATATTGATTTTTTGTTTTCGACGAATTTTCGAAATATAACATTTAAAAAATATTTTCTGAAAATGTCGAGTCGAATCGTTCAAAAATCGAGGGAGTTATATATAAGTATATACGAATCGGCGAACTTTAAGCAAATTTTTCTCGAAAGTACTTTTTCAAAATCGGTGACCGCGAAATCTCAAAAATCAGTGCACCGATCATCTTCAAATTTGACGAGCTTCTTTTACACATGGGAAAGCGGTGCTCGAACGAAGACATTTTTTTACGATGCAAGTTTTTTTTCAACGAAAATAAAGCGCTTTTTCTTCATCGAAAATCGATACTTTCACTTTGGACTGTAGTATTTTTTTTCCAAAATCAATATTTTATTAAAACCTGCGTCCAAGCACTAGATAATTTCATGCAAAAACTAACTTCGTTTGATTTTTGTGTTTCGGATATTTTTTTTCCGTGCAGTAGTCATCGCGAAGGACATTGGATCTACCACATTTATAAACATTTTTCAATACAAACCTTGTACAGGATACTTAAAACCGTACTCTTCAAGGTAAAAAAAAAATACATTTGAAATCCTGCACTCGTTGATCCAGAAAAAATCGACGAAATTTTTTCTTTTTTTCTGGCCACGAGCTAGGCGTCAATTATATATTCGAGATCAGAAAAAAATAAAAGAAGGTTACAAAATTTAAAATTGCTTTTTTTCTATTTTTGCTTCTATATTCGATTTGGATAAATTTTCAAAAAAAAAAAAAATCCCTCGTTCATAGGATCTTGAGGCACCTATCGATTTTCATCAAATTCAATACCGATTATGCTTCAATGAAACTCCATTACCATGCGAAAATGTACTACCATATTCCAAATATTGAGCAACCTATTACTGAAACGCTAAATTCTTTTTCCCCCAAAAAAATCAAAATAGCCCAATATCTAAACTCATCCAGCGAATTCAGCCAATTTCAGTCCGGATCGTGCTTGCGTGCTAATTCATCAACTGGACGAAAATGAGACCGACACGCCAAGGGTGCATTGCAACGATACTCGGATGGGTGACCGCTTGACTGGCTCGATGGCCGACTGTACTCAAGCGGTAGGCAGTTTCACCGAGCTTTCCATGGTGACCGTACCTGAAACTCGGTAAAAAAGAGTCGCCTGTATCCTCACGGGTTTTCATCAGTTGCCCTGTGCCCTCGTGCGGATATCGAACTTTGGATTCCTGCTCGGGAGTATTGACATAAAGTTGAAAATCCGAAACACGTTTTTCGAACCATAGGAGAATTTTTCAAAATTCATAATAATAATTTCGGGTCCCTCGAAGGTTATTTCGAAAAGAATGAGGTTTCGAAATTAATTTCGATTTACCATTCAATATCCATCGCTATCGCGGGCATCTCGCTCACTCGTCATCCCCGAGCGTCGTTTCCCCATCTCACCCCCCCCCCCCGCGCTCGCTCATACTATAATCTCCCATCTATACCAACGCTGTATAGCCAGCTCGAAATTGTGTGCCTGAAATTCAATATCCGCCCGCAATTTTCGTTCCCGTTTCTGCCGATAGAGAATACAAAAACGAAAATTCGTTCGGCGCTCGCGTTTGTCCTGAAAAAATCGGAGACGAGTGAAAAAAAAGGCGAGAAGAAAGAGGAAAAAAATTAATTCCGTTACCTTGCGAAAACGGGCCCGTTGTAATTGTCGTGAAAAAAAAGGAAAAAAAATAAAATACATACGTCCAACCGCGGGACGCCTATCGTGCCAAGCTCCGAGGAAGCCCCGAATAATGGACGAATCAAAATTGCTAGGTAGCAAATTGATTGGCGAACGAATTCACGCCAAACTCGGAAATTCAATTACGCGAACGTTTGAAATCCTCACGCTCCCGTTTTTCCAAAGGAAGCTTTGCGCCCCGGCGAATGCCACAACGGCGAATTTTCCCGTTGCATTAGCCGCGAAATTTTAGCCGCGGTATCAATTTACGATTGCGGAGCAGGGGGCGGGGGAGGGCCTAGAATCGGGATAGTACAATTATCGATATGTGTCGAGCGCCGCGGGCGGAGAATATCGATTTGGGTTATGTCGCGATTGCCGATTCGCTGAAAATGAGTTTATATATATATATATATATATATATATATATAGGGGAGACCGGGGCAAAATGGTATAGCGGGGCAAAACGGTACCGGGGCAAAACGGCACTGGGGTATAATGGGATCGGGGCATAATGGGATAGCAAAAAATGAAGTTTCTTGGTGCTTGATTTGGGGCAAAATGGGATAGGGGCAAAATGGGACAGAGAGGAGTGGAATATCAAATTGGGGCAAAATGGAATCGGGGCAAAATGGGACACATAAAAATGAAGTGTCGCAGCCCGCTGAATTTGGGGCAAAATGGGATGACAGGAAAATAATCTAATCTAAATGGTGCTTGTGGTTCGTTTCAGTCCACATATACGCAGATAACACGGACTGACCGATATATTTGTCGACACATATCCGTCGATTTCATGGGGAGCCTTTTCTGCGGGGGCTTATATTCGAAATCCAAGGAATCCTGGATTCGTTGTAATTCATGCGAGAAATGGGCCCACTATTCATGTGCCCATGCTGACGATAACTTAATCGAGTACGTTTGCGACAATTGTGCCGATAAAAATTAGCTTAGTTAAACAAGCAATAAAAATTAAACATTGCCACCGTTAAATTATAGTATCGTAAGTAGAGTGTGACCCAAATATCGTGTAACATTCAATAAAACCTGTTTTCACTCATTTATTACCCCTGCATTTCTTTCGTTTCTGCATCGAATTATTCCACTGTCCCATTTTGCCCCGATCCCGTTTTGCCCCAACCGCCTCTTTCTGAGGAGCCTGATTTTCTCCGGCCCATTTTGCCCCAGTCCCGTTTTGCCCCAATGACGTATTTTCCAGCAGTGTTGATTTTCACTATTCCATTTTGCCCCAAACCCCTTTTGCCCCGGTCCCATTATGCCCCGCTATACCATTTTGCCCCGGTCTCCCCTACACAGGGTGTCCTGTTGTGAATGGATAATCCTGCACTGTCGATAGGTCAAATTATGTCCTACTAAATGCTGCAATTTCAGGTCAGTAAAAGTCCCACGGTATTCGAGATTTTGGGCTTTGTGTTATTTTTCGAAGAAAATAATCTGCTTTTGGTTTTTCGCGTGCCATTTTTACAAATGATATGAATCGACGGAACTAACCAACTTTTTAAAGTAATTGGCACGATATGCGTGGTACATTTTTTTTACACCGCAGGCTATCAAAGTGAGATGTTCGAATTGGTTTGTATGGAAATTCTGCATAAGATATTTTTTCATAAAGTTTCCTCAAGGGGTTAGGCCACTTTAGAATTTTCGAAAAATCGACTTTTTAATGGTCCTCTAGGACCTTAAAAATAATATCCCAAAAGATGATGGCTGAGAAAAATCTCTAAGTACTCGGTTTTTGAATTTTAGTACACGGCCGCCTGGTCTGGAAACTGCAAACGCGTTTATCTCAAAACTGCATTTTTTAAGTTGGCCGGAAACATAATTCAGACAATTTTCAACCGGTTCACTTGAAATGTTGAATATATCTTGAAAAATACATTGTCTCTGGAGGTACGTAGGATTTTTTTTTTATAATGCATAGTTCATTTGTTATTAAGAATTATCTGACGATTTTTTAGGCAAATTTTTCACTTTCCACCTTAGACGTACGCCATTTGGCCAAAAATCAATATATCAAAAAAATCCTACGTACTTCTATAGCAGTTATTATATATAATCCATATATACTTATTATATAAATTCCATATACATATATGGAATTTGTTATATTCTTGTATATGTGTGTGTGTGTGTGTGTGTGTGTGTGTGTGTGTGTGTGTGTGTGTGTGTGTGTGTGTGTGTGTGTACTGGCTGTGCGTAAATATAAGCTTATAAATATATGTATATTTATAAGCATATTGTTAGCCAAAAGGATTGTGCACCTCCATTATAATTCCCTTATCATATTGTTATAGCAGAAAAAATAATAATATGGGACGCCGACCAAAAAAAAACTAAATATACAAGTTTATCAATATTGTATAGATCCTGCCTTTCCTCCATGACTACAGCAATTATTTTTCACATGATGACAAAGTTCAAACATCCAATACTTTTGGTGGTAAAGATCCTACACATGGGAGCGTGAACGAGATGAATTACTAGGGACAGGATACTCCAGATGTCCATTTAAAAAAGTGGAGTCCGCCTTCACATCAGATTGTCGTTTCTACTTGAAACAAAAAAGAAAACAAAAAACATGGGAATGGCGACTAGATTTTGACGATAACCAAATTTGATCTCTGACGTTTCTTCTAAAATAAATATTTATAGGAATTTTTGATTGTCTAGTTTCCAATGACTTACCCGGCATATATATATATATATATATATATATATATATATATATATATAAATTTCGGCAAAAGTACGAGGCATCTGAATGTCTCGTCACTTCAAAAATAATTGCTATAGTCGTTACGCGAAAGGAAGAACCGATAAAATATTCATGAGTTCGTGAATATATATGTAAATAAATAAAAATGTATTTATGCAGTTATACATGTAAAGAAAAAAGAAATTAACGCACGTAGCTATAGGATGCTCAAAAACGGCTCGTGTATGCTTTGAGCCGGAGTTTCCATCTGGAAAACCGTGAAATTATTGCTTTTCTTTCTCGAAGGTGAAAGATGAAAGTCTGAGGACGAGAGGACCTTTTGGTATTCGGGACGAAACTTATCAGCATGCAGCCCAACGAGCGAGCGAGCATAGCCATTCGTCGCCATTTCGATAGTCACGCGAGCATGATGGTAACTGCACTCCCGTTTCGCCAGGACGGCAGGGCGAAGGGGAGGGCGAGATAATTTCGTTACGCGATTCGACGAGATTCGCGCGAAGAAAGAAAAAAAAAAAGTCGCCTTGCAAAAACGTGGGTCGAAGAATAATGGGGGTGAAAAAAAAAGACGAGAAAATAAAAAGAGAAAAGAACGAACGAATCGTTGCAGGCCGGTTGCCGCAGTCGATCTGCAGAAACATCGACCTACGATGGGTCGAAACGAGATGGGGCGGAATAAACTAACTGCTAACTGCGTGTACCGTAGACACAATTTTTTTTTCCTCCATTTTTACGCGATTTTTGCACCTGCCGTGCCAGTAACGATGTGGAAATGCAAAGAGTTCGCAAGAGCCCCGATAACAATGTATACCCACGCGCCTCCTCCACGTTACCCCTTCGTTCGAAGCATCCCACTATGTTGGTCGGAATGTACTTCCGTTCGTTGTGTTTGGACATAATTTTGCAGACTGCGCTTCTGGCCACTTCGCATTTGGATCCAGATAACAGAAATTGTTGAATGCACTTGGCCAAACTGAATGTGACCAAAACAAGTGGTGGCAAGTCGAAAAATTTGGCTTTCTCGATGATGTTTCCCTTTGGAATGTGCGAGCAATTTTGGGCCGTGCCAAGTGGACGATCTTTGCTTGGGATAATTTTGAAAACGATTCTTCGTCGCACTGCAAAGTCTCGAGACCCAATCTGGTCGAACAAGTTCATCAATCGTGAGCCCCATAACCCTCGGTTTCAGAGGAAAACTATGAGAATCCTAACTACGTGTACCATCAGCCAATTGTCGTAGATTAGCTGAACTTCAATGAGAACTCTGGGTAATGGAGCTTCTTGTACAGAATTGAAAAATACCAACCCGTATGGGGTTGACGGCAGTAGTCAACGTGCCGACTGACGGGGTGTCGTGAACGCCACCATTGGTCATCCGTCATCCTTCTTTGTATCGGGAATGCAGTGTGGGCGTGAATATTACCAAAATGTTTGTGCAGTACCTACGGACTGATGTCATCATTGAAAAAGCGAATTCGTTCGCGCCCAGCATGGCATAAGCACTTCAAATGATGATGCCAATGATGACGAAGCCTGCACAACTAGAGCACAGCCGTGTCTGTTTTCTATCTTTTATGTTGCCCAGAACCGGGCAGCCGCTTTTCGTCGCTTTTCTAGGGAACCTACATCTAAGGATTCCTAGATCTGTAAATGAAAAATTAGAAGAAGGCTAGTTTTTTGACAGGTGATTTTGTAGGTGCCGCGGGTGCTAAATCCAAGTTTGCCTAAAAATCGGGGTGTAGGGTTCTTTTTTAGGGGATGAAAGGAGATGGGGGTGTATTAATGCCAAACTACAACCCCTACGAGGTTGGCGCCGTGAGACAAAATGTTCAGAAAAATCCGGGCTTTAGTTTTGTCCACAGCGTCGAAGTCGTGGAAGTTCATTTTGAGGGTGAAAAAGTGGGGTGAAATTTTGAAAAATCGGTTTTAGTTTAATAACTCTTTAGAAAAAAATCGTACGTTTTTTGTTCAAATGGGAACGTTGTGGCCCTTGAAAAGACGCGTCGATCGAGTATTCGATCATCACTCTCCGATAATATCTTCACCCCCAAAAAATGGTTGAAAAACAAAAAAAAAAATAGTTTATTGAATAACTGAAAAACAATCGGTTTTTCGAGTATGGTTCAAATGTACGAAATGTAGAGAATAATTTTCTCCATATTTTGGTTGCTATGGACCACCCTTGAATTTTGATTTTGCAATCCCTCTCGGAGGTTGAACATTCAAAATGAAATTCTGGGAAAACTATTGACGGCACGAATTCGCCGCCGTGGAAGAATTTGTAGCTTGAACCCTCAGCTACAGTTGTCCACAGCGCCAAACTCGTATCTCTTTAGTTTCGGTCAATAGTTTTCCCAGAATTTCATGTTGAATTTTCAACCCCTGAGAGGGGTTCGAAAAAGCAAAATTCAAAAGTTGTGCATAGGAACGAAAATATAGAGAAAATTATTCTCTACATTTCGTACGTTTGAACCATCCCCGAAAAATCGATTGTTTTTGAGTTACTCAATAAACTATTTTTTTGTTAATTCTTCAACAATTCTTTTGGGGGTGAAGATATTATTGGAGAGGGTTAATCGAATACTCGATCGACGCGTCTGTTCAAGGGCTACAACGTTTCCGTTTGAACAAAAATTGTATGAATTTGTCCTAAAGTGTTATCGAATGAAAACTGATTTTTCAAAATTTCAACCTACTTTTTCACCCCCAAAATGAACTTCCACGACTTCGGCGCTATGGACAAAAATAAAACCCGGATTTTTCTGAACATTTTGTCTCCCGGCGCCGACCTCGTGGGGGTTGTAGTTTGGCATTTATCCACCCCCATCCCCTAAAAAAACCTACCCCCCGATTTTTAGGCAAACTGGTTTTTAGCACCCGTGGCATCTACAAAATCA
Organism: Ophion obscuratus; assembly: GCA_964007375.1. Taxonomy (NCBI): domain Eukaryota; kingdom Metazoa; phylum Arthropoda; class Insecta; order Hymenoptera; family Ichneumonidae; genus Ophion; species Ophion obscuratus. The sequence continues at coordinate 55,589,605 of OZ023316.1, read as the reverse complement.
CCTGTCAAAAAACTAGCCTTCTTCTAATTTTTTTCCGATTCCAATATACAGCGCGACTGTACTAAAAGTACAAGCCGCCATTGAAAAGCGACGAATGGCGGATTATTCTCCTTTGCCCCAGTGATGACAAGCATGATCATCACCCAAATTCCAATTGACCTGATTCCCTGTACCTAACTATTCTCCCAAGATCCTCAAGTGATCTGGTCCGAAAGAAAGCAATCCATAAAAGCAGGAAGAAAATGCTGGACATTTTTTGGAATCGATGGTACTAGCCACGACAAAAAGCCAGGTCTCAGAGTACCAGAGAGTTCTAGGACTGCAAAGTACTGAAAATCGTTATACGAGTGAGATATGAGGGAGTGTATGCGAAAAGAGGAACGTTTAGGGTAAGCAAAAGCGAAAAAAAAACGCGTCTGCATTTAGTTCTTGAGCATTGGTCGCGAGGCCAACGACCGAGAGCGCGCACGGAGCCCGCGATGTGCAAGTGTGCATATAGCCGTGCTGATGATACATGTGGAGGAGAAACGCACAGGCGCAATGGACCAGTTCACGAGGCAAAAGCCAGTGTGGCACCCCTGGTGGATGGCTGATGTGTCAGCCGGTGGAGATTCAGCGAGAGAGCGAGAAGAAAGACACAGAGGTGCAGCTTTCGTGACGGCAAAGCAAGCTGGGGCAAATGTGAGGAGAGCCGTTGCGCGGTCCTCGGGGTTCGTCACGTCGAATCGATGCGTCGACATCGGAGCGTCAACTGCCTCACCGTATCACAGTTCCACCGGGTGAACGACGGGACAATCATTTTATTGTCTTCCACTCCAATCCGCAAAGACCATTCGTCCAACCGATCTTTGTCCGTTCGCGAATGAACGGACGCGAAAAAATAGACCCCTAATCTTTGGAATTCACCGGTGAGATTCTAATTCACAGCTGTCAGGTGCAGCTGTACCGCAAAATAAGCGAATGGAAGTTGACTCGTTTGATGTGATATCGTAATGGTCGTGACGCGACGCGATTATATTTGCATTGTGTCGGGCCGCGTTCGAACTGGACCTATCAACGAGCTCGCCGAATTGCCAATAGAGATTGCGGTGATCATTGGATCACTGATTCAGACCAAGCTGTTAAAAGAACGCGGAAGAACCTTCGATCGTGTTGCCCCGAGATGATTGTCAGGCTTGCTACGAACGACAACGCGAGCCTGTTGATCCGCGTACTCCTGGAGGGTAGGATATCCGATCTTCGTGGCGTCATGATTCGTGCAGTATCCAGACATCAGGGATACGCGCCTCGTGTGGCACAGCACCGTGAGATGTTTTGCGCCAGAGCGCCAAACATGACAACTCAAAACACTGCTACAACGCACCAGTACACAGTCGTCGAACTGACGCAACGAAGAATCAAACGAGAGCACACTGATGTTGAGGCGAAGTCATTCACATTGGGGTTAAACGGGGCAAGGGTGAAGCTTCGTTCATTGATCGTGGCTGAGAATCCAGGCTCTCATTGGTGACGGGAAGTTGGCATTTGCCGTTTTTTGATTCCTTTGATGTCGGTAGGTTGATCATTGTTGTGTACGATCGCGGGGTGAGCGAGGTTATCAGGTTGAAGGCGCCTTTGCTTGATCCTGTACCGGAGGTTGCGCGCGAAACTCATGCTATGATGCCGGCAATGGCGACACGTGTCACGAAAGAGGGGTGGTGTTGGCCGGTTTACGTTCTTCCCGCCACGGCACGCAAAGACAGCATGATGGCGATTTGGTAGGGCAGCCTGGACATCGCCAAACGCATCAGTCGATGAAGAGCAAAAACGAGCAGGAAAAACTGGAGGAAACTTAACGGGCAGAACTAGGGACTACGATTGAAAACGATCTGACACGAGTCCTTCAGCCGCGACTCGCGTCGCTCGCGATCTACGTTCTGCGGCATACTAGCCAGTAAACCCTGGCGCCCGCGGCATCCCCTTCCACCCTACATGCTCCAAAACCCCACCGCACCCTTTCATCCCCTACCTCGTTGCTCCGTCCTCCAGGCCTCCCTCCCCAGGACCACCCTCGACGCCACTCGCTTTCCTTCCTATACACCCACCACCACCACCACCCGCCATCAGCTACAGCAGCCACCCACGGAAGAGACGACTCCAGCGATCGAGAACATTCAGAGTGCGTGAAAGACGGGGGTGATACCACCCACGACGGCCCTACAACCCGCATCAACCCTTAGCCAAGAAAGGAGCGACGACTCGGTGATACAAAAAAAGTACTCGACCCTTGATTGTTAGTCGTTTTCGCGCATAACGATCCTACTGTTATTACTTCAAGGCCGAAAATTCACGCGCCTGCCAACATAATTTATACAATCGTGAGGTTTTTTTGGGGGGTTGGAGGGCATCTTTCGGTTATCCATTGAGTGACGCTCCGGGACCTTGAAGTTCACAATGAGGTTAGATCTAGCTCGTCTTATCCAATCCAATAGTTTTGTTGGATCAAGATTTTGTGGCGTACTTGACTCAAAAGAAGGAGTCAAGTGTCACCAAGGCAGGATTACGCAGCCTGTTAGGTAAGCGAGGAATTGTAGTATTGTACTATTGGAGACAGGTGCACAAAGATGATGGCCATATATAGGTATCGCATATATGCACGATCCTCAACAGGAATGATTGGAAGTTAATGGAGACTCGGATCCTACCTGATCTCCGATGCCATTATGCTGACAGAACCCCAATGTGCTTTCATCTGCTCTTAGGAATACAGATACTTGAGAAGTGGTGCAAAGCCATCCAGCTGCGATATAATGAGACTATTGATCGTTCACATCATTGACATCATTTGCCACAGATTGACTTTTGGTCTATCTTTGATGAACAACCTAGGCAAGGCTAGTTGCTCCTTCATAATAGGGTTTAACAATGAAAGCCAAAGTTATCCATAATGAAACTCATGGAGCTATTTCCAATATCTCCAAGAATGGACTCAAATATACCTGACTTGTGATCGATTATCCTTTGGTTGATTAGCCAGCTGTTTCAAGTGAGAGAGAATTTCCCAAAAAAACGAAACAGTGTCCAAGTACTCTTCCTTTATTGTTGTGAACCGGCTCCTTTGTATTTCGTAATTCAATTAACTTCGATGCAGCCGTAATGGATGAAACCAAGCTGGAAAATAGCACTTGTTGCACTCCATATTCCAGCTTGTGTAGCGTTTCGGAAAGTTTTTCCGCTCGGCAGTGCCGAGGTGTATTCGGGCCGTTGTTGCATTATCCACATATGTGCAGTTACTCCGGTCGAGTCCCATGTGACCTCTTGCCTCGTTGCTAGAATGGAAAGAGGCTGCGCCGTTTTACATTCTCCCGAAGAAGACACCGTGAACCGCGCAAATCCGCGGTACTCGGGCAAAGAGTTTGTTCAACAAAGGACACTGTGATCCACGATGGCGGAAGAGATAGCACTTTTATGTAGGAAACAGAAATTGTATTATTCGGTGACCGAACGGATGATAATTCCATCTCGTATGATGTACCGTGGCGCATCACCGAAAAGGGAGAATGGAGCAAAACGTTGGCGGGACTTTGCGGTTCCATTGCGAACATCAAATCCCACAGGATCTAAGAAAAAACTTCTACCAAAGCAACGCAATTTTACCAATACAAACAATCAACACTATACGAATGAAGAAATCATTTGAGCCCATTGGCTGCTTCATTACAGATGAAAAACGGGATGCTAATTTGATTCCCTTCAATCTAATACCAACGTTCGACGGTATTGTTCGATTCTATTGGATCCGAGTACGTTATTTTTCAGGACAACATAATTTCATCCTGTTGCCAACCTGACATATATACGAACTGAAAAATGGACTCTCATTAGATTCTACTAGGCCTAATCCCATATCGTACTCTTCATAAGTCTGCGAAAGAATGATCAGGTCGAGATCAATACAAGAAGGATAAAAGACTGTCCTCTAAAGTTTCGATGAAAAAAAAAAAATCAATTGATATTCAACTAGCAGATCTATTCAGGGTCAGTATAGGAGGGTCAAAAGACCATTGATGGACTTGATAAAGTGCATGTTCGTTTCATATGACATGCAAAATTAGACCTTGTCTCTGACGATATTAGAATTCCGCGAACTGTGCGATGAAGCCTAATAGCCGCAAGAACGGCAACACTTCTGGACTCCGGGCTACAAATGATTCGTCAATGTCCACATTCAATATTGCGCTTGCTTGTACCTCAATGGAGATTGGATCATCTATTTACAATTGCGAGGGTGTACACGCACGCGCGCGCGTGATCAGCGTACGTTCGTATCGCGAATTCATCAGTGGTTTTCCCGGGCCTGGGACGTGATTTATTAGTGCTGCTTTGATTGTGACTCATTCCGGTTGCTCGGAACGACGATTCCGTAGTTCCCATGATGAAGCGCGCATGCTATGATACACGTTAGCGGGAAAACGGCACTATCACTAAATTTTTCGTTCACTCGTTCGCTAAAATATATATGGAAAGATATGGACGTTGCTTTCATTTCCGATGATCATATGGGACCCTTGTGTTCAGCTAGTGCGACCGAAACCCGTCGAAGTTTATCGCGTGCGCTGAAGACAGGTCCGTAAATCAAACGAAAAAAAAAAATCTGTTCACCGACGTACCTGAATAATCGCAGCTGGGCGATAGCTCGGGGCTCACCATAAATCTGTTATACGTGAAAAACGCACACGGTTGACGCATCGTACATGCAACATCAAAACCGGGAGAACGAAAGTATCATGCAGAATTCAGAACGCGTCAGGGGGGTGTTTGGTGGATTAAGCATCGGATCGATACCCGCATTAGTCGGTGGGTAGATATCGCGTACTCGCTGCCAGGATTAACCACCAAACGTACATCATCGACAACGTGCACGACCAGCAGCCGGAGACTGCTCCGCACTAGCAGGTAGTGGTGCAACGAGCTCGCTGCATCTCAATACCTCATTCGATGGCTATGGCATCGGTTGGCTCGTGCTCTGTACGTGTCTCTCGTTAATTACCTCGTCTCCCACCAGTTCCTCCGTCTATGCACAGCAGCGTTTTGATTGTATCAATTCGGGATTGCGTTCCGGCTCCAATGTGCCGGTTCCCAATGTGAAATCAGGAATCGTTTCGTTGAGCCGGGATTTTTGTCATCTGAAAAACCTGAGGGAATGGCCGAAATCGACGATTCATGCCAGGTGATGGAACATGCCAAGGATGGTTGCCCAAAACTATCGAGCCAGCATTGCCATTGATTGAAAGCATAATCGATGTCATTGACGGGCTTGATGATGTGAATGAACAATGGGTGGACGAATCAAACCCATCAAACGCCCAGTCTGAGTTGGACTGGGAGAAAGTCAACAGCTATCCGAAAACATACGATCCTTATCCTGATATCACACTGCTGCTGTTCCATTTTCTGCCTGATGACGCGACATCAGCTATTTGGAAGCTGCTAACTGGTGATACGTTTACTTCGCGGATCTGGCAATCCTTTCGAGCTAGGCTGCCGAGTCTTTTCATGTAACTGTGTATCCAGAAACCGCCCCGGAACTTCCGAAATCTTGGATTTCCTCGTCAGAAGGATGGAGATTGATACGGACACTCGGTCATGCGGAATGGAAACGGTTGATTAAAAACGGGACAAGGATGCGGGCATTCTCGTGCAAGCGAATTTGATAAGGTTTGCGGAACTCTTGCTGGTAGTAGTCGCTATCGGAAGACCATGTCGGGCCGAGCGAGAGGCTGTGAGAGCATCAGCGCTGAATTTGCTAATGGTCGCTGACGCGAACCGGGCGTATCTCGCAGCCAGTCGTGTAGAGCGCGGAGGCAATCCACGAGTGTGTACATAATACGCGCATAGCTACATGTGATGTCCTGCGGTCCGAATGACTGGCTTTGAGCCTCAAACTAAGCGCAGACACCGGTGCCACCACGCAAATATAGACAAACCGAGTAACGCGGCAGAGGCACCAGATCCTCCAGCAACGCGAGGATATCTTCGCATTCGCGGCTGGGCGACTTTCGTGGAAACCGTGATACGCTTGATTCGTAATTGGCCAGAGAATAGCTTGATGAAGTCCTGCCGCGTCATTTGCAATGCCATCAGCACAATTGTTGTTTTTTGTTCACTTGGATTTCTTTATCGCTCAACTTTCAGCTGGCGAACACTTCATCCGCAGGCTGAATTATTTTTTGCGGTGCTTGCGTTGGCTCTTCCAACTAGCCCATCAACCCAGCTCAGGGAAATCAAGCCTCGTATTGATGAAGGAAGGAATTGATTCGATCATAGTTCGCGGAGATGGCAGAAGAGTTACAAAGGCAACTGTATTGCCACACTGACAGCTGTCATCGATTAAAAATCGATTAAAGCATTGAACCTTCAGGAATCATAATGGAGACTCCGACTCGATTTCCCAAGTCGTGGTAGACACCATTGGCAATTCCGCCAGCATTCAATTCATACCTCCATTTAGTCCAAGCCATGACGGTCGTTGTTCAGTAAAGGAAGAATTGCAACGCTACACCGCTACTAAAAATCATTCTCATCCATGTTTCTTTTTGTTCTCTTGACGTGGCCTACATTTTTTTCAAATAACTTCAGACTGAGGGCTCTTGAAGAATGAAAAAATGGCTCAGCGATTTTAGGCAACGCCGAAAATGAAAAATATTGAAAATAGAAATGTGTCGCTGCGTTAAAATGATGTCAACTTCGTTGTCATCATTTGAAAAAAAATTCACTTGAAAAAAATCACTTGAAAAAAATATTTATGATATACCGTGACCATCTTTTTGGCCCAGATTTTTCGTAATTGCAAGTTTTAATATACGTCCAAAGATAGCTGGAGTATCTTGAGTGGACAAACCATTGTCCCGCGCTTTCTTTCTATCTGTGTGTATGTCCAATTAATACCGGTGATTTAATTATGCTCCCCAGGGGAAAGATCGATCCTATTCGTATATATATATTATATATGCACGTCCCTTTTCCTTGCAAGTTTGAACGATCACCCTCGGGTGACGTTCTGATGCACCAACGTCCCATTATTAGTGGAAATGGGTCATCGGCTTGCCGTTATATCTTCGAGGGAACGGATCGCGGACAAATATATTCCCCTGCCGAACGAACAACCAATTATTCAGCCCCAACGGAATAGACGAGGGAAAGGCCCGTAAGGCGCGAGCACAATGCGAGATAACGGAAGATGACGGGATAAAGGTGAAGAAATTACTATTCATGTCAATATATTGCTGGTGCTCGCTCTCGAATAATAAAAAAATACCTGTGATTCGGATTATTGCACGATTGATTTAGCTACATAGAGTGATTTTCAAAAACAGCAATAAGATTTCGATCTTTTGTGAAAAAAAATAAAATATTCAAAAAGCATGCGACAAAGTAATTTTGACGTTGCTTCCTCATTATTATTTCTCGAAAATCAAGTTTCGGGTTGTTTGCTGCATTTTGGTTTCCTTTTTTCATACAATTTTTGTTCGAAAAAATCGATTTTCCCCCTAAACATCGAATTTTTTAAACACAGAAAAATATATTTCCTTTTAAAATATTTCAATATATATAATGATTTTCCAAAATATATTAATGTTTCCTTATGGGGAGCAAAAACGTTCATCAGACTATGGCAACCGGGCTGTCACGAAAAAGAATTATAGCGAGAAATTATGGCACTTTCGAGAGTGAACTGACCTTGAAGTGTGGTTGGCTGAGGAGTTCCTGAAGCTCTCGTAGATCTGCCCGATCGACGTTTCTGTACGTGGAAAGTTCGATCTCTCGTAAGACTTCTTCGACTTCTCGAGCACGTTGAACAGCGTCGGTCTGTGGTGCGCGGGTCGGCGTTGGTACTCTGCTGGAGATTCGATCGTAAAGCTGAAAATAGGAATTCAATTGTATAATTAAGTACGTGACAGGAATACGAAGACGGGAGTCGAGGCTGCGGAAAATGCCAGTGGCCAAAAATTGCGAGACGTGTTAACCTCAAATATCACTTATGAACCGGTTTGGCTGAGACTTTTTTGGCTCGTCCGTGTTTAGCGTCAAGGCCCCAAGTCCACTTGGAAAATTTCAAAAAATCGAAAGCAAACAAAACTTGAAGAAATCGACGATGATGAGCAATCAGAAGGGATTTTGTACGGTGCAGGAATTGCCGATTGAGTTTAGGTAAGAGTTTTTCATAGTATAAACTTCAAACGCGTTTTTGTCGAAACAACGTTTTCAAAATCCAGCTCTATCGTATCTCTAAAAATAATAAACCGATTCTCTTGAAATTTGAACCACATATTGTAAACATGATTCGCAGCAAGATGACCCTCGATGGTTTTTGAAATCTTGATTTTTTACTCGTTTTTTTTTGCGAAAAACTTCGAAAAACGCGTTTTTAAAATACTTTTTTCATTTTTCGTCTGCCATTTTTTTATTTTTTGACAAAACTTTATATCGGAGGGTCATTTTGTAGCTAGTGTCATGTTGAATCTAATGGACTTTGATTTTTTTGTTTCAGACAAGCCGTTGCCGAGTTGTGATGGAGCTACGTAGCCCATCTATTTTTGAGGCGTTACGTTAAACTATAGTTTCTGTACTTGAAAATGAATAAAAATGTATTTCTAGACTTTATTTATCAAGCCCAACAACTTTTATTTTCATATTTTTTATAAAATCCTTTTAAAAAAATCGCCAAAATAGCCTTTTTCGTGGCTCCAAAGTGGACTGTCCCCTTAAGGAGTCTGCATAAGCTTGAAATTTCGAAAATCCGTTTGTTGTATTGCTCAGTTTCGTAGCTTAGGGTCTTGACTCTAGCTTGCTTCTTATTTTAAGATTTAATTTAAATACAGATTGAAAAAATAAATTTTTTGTAGAGATCGAAAAAAGGACCGATTTATTTATTTGTGAAGTTTTTATGAAAACTATGTTTCATGAAGCGGTATGAGTCGTATCTCAAAATCTATTCGTCCGATTCACTTCAACTTCGGACAGAGCATAGTTCATAACATTTTCTATCGTATGACCGAATGATTTTTGAAATATATTTATCGATTTGTTAATAACAAACGATTGGAGTTGTTTTTTCGGTCGAATATCGAACTTTTTTCCACAGCGTGCCATTTGCATAGTGTTCAAAATTTCAAAAAAGTATGCGGTCATACAAAAGTTTTATCATTATACTAGAAATACATTTTTTTATTTTCCATTCCGGATGGCCCTAGTTGCAAAAACCACTTACACCGATTGGCCGTGCAGCGAAGGCGGCACTTTGTTTAAATAATAATCACTTCATTGTATAAACGTATTATTCAATTGAAAAAAAGCTCAAACTCGGTAAAATTATGTATCAATTGTGTGTAAAATTCTGACCTCAACATACGGATGCTCCCGTTAGAAAAAAATTTGAAAATCAACCTATTTTTTGGGTCAGAATGTAAAATAATTCGTGCCAACAGTTTTCAGTAACTATTTCCCAGCAGAATAATTGCAGTCACGTTGAAATTACCAGTACCGGCGCAAAAATGTTTTTCAATTTGACAAACTTCGAAGACGAAGCTCCGAAATTGACGGTTTGCACCGTCGGATGGCAATGAGAATGGACTTTTTTCGACTTCGTCAAATTTGTTTTAGCAGATTTTGACTGTGAAAACCATTTAACAATTTCTTAAAATGTTCCTCTAGAGATAGTGTTATAAATGTTGGGAATATTCAAGCTATTCACAGTGTCATAATTACAGTAAATATTTAATATTTACGAATTGAGATTACAGTGTATTTCAAATATTTGCAGCATTATAATTACAGTAAATATAAATTATTTACAGCATTATAATTACGGTAAATATTAAATATTTACAGTATTATAATCATAGTAAATATTGAATATTTGCACTATTATAATTACAGTAAATAGTAAATATGTGCAGCATTATAATTACAGTAAATATTGAATATTTGCAGCATTGTAATTACAGTAAATACTGAAAATTCTCAGCATTACAATTGCAGTAAATATTAAATATTTTAACCATTAGAATTACAGTAAACATTGAACATTTTTTTAATTATAAATACTGTTTTTTTGCAAATCCTTATAATATTATAAACATTTTAAATACTTTAGTCTTTAGGCTATCGACACTGAAATATATCAGTTCGATAAATCGTACGACCAAATTTATCTACCATTGAACAAAAAGATTCATACGTGAGAATGAAGCTCAAGAACACGTGTCGATGAGCGTTTTTGGTACTTACTTCGTATTTTTTTTTTTCCAATCGTTAAAGCGATTCGTCACGAATTAGTGGTTGAATCAATGCTACTATTTTTCTCCTGTTTGTATCTTTAACGGTCAAAACGGGTAAAAAATTGCATTATCCAAAAAATATTTTTATTCGATAGTATAACCTCCTAACTAAATTCCCTGGAAATTTCATTGAAATCTTCCTTAAATTGAATGAGTTACTGCTTCTAACAGCCGGCCGGGCGAGCACTAGCAGCACCACACTTCAAACTTTAAACGCGTTTTTTTCGAAATACTGTTCTTCAAAGTCGGTGGACATGATATCTCAAGAACCGCTTCACGGATTGTTTTTAAATTTACAGATGATACGACGAGAAACATTTAAAGGTCGTCAACGATCGCACTTTTAGAAAATCGATCTTTATTTTTTAATAGTTACGTTAAAATGACGAAATTTTTCGAAGATGTTGTATGCTCGAGTTACAATTCGTCGCCACGTTGTTAAAAAAAATGATTTTTGAAATCGACGATCGTCAACGACTCGTATTTATTATTAACTTGAATAACCCGTTTGGTTTTTATATTTCGGATGGACCGTTTACGCTGGAAAATGTCCACCGTCAATCGTCGCGAAAAAATCGATCTACCGGTGGCCGTGTTTTTGTTGGTTTTCTGTATTTTTGGTGATTTTTGTTTCAAAAGCGCTCAATATATGTACCTTCGTGTTAAAAAAATGCGTTTGTTTTTTACCAAGCGATTCCCGGAAAAAATCGGAATTTGGCCTTTTTCGAGCTTCTAGGTAGATGGAGCCCCTTAAGACCTTAGGCCCCAGTAATTAAGGGGGGATTGTCTTTTTTTAGCAAAATTTACCGCTTTTTGGAAATTCTTCTGTGAAGAAAGTATACAACGGAAAACTTGTGAAACTTGGCATATAGTTTTATTGATCTGTTTACTACATACAAAAAAAATTTTAAACAATTTCATCAAAAAATCCGCCTCCCACCCCCCTCGACGCGCGATGGTCCTTTTTTGATGGTGTGCACGATTTCTCAAAAACTATCCAACCGATTGCCTTCAAATTTGGACAGAATGCTCAGCTGACATGCTTTTATCGTTTGATGAAGCAAAAAAGCAATACGTTTAATACTTTTTTATTTATAACAAAAAATCGATCAATTTTTTTCGAAAAATCGATACTCCAAGTTCAAAACGTCACCAAATCGTCAATTTTTTTTCCCCTTCATCGAACGATAGCTATATGTGTCTAAAGTAAAATGCTTTTTGGGTTTTTGTTGCAGGATGAACGTGAAGGCTGTAATCGTGCGCACCATAAAAAAAGGACCATCGCGCGTCGAGGGGGGTGGGAGGCGGACTTTTTGATGAAATTGTTAAAAAAAAATTTTGTATGTAGTAAACAGATCAATAAAACTATATGCCAAGTTTCACAAGTTTTCCGTTGTATACTTTCTTCACAAAAAAAATCCCAAAAAGCGGTAAATTTTGCGAAAAAAAAGACAATCCCCCCTTAAGACCTTAGGCCACGGGTATAAAATCATGTGCGAATTAAATTTTTTTGTATGTAGTAAACAGATCAATAAAACTATATGCCAAGTTTCACAAGTTTTCCGTTGTATACTTTCTTCACAAAAAAATTCCCAAAAAGCGGTAAATTTTGCGAAAAAAAAGACAATCCCCCCTTAAGACCTTAGGCCACGGGTATAAAATCAAGTGCGAATTAAAAATTTTTTTCGTATGAAAAAGTCATTTACTCATAAAATTAATTACACATCTATTTAGTATGAATATCAAGCTGTTGGAAAATATATATTTTTTTTCAATGTACCAAATGGCCGACTACTCGAAATTTCTTGAAACAGCTTTTTTCCAATTCGCTTGACAAATAACTGCAACCATTTTCACTCGATTTACTTCAAATTTTTAAATTATGCTCCTACTTGCATTTCGCAGAGAAGTACGTACGGAATTTCTGATTAATCGAAAACTTTTCATTTTATGAGCAGTTTATGAGCAGTTATAACGAAATCTTTCACTGAAAATTCATTTCTTAAGTCCAAATACCTACAACTTTTGAATAAAACAATATTTTTTAAATTCCGTACGTACTTCTCTAGGTATTCTAATGTAGATTGACGAGAATTTTTGTTTTTTGTTCCAGGTCAAAAATTGTGGATGCTAAATGTCACGCCGCGGAGCGCCTAAAAAAAAGATAACGAAAGAAAATATTAGTAGTCGGCCATTTTGTACATTGAAAAAAAAATTCTAGCCGCTTGATATTCATACTAAATAGATGTGTAATTAATTTTATGAGTGTATCACTTTTTCATACGAAAAAATGTTAAATTCGCACATGATTTTATACCCGTTACTATGGCCTAACACCTTAATTCACGAAGTTTCATTAAAAATGTTTCTTTAGAGATCTGCAACGGAAATGTGCACGAAAATATTTCTTATGAAAATGAAGATACAAAAGAAGAATTTTCATTGCATTCCAATGATGAAAACTGTATCGAACGAGGAAAATGTATCGTTAATCATCGTTGCTTCGATCACAGCGTTGCTCAATAAACAAGAGATCGATCGGAGAGAACCTGCAGGTATACATCGAAACTCACCAAAAGATCCGCGATCTCCAGAAGATCGTAGGCGAGCTCGGCTTCGCCGTAAAACATTGCTTGGCAATCTTGCATTTTGCGCGCCACGAGCGGTGGCGCCACCGGAAATACCGGACGCGAAAAACGCGCGGGAGAACAAAAGACTCTCCGAGTGACTAATCATGCGTTATTGACTCGCTGGAGGACGAACGACCTTCGTTGCGCACCCGGCTTGATTCCGACAACAAGCAACTACGAAAGGTCATTGCGTTTCGGCGTACGAAATCGCGCACCATCGACGTCTCGTTATCTTGCGGGGTCGCGATGTTGCGTAGATTTTCAAGGTCATTCTCGCATGGGGACGTTTTTTTACGCGGCGATGTTTACGTCGCGCTACGCGGTCATTGTTGTTTACAGGCGTAGAGCGATGTACGCCATGTTGGGGACAGGGCGAGAGTGCGCATGCGCCGATTAGTCGACCGTTCGCGGCCGACGGTGGCGCCTCGCCGAATAGCGGGAAAAACGCGTGGCGCCTCTGGAGGCGAGGTAGCGCAACTTCTTCGCTCGGCAATCGAACGCACTCTAACCTCTCTCTCCGCCTGGTCCAACCTCCGCGGCAACGATAATACCAACGAAGAGAAAAAAAGCATCCACTCGAATCATTCCGACACACTCTGCAGACGCAAACTTTAAATCACGACTGACCATGGCGTTTAGGGTCTCGGGGCAAACTCAAACTCCCACCTGACAAGTCGATGAAGGCGCAAACTCCGAGCTCAATCGATCGTATCCGAGGCGTCGCTAACGGCGAGCTCTTGCCTCTTTCTTATCGAATGAGATGTTATCTTCTATCGAGTTTTCTTTCAGTAGTCGGAAATTTCTATCTTATCGACAATCGTAATATTTCTACTTTATCGACACTCGTATTTTTCTATCCTATCGACACTTGAAAATGCCTACCTCACCGACACTCTTATTTATTCTATCTTATCAACACTCGTGGAAATTTCTAACTTGTCGACACGCAAATTTTCGCACAGCTCCGTGCTTGCCGACGTGCTCGGCACGCTTTCAATGATAACTTACCCGCTGGCTCGTGATCTTACCGACTATCGATCTTGTCACTTTTTTCTTTTACAATATTACCGACAGTCGGTATTGTTAATTGCCAATCTCGCGGGTGCGAATATTTAGTTGTGTCAAATTTTGTTTATATATTCTTTTGAAGTCGACGCTTTTTGAGAACTTGTATTTTTTAAGTTCTAACTTTTTCGGGCAACTATATTTTTTTTCAAATATTTTTCCGGAAATGCAGATTTTATAGTATATTTTTTTCAATTCTTGAAAATTTTGATAAATTTTACGTAATTCGAAAAAAAAAATGGAAAATCTAAAAAAAAAAATTAACCAATAATATGATTGAAAATTCTTAAAAAAAAGAATATATGGATGAGTTTCGGAAAATTCCGTTAATACGTTAGGCTTTGGGTGGCGACCAAACGGGGAAGTACTTGAAATATTCAAAACATAAGAGCCATTCGAATCATTTCATAGAGCGAACCAAACAAACTAGAGCTTACGCTATTAACCCAAAGAAACCCACTGAAAGTTTCCTCGATCGTACCTATCATTATAATTTTTTCAATTAATCGATATCCAAATTTTCCAAATTTTCATAGCCGCTCAAAAATTTCCTGGCATGGAGGAATCTGCGACCACTGGAGCTTTCGTTCTACCCCAGTTACAGAAAATTCTCTAGCCGACTTATGAAGGAGTTTGAAAAAAGTTCTACCGCTACGGGTTCGCTCCCGTCACGCGAACTGACGTGCGTTCGTTTCGTCGATCCCGAAACGAACGAAGTTTGGAACGAAGTTGCGCGAAGTTTCAGGCGTGGCAGATATCTCGTGAGCTGCCAGCTGATAATTGAAAGGAGAGGACTCTAAGGGCTCGTAATTCGACCCAATTTTGGTTGCGAGACATTTGCAAATTGACTTTGGCCATTTGAAGATGGTGACGAGGCCTGAATCTTAAATCCATAAAATCTCTCTCTCCCTCTGTCTCTCTCACACACACACATACACACACGTTTTCAATGCTCACCTCCAGAATGGCCCGTAGCCGATAATCGTCCACCGCCGGTAGTATTTCGCCCCGCGTGAGTCTGCCACTCTCGTGAAGTATTTCAATGTCGTCGAGGGAATCCAATATTTCGGCGACTGCACCTGCGGACATCGTCCAATTTTCATTAAATACGGAAAACAAATTGAAACGATGAAAAAGCTCCGCAAAAATAAAAAAAAATAGAAAAAAAAATATCGGTCGAATTAGACTTCGGAATTTCGTGAACGCAAACAGGAGACGCGGATAAAAATCTCTCGATTTTGTGGTGACCGTTATGTTCGCGGATAATCATCGAGATCCCGTAGCGATAAATTGACTGTGTATTTTTAGTGCCAAACTTCGGCAAACATTGCGAGGCTGTCAACGGAGCATGATAAGAAACTGCGGTCGAGGTATTGGACTGTGTAATCGAGATATTGATAGTCCATGAGAAAATATAGATTATATAAATATTAAAAATATTCACACTATCGTAAATATTGTGAACATTAGACATATTTATAGCAATGTAAATATTTGCAGTCTTGTAGATATTGTAAATATTAAAAATATTTAAAGTGTCATAATTACAGTAAATATTAAATAATCACAGCATTGTAATTACCGAGAATATTTAATAATTACAGTCAATATTAAATATTTACTAATTATACTTGCAGCAAATACTAAATATTTACGAATATTGTTAACATCGTAAACATAGCAAACATTCGCAGTATTATAAATATTTATCAGTTCGACGAATCGTACGACCAAATTTATCTACCATCGGACAAAAAGACTCATACGTCAGAATGAAACTCAATAACACGTGTCGATGAGCGACTATGGAAATTCTTTTGATCCTTTTTTTTCCCATTTGCGAAAGCGATTCGTCACGAATTAGTAGTTGAATCAATGATTCTGTATTTATTTCTTGTTCTTAAGATTTTTAATTCACGGTGTTATATAAAGAGAGTGA
Organism: Ophion obscuratus; assembly: GCA_964007375.1. NCBI lineage: Eukaryota > Metazoa > Arthropoda > Insecta > Hymenoptera > Ichneumonidae > Ophion > Ophion obscuratus. Next base: position 55,573,652 of record OZ023316.1, on the reverse strand, counting down.
CCTTTTAATAGAACAAGTAGGTCAGACAGATAGACGGGATTGAGTCTGAAGTGAGCACGTGGACGATGAGTATCGAGGGCGCCGGAAGATCTTAGTGATATATCGATGCGAAAATGGCGAGTCGTTTTGGAGTTTTCAACCTTTGCAACTATTATAATTGTGGGCGATCGATAAGTATACACATATATAGTTATAACTTTATAAAATTGAATATATATAATACCAAAATTATATATATATATATATATATATATATATATATATATAAACATATTTATGTTATTTTCATTACACTCAGCCTTCATACTTCTTCTGTTTGGGTTTCACCCACAATATTCATAGTCCAAACGATAAAAATATCGAGTCACGTGAAATAGTAAATTTTTTTCAATTTTTCGTCAAATTTTTTTGGGTTTGGGTCTTCCAGCTCTCGGAAGTCAAGCCAAACAAACCGCAATGATTTTTCACATATTTTTCGTATTAAAATGAGGCTTCTTCCATTACATTATCAAAGGTAGGTTTGTTTTATTATTTTTCATTGATAAAAGATCCTGAAAACAAATTGCCAACGCATATTCGGGTGAAGTCTGATTCGCCATATTTACCAAGATAATTGAAAGGTTTATTTGCAGCCGAAAAATCAAAAAGGAAATATGAACCTGTTGTCGTGACTTCATCGTCGCCAACGTCGGAGAAGCTGTCGCCGTTTGCTTCTGAATAGGGTAAGTGCCACTTGGACGAGGAGACGGCAGCTCTGACGGCTTCCTTCAATTTCCTTCGGGCGTTAAATTTCTTTAGTTCCTCTATAGTTTCGTTCAGATGAACACGCGCGGCACCCTTGTCGCGATCCTGCGAAAGAGAGGCGAAAAAAGAAACTCGAGTGAGAAACGAGTTACAGTATTTTGAGGGAGGATGTTATTCGAGGCGCGACAGGGTTATCGAACGGGCGAAGAGCTGCGTTTTGCTAGGATCGATGTCTCCGGGGGGACGGAGAGTTCGTTGTACCGGAAACACGCGAAATGGCAATTTGGATTGACGAGGTCCGAGAGACCTGAGACGCCGTGAAGTCTAGTTTTGATCCGATCAGCGGTGCAGTCGATGAGGCAGGAATCAACTCGGAATGTTACCATCGATCGGCATGCGAATGGATTGTGGAAGGTCGTTGACCTGGTGCAAGCGGAGCCAGCACGGGTACCAGGCAATTGGCAGAATGAAGCCTCGTGACCTTGATTACAAGTGTAACATCGAAGGTTGGACGACCTTCGAGATTGGAAGAGCTCGGAATCAAAGCCAACTGTTCTCCGATAAGCAAACGCGCCTATTTTGATTGGACTCCATAGACGCTCCAATATGACAGAAAATTGCCATCAAAAAGTTATCATCAACCCACTCAGAATATACCATCAAGCAGTGTTGGAAGCACATGATCAGCGGAATCATCAGAACGAAGCCTGGTAGCCATGATGTCAAGTGGAAAATCTTCAGGATTAGGATCGTTCGGGAAAGCCACTTTTCCTTTGACATGCCTGAATGCCGATTTTCATTGGACTTCACAGACTTTGCAATACGTCAGGAAATTGCCATCAGAAGATGACTACCAACCCAATCAGAATTCACCACTATACAAAGCTGGAAGCACATGATCAGCAGCATCATCAAAACGGAGCCATGATGTCAAGTGGAAGATCTGCGGGATTGGGGTCGTTCCGGACCGCCAACCTATCTCCAATATGCCCGAACCCCATTTTGATCGAAACTTGAAGACATTCCGATCTTAACAACACCTAAAAAATTGTAATGTCCACCTGTCATTCGTGTAGGCTATGATGAAGCTGGTCGGATTAGAATACGATGTTGAGACATCAATAACTCTTGGGAACTTTCTCTGGCTTTTATGCCAAGTTGGTGGCAAAACAGCGCGGGTTTGTCACCTGAACTTTTTTTATGAAAAAAAAACTCCAGAATTTGCCTGCACTTTGCTTCATCCAGATCAATCTGAATCTGAGAACCTAAGTTTCATTTTAAAAGATCAGTGGCAAGGCCCTTCATCGTTGATCAGGAAGTTCTTCCTTTCCAAGGCTAACATGACCATGAGTATATATCAAACTGTGAGAATGGGGTTTTTTAACAATGACCTTGATATACAACCCCCAATACCGTATGACCCTAAAATCCAGTCCCGACGCACATCCGAGAATCAAATTTCCGAAATACACGCGAGCGAAAACGAATATATAAATCTCGCGGTACATCACGCACTGTCAATTGACGTAAGTCAACCTACCTTCGAGGAAAACGTAAGAAACCTGACGAGAGTGTTTACCTCGAGGATGCGGGCAAACTGGCCTTTCGAATGGCATATCAGGCTGAAAAGGTCGTCGGGTGATTATAACGGGGGCGCGAGTCACTCGAGAGGCCGAGATAACGGCGATGCAAGGTCCAACCACTCTTTTCCATCCTTATTTTTTCATTAACCGCGCCCCCCCCCCCCCCCCCCCCCAAGAGAACGTGAGAAAGAGCGAGACTTAGCCCCAACGTACGGTTAATCGATAACTCACTCGTGTACATCAACGTCGTCAACGACACAACGAGCTTGGGACGTGAGCAAAACCGCAACATCGGGCGGTTCTCACTTTCTCACTCCAGTATCAGTGTTTTCATCCCCGCGTTGCCTTAGTTCACTAGCTACTGATTCCCCTTACCCGCCTCTGGCCACGGCACGCCGATGATACTCGCCCAACGCTCCCCCACCCTCCCCGCCGCCCCTCCGTGCAACCGCCCCCACAGATACATCGATACAATATGCACCCCGTATGATGGATCGCGATGCAAGGAACTTTTATAACGAGCAAACGCACGGCGACGCGTTTGTTGCTCCTGCACGGCCACCAGCTGCCTTTTCTCTCGTATGATCGTTTGATACACGCTTGCTGCCTCTGTACCTCGTAACGAACCACCCCCGACCTCACCGCGCCTACACCATCATTTTCTCCCCCTTCTCTCTGTCACGATCCAATAATCTTGTATGCATGTGGCACATCGCAATAATACCGAGTCGAAAAATAAGTATTGGTTTTCGTTTTTTTAAAGGTGATTGATATAGCTTCCGGCAGTGGGAGTTGCGGTTTTATAGGGTTTGATGTTGCCTGTGATGTGACACAAATCAGCTCTCATATGGTCGATGAATGGGCCGCCAATCCTGCTATGTGGACCTGGTCGGATCCGGTAGTTGAACATCGAAGTTTTATAGATGTATGACGTTTGCTTTACAGCCACATTTTCAATTCAGTTTTTGCATTCATCGCCTTGATCGGGGCCTACTTGATGTTTTAAGGCGACTTGGAATTTTCTGCTGATTCGAAGAGTTGGCAGGTTGACAGTTGGCGGAGATTGGATTATCGATGTTTGTTAGTCCGTTGGCAATTCATTTTGCAAAGTGACTTAGAATTGGTGCGAAAAGAACAAGATTTGGACCGAGGGAATTCAATGAGACTGGATTTGTCTTATTCGATATTCCGACCGGTTGACATCATGACGAGATTAGCGTAGCAATGTTTTTTCAGTGGGTCGACATTGAGACGAAAGAAATTAAATAAAATCCGAGTGGAATCGCTGCTCTGGGAGGATTGGGTTAGATCCACTGGATGGAATGTACAGATCGTTTTCGACTCGAGATGCTGTGTTGAATGAGATGTATAGCATCGAACGCCCTGTTTGTTCGAGAGCCCCAATCAACCAGATTGTAACAGAGATGGATGAACCTTCCTCGTGGATTTTTTTGCATCAGTAATACTTCGTCCCGCCTGTTGCAGTGATTCAATTTCGATCAGATGGAAGACAAAGAGAAAACGCTGTTCTCATCCTCGGTTAAACGGTCCGCGAGATAGTAGTGCTTCGCTGTGCCAGGCAAACGTCTTTGGCTGAATCCTTGCAACTGCGTGTTGATGCTCGTGCAATAAAATCGTGCTACATTTTAAAGCTTCTTTCGCCCATCGCCAAACTCCCTGGCACGGTTAAGACCGCTTTACGACTTGGATAGATTGGCAACATCCATACCAGAGTTACAGTGATGGTGGATGAGGTATTTTCCCCTAGGATAATCAAGTTGTTTGTGCGAGATGCTTGAAGCGTCTCGTGACGTTCATAAAGAGTTCTGCAAACGCACAAACTTTTTCCAACTTTGCTCGATCCGTCGTCAAAGATGTTCATCTGGAATGTTTTGCAACGAACACTGCTTGGACTTCCACGTGAAAAATCATCGTTCCCCTCCCAATATAGCTGGAATTCTACAGACTGGGCAACCTTTTCGAGAGAACCTAGTGACTGCTGGTGAGTTTTTCTGGAAGGTTATTACATGATGTTGCGAGTTAGTTTAGCAACTATATTTATCTGCAGTAATCAAGCGAGAACGACTGGAGTCCTTTTACAACTAGGCTGCATTGAGCAAAAACGTATGAGTGGAATGGGCTACGGTGGATTGAGGAAAGACACGGTAAACTCCTCGATCGATTGTCCAGGGACAATTTGATATCGCGCGGCGGGGAAACAAGCACGCGTGAGGCACGACAACCTCGAGTGCAATCGGCTGTCAAAGATCCTTGACCCGCCATCAACGGATTATCTCTCCCGGCAAGAACTTCGCGACATTGACTAACTTCTCGCGGAGGCTGATAAGAGTGCTGGCTATGAAGACAAGATGGAATGGCTGTGAGGGAAAGATCTGGCAATTGGTACGACGATCACCAAATGATGAAGACTGTTCATAATCACGTTATGGCAGTCGATTTCAGGCTTCAGTTGCCTGGCTGATCCAGCTTCTCAATCTAGTTGCCTAACTCAAGACATTGGCCAATCCAAATTGACTATTTCTACAATTCCAACGCCACGAAGTACCTTTCGATTTTCCAATCCTATAGATCTAGGACTTACTCTGAGCCATTTGTGGTTGAGAACCTCCTGGATGGTGATCCTATGATTTGGCTCCGTGGTGAGCATCCTCTGAATGAGATCTTTGGCCGGCTCGCTGATGTTGTCCCAGTGTGATGTCTCCATCTGAAAATGAAAGAAGAGCCTAGTACCAGTCAAATGGTGTAACCGAGTTGCACAGGGCATTCGGTTAGTGAATGTGGGATATTCTCTTTTCTTTTCTGTCCTTCCACGATCATAGTGAGGCTGTTCGCCGAGGGTTTATAATAACCCTCGAACGGGACTGCATCGCTGTCGGATAGTGAAGGGATGCAACCAGGGGTTCTCAAGTGATTACCTGAACGCATCCCCTGCATATAGCCTCGCGGAGGCGCTGTCCGGATCCAACGAAGGGTAACGTACCGGTGAGAAGGGCGTGAAGTAGAATGCCCGCTGACCAAACGTCACCCGGTTTGCCGTACTGTCGGCGCTGAATCACTTCCGGCGCCATGAAATGCGGACAGCCAACTCTTCCTGCTCCACACGTCAAGTGGGGACAGAAATGCACAGTGACTTTAAACATTGACAGCTTGATGGAAAAAGGAAAAAACGGTGATCATTTTGCCGATTCGGTCATCGCCCAATCGATTACCCAATGAAGATCTTAGCTTCGTTGTCTTTTTGTGATTGTCATGAACGCGAAAAATGGCGGTGTGTGCAGAACAAGCGTCCAATCAGAACGAAATGACAGAGTTGTCAAGCATTACAGAAGGACTTGGTGGTTGACAGTTCAATGAGGAGTTTCGCAATGAATCGTCACTTCTCATTGTGACGAGATGGAATGATCGATCGACTGGTACGACCAAATGGCTGATGAGTTTCAAATACGTAAGATGATGAAGAGTTAACGTGCTGTACGGTTCGATGTAGAATATGGTGTGGTATATTTAGACGAGAGTCGTTGTCTCGATATTTCAGTGACCATCAGCGGTTAATGCGGCAGGTGGACAATCCAGGAACATTGCCTGGGTCACAACAGGTGTTGCTTTTGCGCAGAAATATCCAGACGACGTCTCATCGCACGATCAGTATATACTTTCAAACTGGACGAGGACTGCAGACAATCAATGTGCTAATTGGCTTATGCTGGTGAATCTACACACAAATGCAATAACAACAATAAGGGATGGAGAGAGAGAAAGAGACCGCGTTTAATCGCGTGCTTCGTGTAAGCCATTTCTCTTTCTCGCCGTCAAAAATGCCAGCTGGGTCGGCGAATCGGCGACGTGGCCCTCACCCTTATCCGAAGACACCCAAAACATGGTGCCTTTCAGCAAAACGAAAAACGCCGTAAACCGTGAAAGGTGAACATCGAATTGTGCTCAAACATATCAATGAAATAATAAACGGCTTTTTACTGTACAATAATTGAATTTTCATCGATCCGCGAGCCGATGGAATACTTAGTACTCGTGGGACTTTGGGCCTCGGATATTGGAGTCGATGATGAATTGTTGATCCGGAAGTTCCTAACTCAAGTCGGTCAAGACGGCATCGATCGCAGCGTCGCAACTTCGGCGATTAACCGCCCCAGTGGTGCGGGCAAAAATTAAATAAACAAATAAATAACTGTTTTTCCAAGTGGCACTGAGCATTTTCCGATCGTTACTCAATCGCTAGCAAACGAAATCGCAGCTTGCAACTTTGGGATATCGTGATCTACGGATGAAGACACATGAGGTACGTGTTCGAATCATTTATTGGTTGGTCCTTCAATAATCGTTTTTCGCTGCAACTTTTTGGCAGTGCCGTTATAACAACAACAATATAAATGTCATCGTACTCGACGTAGCAAAACGTTTGAGTAGGTTTTTGGGCGTTTTCCCTGGCCATACAGTGCATAGTGAGAAGCGCAGGTGCTCGCGCTAACGGGCTTTGTTTCAATGAAGAGCAACGATGATACGGGCATAGCGGCAACATCAGCGGCATATTAATCAAGCAGAATGCATATCACGCCAAGCGCTAAATTCAATCAATTGACCTCGCACGCTGCTGTACGATTTGTAACAATTAATGTTGTGTATATGTGCGTTTTGTAGGTTAAAATGCACATTGAGAGTGCATCGCAGCATCGATGCATGATGCATGTCGATTGTGATGATTTTGAATTTTGGTAATCGGCACGCAATATATTTTTTTTCCAATTTCTTTTTGCGCACGTAGGCCTAAACAATTTTTTAACACGCCAAACTCAAAATCCATTTTAGAACAACAATAAAAGTGGGTGAATATTTTTATTTCCGTACTTTTATTGCCATTATAAAACTGTTTTTGGACGATATTCCTTTTGACGAAATCTTGGGTTGGGATGCAATGAAAATTGTAAAAGTTTTTCAAAATGTTTATTCGAGGACAGAAAACAAAATCTGCAAAAAAACAGTTTCAAAATAATAGTAAGAGTAGGGGAATATTTTTGTGTTATTCTAAAACTGTTTTTCCGTAAAAATTCCTCTTTAACGAAATCTTGGGTTGGGATGCGACGAAAATTTTGAAAGTTAAAAAAAAATACTCATTAGAGCCAGAACCAAAATGCTCAAAAAACAGTTTTTTAATAATAATAAAAGTATGGACATTTTTTTATTCCCCTACTTTTATTCATAAGGAATAGGGAATAAATGAATAGTATAAAATATTTATTTAAACAATAGAGACAAAATACTTTGATTTCCCGAGTTTTATCGTTATGCTAAAACTGTAATTTTTTTTGTCACTTTTGGTTCTGGCCTTCCGATAAGAATTCTGAAAAAGAAAAACGATTAGGAAATTCGTTGCATCCCGACACGAAATTGCGTAGCCCCAAACGTAAATCCCAAAAATTCTTATTTTGGGATTATTTTTCTTTTCCGACTTTTATTGTTAACCTAAAACTGTTTTATTTTCTCGCGTTCTCGTTCTGGCCCCAGATAAGCATTATAACAAAACTTTTAGATTTTTTGTTCCATCCCAACTCGAGAATTCGCCAAAAAGAATTTTAACAAATGATGTTCATAAAAAAATCGAATATAAACCAAAACTGACGCGACCTTATGAAAAAAAAACTTAATTCCCTGGACGATCAATTTATCATCTACGTTTTTCCATAACGTTCGACCCTCAATAAAATGTGAGTGAATTCAATTTCGCAAAAAAGGCCGCCCACGCATGTTCGCAAAAAAATGATTTTTTTTTTTTAGAGAACCACAGTCAATTGTGCTCGACGATACATTCATGATAAATCGGCGTATCCCTTTCTCCAGCGGGGTCGTCGGCGTAATGGTCGAGTTTCATTGAATTGTCGCAGGCTCGAAACGAACCGTCATCCAGTACTCAATATTCGTAGTCGTTATAACACGAAGGGTCGTCGTCGTCGTTTTAATTGTACGTCATCGTCGTCTAGAGCAGCGTTACGTGTATGTACATTTGCGAGCGAGGAATGGAAATGACATTGATATGCTATCAAACAGTTAGACCAAGAACGGACGGACATCGACGGACGGCTACGGTCTATGAACTACGAACATTGACGTTGCAAAAGTATAATCAAAACGAACCTCAGGCCCTTTCACAAGCACCGATATACATGTGGGCTTGGTCACTAGAAATTAGCCACTCGAAAATGAGACGTTGCAAATGGTTCGTTCGTAATTAAAAAATCTTATAAAAAATTACTATGCCATAATACGTTATTCAATAAATTAAATATTATTTAATTCATTGAATAAAAACATAAAATACATTATATTGAATAAATATCGAATAAAAAAATTAAATATTATTATTAATTTACAATAACACGTTGCTTAATATAAATTATTATTAATTAATGATAACACGTTGTTTAATCAAAATGATTGTCAATCAATAATGACCCGTTATTTCACAAAACTTATTATCAATTAATAACACGTTTTGTTAAATTATATATTAAGTTAAATATTATTATTAAATCAAATGTATATTTTATTAAATTATAACAATCATTTTACTTAATACAAGTTACTATAAAGAAATACTAACACGTTGTTTAATAAAAAATAATGACTGATTAGTGATAACACGTTACTTAATAACGATTATCATTAACTAATAAGAATACGTTATTTGATAAAATTATAATTTTATACTAGAATACCAGGTCATCCCAAGGTCTCGATATATCATTGCTTTTGTTTCAAACAGGAAAGTGGTAGAGCGGTTTTCAAAATCAGGGCTTTTACTCAAAAGAGCGGAGTAGACAGTGCGAAAAGTTTCAGGCTTGCGAAATAAAATCAATCGACCGAAATGTAAATCGTGAGAAACTTTCCAGTTGGTGTCTGGGACGTTTTTTTTTTACATCAATATTTATAGGAGTTTTTCGAGTGCCGAATTTCAAATGACTCATCTCGTATAATATACACAAACATGTATATATATATATGTATATATATATATGTATAGGTACACACATGTATAGGTATATTATTGCATAATATTTTTTTTTCTCGTGATATTCATGAAAACACATTGTCCGATGCGACACCTCTGGTTGAGCGTCATTAACAAACAAGTAATTTCTCCCTCCCGCTCATCCCGATAGACCACGTCCTAAGATCGATCACCTCGAAGCTTCGACTTTTTTCCCCGGGCGGGAATTTCCGAACGCCAACTCACAAACTGATTTCATATTTTATCGATGAGTAACACGTGCTAAGCAAAGTGAACTGAACGGGGCGTTCAAGAAAGCGTGAAAAACGTTTCGACTGTTGGCAAACGCACCGGCGAAATCGTAACCCCTTTTTTTTGTCATATTCAACTAATGATTTTCGATATTTTACCGAAGTGAAAAAAATAATAATCGTGAAAAATTAATGTATTTGAAAAAGCACAAATTCTTAATTTTATCTAAATAAAATATTGCATATATGTATTCATAAATATATTTCGCGAATAAATAAATAAATATGTATAAATGCTATACTTTGTTCAGATAAAATGAGCCATTTATTAATTATTTGATTAAATTAATGATGAATTTTATTTTCCTTGTATATTTAAGAATTTCTTAATGAATTGAGACTAATTAATTTATTTATTGAAGGCCTAGTTGTAAAAGTCGAAAAAACACTTTTTTCGAAACCCATATATTTTGACAGTATATCATCTCTATGCTGTATAGGCTGTTACGCTGACGCGTAAAACTTCGAAACGCTTGAAAACTTTAAACGTTGTTTTCTCGAAACTACATTTTTTTAATCGATGAGCAAAGTATTTAAAAACTTCGGTATCGAACTTTCTGAATTTTTTAGGGCAGTTTCTTAATAATTTCTCGTGAATATTTTTACACGAAAAAATTGCAAAATTTTCTTCAGATGATACTTTTTTTGAAGACCTATTATTTGTAGAAATCATCATGATTTTCTAAAAAAAAAAAAAAATCCCAAAAATCAGCTCTTTTCTACTGTTACAACTAGGCATAACCCCTTAATTGAGAGATGCTGTCAAATTTATTTTGAAATTTGGCATTTTCAACTACTTTGAGATTTCTTCACGCCTTTTCGTGCGCCATCTTCAATCCTACGTTTTTTCGGCTTTTGTTTCAATTATGCTCCTCAACGAGTTTCGTTGGTTCGAGATAAATATTGCCACCGGAAGAATATGGTACAAACTGCAATTTTATAAAGAAAATTCTTAAGGTCGACGACAGAACGTGAATTTTTTTTCTGTCCTAAGAATTGTATATTGCAAAATTAATGAAAAAATCATGAATGACAGTGAGGAATACTTGACGAAGCATGCAACCGTTGTTTTTTGTACCGCGATTTTTTCATCCGGTCGAAATGAATACCCGTCGAGGTTTCATTTCGTGAAGAGGTATGAATGATTAAAAAAAAATGCATTGAGAGTATTTCGCACAATCTCAAAACGACATAGTTGCATCGTTCCATCTCTATATGTGGATGCGAGTCAACGAACTAAAGATTGGTACGTGAAATTCGGACGGACACGACTACTGTAAAAAAAAAAAATAAAAAAAATGACATGGCGATGCTCACAAAATCCACTCGACTTTTGATACTCTACTGGAGAGACGAGGCGACGAGGGGCAACGGGGCTGGGGCAGAAGGATGCTTCACTCACAATAGAAATCTCATAAATCCCTGGTTGATTTTATTACTATTTGATGATCATCATGATTTCATTACCCTCTCCCAATGAATTATTCCCAATTTGGTCCCCGATCTGTCCAGGGGACGGAAAGTACGAAATGAAGTTATTATTGCCATTGCTCAGGCATTTATGAGCCCATTAAACGAATTACTCTTTCAGAGTTCATTTAGCCCAGTCATTACTTCAATTATTCGACTAATTTGTCGCGAATGAAATCAATGTGAGAGAAAGAATTTTTAAGGCAAAAAAGTGAAAAAATGCAGCTTTTTCGCTGCTTTTATTGCATTAATTTTTTTAATGACATTTTCAGAACTTTATCATACTCGTCAAAGGCATTTTTAACCCTTTTTAGAGCTTTGGTGAAGCAATTAATGCAGCATATCAAATCAATTTTTTTCTGGACCATTCTGATGGAATATGGACCTAAATAACCAAGTTTTTAAATATTTTCATGAAATGCGAATTTATATATTCAATGTCACGTAAACTTTTCAATGGAATCTTATTTTTCGCTCTTCCAAAACGAATATTTGCGAATTGTGAGTAGACGAAAAAACTGAAACGGAAAACAGCGGAAATATCAATGTAGCTCCGATAATTAGGTTTTTTTTTTTAAATTCGAATTTTCGCAATGTTGTCATTCTTCGAAAGAGGACCTTTAATTTATTTGTCAAACTTTCGTGCAAATTTAATGCAGCTTATTTTAAATCACCTTTTTATTAAATGGACCATTTCAATGGAAATTGATCTAAACTTTCAAGTGGCTTGGATCTTATGACGTTGAACTTTGAATCGTCGGAACGTAACAATTTTTTTTTCTCAAATTACGAGATTCAGAGATTTGACACCTCAAATTGCAAAAAAGGCTTCGGATAAAGATAAAAATCAAAAAATTAAAAATGAAGAAAAATAAACGTCGTTTGGATCTCGATGAAATATGAATTTGAATATTCAATAATACGTTAATATTTTGATAAAAAATTAGTTTATATATTTAATAACACGTAAACTTTTTAACGTAAGTTTGATTTCAATTTACCATACTTTACTTTAAGGAGTTATATGCAGTTAAAATTTACGAAAAATCGATTATTTAAAAAAAAATGGCAATGTACATATATGTAAGTACACACACAGAAGATTTCTTGGCAATCCGGCGACTATTCTCGAATATACACGCACATTTTTAATGACGTGTCAGAGCGTTCGAACGTGCTTTTGAAACTTTCAACGCCTTTTTTCCAAACTGTGTTTTCAAAATCGGTGAGCAAAATTTCTCGGCAACGGCTGAACAGAGATCAGTCTCAAATTTCAACACAATCTTTTCGTGATTAATCGAAGGTTTTTTCACCGATAAATATTTTCCATTTTATAAACAATTTAAGGCCTAAATTTTTGTCAAAAATCGATATTTTTTTAGAAGCCACCATTTTATGAAAAATTATTATTTCCTTATTCCTTCGATCAATTACAAGATAATCTATTATACTAACGAAATATTGTTGGTTTTTTTTTCATTTTAGATGATCCAGTCCAGAGATCCCGGAGATCAGCTGTAGCAGCTTTTAAAATAATTATTTTTACAAATAAAAAATGTTAAATCAAAGTTAAAAGTTACCATAATATGTGTACAAATATTTGCGTCAAAAGATTTAAAGGTCTTCTCAAGAAAAACTCTTGAAAAATCGATCTTTTCCGCCTTCTGACTGTATATAACCCCTTAAAATAAGATATTTTATTTCTTTTTATGTTTTTTTTTTTTAAGTTTTTTTAAGTGACACTCAGTCGCTTCTGGGGATATTAATGGGCACTTCGATAGGGAACTGACGATGAGATGATAAAGTGTCAAATGCATTTTGAGCCTACAGGTTGTATTTTCAATTAAAACCGGATCCGAGCCCCTTTTGCCCCACCGTTCTCTCTCGCTCTCTCTCTCCGTTTTCTTTTTTTTTTTAGTCTCTGCTCGGCAATCTCAATATTTACGAGGCAAATGAAGAGGCACGTGTGCGGATATACCGAGCATCGCGTTGTCCTCGTTGTCGCTCGCTAGCGAGTCCTCGGCGTCGGTCAGGTCCTCGAAAGGGAAATTGCAGCTCGGGGCCGACATTCCTAGCGGATGAAAAAAATAAAAAAAATAAGAAACAAAAAAATTCGAAATGAGAAAATCGAGAGGTTCGTCGAGCTAATCGCGCTCCTTGGATCACATGTTTTATCTCTCTTTCTTAAATTGCAGTTGCATTTGTTACTCGCAAATACTTGAATGACCTTGAATGATTGCCGTTAACGAGACAGTTGCTTTCTTCCTCGATCTATGATTGCTTTGTACGCTTTTTTTCATCCTCTTTACCGCCCGACCTTTCAGATCCTCTTGACCCTTTTTTTCGAAGGGTTCGAGTCAGCAACAAGTGCTCCAATTTTTCGCTCGCGATCTGCGTTGCTTGTGCTTGGTGGGGAAAAAAAAGAGTGCTTGCTTTGATGCGCTTCGCCTTTTTGCATTTCGACCTCAATGGCCTCAGTGAGGTTGCCAGGTACGCACGTAATTTTAATACTGAATTTAAGGGAGACTTTGTCCTTGAAATTTTCAAAAAGATGTCAGCGGCTCAACATGAGCAGCTAGAAGAAGAAGAGGGATGCCTCTGTGGACCAGGCATTGCCGATTAGCGGTAATTATAAACACATTACAAAGCTTTAAACGCGTTTTTCTCGAAAACACGTTTTTAAAAATGGCTGACATTCTCCTGACCGCTGTAATTAACATATCGACCTGAAATTCGGAGAGCATACTCAGAAAATATGTCTTCACGGAATGACGGATTGTTTTTTCGATAGATACATTTTTGCATTTATTATTAATCTTTTTATGCGAAAAAAAACGCGAAAATTCGATTTTTTTTAAATTGCCGCCATTTTCTGAAATTTGTACTAAACGAAAAACCCATCCGTCATTCCATGCGCAAAGGGTCACAGATTGATAATGTGCTTTGAATTTGTGTTTCGGATCAACAAAGAGGGGGCAGTGATGTCAGCCGTTTACCTCCCGCGATTTGAGGACCTGTTTTCGCGGAGCTGCAACGGCCGCCATTTTGGTTTTTTTTCAACACAACATTTTTTTAACGTTCTGCATATCATGAATAAAAGCAAGTAAAAAACCGCACTCAAAAAGCTTTACTCGTTTCCTTTAGGGACAAAGTCTCCCTTAAAGTCAATTGCTTTTTGAAAGCGAATCAAAAAGTCTGCGAATTAATTTGTTTTTTGTCGAGATATTTCAAAACCACTGACAATTATCAGTATATTAATCAATATCAATCAATATCGATAATTAGCAATACATTAATGAATATCAATATTCGCGATACATTACAAACACTGATATTTATCAGTATATTAATATATATTAATTGATATCGATTGCAGATCACTGAATATCGATAATTATCAATATGCCGACTAATATCAACCAATATTGATAATTATCAATATATCAATCAATATCGATATTCGAGATATTTTACAAATCCTGATCATTCTCAATATATCAATCAATATCAATCAATAACGATAATTATCAATATCAATTAATATCGATCATACATAAACCAATATCGATAATTGTCAAATATCAATATCAATCAATATCAATATATTAACCAATATCGTTTATACATAAAATAACGTCGATTATTATCGATATAATCATTAATAATATATCAAATATTTAACGTGTTCAATTTTACTAAAAGCAAATTAGAAACCGTTTTCTTGTATTCCTTTCCGAAAATAATTATTTGACAGTAACCGCAATAATGTCGTTTCGGTGCTCGCTAAATTCAACTTTAGTAAATTATGTCACATTTTTTAGGCAGCGGGGATACAATACATGACACGTCTTGAGCAAAAGTTTGAAAAATTCTTCCTGTTTCACGATATCTACATAAAATATAAAATATTCGACCACATGGGGTTGTGACGTATTGTTCTTCAACTCCAAAAAATGATTTCGACTCACGATTGAGACAACGCCCACCTCGATGATCTTCACGTTTTGCTGACTCGAGCCTCGTCAGCGGGGCATTTACATCGGAGGGTGCTAATCTCGCCGTTCGAGACCACGACATGTAAGTTTCGGGAATAATTGTACCTAAGCGACCTATAATTTCCCAAGCACAGTGGACCGGTGGGATGAGTTTTCGATCCGCGGCAATCACAGCGAAGCATTTTTTCGATGACGTCTTTTTTTCTTATCGGATCGAGGAGCGACGGCACCGACAAAGTGGTCTTATCTCTTTGGCGCGAGGCTAGTAACGAAAGAGCTCCTAACCTTCCGCAGGGTGTTTTTATCCTCTCCGGAGACCGATAATTTAGCTCTTGACCGAATTTCCTTGAACTCTCGAGTAGTCCGGTAAAAAGGAACACTTTGTTAGCCACAAAGGACTTCCGCGTTCTTCCTCCAGATTATTCTAGATACAAGCTGGAAGAATAATTTTCCCGAGTTCGCTAATGTACAGAGAAAAAGAAAGAGTGACGTTAATGACGGTGCATCTAGACTGAAAAACGGATAAGCTCTTTGCCTCAAGCTTCAATTCCTTCCACGTTCGTTTTCCTTTAAGGATGAAGACATTAATCAAGATTTTGGTATCCGATCAACGTGACTAGCCTTCTAGCCTCATTACAGCACGGAAGTGATCAATAGTTGATTTGGTAAATAGCGAAAGAAAAGGACGCTCGGCGACGGACTACTGGAAGAAGGTCCGAATTCGCATGAAAACTGGAGAACATACTGATTTTTGAGGTCATACTGACTTTTGAGGCTGTACCGATTTTTAGATTGTACTGATTTTGACGTTTTACTGATTTTTAGGATGTACTGATTTTTAAGGTTATACTGATTTCCGAGGTTATGCTGATCTTTTAGCTGACACTGATTTGTGAGATCATACTGATTTTTTTGCATAAGCTGATTTTTGCTTGTTCTAATATTTGAGGTTCTACTCATTTTAGAGTTTATTCATTTTTTAGAATGAACTTGGAAGAAGGTCCGAATTCCCATGAAAAGTGGAGAACATATTGATTTTTGAGGTCATACTAACTTTTGAGGCTGTACCGATTTTTAGGTTGTACTGATCTTGACGTTTCACTGATTTTTAGGATGTACTGATTTTTTTGCATAAGCTGATTTTTGCTTGTTCTAATATTTGAGGTGCTACTCATTTTAAGGCTTATTCATTTTTTTGAATAAACGTGGAAGAAGGTCCGAATTCGCATGAAAACTAGAGTACATACTGATTTTTGAGGTCATACTGACTTTTGAGGCTGTACCGATTTTTAGGTTGTACTGATTTTGACGTTTTACTGATTTGTAGGATGTGCTGATTTTTAAGGTTATACTGATTTCTGACGTTATGCTGATCTTTTAGCTGATACTGATTTGTGAGATCATACTGATCTTTTTGCATAAGCTGATTTTTGCTTGTTCTAAGATTTGAGGTTCTACTCATTTTAGGGTTTATTCATTTTTTAGAATAAACGTGGAAGAAGGTCCGAATTCGCATGAAAACTGGAGAACATACTGATTTTTGAGGTCATACTGACTTTTGAGGCTTTACCGATTTTTAGGTTGTACTGATTTTGACGTTTTACTGATTTTTAGGATGTGCTTGTTTTTAAGGTTATACTGATTTCTGAGGTTATGCTGATCTTCTAGCTGATACTGATTTGTGAGATCATACTGATTTTTTTTTGCATAAGCTGATTTTTGCTTGTTCTAATATTTGAGGTTCTACTCATTTTAGGGTTTATTCATTTTTTAGAATAAACGCTTTTTCGAACATGTACTGATTACTTAGGTTTTCCAGTGTCCATAATATACTGATTTATGCACTCAAATAACTGTTTTGGCACACATTGATTTTGGAGTTGGTAGGAATTTTTAAACGCACTGATTTATGATTTTCTACCGATTATTGGGAATATACTGATATTTGAACGTATGCTGATCTTTCAGCAATACGGATATTTGAGTGTGTATTAATTTTTTGACATATACTGATTTTTTTGTATGTACAGATTCAACTGTGTTTCCACCATTTCAGAATATATTGATTTGTGAACTCATACTGATTTTTTAGGTTATTCTGATTCTTGAACGCAAGCCTGTCCTTAAGCTAATATTATTTTTTGAGCTCATACTGATTCCCAAGCTTGATCGGTAACAAGAATTCGCAACGTCTCCTCATGCATGATTTATATTTTCCAGCCAAACAAAACGACGCGTGACACAATTCTACTTGAGAACGATAAGCCTGCTGATTGCACGTCATCTTGATGAAAATTCAATGTTAAATTTATACGTCGATTGAACGCATTGCGAGTTGACCCGGAGCAAGGAGAAACGACCGTTTCTCTCATCTATGTCCTGGGCTGAAAATGTTCCTTCTCCGTCTACTTTATCACGGTTGGGATCCTCAGCTCGATATTGGTAACGTAAATAATGGAACAGCATCGAGGGTCCACTTCGCGTGAATACAGAACATTTTGTTGGCAGTACTCGTGAGATATCTCGAGTTTTGCGACCCGAGGCATCCTCGCACCCTCCTACGAGTCTGACCGCTCCTGCGCGGATCTCGAAGATTCTTGAATAAAGTATGAGCCTCGCTTACGCAGGAGGAAAACTGCTCCGCGCTCATCGAAATTCTTCGAAATCGAAATAAGAGATTAAGGTCTTAGGTCACAGTAACGGGTATAAAATCATGTGCGAGTTTAACAATATTTTTTCGTATGAAAAAGTGATTCACTCATAAAATTAATTTCACATCTAATTAGTATGGATATCAAGCTGTTAGAATTTTTTTTCGACGTACAAAATGGCCGACTACTAATATTTTCTTTTGTTATCTTTTTTTCAGGCGCTCCGCGGCGTGACATTTAGCATTGACAATTTTTTACCTAGAACAAAAAACAAAAATCCTCTTCAATCTAGATTAGAATATCAAGAGCAGTACGTACGGAAATTAAAAAATATTGTTTTATTCAAAAGTTGCGGGTATTTGACCTTAAGAAATGAATTTTCAGTGAAAAATTTCATTATAACTGCTCATAAACTGCTCATAAAATTAAAAGTTTTCGATTAATCAGAAATTCCGTACGTACTTCTCTAGGAAAAACAATTAGGAACATAACTTTTAAATTTGAAGTAAATCGAGTGATAATTGTTGAAGTTATTTGTCACGCCAATTGGAAAAAAGCTGTTTCGAGAAGTTTCGAGTAGTCGGCTATTTTGTACATCGAAAACAAAAAAAAAATATTTTCTAACAGCTGAATATTCATACTAAAGAGATAGGTAATTAATTTTATGAGTGAATCACTTTTTCATACGAAAAAAAATGTTAAATTTGCACATGATTTTATACCCGTCACTGTCGCCTAAGGCCTTAAGGGGAGGGTAGGGGTATCAACGTGAAAAAAAACTGTTTTTTGCGATTTTTTTCATCTATATGGATAGAGTAAATTTATTGAAACCTTTTGTACATTTTTAAGTGTCATTTCAAGAACATTCCGTGAAATTTGTACGCAAAAATATCCACAAACAAGCCGGTGCAGCGTTTTTCTCGAAACCACTTTTTCAAAGTCCGTGTTCACTGCCATTTGAAAACTACATGAACGATTTATTTCAAACTTGGTACACACTTTCTACATATAAAATACCTCCCCCCAACGGTTAGTGTGAGATTTTTTTTACATTGAGGGGGTTTTCCACCCCCAAAATGACGGAATTTTTCGTGAAAAATAGCACTATCCACTTTACATGACCACCAAAAATTTAGAAATGGAACAAAAAATTATCAAAGCCCGTTGTGGGGAGGATTTGACGATACTTTGACTAAATTTTATTGGTACTTGATTTCAGATAATTTCTAGCTGAGATACAGTGAACACCGCAAATTGTGTTTTTCCAAAGACGTTCTTGGCAAAGCTTTGTCACCGGTTTCTTTGTGGATATTTTCGCGTAGAAATTTCACGGATTGTTCTTGAAATGACACTTAACCATGTACAAAAGGTTTCAATGAATTTACTCTATCCATATAGATGAAAAAAATAGCAAAAAAGTGTTTTTTTCACGCTGAAACCCCTACCCTCCCCTTAAGGGGTAAGGCCACTGTAAATTTTTTGAAAAATCGATTTTTTTTTATTGGCTTAAAAAATAGTTTAAACCCTCTAGAATAAGAAAAAAAAGGTCCTGTGCGAAAAAAAATTTGTTGTCCTTAGGAAATGAAGGTCGCCGCCAAGCGTGTCAAAATAAATTATCAACTTTAAACGCGTTTTTCTCGAAACATGGTTTTTCAAAATGGCACGCAGCATAACTCGAACAATTTTCATTTTTTTTCACTTTAACCAGATGTGAACATTTACATTATCTTGAGAATGTCGATCGGATCGAATGTCGATCTAAATTTTAACCAGATGTGAACATTTACATTATCTTGAGAATGTCGATCGGAATTTTCAAGAACTTTATTTATTGATTTTTTATTAACAAAAAACTTGCCGTTTTTTTCGTCAAAAATCAATTTTTTTTTCAAACGCACGCCAAATCCACAAAAATTGATACTTTTTAAAATCCGATCGACATTCTCTAGCTATAGCCCTCTAGATTAATGGTTTTTTTTTTGTTCTAGATTCAAAAGTGCACCAGTGGTGCTGCGTGCCGCGGAGCCCTGGAAGCAAAACATGTCCCGGGAAGATAGCTGTGGGACCGCCATTTTGTTTTTTTTTACTGTAAAAAAATTTTATAATAAAGTTTAATGTATGCCCGATAACACCATTAAAAGTTTTTTTTCAAATACCTTCAATTTCGGGAGCAAAAAATTAGTGAAAAAACCTTTTTTTTGGGCCGTTACAGTGGCCTTACCCCCTAAAACGAATTTAAAAAATTGCGAGATAAAATGACGAAGTAGTCACAGTAATAAAGAAAGCACTCAAGTGATAAGTGGTAGGTACCCGGACTGGTCAGACATCGCGGCCGATCCCATTGCACGGTGTGTGCTCGAAAAAATCAACATATTGGAACGAGAGGTTAATAAACATTGAGATACCAACACCAATCGTAAGTGTGAAACGTTGAGACAAGGGAACGTGACAAATAGAGTTTCTAATTAACATCGTAATAAAAATATATGCATACACATGTGTATACAGGTATAAGGGGGTGATAATAATTATTGGACATATATATAAATATATAAACGTGAGAATATTGTGAGATAAAAATTTGCACCGTTAGAGTGCAATGAAAATTATTTTTTTCCCACTCAAATTTCTGATTACGGATTTTAACTACGTGTATCAGTCGACCATTTTTTTAAGATGCTTGTTCGGAGATCCGTGATCGACATTTGCACAAAAATATTTCGTATAACAATGAAAATAAGGAAATAAAAATACGAGACGGAATTTTCATTGCATTCCAACGATAGAACGTTTCGGTGGCCACAGATGAAAAGAAATCTGCATCGACACGATATTACTTTCGAATTTTCATCCGAGGAACAACGATAACACGCTACACAGGATCGTCACTTTGTGCAATTGGTAAAATGTCTGCAATATCATAAACGCATGAACTAATATACTTTGTCAGAAATTTCGTTACGTTCTTTCACATAATTAAAAATTAATTTAAAAAAAAATCTTCGATAGAAGTTAAATTCGATGCATTACGTTCGGAAAAAACTTTTCCGCCGACCAATCTTTAATTTTTATTTTTCTTTGACGGAAAAAATACGAGTACATTTCCACAAATTTTTCGATATATGCCCGAAACGAAATGCATCATGGAAATTTTGAAAAATCTGTTGAAACATCGTCCGCAAAAACGTGAAGAAAAAAAATACGTTTTTCTCATAATTTTTCAATTTTTGGTATAAATAAGAGAAAAGCGGTAATTATTTTACACTAATCGTTGAATTCCCAGAGGTTCGATGAATAATTAATTTTCGGAGTACCGTGTATGTGTACGTGTTAATCGTTGTATTGTGCACACTAGCACGCACACACACACACGCGAGAACGTTAATTGAATGGTGACTGTATTATAATCCATCCATGTGGTGACCGTGATCGCGAGTGAAAATTGTGATAAACGCGTAAAGCAAGCAGGCAAGCGTGGCAGCTCCTATATTAATAATTATCATAATATAACGACAATGATAATAATTGATAGCAATAGTGAATAATAATAAGTGTGTGGTGTGAAGTGGGGACGCATGAAACGAGCCTCAAATGGCCATTGAAGTGAATAGTAATTGCGTGTTGTGTACGAAATTAATTTGCCGTGGCTCGGGTGATATCGAAAATGTGTACTGACGTATATACATATATACTAGGTGAGCAACGGAAAATTAGACAATCGAAAACTCCTTTGAATAATCGTTTCGGAAACAAAAGTCCAAGCTAACATTCGAACGATTTGTAAAAAGTGAATTGTGTTATTTTTCCTATCCAAGGCGTTTTTCAAATATAAGCCCCAACAAACCCAAATAAACTTATTTCAAGGCCAACAAAAATTTTTAAACTGGAAACCCTTGTTTCAAATTTTTTTTTCCAACTACTTTTTTCAAAACAAGTTTAGCTGAAGAGTAATGAACGTGCTAATTTTTTAAATCAAATGCATTTTTTTATAAAACTCAAACAAACTTATTTCAAAGCCAAAACAAATTTTGAAAGTGGGAAACCTCGTTTTTCAATTTTTTTTGGCAGCTTTTTTCAACGCAAGTCCAGCTGGAGGCGGGTAATGAACGTTCTAACATTTTCATCAAAGAAATTTTTTCTATTAAACCCAAATATATATTTCGCAAGGCTAAAACACATTTAAAAAATTAGAAATATTATTTTTCAGTTTCCTCTTCGACTACTTTTTGCAAAATGTATGATCTTGGAAATCGTTTGCGAGTGTCTACTTTCTAGTGACTCACGAAAACGATATGTGTATTAAAATAAATGAATATATATATATATATATATATATATATATATATATATATATATATACATATATATATTGTGTTGGCTTAATGATGCATTCATGGGACCTGCGAAGTTGGTGATAAAACGTTTGAGAGGTCAGGCTTACCCTCGCTGTCGGCCTTCAAGTAGAGCTGCCCCTTTGGGCTCAGACACTGACGATACTCGGTCGCGTAACACTCTGTATTCATTGAAACCAAATTGCAGGTCATTAATCTGCATTTGTATCGGTGCTTTCGAGTATTTTCTATTTTTGCTATTTTTTCATTAAAAAAAAGCAATCTACCGTATTATTCATTAACCTATAAATTTTCCGGGGCCCTGTAATTGGGTCGTTGTTTATGGATCATCAATATTTTCGATACATAACAACGATAAAGAATTTTTCTCATTTTTCGGCTATCTCTTTGATCACCAATAAACGTATATCGCCAATAAAAAAGCGGGCTCAATAATTCCAAGATTTTTTTTTTCAGTTTGTCGCAGTGTTAAAATTCTGTCACCTTCTATCGCGACCATCCTCGACTCAGTCGTCGTACTCATGTCAATGTAAAGTTCACCAAATAAATACGAAAAAAAAAATAAACTCTATCCGAAATTTAAAAAAAGTCTACGATTTTTTTGGGCAAGGTTCCGAACGCTCCCCCCCCCTGCCCCTCGATCAAGCTGAAATTTTGGAAAAATCTTCCTTTTAATATTTTAAGACAATCCCTAAAGGGATTTTTGGCGACGCGCAATAATTTTTGGGTTTGTTTGCTTGGGTTTTTTTGTGTTTATTTGGTTTTGTTTGGACAAAATGGAAATTTTGTTTGGAAATTTTGCACAAACCTTTCTTTTAATATTTTTAGACAACCCCTAAAGGAATTTTTAGCGACGCGCAATAGTTTTTGGATTTATGTTTTGGTTTGGGCTTGTTTGTGTATTTTTGTTCGGACAAAACGGAGATCGAGCTGAAATTTTGCACAAACCTTCCTTTTAATATTTCAAGACAATCTTAAGGGATTTTTGGTGATGCGCAATAGTTTTTGGGTTAAGGTTTGGGTTTGTTTGGGTATTTTTGTTTGGACAAAACGGAGAGTGCGATAACATATATACGTATGAATAGAGACGTAGCAGATACAGATATAGTCGACGCGCGTTAAAAAAAAAACTTAAAAATTCAATATCGCGAAAACGATTGCGAGTCGCCAAAAATCCCTTTAGGGGTTACCTTGCAATATTAAAAGGAACGTTTGTGCAAAATTTCAGCTCGATCGGCGGGGTGTTCGAAACCTTGCCCTTAAAAAAAAAACTTTGAAATTCGATATCTCGAAAACTATTGCGAGTCGCCAAAAATGCCTTTAGGGGTTGTCTTAAAATATTAAAAGGAAGGTTTGTGCAAAATTTCACCTCGACCAGACGGACGGGGAGGGGAGGTTGGAACATTATCAATTTTTTTTATTTCGACGATCTAACGGATCCTGCAATGAAATTCGAAACGAGAATAAATTGTGAGACATTGTTTTGTAGTGGTCCACAGCTGTCACGATTTTCTTCATTTTTTTGCGTGACTGCGCCACAGCTTTTGGATATCTTTTTGTTCATTTTCTTCCCTGGCCCTTAAATTCTTTTACAGCCGTGTCGCGTTTACCCGGAGACGAAGGACTTTATTGCGATCGTACGAGATGTAATGTGTTCTACATTCGCTTGTATATTTCATCCTCCCTTTACTACTGGAATGATATATCTCTTGGGATTTACGGACAAACGTCACGGAGCCTAAAACATCCGCAAACACAATCGTTCGTATTGCAAAAAAATAAAAATAAAGCAAACAAAAAATCGTAGGTTGAATCTCTTCGTTCTCGTTTGCATGTGTGGTACGTATTTGATCGAATATTGCGGGCGAGTATATGGGAATGGAAATCCTGCTGGAGCGTGCATCCTTGTTATAATTGATTTTGCATCCTGCTGTTTTGGGCTCGAACCGTCGCCTCTCCCCAATATTCCCGAGTGCAGCTTCGTGAAAGCCAATTTCGTCGGTAAACGAACCGCCCATGATCGGAATTGCTTTACGAATGAAAAAAAATTGGGTTCTACACGAAAATTCAGCGCGCGGATGAATACGTCATCGTTCTATTTGTATTTTTGCGGATTTTCTCGTTTTTTTTAAATTGTCGCTAAAAGGCCGTAGCCGGGTAAGTAGGGAAAAAACGCCCCCGCATTTTCTCCAGCGAAATTAGGAGTATATTCTGAGGTATAAAAAAAAACAAATTTTCTGAAAATTTCATCCCCGTCAACGCAATGGTTTTGGAAAAATGAATTTTTTTTATTAAAAAAATAAAAATAAAAATTCCGGAAACTCTTCAGTGGATCGAATCGATTTTTTTTGGTACTTGTTACAATCAAACATGTTACGAAATAAAATTATAGAACATCTTGCGAATGATTAAGGTTTAAACAAAATAATGCTCCTTGTTTTATTTTTTAAAATTATAATCCACTTGGGCTACAATAACGAAATTTTTTTCATATAATCTTTGGGCACCTCATTAGATTATATAATTTTTTCAAAATGATCGGTTTGGTATGTCACAGTGAAAAAAAAAGAAACAGACCTTATTGATATATTTTAGTTATATATCTATATAACTAAAATATATCAATAAAGTATGTTTCTTTTTTTTTCACTGTGGCGTACCAAACCGATCATTTTGAAAAAATTATATAATCTAATAAGGTGCCCAAAGATTATATGAAAAAAAATTCGCTATTGTACCCCAAGTGGATTATAGTAAAAAATAATAAAACAAGGAACATTATTTTTTTTTTCATACCTTAATCTTTCGCAAGATGTTCTATAATTTTGTTTCGTAACACGTTTGATTGGAACAAGTACCAAAAAAATAAAATCGATCCACTGTACCGTTTCCGGAAAAAAATTTTTTTTAATATTTAAAAAAAAAAAAATTCTATAACCATTGCGTTGACGGGCATAAAATTTTCAGAAAATTTGTTTTTATACCTCTGAATATACTCCAAATTTCGCTGGAAAAAATGCGGGGGCAATTTTTCCATACTTGCCCGGCTATGGCCTTTCGACGTTACGTGTCAAATTAAAATTGAATTCTGAAAACTTTGAGGCCGGAGCCTGATTTAGAGGGTCCGAAAAATCGTTTTTTTTTAATTGCTTAAATCGATAAACTATCCAAGAATATATTTACAAAGCTACAGAGGCCAATTGTAAATATTTTCGAAGACCCAAGATCAAAAGCAGAGAAGCGATTGATATTTGATATCGACATTGCCTCCTATTGAAAACTTTGAAGCGCGTTTCCGCCAGTTCTCATTTTTACATTTTTTTCAAAATGCGCGGACGTGATAGCAAAAAAAAAACTAAACGACCTATTGAATCAAACCAAAAGTTATTTTCTTCAGTATGAAAATCTATTCTGAGTTAATTAAAAAAGTCGTTGGAAAAGTCTTTTTAAATCGTTTTTTAGTACGTTAAAGTGTTTTTTTAACACATTTTTTTGTTTAAACGTGAGAAAAGATATAATTTCACGAATTTTTCAGTTTTTTCTCAATTCACTCAGGAGAAAAATTTATGACAATTAAAAATTTTATTGGTTTTTTCCTTCAGTCAAGAATTACGAGCTGCATCTTTTTCGCGGATTAGGCACTGCAGTGGCAAGACGCACATGGAATAGGCTGATAAATCTGCAGTCATTCATTATTCCACGTTGAATTTTTTTTTTTATATTTCAAATATACATGAAACGATACCTCAATGTTTACTGGGCTCACGCTTTTTTTCCCTTCTAAAAAAATTTCCGAAAAAACGCTTTTTGGACCTTCTAATTCAGCATGAGCTTTAAAGTTTTTAAATGCGATTTACTGGGTACTTTTGTAGGGTCTTAACTTCAATTCGCAAGTAAGAATTTGTAAAATTTTTGAAAATTGAGCTAGTCATGACGACTTTTGTGAAGGTTCAGATCGCCCACTAGAATACGGCACACGGCCTCGCCTCGTGTCTCTCAAAATTTATCCAGCTAATTCACCTTAAATTTTGACAGAGCATATTTTATATAACATTTTCCATCGTCTGACTGGATGATGTTCCGATACGATTATCCATTTAATGATAACAAATGATGAAAGTTTTTTTTTTTGTCAAGAACAAATTTTCTTTCACAGCGTGCCAATTTCGGAATTTTCAAAATTTCAAAAAAGTATCTGGTCATAAGAAAGTTGTATTATTATACTAAAAGTATATACTTTGTTCAAGGGATTATGCACAGTTGTAAAAGTCAAAAAATCACTTTTTCAAAAACCAATATATTTTGACTGTATATCACCTTATAAATGTTCCCTGAAGATTTCAAGGTGATCGGATTAAAATCGACAGATTTGTAGGCTGTTGTGTTGACGACCGTCGGAACGCTCGGAAAGTCGTTTGAAACTTTAACCGCTTTTTTCTCAAAAGTAAGTTTTCAAAGTCGGTAAGCAAAATATCTCAAAAACGACTTCATCGATCTTCCTAAAATTTGTTGGGATTTTTCTAAATGTGAATATATAGTATTTTATTGAAAGATTTTTTTCCGATGGATACTTTCGATTTGATCAACGAAAAATGCCAATTTTTCGCAAAAATCAAGATTCTCACTTTGAAAACGCGCCATTTTTTAAAACTAGATATTTCGTAAATTCCTTCGATTAATCATGGGTCATTAATCATTAATCATAATTTACTATCAGGTCATAATTTACTATCATCATTAATCATAATTTACCATAAGGTCATCAATCATTAATCATAATTTACCATCGAAATCTGTTTGATTTTTTTATATTAGATAATCGGCAGTAAATCAATTATAATTGAATATTTTTATAAAAAAAATTACAGAGCGTTCTTCAGATAATACTTTTTTAAATACCCAATGTTTGTAGAAATTTATAACCACGATTTTCTATTTTAAAAATCCCAAAAATGAGTTGTTTCAGACTGCCACGACTAGGCATAACCCGTTCAACAATAATAACTTCATTGTTCATGAATATTTTTTAATTAAAATAAAACTCAACCTTGGCAAGACTATGTATCAATTGTGTGTAAATTCCCGACTTCGTCATTCCAATACTCTCATCGGGCAAAAATATTGAATGTCGACCTGTTTTTTGGGTCCCAATATGCAGATCCGTTAACAAGTGCATATTCCGGAGGAATTAAAAATATATATTCTGACTTTCGCGTTCGAGAATTCCGAAAATGTGCATACATTTCGTTTATTCACATTTTTCGACTATAGTACCTTCTCCTTACGGTTTGTTCACATCGAAAAATTCGACGTGCACTATATGTTGAAGGAATACACGAGTCTGACCGTGTCAACGAAATCCCAATACAGCGTGGGGATTTTTTTTTATCCACTCCGATGGACTTTTTTATCTCAGGAAAATGGCTTATTAAGGGGTTAGGCCACTCTAGAGGGCTAAAAAATAGGCTTTATGGGGATTTTTTTCAGAAACACTACAAAATAAATCGAGATTACAAAAAAGGGTATTTATCATACATATCAGTGACTGTATACAACAATTTTTTTGAAGCGATTAATTTCAAAATGGCGGCTGTGCAGCGTTTATCTCAAAACTGCATTTTTTAAGTTGGCCGGAAATATAACTCAGAGAATTTTCAATCGATTTACTTCAAATATTGAATATGTCTTGAAAAATGTATTGTCTATGGAAGTACCTAGGATTTTTTTATATTGGATAGTTAATTTGTTATCAACAATTATCTGACGATTTTTAGGCAAATTTTTCACTTTCCAAAAAATTGCGTAAAAAATCGTCAGATAATTGTTAATAACCCTTTTAAACCCTTAAACACCCTTTCTCGTGATCTCGATTTATTTTGTAGTTTTTCTGAAAAAAAATCCTTATAAGACCTCACTAAATATACATTTTCAACGATGTATTTTTCCTTAGTAGACCAAAATTAATTGACATTGTCGAATTCCGGCTGACGGTACAAAAATAAAACGAAGCGAAGAACAGACAGCTAATTCATTCGGTAACTTAAAAAAGCGTTCGACTTTTTGCATACAGACGCACATATACAAACACCGAGAGTTGAAAACAATATTGATAAAAATTTTAAAAAACAGTCAAACGACGATTAAGCTGTTTCGTTTATTTATAAATATACAAGCGAGCAAGAAAACGACGAAATAAATGGAATATCACCAATTCGTTCACAATCGTGTACAACAATAGCGACGATAATAAAAACGTTTTAAATATTCGAAAGTATCCGAGTGAACGTCAAATTGTTAGCGCGGAGATGGGAGGGTCGGGTTGCACAGATCGCATTTCCGGCCCTGCTTCGTCGTTCGCGGGCAATCCGGATAGTTTCCATCGATTTCCGATCTGTCGATTCGCTTGACGTTAACGAATTTTCACTTCAATTTAATCGCTGCCACTGTCGAAAATTCTACCAAGACCGGTCGGAAAATTAATGACATTTATTCCTGATTTCTCGAATGTTCGCCATGTTTCGCACGATCGTAAAAATTCTTTGCAAAAATTCACCGCGACTTTTTTTTTCTGCTCGCGAATTTTATTACGAAAAAATCAAAGGATCTGGGTTGAAAAAAAAATAAAATAAAAAAATTCAACGTCCGTAATGGGTAAGACATTTTAGAAATGCTGGTTAATTTTTGAACGGCGTAACTTACAAGGAACATCACTTCAATATCCACCTTCGATTTCGTTGAAACTCGTATGTGTAATAAAGCATTTAAAACTATTAGACGCGTATTTTTTTATCGGCGGGAAAACGGCTTTAAGGGGAGGTAGCACCCCTCAAAGAAAGGCCTGTCAAGGGGTGATTTGGCAGTGTCACCCACCAGCAGTCCAACGATCTGAATGGAACGAAAACCAAAATTCTTCTAACGTACACGTCTTTTTTCAGGAGTGAATTTCCCCCTTAAAGTCGGTTTTATGCCGATAAAAAAAATACGCGTCTAATGGTTTTCAATACTTTATCACATATATGAGTTTCAACAAAATTGAGAGCGGACACTTAAGTGATGTTCCTTGTTAGTAAAATTTTCAGTTCAGCTTGATTTCTCGTTGAAATTGTTAAACTATGGAATATCTAATATATATATATATATATATATATATATATATATATATATATATATATATATATATATTAGGGTGGCCCTTGATATGGGTTAAACAAAAAGTTAATCGCGCCGCCCTCTAAAACGGTTCCAAATAGTAAAAGAAAAAATCTACGCGAAGCCCCAGCCATGTCCCTTAAGAGGAAGGCGTGCTTGTAAGCATGAACTTAAATTTAAATATCAATTTTTCTTCATGATTGGAGAAATTTCGATCTTTTAAATCTAGTTTATTTGTCAATTTTTCAACACGATATTTCTGTGGTTCAAATAAATAAATTCGTACTGAACGAACTAGTATCGATATCTTATGTGTACATTTTTTAAATATTATGTTTTTTACGACCAACTGGATGACTTGTGCGAATAAATAATTTCTTTGTTTTCAATAAAACGAACAAGCTCGCCAAGTTTAAAATGTCCCTATGCATTTTTGCAAAAGTAATTTTCAAATACATTTTTATCCACAGCACTGGAAGTCTGGTCTCAGTGAAATATTGATATGTTTGTATCTCAGCACGCAAGGAATATTTCTAATAAAATAAAAATAAAATACAATTCTGGCCAATCCGGAACTTTGATGTGAATGGTTTATCGTGAATTTATATCCTTCGTACTTAATAGACTTTTCTGGCAAGATGCAAATGTAAAGTTTGATTTTGATGTGATTAAAAACGTTCGACAGCAGCTAAATCGAACTATTGTTCCAAAATAATAGGATGGTAAAACTGAACGCTCATCAAATCTAGTATGGAGGATCTTATTATTTGATCTGTATATTGAATACCAATATACAATAGCTTCGGAAAGTTAAAAAAAAGTTGACAAATAAACTAGATTTAAAAAATCGAAATTTCTCCAATCATGAAGAAAAATTGATGTTTAAATTTAAATTCATGCTTACAGGCACGTCTTCCGCTCAACGGACATGGCTGGGGCTTCGCGTAGATTTTTTTTTTATTATTTGGGACCGTTTTGGAGGGCGGCGCGATAAATTTTTTTTTACCCATATCAAGGGCCACCCTAATATATATATATATATATATATATATATATATATATATATATATATATATATAAGGGAGGTTAAAGAAAAAAAAATCGCTGTACTCAACGGAAAATGTTACTACGTTATGAAAAATAAATTCATAGAAAATTTAAGAGGTCGAAACATTTTTTTTAGGTATTACTCAAACGACTTTTAATTTTTTTTTCTCGGTTTGTCGTCAACTTTTTTCCCCGCCAATAGACATCCTAATAATATAATTCTAATAATTCATCCAACTTATGCCCAAAAAGATTTTCGTTGAACGATTGAGTTTGATTTTTCCGTAAATAATTTTTTTTTCAATGCTGCCCACTCCAATCGTAATTTTTGTAACCTTTTGAAATTGATGCAAGGTTGAGAAATTCCTATTCCAGTTTCGCACCAAATATGAGTTATTTTGTCGATAACGTTTTGAGTACTCTCTCGAACAGAAAATTTAAGCGTATTATGATGGTGAATGAATATACTCAATGCTTCTCTGTTCGTGGGTAATTTTCGCTCCACAAATTCTTCGATTTCCGACCCCCTCAGACAAATTTCGGCACTTTCACTATCGTCCAAACACCCGCGAACATTTTTTACATTTTTATTTTTACGTGTGACGCACCTCAATACAGCAACTATTGGAAACAGTCAAATTAATCGCGAAAATAACTCACGGACAGTCAGAGAAACAACGGTGCAGTAGCGTCAACAACGCCGCGGTTTGTAACTCTCGAATCTGTATGACTTTATTTTCTTACTCCAAAACAACATATTAATCCAAAAAAACACGAATACTTGTTAGACGTTCAGTGATGTAAACACCGTATTCTTGTTCATCAAGTGGTTCATATAATATTCACAATCGAATTACATCTATTGATTCTTAATCTGCAAATACAAATTGTTCACCTTCCGAAGGACGAGACTTTAAAGATACAAGCCAGGACATCTACTCCAATGATTTAATTAGAAGAAAATAATAATAATAATAATAATTAAATAATTTAAGAAATTAAATTAACAATAAATCAACAATAACAATCAATAAATAAAATAAAACAAATGTTCAAAAAATCAATATAATAAAATAAATAAAATATTGCACAACCAGTGGAGCGCCAATGGGTCTCCATCTGACTCACACTTTTATTTGCTCTAAATCACCCAAAACTATTTATTGTTATTATCAATAACGGATTGCAGTTGTAAAATAATAATAAAAAAATTGTTTATGGTAAAAAATAATATTTAAATAAAAATTGTGTATGGTTACAGAAAAAGTAGAACCAAGACTGATATTGGATCACGCGCTAACATTTTCTGCATCGCGATAAAAAAAATTAATATTCCGATAATCACGAAAAAAAAATGGAAAAGACGTTAGAGCACTAATTAAAACATTGTTTAGAACCCTCAAATTCTGCAAAACTTTATTTTTCTTAACATGCTTCTATTTTCCGTTAAGAAAATAAATCGATTCTTTTTTTACCACTCTAATATATATATATTAGACTGATTCAAAAAAAAAATTTTTTTCTGGATTCTCGTGCTATTGTTGGGCACTGATCAAACAAAATTTCTCTAAAAAGATGGGCGCGGTCACTCAATTTTTAGAGGTGGCTATCTCGACTTTTTTGTATTTGAATTTTTTTTAACGAACGTATTGCATTTAAACATAGTCATGGCTTCGGATTACGGATAAAAATCGGAAAAGTTTTGAGTTTGTTCTTTTACAAACATAACAGAGAAAAACTGACCATACGTCGAAGTGCACACGAAACGATGAAAGAAATTTTCGAACAATGGAAATGTGCTGAAATTCCAACGCGTCGATTGAATAACGCAATCTTGAAATCAATAAAACTCCATCTAGTCTGGAAACAACTTTTAAAAAATCGAGTTAAAAAGAATTTGCCGTCACAAATATCGAAGGAGCGTAAATTTAAGAGGGATTTGGACAAACTGTTCAACGTTGCACATTTTCTTTCTGCCCAAAATGTTAACGAACTTGAGAATGGCTGGGAAGAAATGTAAATGAGTTTGAAGATAATATAAGCGTAGCATTTTGAAAATGTAAATATACGATTTATGAATAAAAGCTTATAATTTAATTTTTCGTAAAAAGTGCAAAATGTTAATGCGTATAAATAAATCTACATGAATAACGAGAGTAGTATAGACGCCATTATTGATCTACCTGGATTTGAATTGTGAATATTGCACCCTTTTCAAATTGTTAGAGTTTATTTTTGTTACGAAAAAGCTGCTGGATGTGATTTTTATCCGTAATCCGAAGCCATGACTATGCTTAAATGCAATACGTTCGTTAAAAAAAATTCAAATACAAAAAAGTCGAGATAGCCACCTCTAAAAATTGAGTGACCGCGCCCATCTTTTTAGAGAAATTTTGTTTTATCAGTGCCCAACAATAGCACGAGAATCCAGAAGGAAATTTTTTTTTTGAATCAGTCTAATATATATATATATATATATATATATATATATATATATATATATATATATATTTCCACAGCGCAAAAAAGGCAATGTTTTTCTTTTTTCCTTTCTAGCACAAAACTTTGTGCGACTT
This sequence comes from Ophion obscuratus, assembly GCA_964007375.1. Lineage (NCBI taxonomy): Eukaryota > Metazoa > Arthropoda > Insecta > Hymenoptera > Ichneumonidae > Ophion > Ophion obscuratus. The sequence goes on along the minus strand of OZ023316.1, from coordinate 55,540,753 downwards.
GATGAGATTTTCCTTGTGCAAATATCAGGAGTAAGGTGCGGTGAAAAGAGCGAGAAACTTTTTCGCTGCAACGAGGGGTGCAGCGGGGAGGGAGGGGGTTGTCTCTGAAGCGAATGCGCGGGCCGTAAGTCAATGACGACGAGGCACTGAAAAGAGTCTTTTTCAAGTCCGGCTTTTTTTTTTTCTTTTCCTACCCTCATTTCCATCTTCTTCTTCTTCTTACCGACCGACATTTGCGGATCTCGTAAAGCGCGCAGAGGGCGTCGAGATTCATTTTTCGAGGCACTGCCTCGTCGTCGTCGTGTATACATAAAAGCAAAAAGGAAACGGGAAACCCTCGGTAAACGTCGGGTTAATGAGCTTTGTCAACGGAGCTTCCACTCTCCGTCTCTCTTTCTTGGTGGCCCTGGGGCGATAATATTTTTTCATTTCACCCTTAAGGAAAGACAAAAAGAAAAACTTGTCCGGCCTCGTCGCCTGAATCATTAAGATGCGCAAGACCCGCGGCCACGAGTCCTATCTTTCGCTCTACTCTGGTTGTAGATTCGCCGCGTTATCCCGCGCTCGCACGCGCCGCCCTCTGCCGGAATAGTACAATAGATTTGCCCGCGCGTTTGACGACGTTCGTTAGAGCGCGTGCTGTTGAATAATGAAGCTTTGCCGGTTTAAGACGAAAGAAAATGTATTGCTTATCCGATTCTACTTTTGAAAGTCGAATAAAAAAAATAAAAAAATTTATATGCCGTGGGGATTGAAAAATAATAAAATATTTTATATCGTGCGGGGATTGAATTGTACGATATTTTATATCGGACCGGTAAATAATAATAAAATATCTCGTGACTTTTAGAGATATAAAAATAATTCATGTCCTATTCCCATCAAAAATAATAAGACATCATGTATCCTTGAGAATCTGAATAAAAAATAAATAAACGATCTTCCTGGAATTAAGTAAAATGTACCAAGGAAATTGAATAGTAATGAAATTCTGTACCGGGTAGAGGCAAAAACGTAATAAAAGATCGAACATTTTATAAAAGTGAAAAATATTTCAATTCTCTACATCCTGTAGAGAATAATAATAATATATCGCATATCTTTAAGAGTCCTAATGAAAAATAAAAAAAAACTGCAGTACAAAAAAATAAAACCACTCTACAAAAAATAAAATATTCTATATCTTTCAAATATAAAAAAATTATAAACTCTCCCATTTTTTAGAAATTTGAATAACAATTTAAAAACTTTCTACATTTTACGAAGCCTAACAATATTCGTCATGTGCTCGAAAGTCTCAATAAAAAAAAAAATTAAAACGAAAATTAGAGCCACGAGATATTCCGGCGGTTCTATCCACTCCATTTCGGAAATAATGAGTCTAGGAGGATTTGAGTTCGGACCGCTGCCCCGCGTACATTTCAATCGGTCGACCCCTCCAGTTTTCGGACTTTTAATATGCGTCACCGGGAAGAAGTCACGTACCCTATGGCCGCCATTCGGGAGTGGTCCTTTTTGTCCTGTGCACTCGTAAATCGATCGGGCATCTTTTTTCCCTTGCACATGATCACGCTACTACGTACGTTCGGGAAAAGTATAAAAACGTTTTGTTCCCCCGTTGACCCACTTTCGCATTTTTTTTTCGTCTCTCAGGGTGATCGTTGTTCGTTACTCATAAATACGTTCCTGACAGACATGGTTCGCTCATGTGCGCACACATGTCAACTTTTTTTTACGGTGAACATCGTTGCAGCGGTGACATTTCAAGCACATGGATATTTTCGGTAAAATAATAAGAATTAAACGAAAAATAATAATAATTAAGCCGAAAGTAAGAAAATTGAACGTAAAATATCAAAAACTAAATGTAAAACAATAAAAATCAAACTTAAAATGAAAATTAACCTCAAATCATTACAAATTTCGAAATAAAAAAAAACAATCGTTCAATTTTTTTTATCGTATTCGCTAATCTGTCTCAAAACTTATGTACGCTTCACCTCTAAGCTTACATCGACTGCAAGTTTCGTTATCGACTGCCGATAAATTACACCAATTACTTTGGTGATTACGAAAATAATTAAATACGAAATAATCAATAATACGTTACTTTCGTGATCCAATATATATTTAATAAAGAATATATATTAATATCAATAAACCACCGAATGGAAAATTCAAGACTGCTTATTACTTTTGAAAAATCCACGACTGCTGTTCATTTTTTAAAGAACCAGGCCTGCTTATTTTTTTTTATGAACAAGCAAGTCAGCCGATTATTTTTTGAAAATCCTAGACTGCTGATTATTTTTTTACATATCCACGATTGCTGATTATTTTCGAAAAATCTTAGAGTGCTAATAATTGTCAAAAAATTCAACACTACGGATTATTTTTCAAAAATTCACGTCTGCTGATTATTTTCGGAAAATGCAAGTCTGCTGATTCTTTTTTTTTTTTCAAATGCTCAATTCTCAACGATTTTCATCGATACGCGTCCGTCCATCCTCCCAAAAAAATCCCTGAATTAAGAATCAAGAGCTGATAAAAATAAATACATATTATAAACACTCAAATAATAAAAAAAAAAAACTCCAACAAATAATTAAAATCCGGTAAAATAAATATATATTATAAACAATAAAATATAACCAGAAAAGACGGCTTGTTTGGGTTTACTTTTCCTGTTGGGTTCATCTTTCCTGACTAATTTATGGGCTAAAACGTTCGAACCTTCTTTCGAAAGAAAAAAACACAAAAGGTTGATCCTAAAAAATCCTCCTAAAAAAATATTCGTATTCAGAATCAAGGGCTGATGAAAATAATGTAATCTTATAAGCAATACAATATTTAAAACAAAATACTTGAACACAGTGTTAAAAGCTGGTAAAGTAAACATATTATAAACAATAAATTGTAAACAGAAAGATCGGTTTATTTTGATCCCAAGTCATCTTTCCTGACTAGTTCAAGGGTGAAACGCTCGAACATTCTTAAAAAACAACACAAAAAGGAAAGAACACTATTCTTTTTTGACAGCCCAGAGGAATGACTGGGAATAAATAAACGCGTGGTCGTTGGAAACCAAGCCACGTGTAAATTTACGTACAGCTGTCATTTGTACATACGTGTATATATGTATACGTATCTGTATATATATATATATATATATATATATATATATATATATAATACGTGTACATTAATGCATACATACGTCTGTATGTTGTACGAGATGGCAGTGACGCTAAGTAAGCTCGGCGACGTCCCGAGGGCAATATACCTTTACGGACGTATATACGCGTACGTAACCGTACATAACCTCTTTCCCGGGGACACGCCTCCGCGCGCAAGCTTTTCCCAGGTGATATTTATCGTGGCCTCTGTTGTTGCGTTACCCTCGGCGTCGCGGTCGCGCATATACATTCCATTCGGATAAAGCCTGAACGTAAGCGGAGAAAGATGAGGGAAAAAGTTCGCGACACCGCGGGTATATCCACGCGATATCCGTCTGCGTGCAACGAGCGCAGACGGAAAGCCCCCTCCGAAATCCCCGACACTGCGCGCGGGTTGCCGGATGTGACGAGGATCCATGCGAATGCGTAAATCCGAAGGGGGCAGGGGCCAATACTTTTTTGCGGTCTGTTCTTCTCGAACGACTAGATCCTATTCTCACCCTGATCGGAATCGGTTTCCTATGTGGAGAAAGGGCTTTCTGGGCACGCGCGTAATTTTGATATTGAATTGAATTGAATTTTGAAGTTGAATTGAATTTTGAAGTTGAATTGAATTTTGAAATTTAATTGAATTTTGAAATTTAATTGAATTTTGAAATTTAATTGAATTTTGAAGTTGAATTGAATTTTGAAATTTAATTGAATTTTGAAATTTAATTGAATTTCGAAATTTAATTGAATTTTGAAATTTAATTGAATTTCGAAATTTAATTGAATTTTAATTTTGAATTGTAGTTTGAAACTGAGTTCAATTTTAATATTAAATTGAATTTTTGTATTGAATTGAATTTAAAAATTGAATTAAATTTTAATATAGTCTTGAATTTGAACTTTAAGTAAATATTGAATTATGACGTTCAATTCAATATTCAGTTTTGGGCTTTTTGGCCACGCACGGAATTTTAATGTTGAATTAAATTGTAATATTGAATTTCGATGTCGAATTCAATATCCAGTTTTGGGCTCGGAATTTGAAATATAATTGAATTGGAAATAGAATTGATTTCGATTTACGATTGCTTTTAATATTCAATTTTAACATTGTATCAATATTAATATTGTAATGTTATTTGTAATAATTATGTTGGTTATCGAAAAAAATGGTATTTTACCAAATTCGATAATTATTGTTACTCGACGCTGCAAATTGTCCAAACAATTCATGTATACGACGAAAGCTCGTCTCATTAGAAAGTGTTTCTCGTTTTCCCCCTGTAATTAATGATTTTACAGTTATCGCGATTATTTGATTTGGAAACTGAACTCAATTGTCGTGAATTATTTGACATTTTTTAGGCAAAGGGTTACGAGAATTTGGAAAGGGGAGAGGGCGTTGTTGTTCGTCAGGAAAGCTTTTTTTATATGAAATACTAATGTTCTACCTGTACGAGGCCCTTGTTCTATGATATGCCTTTCCTCAGTCCATCTTGCATTCCCTCGTCAAGCTTAATATATAAATATAAATTGCTATCGGCAGCAGCCATGACGATTTGAAAAAAAAAATGTACCGATTTTTCATAATTGACCTATTGGAACTATTTGTTTATTCCTCAATCATTACCACCGGGTGTCACACATAAATCCAATTTTTAAAAAACTGCATAAATAAAAACAGGTTTTTTACTTTTAAAAAATAAAAAAAATTGATAACTCGTACCACGATGTTTTGTTCATCACGTTAACTTTCAATTTCTAAGTTTATATTATTTAAAAGCAGGTGTTTGACGATACATTTTTTTTTTTAATTCTCAACTCGTATGACGATTTTTGTTCATCGCGTTGATTTTCGATTTCGCAAATTAATTTTTTTCCATGCTGACGCGAAGAGTTGAGGGACGTATCCTTCGTCTCGGGTTATTTTTTTTTTCACCCTCAGCAGGTCCACCAATCCATGCTGGATTGGTGGACAATAAATTGCGGCACGTCTCGTTTGTGCAACGAGTAAATTAAGGAGCCGTATTCGCGCATCCATAGGAAGAGACGCTAAATTATGTGACAGGAGTTGGTTCGTAGCTGAGACACAAATGAGAAACGTACCGACACCGTTTGCCTGGGAGGAAGGAAGCTGAACAGCAACCCCAAAACCGCGAAGCTTCACCGGCGCCGAGTTCTCCTTTCCAGCGAGGAGAGCGCACTGGGGCTTGAGATCCCGGTGTATTATGTCGTTCTCGTGACAATAGCGAAGCGCCTCCAGGATCTGCCTCATGTAATGGCTGGAAAAGCGCAAAATTACGATTGTAAATATCCTCGTTGAAAAACAATACGTCCGTGTTGTATTAAAGGGTCTGCGTGAGGTTCAAATTAAAAAAAATACGATTTTTGATCGCACAGTTTTATAGCCCAAGTTTTTAACTTCAATTTGGATCAAAGATTCCCCAAAAATTGATCAAATTGACCGAGTAATGACGATTTTTATGAAAGGTCGCACGACGTGAAATTTTGCATCGTTGGAATGCAACGATTTTCAATGCATTTTTATTTCTTTTTTTTATGATTATCTCGAGTCTTTTTTTTGCAAATTGAGATCGTAAATCTGTAATAAGAATACGTAATTTTTTTTAGTTACATCAGTAGACTGATCCGGCGGAATAAAATTAGTGCAATTGAAAATTAAAAATTCGGTGCATTCCAACGATGCAAATGTATTTTTTTTTGCATTTCAAATAAATTTTGAGCTTCAAATGAAAAAAAATACCATTTTTATCGCACAGTTTTATAGCCCAAGTTTTTAACTTAAATTTGGATCAAAGATTCCCCAAAAATTGATCAAATTGACCAAGTAATGACGATTTTTATGAAAGGTCGCACGACGTGAAATTTTGCATCGTTGGAATGCAACGATTTTCAATGCATTTTTATTTCTTTTTTTTATGATTATCTTGAGTCTTTTTTTTTTTAATTGAGATCGTAAATCTCTAATAAGAATACGTAACTTTTTTCATTTACATCAGTAGACTGATCCGGCCGAATAAAATTAGTGCAATTGAAAAAAAAAAAAAAAATTCGTTGCATTCCAACGATGCAAATATATTTTTCTTTTGCATTTTTCGCGAATCTGTGTTTTATAGAGGGTGCACGTCGTATATAAAAATCAAGAGGGCATAGCTTATAATATTTTTCATCACATTTAAAGACATTTGTTAATAATAAATTATTAGAGTCGTTTTTGTGTCGAAAATTTAACTTTTTTCTACAGATTGCCATTTTCGGTATTTTCAGAAATTCAAAGAAAGTATGCGATTATAAAAAAGTTTTGTTATAATACTAAAAGCACATTTTGTTATTTCTCGTTTCGGATCACTCTCGCCAGAATAAAATACTTTTGATTTCAAGCGACGAAAGTTCATTATTTTCGGATTTTCCATGTTTAATAATGTAAAATGTAAGAACCAGAACTTTCTCGACCCAATTGGACCGATAATAAGAACGACTGGGGTCGTTTTTATTATACTAAAAGCACATTTTGTTAAAAAAGTAATTGTTATTATACTTAAAGTATAATAACAAGTATAATAAAAGTATTATACTAAGTTATTATACTAAAAGTATAATAAGAGTACAAAAGTTTTGTTATTATACTAAAAGCACATTTTGTTATTTTTCGTTTCGGATCACTCTCGCCAGAATAAAATACTTTTGATTTCAAGCGAAAAAAGTTCATTATTTTCGGATTTTCCATGTTTAAGAATGTTAAATGTAAGACCCAGAACTTTCTCGACCCAATTGGACCGATAATGAGAACGACAAGTTTGGTTATTTAATTTAATATTTATTAATATTCTTTGTTAATTTATTATTTATAAACTTCTGAATGTAAAGAGGAATGATATATGAAAGAGGACTATGTATAAACACTCTTAAAGAGCATACCATGGAAAATAAAATAAAACTATCAAGAAATACTTATTCGTTTATCACTTCTTAATTTATGACTGTAAAGGGGGTTTTCATGTGGGAGGAATACGTGTAAACACCCTTAAATGGGTGTTTTCACATGGAAAATAAAATGGAAAAGCAATTGTAAATAAAAAACTATTTATTAATTAGTTATTTATTGATATGTGAATGTAAAGGGGATTACTTTATTTTCCTTTATTTCTATATTTTATTTTCCATGTGAAAACACCCTTAAATGGGTGCTGAAAATTGGCACATTGAAAATAAAATGGAAAAGAGATGGAAAATAAAAAACGACCAAAAACTCTTTATTAATTTATTGTTTATTTACTCAGTATTTATTCATTTATGATTTATTATTTATTCATGTATTATCCACTTATTATTTACCGATGAAATAATTGACCAACCATCTGTATGACTACAGAGGGTTAATAAACAAATAGCGTGAAAATAAAAGCGTAAAACATCTTTATTTTTCTCGATGTTTTTTTCTACATGAGCCCACAACACGGATCAATGTTCTTCGCCATTGTACCAGAGATTAGAGTGAGATCGTGGAGATTTAAAGGTGAATTTTTATAGTCGAATAAAGTCACGCTCGTATTACGAATCGTAGAGAGAAGAACGCGAAAAAGCAGATATTGCATTATACAGTCGAGGCAGTTTAAATAACTCGATAAATCATCGGCTAATCCTTGCGGCGTTCCGGGCTGGTCTCGTAGGAGTTTAGGTGGTTCTGGAGCGTGAGAGAGTGAGGGCAGGTACATGGCTCTTGTGAAACCGGGCATCTGTCTTTGCCAAAAGCAAACCCCTTGCCATTGCCACCCCCTGGAGGCTTCGAACTATCAAGTGAACTGGCCCGAATTGTCCGGTGATATCGCAAACCTCGTTGGTCCTGTCTACTGAGATTCCACCTATCCCTTTGTTACTACACTTCTCTATTTTATCAGCATACCAACGAGCTGCAGAATTCATACTCAAATTAGCATTGAAGAAACGAGTTATCGTTACTGAGCAAAGAAATCGCGAGGATTCATTAAGAATTTATTTATAATATATCGAAAGTTAAATTTATCAATTAAAATTTGCGGTTTTGCATGATTTTTTAAAAATAAATGACGTCTTCACCGTTTTTGAGACTTACGAGGAAAGGTTGCGAGGTCGATCTTTCCGATTTTTATGAAATTTTTCATGCTTGTGGAATGGGTAAAAATAGGCGACACGTATTTTTTTATATCTGCGGAACCCGATTTTTAAGAGTTGAAGCGCACCCTTGAAAATTGGGGTGTTTTTCGTTTTTCGTTGATAACGTTTCAACGATACGAGGTATGAAAAAATTCAAATTGCAACAATGTTTATTTTTTCGTGTACTATACATTGGAGATGAGAACGATAACGTTATCGACGAAAAACGAAAAATACCCCTATTTTCGAGGGTGCGTTTCACCCCTTAAAAATCGGGTTCGACCGATATAAAAAAAATACATTTCGCCTATTTTTACTGATTCTACAAACATGCTAAATTTAATCGAAATCGGAGAGATCGTCCTCGCAACCGTTCCTTGTGAGGATATGTTTTATTACTACTTTTGGCTGTTACATGATATTTTGAAAAATTAATCCTTAAAAATGGAGGAGGGATGGCACGGTCTTCTAAACCGTATTTTGAAAATTGGCGTGCCGTATAGCTAAAAAACTAATCGACCGATTCTGATGAAAGGCCATAGCCGAGTAAGTAGGGAAAAATCGCCTCCGCATTTTCTCCAGCGAAATTTGGAGTATATTCTGAGGTATAAAAAAAAACAAATTTTCTGAAAATTTCATCGCCGTCAACGCAATGGTTTTAGAAAAATGAATTTTTTTTAAACAAAACAACAACAACAAAAATTCCGGAAACGCTTCAGTGGATGGATTCGATTTTTTTGGTACTTATGGCGATCAAACGTGTTACGAAATAAAATTATAGAACATCATGCGAAATATTAAGGTTTGAAAAAAAATAATGTTCCTTGTTTTTTTTTTTTTTTTTACTATAATCCACTTGGGGCACAATAACGAAATTTTTTTCATATGATCTTTGGGCACCTTATTAGATTATATAATTTTTTCAAAAAGATCGGTTTGGTACGCCACAGTGAAAAAAAAAGAAACAGACTTTATTGATATATTTTAGTTATATATCTATATAACTAAAATATATCAAAAAAGTGTTTTTTTTTCACTGTGGCGTACCAAGCCGATGATTTAGTCACATATCAGACTTTATTGATATATTTTAGTTATATATCTATATAACTAAAATATATCAATAAAGTGTGTTTCTTTTTTTTTCGCTGTGGCGTACGAAACCGGTCATTTTGAAAAAAAATTATATAATCTAATAAGGTGCCTAAAGATTATATAAAAAAAAATTCGCTATTGTACCCCAAGTGGATTATAGTAAAAAATAATAAAACAAGGAACATTATTTTTTTTTCAAACCTTAATCTTTCGCAAGATGTTCTATAATTTTATTTCATAACACGTTTGATCGGAACGAGTACCAAAAAAAATCAAATCGATCCACTGTACCGTTTCCGGAATTTTTCTTTTTTTTTCGATATTTAAAAAAAAAATCTAAAACCATTGCGTCAACGAGGATGAAATTTTCAGAAAATTTGTTTTTTTTACACCTCAGAATATACTCCAAATTTCGCTGGAAAAAATGCAGGGGCAATTTTTCCCTACTTACCCGGCTATGGTCTTTGGCATACATCTTTCTAGCCTGTTTGTCTAAAACATGCACGTAAATGTTTTTTTAAGTTTTCAAAAAAGTCTTTTTTATTACAAAATGTGGCCATATTTATCGGAAAATTCAATCTTTCTGATTTAAAGGTTACCATTTCATCGCATGAATGATGCAAAAATCTTTAATCATATATCATTACTATTATTCTTATTAATAACAAACAAAAGAAATAAATTATCAATGCTCAAGAAATTACTCATGATTACCAATAAAAAAAAGATAGAGAAATTCTTATGATTAAAATAATCCACGAAGCCTTTTTTCCAATAAAACAACTAACAATTTAAGAAAATATAGTAACAATAATACAACTATTGTCCTTATTTATTACAGATGAAACAAATAACTCATCCACTAAAATAACGAATTCATATTACAAATAAAATAAACATCGAGGTATAATTTTTAAATAAAAAAAGTATTATTATAAAAATCGGTTGAAAATTATTTAAAAAAATGACTTATTAGAAAAGTTCATTTTTTTTAAATGACATTTTAAGAATAAAAAAAACCACTGAAAATTATTTTTGGAAATAACGAAAAAAATCTTTTATCCCCACCGACGATTATTTTTTAACAATGCATAAAAGCGTGTACTAAAACGTGAAATAATAAAGCCGAAGGTAAAAATAAACAATAGTTTACAGGCGAATGGAGAGGAGATTGTATTTATGTTGAAAGCATCCGAGTTTTTCGGTGGATCCAGCGCAAGGGTTTTTCCAAGTCGTTGCGGCCGAGTCGTATATTTATAAGGTCCGCGTATTTTCTTGCCAGTTTACGAGAGAAGTCGTGGTGAGTCCAGCGGTGAAAAAGTGTGCGGAATTGCGAGCAAGAGGCACGAATTCACCGGGAAGACGTCCAGTATTACCCGAGTAAAATGTACAACGGGAGCAAGGGAGATCGAAGTTTTCAGGTAATAGCTCGACTTCGTAGGATATTCGTGCAACGTACGTTGGGTCAGCGAGAGTGGCAACGGAGACGGGAGTGCAAAAAGCGATAAGTTTCCGACCTGGTCGATACTTTCTTATTGCCTCGCGTGAACTTCCGAGGCAGCCTCGAGACGCAGACTGGCCTCTGTTACCGATCCATCGTTCAACCGGAAATGAGGAAAATTCGACACGCGATCTGACGCGGGAACACACAAACTGGCACAGAGAGAATTAAAAGCCCTCTTGGGAATTCCCAAGTGCGATCAAATTTTCTCCCCAATATCGCTGGCATTTTTTGCACTTGTCGATTTTTTTTTATTTTTTTTAAGAGCGCAAAACTTAAGGGGGAACTGGTGAGGAAAAAATTTGCTGACTTTCATAATTATTTTTCCAATGAAAGATGCCTTCGCAATTTTTTTACTTGAGGCAAGTTTTATTGCTACTTTTGGTTATTACATGGTATTTTTTTTTGTATCTTTAAAAATGGCGGATGTTTGGCACGGTCTTTGAAACTGCATTTTCAAAACTGCCATGACGTATAGCTAATAGACTAATCGACCGATTCTGATGAAATTTGGTATACATCTTTCTAACCTTATTGTCTAAAACGTGACCCTAAATGTTTTTGAAAATGAAGAAAAAAAGGATTTCTTTTTCGCATAGCCATTCTTTTCGATAAATTCAATCAGTTTCTTTCAAAGCGTGCCATTTCATCGATTTTCAACATTTCGCACTTTTTCTTGGTTCATATTCTGCGTACGAGTGTTAGTGAAGGAAAAGTCTTCGTCGATTTTTTTTTCAGATTAATTCCGCCGAAGCCACTTGTCACGCCGTCTGACAAGGTCCGCTGTGACGCGTTTAGAAGATCGTGACCATACCTCCGCCATTTTTAAAGATTAATTAAAAACACCATGTTTCAGCGAGAAGTAGCAATAAAACATAACCTAAGTTTAAAAAATGGTGAAGAAACATTGCCTTTGAAACATTGCCTTTGAAAAAAAGGTCATGACAATCAGAATTTTTTTACGCCTAAGGATATGGCCCCCCTTAATAGATCGGCGATAAAACGATTTCGCGACAAGAATAGTTGCGATTAGAGTCGCGCTAGAAAAAAAAATAGAGGGCATTTTGAGGTCGCGAGAGACGTGAGGAAAAACGATGAAAATCAATTTAGCATGGGGAAACAAAGGCTACGACAAATTTAGAAAGAGGAAAAAGAAAGGCTAAATTAATTTAGCAGGCAGACAAAAAAAGCTCGAAATAAATATAACAAGAGCAAAGCTTAGAACAAATTTAACGAAAAACCGAGAAGAGTGGAGAATTTGGGAGGAGGCATGTTAAAGTTGATAACAATATTTTAATTTTTTCGTTGTAAGCTAGGAATAAATAATACTGATTTTTAGACGTTTTTAGACATTAAAATAATTTAATCTAGATAAATGCTTCGATTGAAATACATTTGTTTCAAATTTTATAACGATATGAAAAACCGATTTATTTTTCTACTTAAAAAAAAATTAATTGTGCACATCTAAATGAATATGAAACATAAAAAATCTTATACGTCGTATTTTATCTCAACCTTTATATTTTTCACGACCCTGTCCGGACAGCAGCCTTTAAAATTTATCTTTATTTTTTTTTTTCATCAGAAATCTTAATTTTCTAGTTCTCAAAAAAATTCAAAAAATAAATCGAATTAACTCTAAATTGAATTCACCTATTTGAAACTGAATTTACCCTGAGCTAAAGAGAAAACTGACAGATTCATTCGAGCCAATGGACCAAAAAATATTTGTACGACTCTTGACGTACATATTTTTCTGAGGGCGGGGGGAGGGGTGCTTGTCCTGGAGGAATAATCCGTGTCGATTTTATTGACACTTCCTGTCAGCCATGATTAATCGTGTTACGGATCGTGCTGATTTCTTCACAAATTTCGAACAGTTTCGAAATTTGATAAGATAAAAAGCACGAACGTGCGTGCGATAATGTAGTTAAAAAAAAAATACTCGACTATGCCAATTTAACCGTTTCCGAATCTCAAAACAGGGGAATCCAGAAAAACCAAACACTTACGGTGGAATCAATCGCGTCTCGATTGCCAGATAAGCATCAGTATGTATCAAAAGATCAATCAAGATAAATTGAATTAGAACACGTGATATCGCATGTCAGTTCGATCAGGTAAACTTTGCGATTTTTTTAATTAATCGATTGCTGAAATAGCCAAAACTTCTCGTCGAAACAAGCTCTGTTCTTGTATCTATTGCTCAATACTCGTACTTTTAAAATACATGTTTATTTTTTGCAGATACATAAATATAAATGATTGAACTAATTATAAAAAAAAATTATGGAAATAAATAAAATAAATATCAAATTATTGAATTAATATTAATATTGATTGAATTAATAATTCTTCGAAAATAATAACATATTTATTTTTTTCGCAGAAAATTATATTTTTTATATTCATTCGATGAATTATTTTTGTATATTTAAAACATATATTTTTGTATTTATTTTCATATATATTTTTTTTATTCTCGAAAAATATTCTCTATTTCCAAATTCGATATATCTGTTCTCACCTAGCCACGGCTTCGCTGTAGACGAATCCTGCGCTCGCGCGTCTTACAACTTCGAGGCACAAATCCGATCCGTTCATACTGAAAAAAAAAAATACATCACACGATATTGACGAACTTCCCACACGATAAATCTCAATGGCAAAAAATGGCGAAAAGTTGTGTTCTCTTTGCTAAAAAATTTGACGATTGTTCCGTGCTTTCCCACAGAAACAAAAAGTGCCAAAAAGGAAGCCACACAAACAACCAACATGGCTTCGTTGCCCCCTGAGGGATATACATAATTATTTTTTAATTCCAATATTTACCCCTTTTTTAATCACGTATTTTTCAAATAAAAATACATGGAGAAATCACTATTTAACTGTTTTCGAGATGAGAATCGTTCGAGGAATTTTCAGTCTTGATTTTGTTGCTTTCTGAGTTTATCAACAAATACAAAAATGTCCCCAAACGTACATTTGATCTAATTATTCTTATTATTATTTTCAAATCTACTGTTATGAAATAAAAATAAACGGCGAAATGTTAACGAAAAATCTTTACGTGACTTTCCCAAATAATAATTGGCAACAAATATTTCATTCTCTCGCGCGATATAAATTTTCGATCGTGTTCCCATTGAGTAAACATTTGAGTATATTGGGTTAACACTCACTACTCGAAGACCATGTAGAGCATGCCCTCCGAACTGTAAGTCTCGAGTAACTCGACGATGTGGGGATGCTTCAGCATGTGACATATCGTCGCTTCTCGCTTCAAATCTGCAAAAGAAAGATTAATGTGCAAGGATCTCCGGTATTGCGTTCATGTAACACCGAACGTACGTTCTTGTCAAATATGTTGTACACGCCACGTGAGGAAAACGTTGCGGTCGAATAAGTGTGTGAAATGTTGGCAGAACGCGACGTTTAAGCTCCCTCTCGATAAAATTCATCGTGCGCATTTTATCGTCTACACGGATATAGTCCCTGCGATTCTCTCATATTTTATATAGTCGTTTACGCCTACCAGCATTCCGATAATAACGATGCCGATAAAAACATGAACGTTTCTCCATTGTTGATTATGTACATATATATATATATATATATATATAGAGAGAGAGAGAGAGAGAGAGAGAGAGATATTTATATTTATATATATACATATATATTTCACATTTTTATTTTGTTGTTGATAATTCTTTGTTACTGTGTTCTCAACCTACAAATAATAAAAAAGTTTAATTCCATACAACAGTTTTTTCTATATAATTTTTTAAGTTGGCTAGCCCTCCTTTAAAAAGAATATAATAAAAATAATAATATCTCGAAAATGGTTTATTTTTGCATAAAGTATGACTGTGTTATTTGGATATTGTATATTGAAAGTATTTAGATTAGTATGTATGCGTGTGCATATGTACATATATGTATATATATATATATATACATATGCACACGCATACATAATAATACTAAATACTAAAATAAACGCCCCTAACTCGCTTAGTTAAATTTTTCGAGAATATTTTTGAAACGTTATATTTTGAGATTCTCTTGAAATTCAAATATCGATACTTCCCAAATTTTCAGCTAGGTGTAAGCCCTTTATGTAGGAAATATATTTGTAAAAATATATAATAAAATTGTTGTACCTAAATATTAAATATGTTGTTTATATACATTAAACGCGTCTAAATAATTTGGAGTACATACAGGATTAGATAGTTTCTTGCTGTCGTTCTAAATATTTTTTTTTGTAAGATTTTCAGGTAGTACGAGCGTGCAATCTTGATTTCTACAGATTTTGTTCAAATTTTTACTAGGCATTGTTCACGTCATTATGCATGTTTGAGTGAAATTTCAGAATAGTCGACTATTTATATTTGGAGATAATGGGTTTTAAAATTCCAACTTTGAACACTACAGGGTCTGCATTAAAATTTAGACAGAATAATTTTCCGTAAAAAATATTTGTCCCCTATAATAAGAAGACATATGGCAACATTGCAGAACAGTTTTGGTCAATATTCCGAAAAAAACAATAATTATCCAGTTCCTAGAGTTAAAAATGTTGTCATAAAAAAATATTCGCATTATAAATATAAATATTTTATGTTGTTTACGTTATCTTCATTAACAAATAAAAGTGTTGGTTCGTTCATAACTAATTGAAAACTTTGTTCGATTAAAAATTACTTGCAAATAAAAATTTGTGTTGCAGTATTATTTTAAATATGCCGCGCAAACTCACAACATTGGATAACGTGGAACGACGCGGTATTGCCATATGTCTTCTTATTATAGGGGACAAATATTTTTACGGAAAATTATTCTGTCTAAATTTCAATGCAGTAAGCCTGCAGTGTTAAGAGTTGCAATTTCAAAACTCATTATCTCCCAATCTAAATAGTCGACTGTTCTGAAATTTTACTCAAACATGCACAATGATATGAACAATGTCTGGTTAAAATTTGAACAAAATCTATAGAATTCAAGATTGCGCGCTCGTACTACCTTAAATCTTTTTAAAGTATATATATATATATTAGACTGATTCACAAAAAAAAATTCCTTCTGGATTCTCGTGCTATTGTTGGGCACTGATAAAACAAAATTTCTCTAAAAAGATGGGCGCGGTCACTCAATTTTTAGAGGTGGCTATCTCGACTTTTTTGTATTTGAATTTTTTTTACGAACGTATTGCATTTAAGCATAGTCATGGCTTCGGATTACGGATAAAAATCACATCCAGCAGCTTTTTCGTAACAAAAATAAACTCTAACAATTTGAAACGATTGCAATATTCACAATTCAAATCCAGGTAGATCAATAATGGCGTCTATACTACTCTCGTTATTCATGTAGATTTATTTATACGCATTAACATTTCGCACTTTTTACGAAAAATTAAATTATAAACTTTTATTCATAAATCGTATATTTGGATTTCAAAATGCTACGCTTATATTATCTTCAAACTCATTTACATTTCTTCCCAGCCATTCTCAAGTTCGTTAACATTTTGGGCAGAACGAAAATGTGCAACGTTGAACAGTTTGTCCAAATCTCTCTTAAATTTACGCTCCTTCGATATTTGTGACGGCAAATTCTTTTTAACCCGATTTTTTTAAAAGTTTTTTCAAGACTAGATGGTGTTTTAATGATTTCGAGATTGCGTTATTCAATTGACGCGTTGGAATTTCAGCACATTTCCATTGTTCGAAAACTTCTTTCATCGTTTCGTGTGCACTTCGACGTATGGTCAGTTTTTCTCTGTTATGTTTGTAAAAGAACAAACTCAAAACTTTTCCGATTTTTATCCGTAATCCGAAGCCATGACTATGCTTAAATGCAATACGTTCGTTAAAAAAAATTCAAATACAAAAAAGTCGAGATAGCCACCTCTAAATATTCAGTGACCGCGCCCATTTTTTTAGAGAAATTTTCTTTTGTTAGTGCCCAACAATAGCACGAGAATCCAGAATAATTTTTTTTTAATCAGTCTAATATATATATATATATATATATATATATATATATATATATATATATATATATTCGTTTTTATATTTATATTTATACATGTACTAGGCAGTCTCTAAGAAATTGTATGGATTACTGAATACACTTAAATGTTAAGTAAATTTAATAATACTTAATAGATTAAATTTTTCAAATATATCTTATAGATATCTAAACACTGTTTAAAGTATTTCCTCGTATTATTAATATGTATATATACCACACACACATTTACATAATTTTTATTATTTATATTTACAATACATATATGACCGCTCAGCCGAAAACGTCACCTTACAGAGATAATGTTTTCCATTAATTTCTATGACACTACGCTTTTGCTTCAACACTCGCTTTCCGATACAACGCCCGTGGGACTTTGCCGAATACAACAATAGTAGCAAGTATGTGGGTATCCGAGAGAGAATCGTGGCGAATGTAATTAAAAGATCCGAAAGGCAAAAACACCAAATGGCATTAAAAAGAAAAAAAAAAGAAAAGCAAGGGGAAAAAGTTTTCAGCGGCATTGAACAAAACTCTCGCGGGAGCTGAACGAAAATTAAACGGTGGCGTACGATGTGTACCGCAGTCAATGGTTGCCACGAGCAATAACCGTTCGGTACCGTGATACAATCGTGTATCGGTGATATTTATGTAGCGACACAGACACGTTGAATGATGGTTGGTTGCCTCGGGAACATCGAGACGGAAAATAATTGGAAAATAAATGTGGAAAATAATCGAGAGAATAAAAATTGGAAAAACAACATTTGGAAAACGGTTGAAAAATAAAATGTGAATTATAATGAGAAAAGAGAATTTGGAATATAAATGAGGAAACAAAATTTAGAAAATAATTGCGGAAAGAAAATTGCAAATTGATTGAGGAAATAGAAAATTGGAAAATAAAAATTGAGAAAATAAAAGTTGTAAAATAATTGGCAAAACATAATTTCAAAAATAATTGCGAAAACTTAAAAAATTACTGATAAAACCAAATTTGTAAAATAATTTCCAGTATAAAATTCGAAGCATAATTGATCGCTCTCTAGGACATGCCGGTAAAATGTAGATACGTAAATCAAGGGAGCGAGAAGTGAAGAGATAAATGTTGGAACAAATAAGTGTACAAATATACCGACGGAATTGTGTCAGTCGAGTGTCTCAACGATATGAATATTTTTCTTTTTTTCTTCATTGCATTCCTATCGTTGTTGTTTTCGTCGTCAAATGAATTTTTGTTTGCGAGTGAATGAGCAGACGGAAAAGTTTTTCCTGCACACACACACACACACACAAACAGTGTGTGTGTGTGTGTTTGCGCGCGCGCACGCCCGTGCAAATAGCATTGTCCTTCTCGGTGTAAGATTAAACCAGAATGAAACCGAGCTATGCAATGACACACACACACATACACGCGCGCGCATGAGTGGATATGTGTGGAGGTCTGCGGTCCTCAAGTTTCAGGGAAGCTGGAATAACGTTTTATAACAAACGAGGAGACGCGAACGACGCCGAGTGTAACGTCGTTGACCTCGTTACCCATCTGACACCTGACATACACGTATACGTTTCCAAATGTTGCCCAAAGGTGTACTGCTCTTAAGACGCAACCAGCAAACTTCAAGATTTTCCAACTTTTCGGCCCCTTGGGGCTCACTGTCATTCCACTCGTGCAACTGACTGACAAACGAGAGTTTGTCATATTTGTATGTTTGTGTATATATATATATATATGTGTGTGTGTGTGTGTGTGTGTGTGTGTGTGTGTGTGTGTGTGTGTGTGTGTGTGTGTGTGTGTGTGTGTGTGTGTGTGTGTGTGTATACATGCATGTATGTATATGTGTGCGTGCGTGCGTGTGTGTGTGTGCGTGCGTACATG